>CM016723.1:23636457-24276182 GCA_005771605.1 Scutellaria baicalensis | reverse complement strand
TTTGGGATTTTTGTCTTCCCTCCTTTTTCTTCAAAGTTGTCTATATATAATATATATAGCAAATGGGCCGAATTACACAAAATTTTTTAAGGATTTGACTTTTCTAACATTGTATATAAGGAAATGTACTTTTCTACCACAAAATATAACAAAGTTACCTTTTCTACACTATTTTGACTCGGTCATGGAAAAATCATCAAGTAATGATTGCTTGATGATATATTCAATTTTTTTAACTTATTTAACAATTGTTTTATCCAAATACTGTAATTACAAATTTATTTGCTCTTTTATTTATTCTCTTGTATTTAGTTATTTAACAATGTTTTATCCGAAAACTGTAATTAGTAAATTTTTATAATTTCTAATTCATAAATTATGGTTCGATTAATTAGTACGAGAACCAGTATAATATGTTAATCGAAGCAAAATAATTTATACTTAATTTAATAGAAATACTGAATATAATTTAGGTGGTTCGAGTGGCTCGATCACTAGTTCAAAAAATAAAAAATTTACAAAGTGATCGAACCACTATGTGAAATTCATAGTGGTTCGATCACTAGTTCAAAAAATCAAAAATTTCCAAAGTGATCGAACCACTATGTGAAATTCATAGTGGTTCGATCACTAGTGTAAAAATCAAAAATTTTCCAAAGTGATCGAACCACTATGTGTTTCACATAGTGGTTCGATCACTATTGAAAAAAACCAAATTTTCCAAAGTGATCGAACCACTATGTCAAATTCATAGTGGTTCGATCACTATTGAAAAAAACCAAAATTTTCCAAAGTGATCGAACCACTATGTCAAATTCATAGTGGTTCGATCACTATTGAAAAAAAAAATTTTCCAAAGTGATCGAACCACTATGTCAAATTCATAGTTCGATCAGATCCATCGAACCACTATGTCAAATTCATAGTGGTTCGATCACTAGTGTAAAAACCAATTTTTCTAAGCATATACATATGTACTTATACAACTGTGTTTCAAGGTCGCGCCAAATACGTAGGGCACCTCCTCTTCGTATGTGAATCAGAACCGCACAATGAACATGTCTTTTTTTTCCTCCTCGTAGGTACGTGACCACTATTGATAGGATCATCCTCCTCAAGCTCATCCAAAATAGGGTGTGAACTTTCGGGAATGTACTCCGTACAGGTAGCCCTATTGTGACCAGCTCTTCCACATCGTCCGCATGTCCCACTCCTTCGAGGAGGTCCAGTAGAATGTTCACCCGTAGAAGGTATACGGGTACTTTTAGGTCGACCGGCCTGTCTTGGATTCTCTGGAGCCGTACACAGTTGTAGATGAACGACATCGTGTTGTTTCCAGTATTGTGGCTCTTGTACAGGCATAACCTCGGCGGCCCACATTCCCCTCAACCATCCGGTCGTGTAATAAGGCGACACGTAATTGATCACCGACCGTTTCGTAAAACTGTGAAACCAAACAAAAATCAAGAGATGGGATGGGCGAGAGAATTGTAGTCAAAGATCAAAAAGTGGACTGACCTGATGGCAGCACATGCGTGTGAGCAAGGAATTAACTCGCTTTGGAACTCCCAACATGTGCACATACGGTGGTCCAAGTCCACCACATGGAGTTTACCATTGGAAACAACCTTGAATTTATTTCCCCCAAGTTCAGAGACATCCATTTGTCGACCAAGCCGCTGCCGCTCGATTAACTTGTCGTGAACGTTCTTCGTAAGAGGGTGATCCCTTTCGTCCGCCGTTTGTCTCCGTTTGACAAACCATTTTTCCATAATCCGTCGAGCAGCCTCTAGGAAGGAACAAACGGGCAACTTTCTTGCCCAAACGAGGCGTGCATTCCAAACCTCCGCGGCATTCGACGTCATGAAACTGTATCGTCGTACTGGACATTTTACGCGTGACCACCTCGTTTCTTGGGCGTTCTGCAATGTATTGATTGCACCCATCATCAGACTGTCACGTAGGGCTGACATGTACCTGTTTAAAAAAACAAAGAACACTTTACGTCAATTTGTTATTTATGAATACGTAGTGCAAATAATTATATGGGGATAAACTTACCCATCGAACTCATTTGGATCATAACAGTATGCAGCTCTTTGGAACAGATTGACCAAATGCGACCCATGTTTGGCCAAATGTTGTCTAATATGGTAACAACATAGTCCATGCGTGGCCTCAGGGAAGTTCTCATGTATCGCATTACTTATGCTTGCGTGCTGATCAGAAACGATGAGTAGGTCGTCAGGGCATCCGAATGCTTCCCTAACATGCTTCATGAACCAAGACCATGACTCATCATTCTCGATGTTTCCAATTCCAACTGCAAGGGGGAAAATTTGGTCGTTCCCATCTTTTGTCACCGCGACAAAGCCAATACCTCTGTATGAGCCTTTCAAGTGACAACCGTCAACAACTATAACCGGACGACCGTAATTTCGAAATCCAATGATTGAGGCAGCCAGGGCAAAAAACACGAACTTGAATTTACCGGACGAGTGTGTTTCCAATGCAGTGTAAGTTCCAGGATTGGCATCCACCAACTCGAGCAAATACAGCGGGAGCAAGCAAAATGACTGTTTCGGATCGCCGTACGCCTTGTACATAGCGTGACGTTTCGCCCTTCTTGCGACTTTGAGGCTGAGGTTCAGGCCGTATCGTTGACCCATTTCTTGAATCATAGCCCTCGGCACAAGATTGGAATTTTCTTTTCTGGCTTGCTCGACGTAGTATTCACCGATCACCGAGGAAGGGATTCTGCGGGATGCGCGGGTGTTTAAGTCATGCTGACAACTATGCGGCACTACAGCCTTGGAGATTTTCCAGATCCCGTGCTTGGAAGATGAATTAAGTACGAATCGACATCCGTCGTGGTTGCATTTCACATTCCACCTGTGCTTATCCGAATATAGGACTCGATATTCAACTTGATTCACCAAATGGTACATCCCGACTGCATTTTTTAAATCGGATTTACTGTTATACACCGAGCCTTTTTGAAGTCCATGAGGGACATGTACAATCTCCCCGGATTCTGGCTCGTCAAATCCGTCCATATCGGGAACATACCATTCCGGCTGCATTGTGTACTCACAAAATTCCGCAAACGCCTCGCGCTGCTCATCATCCAACGATGCGTCAACATCTTCGTCTAAGGTAAATCCGTCTTCTCTATCTGACGTCAAAATGTGGACATTACAATTAATAGATTGTGATTGGGGAATTCACAATAACTCTGTACTCACATATCCGTTATGTAAAAGTAATTACCTGCTTCAACGTCCAAATCAGCGGAATTTCTGTGTTCTCCATGGAGCGGTTCACCTTCGTCGAAAAAGGCAGCAGGACTATTCAGGTCGAGAAACTGAAAATTATTGTCTCTCCCCCCCATGATGATGACCGGTTTCATGTGGGAATTCAGTGGGAACCTTGTCAATGTACCTTAACAGGTTCAGATATGAGAACTTGCCCCATGGGAAATTCTCCCACTGCTCATCATCCTCGACAAGAACCCACACCCAGGGCTCCACGACAGACTTGCCCGCATCCACGCCCATAAGTATGCACTGCAGTATCAGGATCTTCGCAATCCTGATACTGTCCTGTCGAGAATGTCTCCACTCCCCCTGGGTGAATCGTTCTAGGAGCTCGTTCACCTTCACTCTGGACGAACCACCGTGAACTCTATAATAGAGTGAGTCCTCGTCTGGATGGTGGACTGCCGAAGGATCAAAATCGGAAGTGCCGAAACGCAACCCAGTAACCAGTGCGAACTCCCTCTTCGAGAACCGGCACAGGCGACGGTCTCTCCCAATATGGAACCATCGCTCATCAGCTGGAACGGGTCCCTTATGCACCTGGCGTGTCATAAGGGCATGTAGAAACTGCTTGCTGATCGTCCTTTCGGTTTCCCACAGCAAGAAGTGTCCAAAACACGTCCAAACACGTCCCCTGAAACTCCTGCACACAGTCCGGTCCTAGGCTACGCAATTCTGCCTTGATCTCATCAATGAGGCTCAGACGAACATAGCCAACTACGTAGGCTATAGTACCCTGTAAAGCCTCGCGTACCCATACCGGCTCGTACTGTATATCATTAAAATTCAATCAGTATACATTCAAGTAAATATATATATACAAATCGAATTTTCAACATTCAACAACAATTCAACATTTGCAATTTTCAACATTCAACAATTCAAACACCCAAACTTTTGCAACAAGAATCGGCAATTTTCAATTCGAATCAAGAACAATAGTGCAAAAAATTTAAAACAAATATTGAACAATTCGAATCAAAAAAACAATAAAGCTATAAATCCCCAAGCGTTATGAATCAAAAATTCGAACCAAAAAACCAATAAAGCTATGACTCAAAATATTCGAACCAAAAAAACAATAAAGCCTAATTGCAATCATTACTCAACAAATTAAACAATTCAAAGCTATAAATCCCCAAGTGTTCGAACCATACTTCAACAACTCAAACAATGGTGCAAAAAATTTAAAACAATTGAACCCATGGACCCTAAACCGAATGTATTCAAAAAACCCAAAGCAATCAACAATAGTGCAAATCTATTCAAAAAATTCGAACCATAAAAACAATAAGAGGCCTAATTGCAATCATTAGTCAACAAATTAAACAATTCAAACACTATTCAAAAAATGTCAAAAAATTCGAACCATAACAACAATAAGAGGCCTAATTGCAATCATTAGTAAACAAATTAAACAATTCAAACACTATTCAAAAATTCTCAAAATTCGAACCATACCAAATTAAACAATTCAAACACTATTCAAAAAACCTAAAAAATTCGAACCATACAAAACCATAAGAGGACTAATTGCAATCATTAGTCAACAAATTAAACAATTCAAACACTATTCAAAAATGTCAAAAAATTCGAACCATAAAAACAATAAGAGGCCTAATTGCAATCATTAGTCAACAAATTAAACAATTCAAACACTATTCAAAAAATGTCAAAAAATTCGAACCATAAAAACAATAAGAGGCCTAATTGCAATCATTAGTCAACAAATTAAACAATTCAAACACTATTCAAAAAATGTCAAAAAATTCGAACCATAACAACAATAAGAGGCCTAATTGCAATCATTAGTCAACAAATTAAACAATTCAAACACTATTCAAAAATTCTCAAAAATTCGAACCATACCAAATTAAACAATTCAAACACTATTCAAAAAATCTAAAAAATTCGAACCATACAAAACCATAAGAGGACTAATTGCAATCATTACTCAACAAATTAAACAATTTAAAGCTATAAACATCAAGTGGTTCGAACTACACTTCAACAAATCAAAGCAAAAGTGTAAATTGGAACATACCTCATCACCCATTGCTAAATCCCTTCAAGATTCAAACGGAGTTGCCAAAAATCGATGGACTCACCAAAATGCAAAATTTAACACCTAAATACAAGTTCCAATTTTATTAAAACAAAAGACTTCAAAATAATTTAAACATTTTGAAGTATTAATCGAAAGACATGTACAAAAAAAAAACTTACCAATGCACTTCAATGTTTGAAAGAGAAGAAAGAGAAAGATTTGAGAGGAAAATGGAGGATGGAGGCGCAAATGGGGGAGAAATAGTGTTAGGGTTTTATTATTTGGGGTCAAAATGTAATATTCAAAAAATGGGGGATGGAGGCGCAAATGGGGTGAAATAGTGTTAGTTGGGTTTGTATTGAATTTGGGGTCAAAATGTAAAAAATCGAATTTTCAGGGGTCAAACTGAAAATATTCAAAAATTCATTTTTTTCCAAAGTGATCGAACCACTATGAATTTGACATAGTGGTTCGATCACTTTGGAAAAAAATGGTTTTTTACACTAGTGATCGAACCACTATGAATTTGACATAGTGGTTCGATCACTTTGAACAAATTTTGATTTTTTTCAATAGTGATCGAACCACTAGTGGTTCGATCACTTTGAAACATTTTGATTTTTTTCAATAGTGATCGAACCACTATGAATTTGACATAGTGGTTCGATCACTTTGGAAAATTTTGGTTTTTTACACTAGTGATCGAACCACTATGAATTTGACATAGTGGTTCGATCACTTTGAAAATATTTTGATTTTTTTCAATAGGGATCGAACCACTAGTGGTTCGATCACTTTGAAAAATTTTGGTTTTTTTCAATAGTGATCGAACCACTATGAATTTGACATAGTGGTTCGATCACTTTGGAAAATTTTGGTTTTTTTCAATAGTGATCGAACCACTATGTGAAACACATAGTGGTTCGATCACTTTGGAAATTTTTGATTTTTACACTAGTGATCGAACCACTATGAATTTCACATAGTGGTTCGATCACTTTGGAAATTTTTGATTTTTTGAACTAGTGATCGAACCACTATGAATTTCACATAGTGGTTCGATCACTTTGTAAATTTTTTATTTTTTGAACTAGTGATCGAGCCACTCGAACCACCTAAATTATATTCAGTATTTCTATTAAATTAAGTATAAATATTTTGCTTCGATTAACATATTATACTGGTTCTCGTACTAATTAATCGAACCATAATTTATGAATTAGAAATTATAAAAATTTACTAATTACAGTTTTCGGATAAAACAATTGTTAAATAACTATAAATACAAGAGAATAAATAAAAGAGCAAATAAATTTGTAATTACAGTATTTGGATAAAACAATTGTTAAATAAGTTTAAATAAAATTGAATATATCATCAAGCAATCATTACTTGATGATTTTTCCATGACCGAGTCAAAATAGTGTAGAAAAGGTAACTTTGTTATATTTTGTGGTAGAAAAGTACATTTCCTTATATACAATGTTAGAAAAGTCAAATCCTTAAAAAATTTTGTGTAATTTCGGCAGCCCTCTCTTTATAAATTATGGTTCGATTAATTAGTACGAGAACCACTATAATATGTTAATCGAAGCAAAATAATTTATACTTAATTTAATAGAATTACTGAATATAATTTAGGTGGTTCGAGTGGCTCGATCACTAGTTCAAAAAATCGAAAATTTACAAAGTGATCGAACCACTATGTGAAATTCTTAGTGGTTCGATCACTAGTTCAAAAAATCAAAAATTTCCAAAGTGATCGAACCACTATGTGAAATTCATAGTGGTTCGATCACTAGTGTAAAAATCAAAAAATTTCCAAAGTGATCGAACCACTATGTGTTTCACATAGTGGTTCGATCACTAGTGTAAAAAACCAAAATTTTCCAAAGTGTTCGAACCACTATGTCAAATTCATAGTGGTTCGATCACTAGTGTAAAAAACCAAAATTTTCCAAAGTGATCGAACCACTATGTCAAATTCATAGTGGTTCGATCACTAGTGTAAAAACCAAAATTTTCCAAAGTGATCGAACCACTATGTCAATTTCATAGTGGTTCGATCACTAGTGTAAAAAACCATTTTTTCCAAAGTGATCGAACCACTATGTCAAATTCATAGTGGTTCGATCACTTTGGAAAAAAATGGATTTTTGAATATTTTCAGTTTGACCCCCTGAAAAAGAAATTTTATTACATTTTGACCCCAAAATAAATGCAAACCCTAGCACTATTTCACCCCCTTGTTGCGCCTCCATCCTCCATTTTGCTCTCAAAATTCTTCTCTCTTCTTCTCTCTTTCAAACCTTGAAGTACATTGGTAAGTTTTTTTTTTTGTACATGTCTTTCGATTAATACAAGTAAATGTTGAAATTATTTTGAAGTCTTTTGTTTTAATAAAATTCGAACTTGTATTTAGGTGTTAAATTTTGCATTTTGGTGATTGAAAATTTGGCAAGAAGATTGAAGAATTTCTTGAAGGGATTTAGCAATGGGTGATGAGGTATGTTCCAATTTACACTTTTGCTTTGAATTGTTGAAGTATAGTTCGAACCACTTGGGATTTATAGCTTTGCATTGTTTAATTTGTTGACTAATGATTGCAATTAGGCCTCTTATTGTTTTTATGGTTCGAATTTTTGAGATTTTTTGAATAGTGTTTGAATTGTTTAATTTGTTGACTAATGATTGCAATTAGGCCTCTTATTGTTTTTATGGTTCGAATTTTTGAGATTTTTTGAATAGTGTTTGAATTGTTTAATTTGTTGACTAATGATTGCAATTAGGCCTCTTATTGTTTTTATGGTTCGAATTTTTTGAATAGATTTGCACTATTGTTGATTGCTTTGGCTTTTTTGAATACATTCGGTTTAGGGTCCATGGGTTCAATTGTTTTAAATTTTTTGCACTATTGTTTGAGTTGTTGAAGTATGGTTCGAACACTTGGGGATTTATAGCTTTGAATTGTTTAATTTGTTGACTAATGATTGCAATTAGGCTTTATTGTTTTTTTGTTCGAATTTTTTGATTCATAGCTTTATTGGTTTTTTGGTTCGAATTTTTTGATTCATAACACTTGGGGATTTATAGCTTTATTGTTTTTTTGATTCGAATTGTTCAATATTTGTTTTAAATTTTTTGCACTATTGTTTGACTTGTTGAAGTATGGGTTCGAATTGGGTGTGGGGATTTATAGCTTTGAATTGTTTAATTTTGTTGACTAATGATTGCAATTAGGCTTTATTGTTTTACCTTGCACGTTTTGAATTTTTTGAATAGATCCGGGTTTCTTGAATCGAATTGTTCAATATTTGTTTTAAATTTTTTTGCACTATTGTTTGACTTGTTGAAGTATGGTTCGAATTGGGTGTGGTTTCTTCATTCCAATTGTTCAATATTTGTTTTAAATTTTTTGCACTATTGTTTGACTTGTTGAAGTATGTTTCGAATTGGGTGTGGGGATTTATAGCTTTGAATTGTTTAATTTGTTGAGTAATGATTGCAATTAGGCTTTATTGTTTTTTTGCACGTTTTGAATTTTTTGATTTAGATACGGGTTTCTTGATTCGAATTGTTCAATATTTGTTTTAAATTTTTTGCACTATTGTTCTTGATTCGAATTGAAAATTGCCGATTATTGTTGCAAAAGTTTGGGTGCTTGAATTGTTGAATGTTGAAAATTGCAAATGTTGAATTGTTGTTGAATGTTGAAAATTGCAAATGTATATATTTTAATTTACTTTAATGTATACTGATTGAATTTTAATGATATACAGTACGAGCCGGTATGGGTACGCGAGGCTTTACAGGGTACTATAGCCTACGTAGTCGGCTATGTTCGTCTGAGCCTCATTGATGAGATCAAGGCAGAATTGCGTAGCATAGGACCGGAGTGTGAGCAGGAGTTTCAGGGGACGTGTTTTGGACACTTCCTGCTGTGGGACACCGAAAGGACGATCAGCAAGCAGTTTCTACATGCCCTTATGACACGCCAGGTGCATAAGGGACCCGTTCCAGCTGATGAGCGATGGTTCCATATTGGCCGAGACCGTCGCCTGTGCCGGTTCTCGAAGAGGGAGTTCGCACTAGTTACTGGGTTGCGTTTCGGCACTTCCGATTTTAATCCTTCGGCAGTCTACCATCTAGACGAGGACTCACTCTATTATAGAGTTCACGGTGGTTCGTCAAGAGTGAAGGTGAACGAGCTACTAGAAAGATTCACCCAGGGGGAGTGGAGACATTCTCGACAGGACAGTATCAGGATTGCGAAGATCCTGATACTGCAGTGCATACTTATGGGCGTGGATGCGGGCAAGTCTGTCGTGGAACCATGGGTGTGGGTTCTTGTCGAGGATGATGAGCAGTGGGAGAATTTCCCATGGGGCAAGTTCTCATATCTGAACCTGTTAAGGTACATTGACAAGGTTCCCACTGAATTCCCACATGGACGTACTACACAGTGGAAGTACCACTTCTATGGATTCTCGACAGCCCTACTGGTAAATTTCATAATGTTCATTTCATCTACATTAATTTATAAGTTTTTCAATTTTTTCAATAACATATAAATTACGTCCTGTAAAAAATAACAGATATGGGCACTTGAGGCGATCCCATTCACGTCCACCTTCGCCGGGCGCCGGTTGGATACGCCCCTGTCCATGCCTCGATGTTTGAAGTGGTCCCTCAAGGTGGCGGAGATTGATCTGTCGACCATACTGGACGGTCAGGTATTTGCATCACCCTTGTTTTCTTACACTAGACTCTTTCGTTTGTTCTTTAATCTTCTTTGATCAAATAAAACCTGAAATTGGGGACTTGTAAAACAGGGTATTCAGTGCTTCGAGTCCCTAGATGTGACACCAGAGGAGTGGGTGAAGCCGTACATGATGGGTGTCGACGTCGACATATTTACAGGCGTTCAGCCCCCTCCACCTCGTTATGGTCCACTACGTGGTGCAGTGCTCGTCGGTGAACACAATCTGGACGAGCTAGGCACCCCGTGGAGTCAGAGGCTGAGCCCGACTCCGATCGTCCATCCACTTCGAGGCCTGCTCGTGCATCCACTTCGAGGCCTGCTCGTGCTTCCAGAAGGCCAAGGGCCCAGCCCGACATCCCAGTTGCAGCTGATCCTCCACAGCCTGAGTCTGCTCCCGATTCCTGGTTTCCTCGGATGACCGGTTATGTGGATGAGAGAATTGACCAGGTCAGTACTCAGTTGCAGCAACTCCGGGAGCATGTGGACTCAGAGGCCCTACGCAGTGACGAGCAGGCTAGGCAACTCCAGGAGTACATGGATGCCGAGGCCCGTAGATATGACGAGCAGAATAGGGCCTTACCGGAGTACGTGGATGCCGAGGCCCATCGTTACGACGAGCAGAGTAGGGCCCTTCGAGGAGCAGGCTAGGCAACTCCGGGAGTACGTGGACTCAGAGCTCAGCGATTAGAGACTTACGTTGATAGCTTCTTCGGATACGGGCATCAAAGTCCCCCAAGGACTTCTTATCACGAGAGATATTATCCGTCCGCGTCGTCCACAGAGCCAGCTTGGTATCAGTTGCCTAGGCCAGATCATGAATGGGCCCCATGGCCGTCAGAGAGTGTACCTGCAGTTGATCCTGTGACAGCTGCACAGATGGATCCCCCTACATCTGTGCCCAGCGAGCCTCCGTCTGCTATGAGGTACACTCTGTAGACACCCGTACATTTTTACCCCATCCGAGCTCGGGGGTGCTCATATTTCCACATCTAGTGCATCATCTCCCGAGCGTCAGGTGGAGACCCCCGCTTCCTCGTAGACCGTCCACTAGTAGGCCGGTCCGTGCACAGAGGGAGCGTCGTCCGTCTCAGCATGTGCGCAGTCCCTTCCTTAGGAATGAGCCTACTAGAAGACTGAATACCAAATTGGCGGATTTCCGGGCGTACTGTGCCAGAGATGATCGTACTGCTGAGAAGTAATAGTTTTGTTATCATAGTAAGTGTTTTTTTATCGTTGATCCGTATTCAATACTAATCACTTATGTACAATGTCTTGTCTTGCAGGCGGAATGTGGGGATTGGTGTGCGTGTGGGCCCTTCCTGGTTTCGTCATTTCCTCGACGTTAAACAAGCTATGGAAAATTCGGTTAGTCTGGAATCATAAGTTTAAAATGGCTGTCTTAATATTTGTCTAACTTTTTTTTTACCTTTATTAATTGATTTGACTTCGTGACAGCACATGGATGCGTACCTCGGAATTCTGCAGAGTGCCCCAGAATTTCTTGGTGTACACGAAGATTTCAAGCAGAGTCTTCAGATTATCGACACTGGATTCGGGTGAGTCCATCGATTCATTTCGTAACAATTTTATTTACTTTATAAAAGGTCCATGGCCTCACCTCTGAGCATGTGGTTTTTTTTTTTACAAATCCAGATTGCGGCACAGGGTATTTGGGCAGAACGCCACAGTGGAGAGTCTGATGAGCAGAAATACGCTGAACGAGATTATCCAGAGGATTTCACGTTCACGTCCCTAACTCGACTCATCCACTACATTTTGGGACTGAAGCCGCGATGGGGGGAAGTGAAGGAGTGGGCCAAACTTGATTTGGGCGTAAGTCTCTTTTTTCCACAACGTATTTTACTTTATTAACAATATGTACACTACAGTTTGTTAGGCTATCATCGAGTGACTAATATTCTATACCAACGTAATTTACATGACTCTTTCACCAGGTCATCACTGTTCTTAACCTGAACGGGCACTGGGTCACTGCATTCATTGACTTCAGACGCTGCTCCCTTATTCTGTTCGACAGCATGAGACATGCGTACACCGAGGAGGTAACGGAGTTGCGCTGTAATCAGACTCTTGGTATACGTCGTCTTTTGCCTCAGGTGTTGGACAAAGCCGGTTTTATCAGGAGTCCAGACGATGTGGGACTGACATGTTCCGGTTCCAGGGGCTGAGATTGAGTGGGAACTGGACACGGTGGGTCCTAACAAGTGTTACGTGCAGGAGGATCCTATATCTTGTGGGCCCTGGAGTCTGATTACAGCAGAGAGCACGATCACGAATACATTCCCTAGCCTGAAGTTTACCAAAAGAAAGGCATAGATGCTCTTCGGAGAGATATGGCCCTAGCAGTGTACAAGTACTCCACCTCCGAGGACACTGTAGCTCCCGATTTTCTTGATTAGCAGTGTATTTTTCGTATTATCATGTATAAACGAATGCATATGCAGATCCAGATTTTCTTGATTACCGTATACATATGTATTTTTCGTATTATCTCCCTTCCAAGTTCGGCGTATGTAGATCAAGATTTTCTTGATTAGCGTATACAAATGTATTTTTCGTATTATCATGTCAAATTCATAGTGGCTCGATCACTAGTTCAAAAAATCAAAAATTTTCCAAAGTGATCGAACCACTATGTGAAATTCATAGTGGTTCGATCACTACTTCAAAAAATCAAAAATTTCCAAAGTGATCGAACCACTTTGTGAAATTCATAGTGGTTCGATCACTACTTCAAAAAATCAAAAATTTCCAAAGTGATCGAACCATTTTGTGAAATTCATAGTGGTTCGATCACTATTTCAAAAGAACAAAAAATTTCCAAAGTGATCGAACCACTATGTGAAATTCATAGTGGTTCGATCACTACTTCAAAAAATCAAAAATTTCCAAAGTGATCGAACCACTTTGTGAAATTCATAGTGGTTCGATCACTAGTTCAAAAAATCAAAAATTTCCAAAGTGATCGAACCACTATGTGAAATTCATAGTGGTTCGATCAGTACTTCAGAAAATCAAATTTTTCCAAAGTGATCGAACTACTATGTATAATTTATTGTGGTTCGAATAATAGTGTTTTAAACTTATTTCTGAGGTTACCGACATATAAATTTTGTTTTCTAGTAATTAACAGTATTATTCACTTTAATTTTCACGTTTCACAGTAAATGTTCAGATGTTTGTTGTCACAGTTTATTTCGAATTAATTTTCAATCCATAGTCAAGATGTTCACGTGGTGGAATTAATGTTGATTTGAACATTCATTCACGGGTTGCTCAAAACTCATCTATTTAAGTGAGAATGAGTTTCCAACACTAATAGCACAAAATCGTGAGTGATACTAGTGTGAAGAATTTGAAGTATTTGAAGAATTATCAAGTAACTTATCTCTCTTTTGTTTTTTATATCGAATGTTTTAAATATTCTAATTTGGATACATTTTCAGATCGTATTATCGAAAATGTCTTATTCGGTGGTAGTTTCGTTCGGAGGTCATTGGGAAGGTATTCAGTACGTAAATGGTTCCCAAGAGTTGATCAGTCTTCCAAGACTCACGTACATGGATTTATTGACCTCGATTCATGGGATCGTGCTTGCCGACTTAAATTATTGGGGATATGTGATTCATGCGCTAACTGACTGTAACGGCAGATTGAAAAAAAAGAAAATCAAGACTGATTCTGATTTAGAAGAGGTTTTTTATTCAGATGACTCTCTTTTGGTTGTTTTTGTTTCGTTGACCAGGGTTGATCTTGGAGTATCCGCGGGATCGTCCTATCAGGATCAGCAAGCTTCAGTGGATGAGCATGAAAATCAAAGTTCTCAACCTTTTTTTCCGTTCGACTTTGGAAGTCCTTCAACCTATAATGTGAACACTGTACATGAATTCAGCCCTGTACCTGTCCCTACTGGACTCCATAACGATGAAGAATTCCATGCGAAATGGGATTTGGCCAGTCGGAATCGAACCACTGAAGCCGGTACGTCTTCGAATGAGCGTTGGGCACACCGGTCATCATCATGGGGGAGAGACAATAATTTTCAGTTTCTCGACCTGAATAGTCCTGCTCCAGGTTTCGACGAAGGTGAACCAGATCATGGAGAACACAGAAATTCCGCTGATGACGTTGAAGCAGGTAATTACTTTTACATAACAGATATGTGAGTACAGAGTTATCTGAATTCCCCAATCACAATCTATTAATTGTAATGTCCACATTTTGACATCAGATAGAGAAGACGGCTTTACCTTAGACGAAGATGTTGACGCATCGTTGGATGATGAGCAGCGCGAGGCGTTTGTGGAATTTTGTGAGTACACAATGCAGCCGGAATGGTATGTTCCCGATATGGACGGATTTGACGAGCCAGAATCCGGGGAGATTTTACATGTCCCTCATGGACTTGAAAAAGGCTCGGTGTATAACAGTAAATCCGATTTAAAAAATGCAGTAGGGATGTACCATTTGGTGAATCAAGTTGAATATCGGGTCCTATATTCGGATAAGCACAGGTGGAATGTGAAATGCAACCACGACGGATGTCGATTCGTACTTAATTCATCTTCCAAGCACGGGATCTGGAAAATCTCCAAGGCTGTAGTGCCGCATAGTTGTCAGCATGACTTAAACACCCGCGCATCCCGCAGAATCCCTTCCTCGGTGATCGGTGAATACTACGTTGAGCAAGCCAGAAAAGAAAATTCCAATCTTGTGCCGAGGGCTATGATTCAAGAAATGGGTCAACGATACGGCCTGAACCTCAGCCTCAAAGTCGCAAGAAGGGCGAAACGTCACGCTATGTACAAGGCGTACGGCGATCCGAAACAGTCATTTTGCTTGCTCCCATTGTATTTGCTCGAGTTGGTGGATGCCAATCCTGGAACTTACACTGCATTGGAAACACATTCGTCCGGTAAATTCAAGTTCGTGTTTTTTGCCCTGGCTGCCTCAATCATTGGATTTCAAAATTACGGTCGTCCGGTTATAGTTGTTGACGGTTGTCACTTGAAAGGCTCATACAGAGGTATTGGCTTTGTCGCGGTGACAAAAGATGGGAACGACCAAATTTTCCCCCTTGCAGTTGGAATTGGAAACATCGAGAATGATGAGTCATGGTCTTGGTTCATGAAGCATGTTAGGGAAGCATTTGGATGCCCTGACGACCTACTCATCGTTTCTGATCAACACGCAAGCATAAGTAATGCGATACATGAGAACTTCCCTGAGGCCACGCATGGACTATGTTGTTACCATATTAGACAACATTTGGCCAAACATGGGTCGCATTTGGTCAATCTGTTCCAAAGAGCTGCATACTGTTATGATCCAAATGAGTTCGATGGGTAAGTTTATCCCCATATAATTATTTGCACTACGTATTCAAAAATAACAAATTGACGTAAAGTGTGCTTTGTTTTTTTAAACAGGTACATGTCAGCCCTACGTGACAGTCTGATGATGGGTGCAATCAATACATTGCAGAACGCCCAGGAAACGAGGTGGTCACGCGTAAAATGTCCAGTACGACGATACAGTTTCATGACGTCGAATGCCGTGGAGGTTTGGAATGCACGACTCGTTTGGGCAAGAAAGTTGCCCGTTTGTTCCTTCCTAGAGGCTGCTCGACGGATTATGGAAAAATGGTTTGTCAAACGGAGACAAACGGCGGACGAAAGGGATCACCCTCTGACGAAGAACGTTCACGACAAGTTAATCGAGCGGCAGCGGCTTGGTCGACAAATGGATGTCTCTGAACTTGGGGGAAATAAATTCAAGGTTGTTTCTAATGGTAAACTCCATGTGGTGGACTTGGACCACCGTATGTGCACATGTTGGGAGTTCCAAAGCGAGTTAATTCCTTGCTCACATGCATGTGCTGCCATCAGGTCAGTCCACTTTTTGATCTTTGACTACAATTCTCTCGCCCATCCCATCTCTTGATTTTTGTTTGGTTTCACAGTTTTACGAAACGGTCGGTGATCAATTACGTGTCGCCTTATTACACGACCGGATGGTTGAGGGGGATGTGGGCCGCCGAGGTTATGCCTGTACAAGAGCCACAATACTGGAAACAACACGATGTCGTTCATCTACAACTGTGTACGGCTCCAGATAATCCAAGACAGGCCGGTCGACCTAAAAGTACCCGTATACCTTCTACGGGTGAACATTCTACTGGACCTCCTCGAAGGAGTGGGACATGCGGACGATGTGGAAGAGCTGGTCACAATAGGGCTACCTGTACGGAGTACATTCCCGAAAGTTCACACCCTATTTTGGATGAGCTTGAGGAGGATGATCCTATCAATAGTGGTCACGTACCTACGAGGAGGAAAAAAAAGACATGTTCATTGTGCGGTTCTGATTCACATACGAAGAGGAGGTGCCCTACGTATTTGGCGCGACCTTGAAACACAGTTGTATAAGTACATATGTATATGCTTAGAAAAATTGGTTTTTACACTAGTGATCGAACCACTATGAATTTGACATAGTGGTTCGATCACTTTGGAAAATTTTTATTTTTTTCAATAGTGATCGAACCACTATGAATTTGACATAGTGGTTCGATCACTTTGGAAAATTTTGGTTTTTTTCAATAGTGATCGAACCACTATGAATTTGACATAGTGGTTCGATCACTTTGGAAAATTTTGGTTTTTTCAATAGTGATCGAACCACTATGTGAAACACATAGTGGTTCGATCACTTTGGAAAATTTTTGATTTTTACACTAGTGATCGAACCACTATGAATTTCACATAGTGGTTCGATCACTTTGGAAATTTTTGATTTTTTGAACTAGTGATCGAACCACTATGAATTTCACATAGTGGTTCGATCACTTTGTAAATTTTGATATATGAATTTTAATGAGCATTGATGAGGTGGAGTGATTTTAGTGAGTTGTAAGTTTGTAACTTCATTTTATAAGGGACTGAGATCTTCTATTACACTTGATGTTACATCTTCTATTTCAAATTAATCACCATACGCCACGTGTATTCAATGACATCATTAATTAATATGTGGCGTGTATTAAATGCTATGTAACACGAGATGTTACACCAAATGTAATAGAAGATCCAGACTCTTTTATAAGACACCCAATCGAAAAAATTAATATTACACCCATTTTATCCTAGTCGTAAATTCCCAATTTGGATATCCTGTAATTTTATATCAAAATAGTGAAATCGAAAAGAGATTATTTTCAAGAGAAAAGATACTAAAAATAATTACGAAAGTGAAAACATCATATCGCCTTTATTCACTTGAATCAATGAAGTAAAAACACATAAATACATTCTAAATTGGTTTAGATAATTCAAGGTAGAGGGTTTGAATTGTCAGAATGAGTGGAAAAGCAGGAGAGATTACTAATATAGAAGCCAAGTGCAAAGGCAAATAGAAAGAGCAAAATGTTGCTCATTTTCTCCCTCGCCATCTTCAATTTCCCAGCTGCATTCATCACCATCTTATAATGATCATCATCACCGCCACCTTCATGCCCTTTTCGATCTCGCACGACGTCGTTTCTCTCCTCCTCCTCCTCCTCCTCCTCCTTCTTCTCGATCTCTGCACCACCTCTCTCCTCCTCATTCTTGATCACGGGCTTCCTTTCTTTGATCTCCTCCTCATCATTCTTGATCACGGGCTTCCTTTCTTTGATCTCCTCATCATTCTTGATCACGGGCTTCTCGTCGACACGACTCGTGGGGGTGGTGGGCGTGGGGTGGTGTTCAGGTGGTGGTGGTGGGGTGGCATCCTTCTCAGCTGGAACTATGAGCTTAGGAAGCCTGATGTATAAAATGCCATCTTCGAATTTTGCAGAGATTTTGTTGGTGTCACAGTTTTCAGAAACTGGGAATTCCTTCTGAAAGCTGCTCCATTTGTTCTGTCCTATTGCTCTCATCCCACTGATCTTCACAACCTTTGATCCTTTTAGTTGAACTTTCAACTCATCTTTTCTGAACCCTTTATTATTATAAATTTGCAAGAGTTAATAATTTGTTAGAAGAACCCTAGCTACTTAATTACCATATTTTGATGATCTGACTCCAGTTTTCAAAAAAGATTCTAACTTTTTTTTGTATTCGTTTCACCACATTAACAAACCATTCAATTAGAAAAGATTGTACCATGAAATTCCAAAAAGAATATTGCAGTAAATAATTCTACTCGATCCATACTATTTATTTGACTTATATAAAGCTCGGCCCTGAATTTCACAATATCACGTACCTATGTATTAACACATACGAAAATTCTATTTTTTTTAATCTTGTATTTAACTATTTTCTTTTTAAATGTAGTACCCTACGTTTCATATATATTAAATAGATAAAATAATTAAATAACAACAACAAAAGATCGAGTAAGAAAAGAAAATAAGTTTGATACCAGGAAGATAGACGAGGATGGTGTTGCAATCTTCTTCATCTATAACATCAGAAAATGGCTCGAAATTATTGGTGTTGTTAGGTGCACTTCCCATTGTTGCATCCATATCTTTATGATAATATATATAAGTATTGTAATTAATATTTACTAATTTTCTTGAAATATATATGTAATATTCCAAATAAGAAAGAATAGAATGGGATGGCTAATCAACATCTATGGGTGGATGTTATATACTTATTGCAAATACGATTTAGAGTAGTGTGGAGGAATTAGCATTTTACCTTTCTTTCTCAAGAAATATACCTTTTTTGCCAAATTGGTTTTATTTTTTCTTGTGTTTTAATTTGAATCTTCATTTGGCTGTTTTAGCAAGGTTTCTTTTTCTACCATTCAAGATTGAGCCTTATTCTTTTCAATGCCTTTTTATTTATAACTTCCTTGGGACTGGAGGCAACATAAATTCTTTTTCCATTCTTTCAGATTATTGATTTGCTTTGATTATGTCAGAATTAATATATTATAACTTAAAAATTGCATGTTTGTACCATGTTGTATGACTAGTATCCTCTTTGACATATACAACTACTAGAACAATGTTTTTGTATTTTCTTAATAATACAATTTAAAATTTACATTTGATTAATTTGAGGATAGTATATGATCTGATCCTAATTGTTACGGTGTAATTTGGGAGGTATATCTAAGTTAACAATTTTGAGGGTTGATACTAAGATTTAAACATGCAGGAAATAAGGATTTTGGATATATCAGCAATTATTTAAGAATAAAATTACTATTCAAGATTGCCAATGAAGAGGTGTTATGACTTATGATATTGTTTTTGGTCGAAGTCAAAAGTTTCAGTTGATTTTTAGGGTAATTCTATAGTACACCAGGTGTATTAATACACCAGACTCTCCACTCATTTTCAGCCATCAGATCTCAGATCATTAAGGTCAAAGTTAACTATATTCTCAGATCTAATGACTGAAAATAATTGAGAGTCTGGTGTATTAATACACCCGGTGTACTATAGAAGGACCCTGATTTTTATTAAAAACTTGAACGAACATAAATCAGAAAACGGCTTTTAGACTTTTGTTTGATTTAAAATGTGCAATGTTACAACATTTATTTCATGCATTTTGGTTAAAAGTCGGATTCAATTTCGACCATGAATGATATAAATGGTCTAAATATTAGAATATGTTGCAATTTTTTTATTTTTTTTTAAAACATAAACTTTTTGGGTGCAATCGAATAAATAAAATAGTTTATGTTGTGAATTAAAATATGATTGTATAAGTTGGTCCTGATATTAACTCTAAATTAAATATCAAAATTTTTATTGAAAAATGTTAACAAATGCAACTTGTTATTTAACACCTGTGTCAACTTATAACCCTCAATAAATTTAATTATTTCCATTCGATTTACGCTCAAATGAAACAAATAAAGTTTTAGGGTTTAATTCAAAAGATCGTTCTTACAGTGTATCACATATATTTTGATTAATGTATTTTTGAGTTTTCCAACAACTATTTTTTTTAAATGTGTAAAATATTGTTCAAATAACAAATTAAAAAATTCGTAAATTATATAAATAGGGCAAATGCTGCTGTGCACCAGGTGCACGGATTTGGATTGGTGCAATTGGGGTGACCCGACCCGGATCCACGCACCTGATTTTTTTTTTTTGCTTCAGGCTGTTACCTTTATGTTGTAAGGATGTGACCTTTACGTTATATAAGTGTGACTTTTATATATAAATGTTATGACTTTTATGTTCAGTAACTTAGGAAAAAATGAAGATTTTTAGGTTTTTTCGCTTCAAATTAAGACCTTTATGTTGTATTGTTGTAACCTTTATGTATAAATATTATGACCTTTATAATCCATAACTTTGAAACAAAATAGAAATTTTCAAAATTCAGTGCATCTTAAGGATGAATATATGTGCAGCTAATATTACATAAACGTAAATATGTACAAATTTTGCTAAAATTCTTTATTTTTTTCTAAGTTAGAGTATATAAAGGTCATTACATTTATACATAAAGGTCACACTTATATAACACAAATGTCACAAGCATATAACATAAAGGTAAAAACCTGAAGCGAAAAAATAAAAATAAAATAAAATAAATAAAAGTGCACGGATCTGGGTCGACCCGGACCCGACCCGAATTGTATGTGCACCAGTTGCACAGGAGATTAACTCAAGTTTGAAATTTACTTTCAACGGGGCTATGCATACCCCATATATTACCAAGCACATCTCATGGTGTTATCATCATATTCCTGTAGTATACAATATAATATTGAAGAAATAATAATAAATAATAAGGGTGTTTATATATTTTAATATATATTTAGTTTAAATTAATTTGTAATGTGGTGTAGCAACATGGGTACTTTTTTTAAAAAATGTAGATACAAAATAGAAAAAATTGCTAAAATATAGATTGCATTTTAATATGAAAAATAAAATAAAATTAATAACAGTAGAAAATTGTAGTGTCTCTTGCTCCATTCAATTTTCAATTTTCCCTCTTTCTACTTTCGATTCCACTCTCACTCAGGCTGAGTTCGGGCATCTGCAACCGTCATCCACCGGCGGTGGCGCATCTCAATGGCGGTGGATTCGTCGACCTCGGTCATGGATTCTCTGATGGAGAAACTCAGGCTCGATGAGCCGTGGCTCCCACCTAGATCGTGGGATTCCCTTCCTTCCCAAGCCGGCGCGCCATCACTGCCTCCTTCTCACTCTTCCCCGGCTCTCTATGCTACTTCCTCTGTCTCTGTAATCTTCCTCTTTCTATCTCTCTCTACGTACGAGTACTTGTGAAATTTCCGATGCGTTCAAATTTCATGTTTTATGTAGAAAAAGAGGGAAATTATGCGTTTTTGATTGCGCTCATTTTTTAGATGTCGTCAATTGTTCGTGACGAATTTTCAGCGGTTATATCTGCTTGCAGAGGAAACAATCGCTTCAGTTAAATTGATGAAATTAGAGAAACGCAAATTTAATAAATTAGTATCCGAAAACAAATATGTTTTTTTTTTTTTCCATTCTTTCTTAAATTTTGATCTTCAAGATTTTCTATTAGTTTGGAGTGATCCACAATTTCATAACAGTTCATGTGTATAAATATTTCTTTAGGAAATTGTGTGGGTTTATTGAAACACTTAGATTGGTGGCTTCTTCCTTGTGAATATGGATGATATGAATGCTTGTTGGAATCTAGGAATGTACATACATATTTTTTCTGATTTTAATATGTAAAGCATCAACCTATACTAATTTTTGGGATAGTTACCTATTCATCAAAAGACACGTGCAGACTGCAGTGCAGCCAATATGAAATCTTTATAGAAATGAATGCACCATGTTTTCGTAATTTTCTGATGAGCAATTGTCTCGTTCCATTTACACTGAGGTGGTTGCTAGTTTTTGCTCTTGTCTTGTCTTTCCAATCTTGCCTTGTCCCTCTTTGAACTTTCTCCTAATGGTTTTAGGAACCCAGTTTAGTTCGATTGGCAATGAATGCTCTCCAAGGTGTGGAGTCAGCTCTGATATCTATTGAAAAGCTCTCCGTGTTGCTTTGTTATAGTTCAGCAGACAGAAGTTCTCATCGAATTAAAAGTTTGTGGTCCCGGTCTTCAAGTACTGCTGCTATAGGAAATCTACTTACTTCTATTGGCCAGTTTGGTTGCATAATTTTCCTCCTCCGCAGATTTGTCAATTACTTTAAAGCTCCAGATTTTGATGGAGTGAGAGAGGTGAAGGAAAATTCAAAAACTGGTTCCTGTGGAGAAAGGAAATTCTACGATTGCAATCTCACTTTGATTAATCAGGCATTTGCAATATCTGTAGGAAAGGTCATAGATGGTTATATATCTGCGCTTAACACATTATCTGCATCTGTCAGTTTAAGGCGTTTCTTGAAGGCTAAAGATGGCTGTCTTACTAGCATTGGGCATTCGGAGTTGACACTCTTGGAGGTTTACCTCCACACAACAGAATTGAGGACTCAGATGCAAGCCCTCGGGAATCTCTGCAATGTTAATCATCTAACTTTCGATTTTCCTGTATCATCTTTAGAAGACTTGAGGACTAAATCAGATTCTGTGTTCAGTTCTTTCCCAAGAAGCGGTGCTCTACTCTCGTTCCTGTATGCTCAGCTAAAGGTCAGCCTGTCTGGTCACTTTACTTGTCTTATTCGTGTGCGCTTAAGCTGAATGTGACTACTGAGTTGTATCTTCCGACCTATTTATAACTTATCTTATGTTATACTTCATCACAGGTTTACCTTTTTGATCTGTCATTTTTGAAAAATATAAGGTTCATTATCTTATCATAGTACTATATACTTCCTTGAAGCCCTAAATAATACTAATGCTGGCAAATTTGGTGCAACCATAATATCTCCTTACTGGACCAAAAAAATTGGATGTCATGATATCTTTGAAGAAGTTCAGAAGCTTGGGTAGTGACTTTGAGAGGCCTTCTTAGGTGTACCAGAAAGCAGATTAGATACTTTTGCTATTAAAAATGTTGTGAATGAAAAAATAACTGGAAACATAATGGTCCATCTCAGAAAGGGAAATCACATTGCTATGTAATTCTAATTTAACAACATAGCAGTTAATCATATGGTTGAAAAAATAACTGGAAACATAATGGTCCATCTCAGAAAGGGAAATCCCATTGCTCTGTAATTCTAATTTAACAACATAGCAGTTAATCATATGGTTCTAGTAATTCATTACAAGCCACTATTACATGCTTCGATGCAACGTTTTCTAACAGAGGAATATTCTGCATGTAGTTTACTTGTAAGCACATATAGATGATTGATCTGGTCTCTGTTGTAATTTGCTCAGTTTGCCTTATGAACTTTTGTCTCAATTTCTTTTAGGCTGCTGATCCAGGCCATTGTGCGCTCCTTAAGTTCCTCTTTCTCCAGTCCTATGAACCATATTGTGATTTTATTAGGTCATGGATTTATGATGGCTTAATTAGTGATCCATACAGTGAATTTATTGTGGAATGCGTCAGTGAGCTTTCAATTCGTGCGTCGGGTGACATGGGGACTGCCTCCGGCTTGCCATTGCCCACGATTAGGGTAAACATCTACGCTCTAGATCTGGAGACCCTTGATATGCTACTTTCTTTTCCTCTAGAGCATCACTGCTCATGTGGATTAATTTATCCAGGTGCGAGATGGAGCTGCCATACCCTGTTTTCTTGAAGAGTGCCTTATTCCAATCTGTAGAACTGGTCAGCAGCTTCAAGTGATTAAGAAACTGCTCGAGCTGTCTAATAATGTTGGTACATATGTTTCTCATGAAAAGATTCTTCCCAGCATGGTTGGTTTGGCAAGTGAATATCCATGGTTTGCGTTTCCACTTACGTTTGACAAAGGAACTATTGAAAGAATGGTGGTTGTGAGGACCAGTTATTACCACCAAATGGTGGAAAAGATTGAAAGTGTTTTAACCAAGTTTGATTTTAGTTTCCGACAGGTAACTTCTTGTTGGGAATTTTTTTTTAATGGCAGTGATCATATCATTTTAAAATGATTGTTCTATGATACCCATTCGTTGCCTTCCCATCTATGTGTGAATTAGAAGAATGAATTAATCCATGATAAATAATCATGACCTGCTTGATTATTGATGGCGAGATTGTCAGGTCTAATCAAGCACTAAGTAGTTTATATCAGTTGGGAAGTTTAAGCTTCTAGGCAATCTTCCCCAGCATTTTTGTTGCTTGTTACCTTCTGCCAGTCTTTTTTTATTCCATTCTTGAGACGTTGCTTTTGAAATTCCTGTGAGATTTGGTGGATAATTTTCATAATCTTTTTTAGACATGATGGCCTAGATTTTTCAATTTGAAGTTCACTTTTATTCTACTTAATATGTTATATGGTTTGATCATCTACTTTTCAGGCTGTTACAAAAGGTGCTTCATTGAGACTTGTCAATAATCCTAAAAAGAACTTGAACCATCATGCATCTTCTATAGGAGGCCAAAGCTTCTTTGCACCTCTAACTGATGGCAGAAATGAAAATACGTGAGTTCTTTCCCTTTGTCCATCCTGTAGAATGGCTCTACTCTATTGGTACAGTTTGAAATCTTAACAGTTCAGTTACCTAAACAATGCAAAATTTATCTTGATTGTCTGTTCTCATCCTTGGTTTTAGTGCACCTCTTACTTTTTTGATGTGTTTGCATTGACGTTAAACTGTTGTACTGTACTTTGTCTGCTTAACAGGCCTGATGCTATAGTGGATTCCGAAGTGTTGAGCATCAAGCACGATTCTGCTGAAGATCTCTTGGAACCATCTGAATGCTCATCTTCTTCTGAAAGCTCCGAGGAGGAAAATGAGGATGAAAAGCTGATTTTCGTGTCTCATACTATGGAGCCAAGTTATTTATCTGCTCTGGATTTCTCTTTAAGTTTGTCCCCCAACCACACAATGCAAAATCTCTACCAAAGTGAGACTACATGCTCTGAGGAAGACTTTCCGTACAAAATTAGTTGGAAATCTGGCCATGCTGCATGTCCTTCCCATAAGGAAACATACCATCTGAATAGTGAGAATAAGCTCTCACATACACTTGAAGCCAAGGTTCCAAGTAGGGAATATGATCCATGTCTGTTTGATGGTCATCTTACTGGCATGAGGAAACATGATACAGGGTTGCATCCTCCTGATTCTGGATTGGACAGGAGCATGGGAAACTATGGATTTCCAAATACTGACTTAGATCTATCTGACAATGCCTCCGAGATCAATATCAGATATCAAGATAACCATCCACTTGTAAAAAGTGAATCCTCGAAAGCATGTCGTTTGGAATTCTCAAACATCAAATACGATTCTACATTTTTCAGTACGAACCCTATACTGAAAAGAGGCTATTTTTTTAATGTGAGGACTATGCCTGGAGAAAGTGGCCATGTGAATCGTATGAACTCTTGTTTTGACTTTACTTCTGTGAAAGATCCACTGAACACATGTGCTGCCAAATTGATTGGTCATCATGTCCCTAAATTTGGAACTGAACTCTCAATTAAAACAAAAACTCCTGCTGCTGCTGGTCCCAATAATCACTGCAATATGGAGGGCTACAATGATATTATCACTGACAGTAATGCCAAGTCATGCAAAGTTAGTTCACCTCTGCATAAGGATAGCAATGAAGATCATTTGTTGCCCCGGTATATTTCCGGTGGCAGTGCTTGGGAGTGCTTGCTTGGTGGATCTGGAAATATTCTTGACAGATCCATAAGTGACCACAGGATGAAGTTGCTAACTGGAGCTGATATGCCGCTGGATTTTGTCATTAAAAAATGTGTCTTGGATGAGATTTTACTTCAGTATCCTTATATTCAGGTTTTGTGGTTTCGATCATGCATTGCATAAATTATAAGAAGAATTGATCAAGTCCTTTTGAGTATACAACAGAAACTACAAAGTCATGTAATGCAAACAAATGCCCTGTCTATGAATTTTGATAACCTAGAGAAGAAATCTATGTGTAGTGGGAATGGTTATTCTTGGCTTATAATCTTTTCCACATGTCATTTTCTCACAGATAAGATTATCACATATTTTTTAATGTAGTTTCTTATTATTTTAAGATAATCAGTTCTTAGTCCTATATTCTATGCTGTGTTAAGTAAGAGTCCCCTTGACATCACCGAGGCCAATAGTTGCTTGTAAGCAATAACTTTGGTCATTGTCTAGGTACTCAGATGGCTGATTAAAGAGGTACAGTCAGATGCTTATCGTCATGAGCCAAAAATTATCCCTTTATTTCACATTTAGGTCCTGAATTCATATTTTAATTTCACAGTGGGCTCAGCTGTCTGGATGCTGATATGGAAAGTTGGGGATAGTGGGTGTGAACATAAGCTTATTGAACATGTAATCGTGCAGTGATAGTCTGTTGGTCTTGAAGCATGTTTCTTGAAAGTTATTTCCTAGATTGGTCTTGCACTTTCGCCGTGGATAAGTTAAATCTATTTTCTTCTGCCCTTCACCATAAAGTATCAACTGAACTGATTGTTGGCTCAAGATGTTATATTTATGTTTTGAGAAACTTTGCTTTTATGTATTTCCTTGACATGGTATTAGTTATAAGTACCTGAGCAAGCTGACCATCAAGTTGCTCATAGAAGGGTTCAAGTTGCAAGAACATTTGCAGTCGCTGCGGTGTTATCATTTCATGGAACTAGCAGACTGGGCTGATCTATTTATTATGTCTCTATGGCGACATGTATGTTCCTTTTCAGTTATTTATCTGATTCTGTTAATTGAGAACTTTTACTGATTTTACTAAACAAATCAGAAATGGCATGTCACCGAAGTGGATAAGAGGATCCCAGAGATTCAAGGGATTCTTGAGCTGGCAGTCCGAAGGTCTTCATGTGAACGAGACCCTAATAAGGATAGGCTATACATGTACCTGAAAGGAGATGACACAAGGCATTTATCAGCTTCTGTCATTGGTAAAATTTGTATTTCTGTCGCGTTATAGAAGGTGGAAATATTTCATTTCACATGTCCCGGCTCATGACATATGCTTCCATGAATTTCCCATTTAATATTTAAAGTAATATAATATCTTAAAAGAGTTAACACTTACGAAATTAGGGGGAAGGGTGCTTTATGGAAGAAATGTGAGGTCTACATATGTAAGGACAGTGGCAACTCTTCAAAATTATGAGTGTAATTGTAAACTTATGTTAGAAATATTGAGATGATGACAATTTCAGAAAAATGACGTTGCTCGTGAATATCTGAACTTAAGGTTGCCATTGGAAATTAGGGAATTTGGACATTCTAAAGTTGAAAACAGACTTTGTAATCCGCACATCCTGTCACACACCCTTTGACTTGGGTTGGGTGTGCAAAATGCATTTACCCCAAATGACCTAGCATGCGTCTGAAAGAAGATTGCAAGATTGCGTCAAGGTATTTAGGACTATAAGACACACCCTTAGAATGCCTTTTAAAGCATTGATTAGATTCTTATTTAATCTTGGACTGTATTATATACCCATATTGTTTGATTCACTACTATAAATCTGGTTTTGACATGTGACTTCTTTTGTCTCCCGACGAATTACTTTTTGTTTGACAGGAATTCACTCCTTTGATTATTTGGGCCTGGGTTACCGAATTGATTGGCCAGTCAGTATAATTCTAACTCCAGCTGCACTGAAAATATATTCTGATATATTTAACTTTTTGCTACAAGTCAAGCTTGCTGTTTTCTCACTAAGTGATGTATGGAGCTTATTGAAGGTACTTGTCTAGAAAAATAATGTATATAATTTGCTATTACATATTTCATATAAGATCAACTGGCACTAGGACACAATAGGTAGGCCTTTGTTTGTAAAGGGGGGCAATAGAGATGATTCTGATTTTCTGTTGTGCTGATTAAAACACGACCAAGATAGAATGTCCTGTTTTGGACTTCTGAACTTGCATGGGTCCTATATGGCTGTTAATTTTGGAAAGCAGCCTTGGGTTGGCTTAGGCTTGCTACCGCTTGAAGCAAATCCAAGCTCTGATTAAGAAATGACAAGGCAAACATGTTGTTAGAAGCTAGTAGCGTCAACTACGAAACCGCTCTTAGTATGTATGATGTCTTGACTGGTTTTAGCTTTGTCTATGTTACAGAGTTGTTCTTTTAATAAACTATAAATAGGACTCCCTATTCATGGTGTTAGATTCTGATCAAACTTTAGAATCAGGAAGATAAAAGAATGAATCTGGGCCCTGCCTTGTACATGTCATTGTTAGTAACAACAGAAGTGTTCTCTGTACCAGAAAAATGCAATCTACTGAAAGATAGTTATGGCACAAAAAAACTGTGCTAATGTTTATTGAAATGCTGGGTTGGAATAAAATATTGATTCCTCAATGCAAAATTTCTCAGTTCTTGATTTCATAATTACATTAAAGTAAAAATTGAAAATTTACTGAAGTTGGCATTTGCCAATGGATTCACAAGGTTAGAATTATGAAGAGGTAGCTGCTAGTGGACTCATTTTTCTGTTAAGTTTTAATTGTAGATTTTCAAAAACATCTCTACCTCTGGCTCTCTCTAATGCAGGGTATTTTTTGTATTTAATAAAGAACTGTGGATCTCCATGATGGTGCTTTTGTGATTCTATTATTATATACCAAGGCCTTTTTCAGTGTATTTAAAATGCTGGCTCTGTATCCTGCACTTCTAAGTCATTCATTAACTGTTTTGTTGATTCAAAAATTACATGAAATGAAAAGCTTGCTGATTTGGGCCAGTGAGATCCATTTCAAGTTAAGAATTAATTTCCTATTATATATGTATACTTCATGTCTGATTGCTCAGGTTGGCATGATTTGTCAAGCAGGGTTATCGCTTGGAGCAACACAAAGGAGAAGAGAGCCAAATTTCAATATTAAGTGAAACAAGGTGCATCTTAGACTTCAATACTTTGGTTGCTTGTATACTTTGGAGGAAGAAGAGAATCAGAACTTCTTTTGATTGAGTTGATAACATATTGGAAATTGACAAATCATTTTATTATAATGTTTTGGAGTTAGGATGTCTCTGTGCATCAGTCATCACTGCTTGGTTAGAGATGTCTGTGTGGTTATGTTTTCATGAAGTAGATTAAGTGCTTCTGCATGCTTAAGTTCCATAACAGTGCAGGAAACTTCCTCTTTTCTTAGTCCCTGGATAAATCACATGACTTATTATGCCCTGTTCCTTAATGGGAAAGTCACATCACATTTTAAATGTAAATTCTGCAAGTTTGCAGATGTAAAAGTCATGTAAAGAACATAGCATGGATGTAAATCTTTGTTTTGAGCCTTATGGATCCTTATATTTCCTACCTGGTGTTTTTATTTTTTTATTTGTTTCCCTTTTTAACATATCTGTTTTATAGTCTTGAGAGTTGATGAAGTTTGCTTAGATATGCAATGATTGTTGTCTCTTGAGAATTTAAAGAAACTCCTTTCTTCTTTACGAAAAATAATTAAAGAGAACGACAAAGATTGCCACTAACGGGTTAAGAATTATTGTTGTATTCCTTTGTCAAGATTTTCAAGTACCTTTTCCAGATCCAATCCCTCTTAGGCTTTGATTATCGAGTCATGTTAGAATTTTTTACATTTATGGTTTATTTAGCTGCTTAATGTGCATAGATTGGTAGGCCCCTTTCTCTTTAACTGCTGAAAACTGTGGTCTCATCTTCTGATAATTTGTGTTTTTTATGTTGCAGGCACAAGATTAACCATTTTGTGTCCATGCTACAGCAATACGTACAATCACAATTATCCCAAATATCCTGGTTTAAGTTTCTACACTCTCTTAAGCACAAGGTTTGTTATCCATTTAGATTATGTTTCAAGCAGCTTTTTTTCTTTAAATAAATTTTTTAATGGTAGCTTAGACAATCTATCTTTGGACTACATGATAGTATATCAAAGAACATGTAACTCAGAGAAAAAATATCCATGTAGATTTTTATGATGATAATTTACAATATTAATTGGGCAAATTTTTTGCCATGAATCAAGAGATCCTGCAGTACTTAAATCTTGTGTTTTCCATTAAACTTATGTCTGTAGGTCAGAGATATGTTGGATCTGGAGTCAGTCCATATGGCATATTTGAACGAGTCACTGCACATGTATGTCCTCTCTCTCTCTCTCTCTCACACACACACACACACCTGCACATGCACATACAGATACAGATACGTGAAGTTATAGTATGTTACCTTCTCACCCCCCAGGTTTATCGTTAAACCACCAGTTTTTGTGCCAATTTTGGTAAAAACTGACGGACCCTTTGTGAAATTCCAAGCACATTACATATCTCAAAACATGGATGTGGCAAAGATACACATCAATGCTCACAAAGGATCAGAATATTAATAATGCTATAGCAATCTCAATTTTGTGAGTATAGGCAGATTGAATGGTATAGCCCAACATAAAATCCTCTCACATCAAATTTTCCACCGTCATACTCATACATTGTTTCTCCCTTTAGCTTTTGCTTCCCTCAAGATGATTTGATTTCTTTTACAATAAAAGCAATATAAGTAGACTGAATGTTGAAATTGACCAGCTTTTTTTACACACTGTTTACTTTTATGGAATGAACTCTTGCAAATATAATCATCTGTTAACTATTGCTGGGAAATTTTTGCAGATGCTTTTTGTCCAATGAAACTCAATCCATTGCGGGCATTATCCAGAACATTTTGCAGGGTGCAATGGATTTTCGTTCTTTTGTGACTGGAAGCATTTTGGGGGCTGGATCTGTTGATGAAAAACTGACCAACAGGTTCTCTCATATCGACATTTCACAGGTGATTATCGACAAATCCTAGAATGCTTGGACTAGCGGGGAAATAGATAGATACAGAAGGTTTCAAATATTTGCTATCTGCTGATAAAGAGGCTATCTATCTATCTTACTGTTTTGCAGGTTCACATCATAAGAAGAGCATTCACCAAGAATCTTGAAGAGTTGTACTTAATTTATCTCAAGTCACCTAAACACTGTGAATTTGGGATTTCTCATTTCTGGGAGTGTCTTAACTATAATGATTATTATGCAGGGTTTATGAGTAAGCAAGTTGGCCATTGTATGTTTTTTTCATAGATAGGTTGGAATCATTTAACTCTTTTTATACTAATTGTTTCTTAGCATCAAAGCCTCAACATTAGTGATATTGATGCTTATTGTATGTACATATTTATGTATGGTTGTGTTCTTAGTACAGTGGTTTTCAATTTGTTCTCATATTTATGTCTAATTTTTTGTTTTTTTTGTTTCTTAATTTATGATAAAAACTTTAGAGCTACACATATTTGAAAATGGAGGGAATGCAACATCAGCCTTTCGGTGTCCCAAAATTATGTTTGTTTGTTTTTAGGTGTTTTCTTCTTTTTTTTTCATTAATTTCTGCAGATGTATTGATTTTATTAACATTGAATTTAGGAATTAGTCTGACAAATAAAACGATAAAAAGGACGAATTATATTTATATTTACTATCCTTGAGATTTCTCAAATATTTAATCAGACGTCAAGCTTTCTGAAAAGGTAAAATATTTTGTGAAATTAGTGCATGGATTCTAAGTAAAATATTTTGTGTAATTGGTGCATGGATCACCCGGGTCGACCCGTCCCACGCACCTCTGACGTGCGTTTTTACGTGCCCCAACGCGCTCTCACGCGTCTGGTGGGTGCATTCAAACCCACCAAGATTCGCTCCAGGCAGTTATACCCTCATGTTATGTTAGAGTTACATTCATGTTATGTTAGCATTACCCTCAGGGTTACCTTCATGTTATGTTAGGGTTATCCTCAACATAACGTGAGGGTCACTCTAACATAACATGAATGTATGATTAACATTGTTTTTTTACCTTCATGTTATGTTAATGTTAATTTCATATTATGTTAGTGTTACATTCATGTTATATTAGTGCTACCTTCGTGTTATTTTAGTTCAGTGGTTTTAAACTAAGGGTATGAAATCTGGAAATGGTGTCACATTAACATAACGCGAGCGTAACCCTAACATAACATGTTTAGTTCAGTGGTTTTAAACTAAGGGTATGAAATCTGGAGATGGTGTCACATTAATATAACGCGAGCGTAACCCTAACATAACATGAAGGTAACACTAACATACCATGAAGGTAACGACCAAAATACGTGAAAAAAGTAAAGAGGTGTGGCCTTGCAACTGTTGCAGAGGATCAACTTTTCAATACATACCACTTGGCATTTAAAATACGATGATATGGTATGATATTGGTAAAATCGTTCAAATTAAATTATTCACCTAAATGTTGGTGGGGTTGCAATTTATCATTATACACAAAACAAAAATTATGCAACTTTGTAATTAGTCTAAGTAGGTAGTAAGAGTAAGTAATTAGTCCCTATCAAAGTCAGATATCATTTTTTTTCTTTCTAAACTTGGGCCACTAACCCACACGCCAAACAAATGTGGGTTTAGGCTGAATTTTAATCTCTAACCAGCCTAAACCCTCAAAGTAAACATAACTTAAAGAATATTAGAATTTTTTGCAAAATTTATCTAACACCCATTTGTAGACCAGTATTTTATTTTAAGTGGAATTTGGAAATTATCAATACGTATAGATATCATCATTTTCTATATTTAAGATGTATACAATTAAGATTTAGGATTCATGTAATTGATTCGTCTATTCCAACTTGATGGAGATTAATATATTTAATAAAGATTTTGATATGTTATAATCCTATTAATATGTTTATATTGATTAAGAAGTGATTTAGTTTCCTGGAAGACTTGGTTTTTTTGAGTTCTCCATTACGAGTATATATAAGAGTTCTTGTTTTTTTTTTTAATGGTTAATTGATTTATCAAAATAAGGAAAAAGAGTTTTCTTCGATATTGATATCGTTTTCGAATATTTCTTAAATTAATGGGTAATATTTTTTATCACGTTTCTACTTGCATCATATATGATCCTTCTTCTCATTTTGGTTCTTCAGTTTTTTCATAGCATTTGGATGATTTTAAATCTCATATCACGACTCCGACTCCGACTCCGACTCCGTGTCTATCTCGATTCCTTCTTCTGTTGTTATTCTTCATCCCTCATTTCCTCTTCTTTCAATGATTTCATGTATTAAATATCATATATACTAACAAGGAAAAAGTACAAAGTTGTCGAGTTTTTATATTAATATTTTACAGTATAATAATATATATTAATTATATGAGTACCAAGTCAAATAAACAAATAATAATCCACTGTTGTATGGTCCAAGAAGGAATCAATTCTTCTGCATATGAAAGTTTTTTTTATAAAGTCGACCCACCCATTTTCATTCAGAATTCATATAAATTGTTCAAAAAAAAGAAAGAAAGTGATATATTCAAAATATATAAGTCGTCTAAGTATCATAAATGAATTTGCTTCTATAAATTTCAAATAATTGATTAAATTAATCCTCAATGAAAAGTAAGTTTTTTTTAACCTTTTAAAGTTGTTGTATTGGATTTTTCATTCTAATTTATGTTAATAAATTGAAAAAAGTATATTTTCATGCTTAAAGATTAATACTATAAATGAATCATTCGATTCAGACACAAACACAAAATCTTATTTACAAATGCTCCTATGCACCAGGTGCATGAATCTGAATTGGTGCAATTGGGGTGATCCGACCCGAATTCGCGCACTTGGGTCACCTGGTTTTTTTTTTTTTTTTCCGCTCCAGCTTGTTACCTTTATGTTGTAAGGATATGAGTTTTATGTTATATATGTGTGACCTTTATATATAAATGTTATGACCTTTATGTTCAGTAACTTAGGAAAAAATGAAGATTTTCAAATTTTTTCGCTTCAGATTGAGACCTTTATGCTGTATTGTTGTGACTTTTATGTACAATTCTTGTGACCATTATGTTCAAATATTATGACCTTTAGAGTGTAAAATTCTTCTTTTTTCTCTAAGTTAGAGTATATAAATGTCATTACATTTATTCATAAAGGTCTCACTTATATAACATAAATGTCACACTCATACAACATAAAAATAACAGTTTGAAGCGAAAAAATAAAATTAAAAAAAAATTCAAAAAAAAAGTGTGCGGATCCGGGTCGACCCGGACCCGACCCGAATTATATGTGCACCAATTGCACAGGAGACTAACTCAATTTTATTTGGTTTTAAATTAAGTAGATACTTTTTTGAAATTACTATATCCAAATGTGAGCAGACAAACATTTTATTACTAGGATGATTCCTTATACAACTCGTTGTTTATATAGTGCACTTTCTGAATTAAGCATAAACAAAATAAAACAGCAACTAATTGTGATTTGTGACTCAAACAAAAGTAAATTTCTTTTAAAAATTTACATAAAACTAAAGAAAAATAAAATGCAGGTCGTTTAGTTTCCTTAATTTGAGCAGATTATTTTCTTGGAATTATTTACATGACTCTTTGTTTATAGATCTATTGCATGTCACTTTCCTAATTGTGAGCATATAAATGTGATCGTGACTCTACAACAAAATAAAAAATTGCGCACGTCATTGCCAAAGACTTTTTTTTCGAAAATTAAATAAGATTTGTGAACCTTCAAAACATCCATGCAACTTTCATTTCATTGTAAAGTATAAGTAATGGTTAATATAATATTGCTATATGAATCATGTTATTCATGTTTTGGTTGGTGTTTTGATTTAATTTTATTTGATCATTACTCTTATTTTATGAATCTTTTTGAGTTCTTTCGAAATTAACTCTATTTTTGAGACATTTTTCAGAAAAAAAAAAAAAACAATGGTTGGAAAATTTGAATATGCAATATATATATTTCCAAAGAAAGACATGAGTAATGCGCCAATCTGAATCATAACCTAAGTCAAATTCATGATTTCCGTTAATTCAAGCTAGAATTGAACATAAATCAATTAGAATGATCTATGTTTTATTGAGAAAACGTTTCAAAAATCTAATATATAGAAAACATTATTTAATACACATAAAATATTACATGTTACAATCACTCAGACGGTAACTTACACACAGATACATGATATCTACACTCATGTCTCCAATAAAAAAGTCAAAAAAGTGAATACAAGAAGCCAAAAGTCTGTAAGACAAAAAAAATTTGAATATGATCATTTAAAAGAAAAATCTAGTCAACTATATAATATTACTCTTAAACACTATCAATATCCAAGTTGCTTAATATGTCATTTTATTAGAAAATGATTTGAACGTTGATATTATACAACCATCCATGGCGTTTTATGAAGGAGAAAGAAGGTTATAATTTTAAACAACATAGATTTCATAATAGAAATATAATACTCGATCTATAAATAGAGAATGGATTAGGATGAGTGTATATTTTTTCCCCTAATTTATTTTGAGAAAGATAATTAGGTCAAAGAAATTATGAGAGTAAAGAAACTGATGATTTTGGGAGGTACATATTTTATTGGATAAGCATGATCTCCCCACACCGCCATAAAATAGAAAAATATTAATTTAGTTTTATAAGTTTGTTTATATTCATTTCTGAGCTAGTCTTGGTGAGTTGCTTCGCAAGGTTCATTTTGCAACAAAGATCAATTTGATTTGATCAATCATATTTGAAATCACTATTGATAAAAAAATCTATTACATGATATTTTTATGATATGTACTTTTATTTTCATAATATTATAGCCTTATGTATCTTATGATATTTTAAAATTGTATTACATGATGTATGTATATATAAAAGAGTAGGACTTGGGTGTCCCCGGGGTACGGATCCAGGATCCGTACCCCCAACCCGACCCAGATTATATATATATTTTTTTTCTTTTTTTTTTCTCTATTTTTTCCATCTTCTTCCTCTTCTTCTTCTCATCCAATCCTCTTCTTCTTCTTCTTCTTCCTCTTCCTCTTCCTCTTCCTCTTTTTCTTCTTCTCCTTCTCATCCGATCCTCTTCTTCTTCTCCTCCTCATCCAATCCTCTTCTTTTTCTTCTTCTTCTCCTCATCTTCTTCTTCTTCTTCTTCTTCTTCTTCTTCTCTCTCCTCCTCCTCCTCCCCATCCGATCCTCTTCCTCTTCCTCTTCCTCTTCTTCTCCTCTTCTTCTTCTCCTCCTCCTCCTCCTCATCCGATCCTCTTCCTCTTCCTCTTCCTCTTCTTCTGCTCCTCCTCTAATTTTGCAGAGGATAATTAATTGTATGGATTTGCTCTAGGGTTTCTTTGCACAATGTTTATGTGATAATAATTCATATGAATTCTGCAATTTGCAGAAAAAAAAGAGAGGAAGAATATGATATAAATCGTCTTTTTATTGTTTAGAAATATTAAACTCACCATACAGTAATGTAATACCTATAGAGTAAATATGTAATACCTATAGAGTACACATGTGATACCTATAGAACAAAAATTCAAACAAATAATTCATACCTTAATTGAGTTAGTTTGTAATACCTATAGAGTATACATGTGATACCTATAGAGTAAACCTGTGATACCTACACAAAAGTAAAAACAAATAATTCATACCTTTATTGAATGAACACATGATACCTTAAGAGTATACATGTAATACCTATAGAACAAAAAATAGAACAAAAAATCAATACCTTAATTGAGTAAGTTTGTAATACCTGTAAACACATAATACCTATCATTAAATCTCAAGAAATATAAGTGTAATACCTATAGGGTATATGCGTAATACCTATAGGGTATACATGTAATACCCATCACTGAATCATCAACTAGGTAATCAGGTGTGTGTGGACGCACACCAGCTAAGTTAGGGGCGCGCGTGGGGGAGCGTGGGCGCGCGTGGAGGTGGCCCACGCGCCGGGTCGGGTCGGGGGCACGGATCTCAGATCCGTGCCCCCGGTGCACACAAGTTTTTGCCTATATAAAAATATTATTTATTAAATTACAATTATAAATTAATTATTGATTTAAAGTCATAGACTAAAGCAATACTCATCAGTATTATCTTATATAAATAAAATTATAACATTATATATATATATATAAGCATTACATTATACTTAAAAGGGTTAAATGTAATAAACAACATGAAGTATGAACTTTTTTGAACTTAATTGCAACCTTTTTTTCTTTTCTCAATGCAACCTAGTCTTCTAAAATTTTCTGGAAAAGTGAAGTAAATTAGGTTGCAAAACTCTAAAATATTAAGGTTGCAATCAAATAAACTCTAAAATCGTAAAGGTTGCAATCAGATAAAATATGAGTTTAGGTTGCAAAGTGTAAAAAGTCGATACTTCAGGTTGATTTTTGCATTTAATCCTAACAAAGATATTACGTATCAAATTACAATTTCTCAAACTAATCATTGTTTTAGAATATTGGAAGAAAAACTATGACACAAAAGTATTACATGATACACATATAACTACTGCATAGTATACCTGTCAAACTATAATTTTTCATAAATAATACTCATACATATAAACATATTACACAATATGAGTATTATCATATATATACATAAATGTCTTACGTTTGACTGTATGTTGACCGTTGATTCCGATCATTGTTGTTGTCCATTAATCGAGTCATTGACTGCACCGATTCTAAGCCTTTTCACAAAATGAGAATCATGGAATAGTCTTATTCAAGAAGGTCGTGGCAATTAACATCCCTCTAATTTCTGAATACAACCCCATTACTAAATAAACTCCTTTTATATTTTAAGTTTATTCTTTTTTTGAATACACTCCTTTAAATTACCTATTCTGTCCTTAATTATTTAAATAAACTAAATAAGTTACAAATAAAATTGAAAACTACGCTATCACCTTCAACCAATCTCATCAATCAATAAAAATATATATTTTAGAGTGGTCAAACATTTCCTACTCTCGGTGATGTTCTTAAAAACCGTTCGGTCCGAAACAGAGGAACATTGTTCACATGTTCGACTACATATGGTCGAACATATTCAAAATGTTTTTGACCTTATAATTGAATGTTTTACAATTGTTTTTCATATATTGGTTGAACATTGATTAAGTGTTCTTGCTGGTTTTGATTAAGTGTTCTTAACTTTACGTGATCAAATTTTTTAATTCTTTACGACAAAACATGGCGAAGGACTTACGTCTCACATCTCCATGAAATTATCAAGGTTCATTGTTATTAAGTCGTAAAAAAATTGATGTCATAGAATTAATAAGAGAAAATTGAGATACTTATAGTTTCAATATCAAAGAATTAAATTTTGAATATGATTAAAATTTAAGTAACATATGTAGAATTGTAGTTTGAATAGAATTAGAGTTTAAATATATTAGAATTTTAAAAGATTAGGATTATTAATTAAATCATATATATTAATTTTATAATTATATAAAAATGATATTTTAGTCAACAGTTACAAATTAACTTTTTTAATATATATTTTATAACAATATTGATGAAAAAAGATGGAATTTCACGTGGTTTGGACTTTGAAAATGGTTTTAATTACTCGTTAAATTCATTACTATTTTTGGCATTTTCTGAGATCTATATTATACTAAAAGCAAGTAAGTTGGCAATTATTACTAATTTGCCACTTTCCCTCTTAAAAATGTCACATCAATTTAATGATGTGTAATAATTTCTTTTTATTTTAGTTTTTCAAGATTTTATTTTGTTTTTCTAAATTAATTTAATAGTTTTAAATTACATGATTTTCTTTATAAGTTATCAAATATTATAATAAAAAATAAAAGGAAAGCATATATAATTCTTGATTAATGATACATTATAATGAAAGAGAGATACAAAATTTATTTTTTATGTATTATATTACACATATTATTAATTTTTTAAATAATTATAAATTATAAAAGACTTAGTTAAAAGTTTCTAAAGTAAATAAAATCTACATAATATAATTTATTGTAGAAAATTTGTTTTTTCATATTAACATACCCATGTGTCTTCTTTTTAAAACGTCTTTTTTATTTTAATATATATTTTTTGATAAAATATTTAATAGATCAATTTTGAAATTCATGTACTTAAACATAAATGTTTAAGATAATATAAATATTTAAACTTTTATGAAGTTAGAAGTTAATACGAAAATGTTTTATGTTAGAAGTATATACTTCGTAATGTGAGTATAAGTATTGGATGTTTTTTAATATTGCAATATACATAAAAGAATATGAAAAATATAATTATTTAAATGTATATTTATACTATATCTAAAATGACAATAGTTGGTGATTACTACCAATTTACCATTCAATAGCAATACTATTAGCCAATAGGAAAAAAAGGGAAAAGAAAACTAAAAAAGAAAAGAAAAACTTTTGAGTATCTTATTGGATAAGCTCCTAAAAATTATTGGACAATTTGAGTAATTTTTTTAAATTTAATTTTGGTTTTGTAAATTAATTTAATAATTTTGAATCAAACTTCCATATCAAGCCATCAGGATTATGTTTCATCTACAAGTCATTGTCTTACTACTATATAAGAAATGCATGAATGGAGATGGAAGTCTCACTAAATGAGGATGAACTAGCTTATTGAAATGGATGTTTAAAATATCAAAACAAAAAGAAAAATAATGGAGACTTGAAATATCAAAAGAAGAAGAAAATTAGTGATGGAAATAAGAAGAAAAATTGAGATGAAAGTCACTTTCCCATATAAGCAATGTATGTATATATAATTACTCGCTTAATGAGAATGAAATAGATGAAATGGAGGCTAGAAATATCAAAAGAAGAAGAAAAATTGATATGAAAGTTATTGTACAATATAAGCAATGTATATGTAATAACTCTTATGTAATTAGAATGAAGTAGCATTAAATGGAGGTTAGAAATATCAAAAGAAAAATAAAATTAGTGATTGAAATAAGAAGAAAAATCGAAATGAAAGCCATTATACTATATATAAGCAATGCATATATAATCACTCTCCTTTGATGAGAATGAGCTGACATGAAATGGAGGTTAGAAACGTTAATAAAAGAAGAAAAATCGAGATGGAAAGTTTTTCAGATATAATGAGATATTATCAATACTAATTTGATTGTCATCTTGCTTATCCAAATCTGTTTATAAGTAATTGCATTACAAAAAAAAAAAAAAAAACATTTAGCATTACAATAATATAGATTACAAAAAGCATTAAAAAAACATTTAACATTTTAGATACAATATAGATTATACTATATTAGCAACAATAATTTTTTTTTATATTATATAGCAAGCCGCGCACCGCGCGGGTGCACTACTAGTTTCAAATAAGCTCAGAGCAGTTACTAATCAATCTTTGGTTTTAGAGTAGGTCTTGTGTGAGATCGTCTCACGGATCTTTTTTCGTGAAACGGGTCAACCCACAACCCACACTTAGTAATTCATATGAAAATTTATGGATATGGGTTCAATTTATGGGTAATAAGGATCCGTCTCACGGAAACTATCCGTGAGACCATCTCATATGAATTTTTGTGTTGATTTTATAGTATTTCAATCAGCAATGCAAGAGAAAACATGGAAACTCCCTTTAATAATAGGGTAATTCTATACACACCCCATCAATACTAAACACACCCCATCTATACACACATTCTTAAAATAATAAAAAAAAAGAATGTGTGTATAGATGGGGTGTGTTTAGTATTTGATGGAGTGTGTATAGAATTGCCCTTAATAATATTCCTTTTCATTTCAATACAATAAATATAAATAAATTTGATTTGGAATGTTGAAATCAAAAAATAATAATAAGAAGAAGAAAAAACATGGGTAGGCTATTTTAAGAGAGAGAGAGAAGAGGGGAGCATTTGCAGTTAATATGATGGGAAAATCTATACACACCCCATTTAATCCTAAACACACCCCAATTACTAAACACACCCACAATTTAATCAAAACATTTCCACAATTTCTAAACACACCCCACAACATTACAATTATACCCTTTATGAAATAAAATAAAAACTAAATAAACAAATACTTTATACACCCCACACCACCCAAATCCCTCACACACCCCATCTTCTCTCTTCTCCACACTTTGGCCAAAAGAGTTCGAACGGTTTTGAAGAGGAAGATCCAATTTGGATTCAAAGTCTACCGAACATTTGATAGTGCATACGGCGTGTAATCGAACGGGTGTGAAGGAGTTCGATCAATCCAAGTGTACTTCTTCCTATGGATCCCAATGAACAACCAAATTCACCAAGTATGTGTTTTTTAAAATTTTTAACAAATTTGTCATATACTATGTTTAATGTGGGAGAAATTGTATGAAATTTGTGTAGAAATCATATTTGGGTTATGGGTTTAGGGTTTACATAGTTTATGTGTTCGATTTGATGAAATTTGAGTTGAATTTGGACTTCAAATATGAAATCCCGTATGTTAGAAATTCTGGGTATGTTCGGCCCTGGTTGGCCGAACATTTCATGGTTTGTTCGGCCACCAGCCGAACGTAACACTGCGTGTGCGGCCGTACGCCGAACATATTACTTAATGTTCGGCAGCACGCCGAACGGTTTTAGAAGTGTTCGGCCGCCTGCCGAACCAATCTGGGTGTGTTCGACCACCTGCCGAACGAAGTGAGAGCTGTTCGGCCTACCACCGAACACTTTGTTCCACGTTTTTTTTTTCAAACTTTGATAACTTGTGTTATTTAAATTGACGTATCTTGTAGATTGATCCTTACGTGTTTCTATTGTAGTAGTGTATCGAAGGAAACGGCCTACTGCGTCTAATAGAAGAAGACGTGTAGCACAAGAAGTACCGGTTGAAGTACCAGTTAAAGAACCAGTACCGTCTTCTTCGGCTCTTCCTCTGATTGAGTACAATGTGGAGGAAGCAAGTGCTTCTCGTGATGTTCCCCAGCCAATGGAGGATGAAAATGTTAATGATGAAGGGGGATTGGAGGATGATGACGAGGCCGACGGGGAGCTATTGACTGGTCCTTGTCCAGGTGGTCCTATTGACCATCGCTTGATTCCAAGTTTCAAGACACATGTTGCATATGATATTTGGAATGGGGTGGAGAGAGACGTCTTGAAATTTCACTGTCACACTACTAAGATGGAGACGTGGAAGTTTGGCAACATGGTGGATAACTTCAAAGATATGATAGAGCGAACAGAAATCCCAGACCTCGGATGGATTTCGTATAAGACGCCGAACAAGAATCTGCTATGTGCTTTCGTGGAACGTTGGCAACCAGAGACTAACACGTTCCACATGCCATTCGGTGAGATGACTATTACGTTGGATGACGTACATAGACTTACGATGCTGTCGGTCACGGGAAGACCAGTTATGGTGCCACAAGGAAGAAACCGTCAAGAGATTCCTATGCTTCTCATGCAGAGGTTGTTGGGGACGGGCACTGATGAGAGCTTTGAAGCCCTACAAGGTCACAGGGGTAGCTCGGTTCGCTTGGAGTGGCTTCGTTCTCGCTTTGAAGCAGATACGAGCTCGCCGGATGAAGACGTGAGGACGGCTGCTGCTCGTGCATACATCTGGTTCGCTTTGGGTTGCACGATCTTTTCAGATAAGAGTGGTTCTAGAGCGGATACGAAGATCTTAAGACTCTTGGATGATTTTGATCGTATACATGAGTATTCATGAGTGCGATCTCACGATCAGTTACGATCACCTTCGGTAGACAATCATCAATTAGTAGACCCTTCAATGTCGTCAACGCCCATCTATAGCTGTCCTCACGCTCCTTTTCCAAATACACACACGCCACAAAAAATGTTATGTTGGTGGAGGTGACACCTACAATTTCGAGGAGGGGCATCTTATACCTATTAGTCTTGTAGGTACAATCCATCAACAACACGTTGGGAAAGGCACGCAACAAGTCAACAGAGGTTGGATGAGCATAGAATAGATCTGTAACCCTATCGGTTCCCTCACATCTCCTAGTCAGGTAGTAATAGTCCTCAGACTTCAATTTACCCATCAAATATTGCATTTGTGTACGGCCTCCATGCTCGACAATTCTATGCTTTTGACGAGCATTGTAAATTGTCTTCAATGTGGAGGCATTAGTCGGAAAGGATTGCTTCAACGTGCTCAAAATATCTTTGGGCTTGACATTGTTTAAGGATAGGTCACGCACAACTTGATCCTCTGAGGCCGATAGTCGACCCGCAAATGAGTGTCCAACCAAATGTAACCCCATTCGGTGATTGTGCACGCCAGAGACTACTTGTACGCACCAATGTCCCATCTCATTCAACTGCACTCCTTTCAACATGAAAGGACAGTCACATTTCTTGGTGCCAGTGTGTCGTTCCTTTACCGGCTTTTGTTCACCCCGTGTATTGGTAAGTCTCTTTTTGGGTGGACGGTACGTGCCACCACGCTCACAACCCAAAAACACTCTTGCTCGTCTACCACTCGATCCACTATCAGAGCGTCTAACCAATATTACCATGTGTAGACGGATACCAATTTGAGTTGCCCAAGAAATCATTGCTTCTCGACTTTCAAAAACTTGATTAGTCAAAAACTCATTCGTGAAATCGATGGCCTCATACATTGCATTCATATCATTGCCATCATCGGGTTCATTACACATGTTAAGTTGAGCTCCACTACAATTGTTTTCCTATCAATATATAACATGCATAAGTATATATATTCACATCAAAATATGCATAAGTAAATAAATTCACAGCAAGATAACAATTAAAATCGTCGATTTATATTTCACATGAAAAAACTGATAATGTTCGGCAACTTAAAATCGAACAAAATGCAGTGCGTTCGGGCAGAGATAGCCGAACACCTATCACCTTGTTCGGCCACGCCGCACAATACACATAATGTTCGGCAGACGACCGAACATTCTTAACTATGTTCGGCGTATTGCCGAACACACTTCACAACGTTCGGCCTGTGCTTGCCGAACGAAAGTCGCGAACCCTTTTTTTTTTTTGGCCAAGTTTACGAAAAAAACGATCGGTAGAAACACATTTAAACACTTACATTGTCCATATCTTGAGCTCCTTCTTCTTTCAAAGTGTATTCAACTACTGTATAAGTAAAAACTTTCTTGATTTTTTTGGCAGAAATTTAAAACTTGCTGTATCTATATACATGAAGTTGAAGGTGATAGATACAATAGTTATGGAATGGGGTGTGTTTAGTTGATGTAGGATTTAGGTGTGTGTAGTAAGGTATTATTTATGTTATGAATTTTTTAAATAATAGGGTAAGGGTAAATTGGTAATTGTGTAAATATTTTCATTTTAACTTATTTAATTGGGGTGTGTTTAGGATTAAATGGGGTGTGTATAGTTTGTCCCTAATATGATATGGTTCCATAGTTGGAAAAGGAGAGGAGAACATACTACACTGTCAAGAATAGCATCATCCAGCGTTTTCATATTCTTGCAAATAAGACATGTGAGATCGATCCGGTTTTGAGTGAGCAAAGATTGTTTCTTTTCTAAAAGGGCTTCTCTCTCTTTCTCTCTTACTCGCAGCTATGGAGATTGCAGCTGTGGATGGCTGCTTGAGTTTTGAGGTTAATGGGAAGAGCTTTGAAGTGGCCAACGTTGACCCATCCATTACTTTACTTGACTTCCTCCGCTCACGAACCTCTTTCAAGAGCCTCAAGCTTGGCTGTGGTCAAGGTCTCTCTCTCTCTCTAGAGCTATGTGGGCTCGGCTCTTTCTTTGATCACTCTCTCTGTCCATTTAATGTGATTCACTACTTTTGTCTTCTTTCTACTTTGCAAAAGCTAGCTTAGTGGCTGTTCTTTTTTGTTTTCATGGATATCTGTTGCTGTCCTTCCTCTCTCTCTCTCTCTCTCTCTCTCTGTTTGAATATGTTGTGTGGAAAAAGGTGTGTGCAGTTAGTTAGTACATACTGTTTTGATGTTGTTTCTCTGCAATTTGAGGTGGTCTTTGTTCTTTTGCGTTTGATTAATGTGAAATTGAAATGATTGTTACTTTTCTCTTTCTCTTGGCTAGTTCTTCCAGGGATCACTAGTTAGATTGATATTGGTGATTTAATCTGTTGGGAAGGAATGGTTATTCTGTTTCTGATGTTTAAGAATGATGTCCACTCCATCATGTAGCTTCAGCAACTTTCTTTTATACTTTTTGGAAGATTGGTTTTGGACAAAATGGTTTGTTTGTTCTATGTTGTACCTCTGATAGAGAGTAGATGAATCTGTAATTGGAACACTTTTCTTACAGCTACTTGGTTTTCTTTTACCACATCGAACCGTTTCAGGTGGTTGTGGAGCCTGTGTCGTTCTGCTATCAAAGTATGACAATGCACTAAAGAAGGTCGAAAGATTCACAGTCAACTCATGTCTTACCCTTCTTTACAGCATTCATGGCTGTTCAGTTACAACAAGTGAAGGACTCGGAAATAGTAAAGATGGATTCCATCCAATCCATCAAAGGTTTGCTGACTTCCATGCTTCTCAATGTGGCTTTTGCACCCCTGGAATGTGCATGTCGTTTTTCTCAGCCCTCGTAAATGCTGAAGAAACAGACCGACCACAGCCTCCTCCTGGATTCTCCAAGCTTACAGCTTCTGAAGCTGAGAAATCCATAACCGGAAATCTTTGTAGATGTACTGGATATAGGCCTATTGTCGATGCCTGCAAAAGTTTTGCTGCAAATGTTGACTTGGAGGATTTGGGAACCAATTTCTTTTGGAGAAAGGGAGACACAAAGGAAGCCAAAGGTGGTAGATCACCATCCTATATTCCAAAAGGGGGAGATGGATACAGGTCAACAAGGCTTTTGAATTCCAAAAAGTATTCATGGTACAGTCCTGTAACTATAGAGGAGCTTCAATGTTTGTTGAACTCCGATATGGCTAACAGCATCAAGCTAGTTGTTGGCAACACAGCAACGGGCTATTATGGAGAAACTGAGAATTATGACCAATATGTTGATCTTAGGTACATCCCTGAGCTTTCAATGGTTAGAGAGGATGACTCTGGTATTGAATTTGGAGCATCTTTGTCTATATCAAAAGTTATATTACATTTGAAAGAAAAAGGTAATGCCAACTCACAGTCAGGTGGTGAACTTGTTTTCACCAAAATTGCTGAGCATTTGGAAAAGGTTGCATCAGGCTTCATTAGGAACTCAGCCAGTATTGGTGGCAATTTAGTTATAGCACAGAGGAAGTATTTTCCTTCAGATATTGCTACTTTACTCCTTGCTGTGGGTTCTAGTCTGAGCATATTATCAGGTCACAAACATGAAAAAGTTAAAATGGATGAGTTCTTGAGCAGACCACCAATGGACCCCAAAGACGTGCTTTTGAGTGTTCACATCCCTTATATGGAACCAATGAGAATCAATGGTTCAGCTCAAACTAATTCACGGTTGTTGTTTGAATCCTACCGTGCTGCACCTCGGCCTCTTGGTAATGCTTTGCCGTATATGAATGCTGCCTTCTTAGCTGATATTTCTTCTGATGGAAATGGCATTCTAGTCAATAAGATCCAGCTGGCTTTTGGTGCTTATGGGACGAAACATGCAATGAGGGCAAGGAAAACCGAGGAGTATCTGACTGGAAAAACACTTAGTGTCAAAGTTCTTTATGAAGCAATAAAATTGGTAAAAGATTATGTGGTACCTGAAGAAGGCACTTCCTATCCTGCTTATAGATCAAGCTTAGCTGTCAGTTATCTTTTTGACTTTCTTAATAGCTTCTCAAGTGCTGTCTCTTCTATATCTGGTGATTCGTCTGAGGAACTGAATGATTCGTTGCTGGAAAGAATGTGCAAAACTAACAATGATGGTAACCAGCCATTGCTGTCATCTGGAAAACAGGTCATTGAACCTGGTGAAGACTATTATCCTGTTGGTGAACCGATGCCCAAATTTGGTGCCACCATTCAAGCTTCTGGTTAGTAAAAACTCATTGTTTGTCACCACAGACCAAAGCTAATGATTCGTATATCATAATCCGATCAAGCTGAAGTCTGTTGCTTATCAATGTCGTTGGACGCTAATTGATCTTCTACTTATTATCTTCAATCTGCAGGTGAAGCTGTGTTTGTAGATGACATTCCTTCACCCCCAGGTTGTTTGCATGCGGCATTCATTTATAGCACCAAACCATTAGCTCGAGTGAGAGGCATTTCTTTCAAGTCTCATCCCCCACCAGTTGTTATCTCTGTCAAAGATATCCCAAAAGAAGGAGGAAATGTTGGATGCATCGCCATGTTTAGTGCTGAGCCTTTATTTGCTGATGGTGTCACTAGGTGTGCTGGTGACCTCATTGCTGTCGTGGTAATATGCACTTCCTCGTCTTGCTTTAGTTAGGAAACTTCCCTGTTAGTTGAACTTTACTTTCTTGCTCTTAATTTAATGGATTAAATGAGTTATGTGGTGTATTGGACGAATCTCTCTAGGTTGCAGATACACAGAAGAAGGCTGATTTGGCTGCAAAAACTGCTCTTGTTGATTATGATACCGAAGGCTTAGATCCGCCAATTTTAACTGTTGAAGAGGCTGTCAGACAATCAAGTTTCTTTGACGTTCCTCCTCCTATTTATCCAGAACAAGTTGGTGATTTCTCGAAAGGAATGGCTGAAGCTGATCACAAGATTCTTTCTGCTGAGGTTATTTTTATTGATTTTTAGACCTTTTAGGTTGATCCATTGCAATATTTTATTTCAAAAGTGTTTATATAGCTCTAGCATTCTTGGCTCTCTTGACATCTTTTCCTAATATATATATATGCATGATCCTGTTTAACAGTTTATCAAAGTGAATTAGTGTTCTGATATAAAATTCCTAATTTTGAAATGTCCAGATAAGACTTAGTTCACAATACTACTTCTATATGGAGACTCAAAGTGCTCTTGCAATTCCAGATGAAGACAACTGCATGGTGGTTTACAGTTCAAGTCAATGCCCTGAGTATGCACACAGAGTAATTGCTCAATGCATCGGTGTTCCTGAGCATAACGTCCGAGTTATTACAAGAAGAGTTGGTGGAGGCTTTGGTGGGAAGGCAATCAGAGCACAACCTGTGAGTAATATCATATGTAGATCTCCAATCCAATACAATCATGTATTCTTTAGTTTCAACTATATCAATGAGATAATACTAACTCTTACGATTTTCAGATTTCTGCGGCCTGTGCACTTGCAGCTCATAAACTACGCTGCCCAGTAAGAATATATCTGGACAGAGTGACTGACATGATAATTGTGGGAGGAAGACATCCGATGAAGATAACTTACAGCGTTGGATTCAAATCCGATGGCAAAATCACAGCCTTGCATCTTGAGATACTGATCAATGCAGGGATAACTCCAGATTTAAGCCTCATTATGCCAAATAACATGTTGGGTGCACTTAAAAAGTATGACTGGGGTGCTCTATCTTTCGATATAAAAGTATGCAAGACGAACCTTACTACGAAATCAATCATGCGGGCCCCTGGGGAGGTTCAAGGATCCTTCATTGCAGAAGCTGTAATCGAGCATGTAGCTTCCTGGCTATCTGTCGAAGTGGATTCTGTCAGGAACAGAAATCTTCACACGTATGAAAGCCTACAGTTCTTCTATGGAGGTGCTTCAGGGGAGCCTCAAGAGTACACTCTGCCTTCTATTTGGGATAAGGTTGCAAGAAAATCAGACTTTGAGCAAAGGATGTTAGAGGTGGAACAGTTCAATCGCTGCAATATATGGCGGAAAAGGGGGATTTCTCGAGTGCCAGTTTTGCATGAAGTGACGGTGAAATCATCCCCAGGGAATGTAAGTATACTTTGGGATGGATCCGTCGTTGTGGAAGTTGGAGGCATCGAGTTGGGGCAGGGCCTTTGGACAAAGGTCAGACAGGTAACTGCTTATGCTCTTAGCTCAATCAAAGTTGATGGAATCGAAGATCTTGTGGAGAAAGTACGTGTCATACAATCAGACACCTTGAGCTTAATACAAGGAGGGTTTACAGCTGGCAGCACCACGTCTGAATCGAGCTGTGCAGCTGTTATACTATGCTGCAACGTCTTGGTTGAACGGTTGATCCCTCTTAAGGAAAAAATGCAATCTCAGATGGATTCTGTGGGATGGGATTCTCTGATTCTCCAGGTTACCTTTCCTATCTAACTTTCTTGAAAGGGAAACTCTTATTGGTCCATATGGTTTCATAGAGACTTCTATCTTCTGGATGCAGGCACACAATGAGGATGTGAACTTAGCAGCGCATTCTTTCTTCGTGCCCGATCCAAATTCTGTTAAGTATTTGAACTATGGAGCTGCTATAAGTGAGGTAAAAAGATTCAATCCTGACCATACAATTAATTTGTTCTTTCTCCTTCTTATCCGTTGGCTAATACTGATCTGCATTGCAGGTAGAGGTAGATATCCTCACCGGAGGGACACGGATATTGAGAACAGATATCGTGTATGATTGTGGCCGGAGCATGAACCCTGCTGTCGACTTGGGACAGGTTTACATAGTTATATTACCTTCAATCTATGTCGATTTTCATGCAGCTCCTAGTCACCATTTCTGGTATCATTCTTGCAGATTGAAGGGGCATTTGTACAAGGTCTAGGATTCTTCATGAAAGAAGAATATCCAACCAATTCCGATGGATTGCTAATGGCAAACGGGGTATGGACATACAAGATCCCAACTGTTGACACAATACCTAAAGAGTTCAACGTCGAAGTGCTAAACAGCGGACATCATAAACAACGTGTCCTTTCATCCAAGGGTACGTATGTACGTATACTTTCTATAGACTCAATACGATAATGTTTATTCATCTTTGAGGATCGTGTGCAGCTTCTGGTGAACCACCATTGCTGTTGGCAGCGTCGGTTCACTGTGCAACGAGAGCAGCCATTAAAGAGGCGCGTAAACAGCTCAAGCGATGGGGGGGTGAGGAAGGGACGGATTTAACGTTCCAATTGGACGTGCCGGCTATTATGCCGGTTGTCAAGCAACTTTGTGGCCTGGATATAGTGGAAACTTACTTGAAAATTTTGATCCAACATTCATAGAGGGGAAGTCATCATTTTCTAGCTAGAGTTGATGATGACGTCTTTATTATAGAGATGATTAGTCAAATAAATATAGTGTGCAAAGAATGTTATGGATAGGTAAAAAAAAAGGTACATTTGTTTATACACTTGTAATAAATGACCGCTTTGGTCAGTTTAAGGACCTTAGGGCCCGTTTGGTATGAAGGTTGGATTTGGATTGAATTGTAATAATTTCGGGCTTTTTACTGTTCATGGAGTATAATTTGGATGTTTGGAGTTGAGGTTTTTGGGATAGGTTTAGTTATGTTATGTGTTTGGTATGTGTATTTAAAAAGTGTAATGTTTATAAATTTGTGTTTGGTATATAGGTTGTGTTTGATATATTAGGGCAATGACCAAAATACCCTTTTGTTCAAATACCCTTTTGTTCAATAATATCATTGCAACTTTTAATTTTTATATTTTTATAAAATTAGGAACTTCTTTTGATAATTATTTTAAAATGTCCTATAGAAAATATCAGAATAGCACAACATATTACTCACATATCATCAAATAATACAATTATTGTACAAAAATACAAATTTTTGCTTTACAGTTCAAATAAATCAATTCAAATCGTATAATAAACATAATACCCACATATCATCAAATAATACAATTATTGTACAAAAATACAAATTTATGCTTTGCTTTCTACTTACCATAATCTCCAATGATTTTTGATTGTATAGCTTCTAAATCACCCCACATTCCCCAATATTTGGTATCCAATCTTTAATTTGGTAATTTTTTTTTATTTCATGAATGCAAACTTGGACTAAATTGATTAAGGAAGAAAAAAAAATTGATATATAGTAGTAAAAATTAAATGAAAATTGGTTTGGTATTAATTATTAACTTCAAAAGAAAACTACTAACCACTAATAAAATTCATCTTTTACTACATTTATATTCTATAATAATGAGATCACCCACAGGCCACGATAATAGAAATTAATTAAAGTTGGTTCACATGAGAAGTATGTTGCATTCTAATAATCCAATGTTTACCAAAATAAAGGTCATGTTATAAGCCTAGTCGATATGCTTATATAAGAGAGTTGGTGATGAGAAGTTTGCAACTTCATTTGGAGAGATTCACTCAAAAAAATTCTTTAACCCCAATAATTTATAAATAGGTGAAGCAAGATGCATTCTTCACTACAGTATGCTGAGTCCTATATTGTATGTAAATCTAACAGCAATAAATGCATTTTCTAATACAATCAAAGTTAGTCTGGGCAATTCAATGCCCTTTCTTCCCTGCACTGGCTTTTGATGGAGAAGTGAGAATGTTGGCGAATAAGATGATGACCACAAACACTGAAATATGCGAACCGTACTTTGCCAGAAACATATGTAGAGAGAATCATTAGGTAGGATAAGAGAAGAGAGACAAAATAATTATAAATGATAGTCATCTTCACCACCAACTCATTTCTAACAATAACCATAAGTTTCAAATCATTTCAGTCCCTTAACTCATGGTATGATAGCTAAAGACACCACCATAGCAAGAGTTGAACCATAACTCATTCAAGAATGTGAACATGATTCACACACAATTGAGATATTACATTTATATGTTCGCCACTTTTTTCCATTTTCATCAACAATTTCTCAACCTCTTGTGTTTGGCCCTCTTTATAAAGTGCACCAATAAGGATGCTAAAGGAAATGACATCCGGCTACAAACCTTAAGCATGCAGGTGAGAAGTTAACAATGTCAGGTGTGTGACCACATTCGAAAAAGCTACCCAAGATTGCAAACCCATAATCAACTCGATTCACGTGGCAAAAGCAATCAATCACAATACTCAAGGTGAAGTGATTTAAAGGAGAATTGTGAAGAAGCATTTTGTCAAACAGAAAGAGAACAACAGGGTTTGGATGATCATCAAACAATTAGCGGATAATCATCATAAAAAGACTAATTTTCACAAGAGATCAATTTAAAAACAAAAATAAAAAACCAAAAGGGCAATAACATGTCGAAGAGAAAGTGATAAAACTATATATGAAACAGAAAGATAAAAGCAATACAGTGCTTAAGCTTTTTGGCCCAAATGACTAAGAAGTTATTTAAAACGAAATGCATAGACAGAGATGGTGGCAAACAACACTAAATGAGAAGTGAAATTGTCGTAAGACTAAAAGTAAAAGCAACTCAACTATGGAAATGCAAAGATTACCTCTTCTCATTTTGTAAAACCCACTGCTCCATTTCAAGGAATCTATCAGGATTCCAGTAACCAACTTGAGAAAAATTCATTGATGAATTGGACAATAGATTTAGAATGGAAGAAAAACTAAAAATTCATTTCAAGCGATTTTCTTGTAGTGATGGTTGTGTTCTTAGTACAGTGGTTTTCAATTTGTTCTCATATTTATGTCTAATTTTTTTTTTTTTGTTTCTTAATTTATGATAAAAACTTTAGAGCTATACATATTTGAAAATGGAGGGAATGCAACATCAGCCTTTCGGTGTCCCAATTATGTTTGTTTGTTTTTAGGTGTTTTCTTCTTTTTTTTCATTAATTTCTGCAGATGTATTGATTTTATTAATATTGAATTTAGGAATTAGTCTGACAAATAAAAAGATAAAAAGGACGAATTATATTTATATTTACTATCCTTGAGATTTGTCAAATATTTAAACAGACGTCAAGCTTTCTGAAAAGGTAAAATATTTTGGTGCATGGATTCTAAGTAAAATATTTTGTGTAACTCGTGTATAGATTTAGGATCCATGCACTCGAGTCGATCCGTCCCACGCATCTTTGATGTGCGTTTTACATGCCCAACGCGCTCTCACACGCCCCACGCGTGTGGTGGGTGCGCTCAAACCCACCAATATTCGCTCCAAGCAGTCATACACTCATGTTATGTTAGAGTTATCTTCATGTTATGTTAGGGTTACCCTCAGGGTGGTTACCTTCATGTTATGTTAGGGTTACCATCATGCACCTTCATGTTATGTTAGGGTTACCCTCATGATGGTAACCCTAACATAACATGAAGGTAACCCTAACATAACGTGAGGGTCACTCTAACATAACATAAATGTATGATTAACATTGTTTTTTACCTTCATGTTATGTTAATGTTACTTTCATGTTATGTTAGTGTTACCTTCATGTTATATTAGTGCTACCTTCGTGTTATTTTAGTTCAGTGGTTTTAAACTAAAAGTATGAAATCTGGAGATGATGTCGCATTAACATAACGCGAGCGTAACCCTAACATAATATGAAGGTAACACTAACATAACATGAAGGTAACGACCAAAACACACGAAAAAAGTAAAGAGGCGTGGCCCTGCAACTGGTGCAGAGGAGGGTAACTCTTCTGAAAATTACATTAGATTTCTATATTGATCAACTTTTCAATACATGCCACACATGGCATTTAAAATACGATGATATGGTATGATATTGGTAAAATCGTTCAAATTAAATTATTCACCTAAATGTTGGTGGCGTTGCAATTTATCATTATACACAAAACAAAAATCATGCAACTTTGTAATTAGTCTAAGTAGGTAGTAAGAGTAAATAATTAGTCCCTATCAAAGTCAGATATCATTTTTTTTCTTTCTAAACCTGGGCCACTAACCCACGCGCCAAACGTGGTTTTAGGATGAATTTTAATCCCTAACCAGCCTAAATCCTCAAAGTAAACATAACTTAAAGAATATTAGAAATTTTTTGCAAAATTTATCTGACACCCCCATTTGTAGACCAGTATTTTATTTTAAGTGGAATTTGGAAATTATCAATACGTATAGATATCATCATTTTCTATATTTAAGATGTATACAATTAAGATTTAGGAATCATGTAATTGATTCGTCTATTCCAACTTGATGGAGATTAATATATTTAATAAAGATTTTGATATGTTATAATCCTATTAATATGTTTATATTGATTAAGAAGTGATTTAGTTTCCTGGAAGACTTGGTTTTTTTGAGTTCTCCATTACGAGTATATATAAGAGTTCTTGTTTTTTTTTAATGGTTAATTGATTTATCAAAATAAGGAAAAAGAGTTCTCTTCGATATTGATATCGTTTTCAGAATATTTCTTAAATTAATGGGTAATATTTTTTATCACGTCTCTACTTGCATCATATATGATCCTTCTTCTCATTTTGGTTCTTCAGTTTTTTCATAGCATTTGGATGATTTTAAATGTCATATCACGACTCCGACTCCGTGTCTATCTTGATTCCTTCTTCTGTTGTTATTCTTCATCCCTCATTTCCTCTTCTTTCAATGATTTCATGTATTAAATATCATATATATTAACAAGGAAAAAGTACAAAATTGTCGAGTTTTTATATTAATATTTTACAGTATAATAATATATTTTAATTATATGAGTACCAAGTCAAATAAACAAATAATAATCCACTGTTGTATGGTCCAAGAAGGAATCAATTCTTCTGCATATGAAAGTTTTTTTTATAAAGTCGACCCACCCATTTTCATTCAGAATTCATATAAATTGTTCAAAAAAAAGAAAGAAAGTGATATATTCAAAATATATAAGTCGTCTAAGTATCATAAATGAATTTGCTTCTATAAATTTCAAATAATTGATTAAATTAATCCTCAATGAAAAGTAAGTTTTTTTTAACCTTTTAAAGTTGTTGTATTGGATTTTTCATTCTAATTTATTTTAATAAATTGAAAAAGGTATATTTTCATGCTTAAAGATTAATACTATAAATGAATCATTCGATTCAGACACAAACACAAAATTTTATTCACAAATGCTCCTGTGCACCAGGTGCATGAATCTGAATTGGTGCAATCGGGGTGATCCGACCCGAATTCGCGCACTTGGGTCACCTGGTTTTTTTTTTTTTCCGCTTCAGCCTGTTACCTTTATGTTGTAAGGATATGACATTTATGTTATAAAAGTGTAACCTTTATATATAAATGTTATGACCTTTATGTTCAGTAACTTAGAAAAAATGAAGATTTTCAAATTTTTTCGCTTCAGATTGAGACATTTATGCTGTATTGTTGTGACCTTTATGCACAATTCTTGTGACCTTTATGTTCAAATATTATGACCTTTAGAGTGTAAAATTCTTCTTTTTCTCTAAGTTAGAGTATATAAATGTCATTACATTTATTCATAAAGGTCACACTTATATAACATAAATGTCACACTCATACAACATAAAAGTAACAGTTTGAAGCGAAAAAATAAAATTCAAAAAAAATTCGAAAAAAAAGTTGCACAGGAGACTAACTCAATTTTATTTGGTTTCCTAAATTAAGTAGATACTTTTTTGAAATTACTATATCCAAATGTGAGCAGACAAACATTTTATTACTAGGATGATACCTTATACGACTCGTTGTTTATATAGTGCACTTTCTGAATTAAGCATAAACAAAATAAAACAGCAACTAATTGTGATTTGTGACTCAAACAAAAGTAAATTTCTTTTAAAAATTTACATAAAACTAAAGAAAAATAAAATGCAGGTCGTTTAGTTTCCTTAATTTGAGCAGATTATTTTCTTGGAATTATTTACATGACTCTTTGTTTATAGATCTATTGCATGTCACTTTCCTAATTGTGAGCATATAAATGTGATTGTGACTCTACAACAAAATAAAAAATTGCGCACGTCATTGCCAAAGACTTTTTTTCGAAAATTAAATAAGATTTGTGATTGATTTGTGAACCTTCAAAACATCCATGCAACTTTCATTTCATTGTAATGTATAAGTATTAATGGTTAACATAATATTGCTATATGAATCATCTTATTCATGTTTTGGTTGGTGTTTTAATTTAATTTTATTCGATCATTACTCTTATTTTATGAATCTTTTTGAGTTCTTTCGAAATTAACTCTATTTTTGAGACATTTTCCAGAAAAAAAAAAAAAACAATGGTTGGAAAATTTGAATATGCAATATACATATTTCCAAAGAAAGACATGAGTAATGCGCCAATCCGAATAATAACCTAAGTCAAATTCATGATTTCCGTTAATTCAAGCTAGAATTGAACATAAATCAATTAGAATGATCTATATTTTATTGAGAAAACGTTTCAAAAATCTAATATATAGAAAACATTATTTAATACACATAAAATATTACATGTTACAATCACTCAGACGGTAACTTACACACAGATACATGAGATCTACACTCATGTCTCCAATAAAAATGTCAAAAAAATGAATACAAGAAGCCAAAAGTCTGTAAGACAATTTTTTTTTTGAATATGATCATTTAAAAGAAAAATCTAGCTAGTCAACTATATAATATTACTCTTAAACACTATCAATATCCAAGTTGCTTAATATGTCATTTTATTAGAAAATGATTTGAACGTTGATATTATACAACCATCCATGGCGTTTTATGAAGGAGAAAGAAGGTTATAATTTTAAACAACATAGATTTCATAATAGAAATATAATACTCCATAAATAGAGAATGGATTAGGATGAGTGTGGCAAAAACTTTTATGAGTCAGATCCATGCACCTGACCCGACCCGTTCACGCGCCCAAAACGCGCCTCCCACGCGCTGAAGACATGTCCTGAAGCTCATCCAAAATTCGCTCAAATAGACCAACCTTTGTGTATAGTTAAACCAACCTTTGTGTATAGTTAGACCAACCATGTGTAGGTAGGTCTAACTATATACAAAGGTATGTCTAATATGTATAAAGGTATGCTTAACTATATATAAAGGTATGTCTAACATATACAAAGGTATGTTTAAGTATACATAAAGGTATGTCTAACACAACGTAAAGGTATGTCTAACATAACGTAGTGGTATGTGCCAAAATTCAAAAATCAAGCCAAAAAAAGACAAGGCATGAAATCTGGGCAGAACTGGTATGTTTAACATAGCTTAAAGGTATGTCTAACATAACGTAAAGGTATGTCTAACATATACTATTTGTATGTGATTTTTTTCAAAAACATGAGCGAAAAAAAAAAAGAGGGTGCGGTCCCCCTAACCCGGATCCGACCCGGGTGCATGGATCTAAGATCTTAGATCCATGCACTTGATTTACAAGAGACTTACTCGATGAGTGTATACTTTTCCCCTAATTTATTTTGAGAAAGATAATTAGGTCAAAGAAATTATGAGAGTAAAGAAACTGATGATTTTGGGAGGTACATATTTTATTGGATAAGCATGACCTCCCCACACCACACCGCCATAAAATAGAAAATATTAATTTAGTTTTATAAGTTTGTTTATATTCATTTCTGAGCTAGTCTGGTGAGTTGCTTCGCAAGGTTCATTTTGCAACAAAGATCAATTTGATTTGATCCATCATATTTGAAATCACTATTGATAAAAAATCTATTACATGATATTTTTATAATATGTACTTTTATTTTCATAATATTATAGTCTTATGTATCTTATGATATTTTACAATAGTATTACATGATGTATGTATATATAAAAATATTATTTATTAAATTACAATTATAAATTAATTATTGATTTAAAGTCATAGACTAAATCAATACTCATCAGTATTATCTTATATAAATAAAATTATAACATTATATATATATAAAAGCATTACATTATAATTAAAAGGGTTAAATGTAATAAACAACCTGAAGTATGGACTTTTTTGAACTTAATTGCAACCTTTTTTTCTTTTCTCAATGCAACTTAGTCTTCTAAAATTTTCTGGAAAAGTGAAGTAAATTAGGTTGCAAAACTCTAAAATATTAAGGTTGCAATCAAATAAACTCTAAAATCGTAAAGGTTGCAATCAAATAAAATATGAGTTTAGGTTGCAAAGTGTAAAAAGTCGATACTCCAGGTTGATTTTTGCATTTAATCCTAACAAAGATATTACTTATCAAATTACAATTTCTCAAACTAATCATTGTTTTAGAATATTGGAAGAAAAACTATGACACAAAAGTATTACATGATACACATATAAGTATTGCATAGTATACCTGTCAAACTATAATTTTTCATAAATAATACTCATACATATAAACATATTACACAATATGAGTATTATCATATATACATAAATGTCTTACGTTTGATTGTATGTTGACCGTTGATTCCGATCGTTGTTGTTGTCCATTAATCGAGTCATTGACTGCACCGATTCTAAGCCTTTTCACAAAATGAGAATCATGGAATAGTCTTATTCAAGAAGGTCGTGGCAATTAACATCCCTCTAATTTCTGAATACAACCCCATTACTAAATAAACTCCTTTTATATTTTAAGTTTATTCTTTTTTCGAATACACTCCTTTAAATTACCTATTCTGTCCTTAATTATTTAAATAAACTAAATAAGTTACAAATAAAATTGAAAACTACGCTATCACCTTCAACCAATCTCATCAATCAATAAAAATATATATTTTAGAGTGGTCAAACATTTCCTACTCTCGGTGATGTTCTTAAAAACCGTTCGGTCCGAAACAGAGGAACATTGTTCACATGTTCGACTACATATGGTCGAACATATTCAAAATGTTTTTGACCTTATAATTGAATGTTTTACAATTGTTTTTCATATATTGGTTGAACATTGATTAAGTGTTCTTGCTGGTTTTGATTAAGTGTTCTTAACTTTATGCGATCAATTTTTTTAATTCTTTACGACAAAACATGGCGAAGGACTTACGTCTCACATCTCCATGAAATTATCAAGGTTCATTGTTATTAAGTCGTAAAAAAATTGTTGTCATAGAATTAATAAGAGAAAATTGAGATACTTATAGTTTCAATATCAAAGAATTAAATTTTGAATATGATTAAAATTTAAGTAACATGTGTACGAATTGTAGTTTGAATAGAATTAGAGTTTTGATATATTAGAATTTTAAAAGATTAGGATTATTAATTAAATAATATATATTAATTTTATAATTATATAAAAATGATATTTTAGTCAATAGTTACAAATTAACTTTTTTAATATATATTTTATAACAATATTGATGAAAAAAGATGGAATTTCACGTGGTTTGGACTTTGGACTTTGAAAATGGTTTTAATTACTCGTTAAATTCATTACTATTTTTGGCATTTTCTGAGATTTCAAATAAGCTCAGAGCAGTTACTAATCAATCTTTGGTTTTAGAGTAGGTCTTGTGTGAGACCGTCTCACGGATCTTTTTTTGTGAAATGGGTCAACCCACAATCCACACTTAGTAATTCATATGAAAATTTATGGATATGGGTTCAATTTATGGGTAATAAGGATCCGTCTCACGGAAACTATCCGTGAGACCGTCTCATATGAATTTTTGTGTTGGTTTTATAGTATTTCAATCAGCAATGCAAGTGAAAACATGGAAACTCCCTTTAATAATATTCCTTTTCATTTCAATACAATAAATATAAATAAATTTGATTTTGAATGTTGAAATTAAAAAATAATAATAAGAAGAAGAAAAAACATGGGTAGGCTATTTTAAGAGAGAGAGAGAGAGGAGGGGAGCATTTGCAGTTAATATGATATGGTTCCATAGTTGGAAAAGGAGAGGAGAACATACTACACTGTCAAGAATAGCATCATCCAGCGTTTTCATATTCTTGCAAATAAGACATGTGAGATCGATCCGGTTTTGAGTGAGCAAAGATTGTTTCTTTTCTAAAAGGGCTTCTCTCTCTTTCTCTCTTACTCGCAGCTATGGAGATTGCAGCTGTGGATGGCTGCTTGAGTTTTGAGGTTAATGGGAAGAGCTTTGAAGTTGCCAACGTTGACCCATCCATTACTTTACTTGACTTCCTCCGCTCACGAACCTCTTTCAAGAGCCTCAAGCTTGGCTGTGGTCAAGGTCTCTCTCTCTCTCTCTCTCTCTCTCTCTAGAGCTATGTGGGCTCGGCTCTTTCGTTGATCACTCTCTCTGTCCATTTAATGTGATTCACTACTTTTGTCTTCTTTCTACTTTGCAAAAGCTAGCTTAGTGGCTGTTCTTTTTTGTTTTCATGGATATCTCTCTCTCTCTCTCTCTTTCTCTCTCTCTCTATCTCTCTCTCTCTCTGTTTGAATATGTTGTGTGGAAAAAGGTGTGTGCAGTTAGTTAGTACATACTGTTTTGATGTTGTTTCTCTGCAATTTGAGGTGGTCTTTGTTCTTTTGCGTTTGATTAATGTGAAATTGAAATGATTGTTACTTTTCTCTTTCTCTTAGCTAGTTCTTCCAGGGATCACTAGTTAGATTGATATTGGTGATTTAATCTGTTGGGAAGGAATGGTTATTCTGTTTCTGATGTTTAAGAATGATGTCCACTCCATCATGTAGCTTCAGCAACTTTCTTTTATACTTTTTGGAAGATTGGTTTTGGACAAAATGGTTTGTTTGTTCTATGTTGTACCTCTGATAGAGAGTAGATGAATCTGTAATTGGAACACTTTTCTTACAGCTACTCGGTTTTCTTTTACCACATCGAACCGTTTCAGGTGGTTGTGGAGCCTGTGTCGTTCTGCTATCAAAGTATGACAATGCACTAAAGAAGGTCGAAAGATTCACAGTCAACTCATGTCTTACCCTTCTTTACAGCATTCATGGCTGTTCAGTTACAACAAGTGAAGGACTCGGAAATAGTAAAGATGGATTCCATCCAATCCATCAAAGGTTTGCTGACTTCCATGCTTCTCAATGTGGCTTTTGCACCCCTGGAATGTGCATGTCGTTTTTCTCAGCCCTCGTAAATGCTGAAGAAACAGACCGACCACAGCCTCCTCCTGGATTCTCCAAGCTTACAGCTTCTGAAGCTGAGAAATCCATAACCGGAAATCTTTGTAGATGTACTGGATATAGGCCTATTGTCGATGCCTGCAAAAGTTTTGCTGCAAATGTTGACTTGGAGGATTTGGGAACCAATTTCTTTTGGAGAAAGGGAGACACAAAGGAAGCCAAAGGTGGTAGATCACCATCCTATATTCCAAAAGGGGGAGATGGATACAGGTCAACAAGGCTTTTGAATTCCAAAAAGTATTCATGGTACAGTCCTGTAACTATAGAGGAGCTTCAATGTTTGTTGAACTCCGATATGGCTAACAGCATCAAGCTAGTTGTTGGCAACACAGCAACGGGCTATTATGGAGAAACTGAGAATTATGACCAATATGTTGATCTTAGGTACATCCCTGAGCTTTCAATGGTTAGAGAGGATGACTCTGGTATTGAATTTGGAGCATCTTTGTCTATATCAAAAGTTATATTACATTTGAAAGAAAAAGGTAATGCCAACTCACTGTCAGGTGGTGAACTTGTTTTCACCAAAATTGCCGAGCATTTGGAAAAGGTTGCATCAGGCTTCATTAGGAACTCAGCCAGTATTGGTGGCAATTTAGTTATAGCACAGAGGAAGTATTTTCCTTCAGATATTGCTACTTTACTCCTTGCTGTGGGTTCTAGTCTGAGCATATTATCAGGTCATAAACATGAAAAAGTTAAAATGGATGAGTTCTTGAGCAGATCACCAATGGACCCCAAAGACGTGCTTTTGAGTGTTCACATCCCTTATATGGAACCAATGAGAATCAATGGTTCAGCTCAAACTAATTCACGGTTGTTGTTTGAATCCTACCGTGCTGCACCTCGGCCTCTTGGTAATGCTTTGCCGTATATGAATGCTGCCTTCTTAGCTGATATTTCTTCTGATGGAAATGGCATTCTAGTCAATAAGATCCAGCTGGCTTTTGGTGCTTATGGGACGAAACATGCAATGAGGGCAAGGAAAACCGAGGAGTATCTGACTGGAAAAACACTTAGTGTCAAAGTTCTTTATGAAGCAATAAAATTGGTAAAAGATTCTGTGGTACCTGAAGAAGGCACTTCCTATCCTGCTTATAGATCAAGCTTAGCTGTCAGTTATCTTTTTGACTTTCTTAATAGCTTCTCAAGTGCTGTCTCTTCTATATCTGGTGATTCGTCTGAGGAAGTGAATGATTCGTTGCTGGAAAGAATGTGCAAAACTAACAATGATGGTAACCAGCCATTGCTGTCATCTGGAAAACAGGTCATTGAATCTGGTGAAGACTATTATCCTGTTGGTGAACCGATGCCCAAATTTGGTGCCACCATTCAAGCTTCTGGTTAGTAAAAACTCTCACCACAGACCAAAGCTAATGATTCGTATATCATAATCCGATCAAGCTGAAGTCTGTTGCTTATCAATGTCGTTGGACGCTAGTTGATCTTCTACTTATTATCTTCAATCTGCAGGTGAAGCTGTGTTTGTAGATGACATTCCTTCACCCCCAGGTTGTTTGCATGCGGCATTCATTTATAGCACCAAACCATTAGCTCGAGTGAGAGGCATTTCTTTCAAGTCTCATCCCCCACCAGTTGTTATCTCTGTCAAAGATATCCCAAAAGAAGGAGCAAATGTTGGATGCATTGCCATGTTTAGTGCTGAGCCTTTATTTGCTGATGGTGTCACTAGGTGTGCTGGTGACCTCATTGCTGTCGTGGTAATATGCACTTCCTCGTCTTGCTTTAGTTAGGAAACTTCCCTGTTAGTTGAACTTTACTTTCTTGCTCTTAATTTAATGGATTAAATGAGTTATGTGGTGTATTGGACGAATCTCTCTAGGTTGCAGATACACAGAAGAAGGCTGATTTGGCTGCAAAAACTGCTCTTGTTGATTATGATACCGAAGGCTTAGATCCGCCAATTTTAACTGTTGAAGAGGCTGTCAGACAATCAAGTTTCTTTGACGTTCCTCCTCCTATTTATCCAGAACAAGTTGGTGATTTCTCGAAAGGAATGGCTGAAGCTGATCACAAGATTCTTTCTGCTGAGGTTATTTTTATTGATTTTTAGACCTTTTAGGTTGATCCATTGCAATATTTTATTTCAAAAGTGTTTATATAGCTCTAGCATTCTTGGCTCTCTTGACATCTTTTCCTAATATATATATATGCATGATCCTGTTTAACAGTTTATCAAAGTGAATTAGTGTTCTGATATAAAATTCCTAATTTTGAAATGTCCAGATAAGACTTAGTTCACAATACTACTTCTATATGGAGACTCAAAGTGCTCTTGCAATTCCAGATGAAGACAACTGCATGGTGGTTTACAGTTCAAGTCAATGCCCTGAGTATGCACACAGAGTAATTGCTCAATGCATCGGTGTTCCTGAGCATAACGTCCGAGTTATTACAAGAAGAGTTGGTGGAGGCTTTGGTGGGAAGGCAATCAGAGCACAACCTGTGAGTAATATCATATGTAGATCTCCAATCCAATACAATCATGTATTCTTTAGTTTCAACTATATCAATGAGATAATACTAACTCTTACGATTTTCAGATTTCTGCGGCCTGTGCACTTGCAGCTCATAAACTACGCTGCCCAGTAAGAATATATCTGGACAGAGTGACTGACATGATAATTGTGGGAGGAAGACATCCGATGAAGATAACTTACAGCGTTGGATTCAAATCCGATGGCAAAATCACAGCCTTGCATCTTGAGATACTGATCAATGCAGGGATAACTCCAGATATAAGCCCCATTATGCCAAATAACATGTTGGGTGCACTTAAAAAGTATGACTGGGGAGCTATATCTTTCGATATAAAAGTATGCAAGACGAACCTTACTACGAAATCAGCCATGAGGGCCCCTGGGGAGGTTCAAGGATCCTTCATTGCAGAAGCTGTAATCGAGCATGTAGCTTCCTGGCTATCTGTCGAAGTGGATTCTGTCAGGAACAGAAATCTTCACACGTATGAAAGCCTACAGTTCTTCTATGGAGGTGCTTCAGGGGAGCCTCAAGAGTACACTCTGCCTTCTATTTGGGATAAGGTTGCAAGAAAATCAGACTTTGAGCAAAGGATGTTAGAGGTGGTACAGTTCAATCGCTGCAATATATGGCGGAAAAGGGGGATTTCTCGAGTGCCAGTTTTGCATGAAGTGATGATGAGATCAGTCCCAGGGAAAGTAAGTATACTTTGGGATGGATCCGTCGTTGTGGAAGTTGGAGGCATCGAGTTGGGGCAGGGTCTTTGGACAAAGGTCAGACAGGTAACTGCTTATGCTCTTAGCTCAATCAAAGTTGATGGAATCGAAGATCTTGTGGAGAAAGTACGTGTCATACAATCAGACACCTTGAGCTTAATACAAGGAGGGTTTACAGCTGGCAGCACCACGTCTGAATCGAGCTGTGCAGCTGTTATACTATGCTGCAACGTCTTGGTTGAACGGTTGATCCCTCTTAAGGAAAAGATGCAATCTCAGATGGATTCTGTGGGATGGGATTCTCTGATTCTCCAGGTTACCTTTCCTATCTAACTTTCTTGAAAGGGAAACTCTTATTGGTCCATATGGTTTCATAGAGACTTCTATCTTCTGGATGCAGGCACACAATGAGGATGTGAACTTAGCAGCGCATTCTTTCTTCGTGCCCGATCCAACTTCTGTGAGGTATTTGAACTATGGAGCTGCTATAAGTGAGGTAAAAAGATTCAATCTTGACCATACAATTTGTTCTTTCTCCTTCTTATCCATTGGCTGATACTAATCTGCATTGCAGGTAGAGGTAGATATCCTGACTGGAGGGACACAGATATTGAGGACAGATATTGTGTATGATTGTGGCCGGAGCATGAACCCTGCTGTCGACTTGGGACAGGTTTGCATAGTTATATTACCTTCAATCTATGTCGATTTTCATGCAGCTCCTTGTCACCATTTCTGGTATCATTCTTGCAGATTGAAGGGGCATTTGTACAAGGTCTAGGATTCTTCATGAAAGAAGAATATCCAACCAATTCCGATGGATTGCTAATAGCAAACGGGGTATGGACATACGAGATCCCAACTGTTGACACAATACCTAAAGAGTTCAACGTCGAAGTGCTAAACAGCGGACATCATAAACAACGTGTCCTTTCATCCAAGGGTACGTATGTACGTATGCTTTCTATAGACTCAATACGATAATGTTTATTCATCTTTGAGGATCGTGTGCAGCTTCTGGTGAACCACCATTGCTGTTGGCAGCGTCGGTTCACTGTGCAACGAGAGCAGCCATTAAAGAGGCGCGTAAACAGCTCAAGCGATGGGGGGGTGAGGAAGGGACGGATTTAACGTTCCAATTGGACGTGCCGGCTATTATGCCGGTTGTCAAGCAACTTTGTGGCCTGGATATAGTGGAAACTTACTTGAAAAATTTGATCCAACATTCATAGAGGGGAAGTCATCATTTTCTAGCTAGAGTTGATGATGACGTCTTTATTATAGAGATGATTAGTCAAATAAATATAGTGTGCAAAGAATGTTATAGATAGGTAAAAAAAAAAAAAAATAGGTACATTTGTTTATACACTTGTAATAAATGACCGCTTTGGTCAGTTTAAGGACCTTGGAGAAATAGATACAAAAATATATAGGGCCGTTAATTGCACAAGAAAATGTATTGACTTTAGATTGTGTTGAAAATCATAGTACATTAATGTTGTTATAACGATATGCATATTGCACTCTTGGCTAAATCATAATACATGCTTTGATTTGCGACTAAATTTAAAGCTTTTTTTTTTTTTTTTTTTTTTGGAATTCTAGAAATGTAGTTATTCTTGGATACTGTAAAAATATATTATAAATAAATATATATTTTTTGAATAATACTGAATATAAAATCTTTATTATCTATGAGTTGAATTTATTTATACAAAATTTTATATGAATTATTAATGTGGTTATTGGATTGACACGTCTCACATGACAAAGATTCAACAAACAGTCTCACATAAGACTTCTTCACAAGTCATGATAAGATTTATCAAATAAGTCTCACATAAAACCTCCCTATAATACCGATGGCATTATAATGCTCTCTTCACTTAGTGACACTATAGTTTAACTACATTATAAAAATAGTTACTTAAAATACCAAATTAAATAGTAATTATTTTGGGATTATAACATACTTGTTTGATCACTTTCTTTCATAAAACTACATACGTAAATTTAGCACTCGTTAAAAAAATAATATACATACAAATCCACGCACAAAAAAACATGCACTTTACTGAATTAATTGAAAATGAACCTGCCCTTTCAATCTCTCACTTCCCTTGCAGTTATGTAAGAGGAAGATATATCCCTTGAGTTGAGGCTCAATGTTCTACAATTCATCATCATCAGTTGATAATATATAATTATTTTCTTAAAGAGAAAAAATAGAATATATAAAATTACAAGATAAAGGAGAAGGTTGAATCATAACATCATTTGTAACAACACCTAATGGATGAGTCTGAATACAAAAACAGGGCTGCAAAACTCGGTGAAATTATATTCATTTTCGAGTGGTGCAATATAAATGTCTTCGCGGGGTTGCTCGTTAACACCTCTTTGAGTTGCATACTCCAAGGCCATCTCATAATCGACCTGCAATATGACATCAACATCCGAGATTTGGATATGATCATTAAACATTATAAACTACAAAGAAATGAACTTCATACCTGTTCCACGTGCTGAGCAAGCTTTACCCGCAATGTTTCTTCAGTCACTACACGAGCTGAAACTTGTTTTAGTAATTCTGCATCCTTCCCTTCACAACGTGGTTTCTTTGAAGAATGAGAGCGTGACATCTCCTTTAAGACCTCATATATAGCACCCGTGGCATTTGGAATGTACCTTTGAAATGGAAAACATTCATTGAAATTACTTCATGTAGGATCATATCATATTTGATGCAACAAGAGGAAATCACCGTTATGATGTTCTAGAAAATGTGACAAGAAAAAGACTCACTTGTTTAAGCTTCGTTTTCTCTCTTGCTGCTCACGGGCCTGTATTCTTTTCACTATTTTGGATTTTAGCTGGTTACAGCACTGCTGAATAGCCGTCTGTAAACATAATCTCTTAGGCCACCACTTAATTCTCGGTTACTAAACGTAACCCTAAATAATCATACCTTGACTGCAGAGGCTATCTCACTGATGTCATCACCAATATACTCTTTTCCTGTCCCTTTGAAAGGAATCTTGGTGCTTACAATGCTCACAAACACACCGATCTTGTCTTGTGTTTGATTGATCTTGTAACTGTTCCAACTGGAAAACGAGACAACTTTTAGGTTGATTAATTTTATTTGTAGTTTCCTGTCTTTCCTAGGCATGTGCGACAAGTATTATCAAAATAGCAAAAAGCAATGTATGGTGTGCTCTCTGCATTTTTTTCTAGAAAAATGTTATTGAATGTGACAACTTTTGTTACATAACCTTACATATGTTCTTTGGATAGGACATCCTAGGTGCAAATTGACTAGAACAGATGCTTGTCGATAATAGATGAAATAAGTAGATCTCTTACTTGATTCTCTTTATAGCAGTTCTGGTGACAACATCAGCACCTTGCTCGAACAGAAGTGGGATCCGGTTTGCAAACCGAAAGATATTAAGGCCCTAAAGTTTAGTCCACACATGAATTTCTATGTCAGTTACAGGATGAACAGCAATATAATTTCAGACATGTTTACAAATATTTACTGCCATCATGTGGTTGCCATTTTCACAAAGCAAAATGCAGAAAGTTATATCACGTCACATGTATTTATTTATCATACCATATAGAGGAAAATAATAGAATCCAAACATCAGAGTAAGACACAAGGAAAATGTAGAAAACAAATATAAGTCTTGGCCACACAACAGTAACAGGAGCCATGAGCCAGCATGGTAATGTAGGCCTGATTTAAAGTTTGCATGATTGATAATTATGGAGTAGATAAAAGAAAACTTTTCATAAACGTGTAGAACATGCAAAGAAAATTTAAGGTAAATTGGACTTAAATATTGATTTGGGAACAAAGATCCAATCACCAATTATGATTTATCAATAAGAAACTAGCAAGGCCTGTATGTACACAAGACCAAAGCTCTTGCAGAAATCTGCAACAGCATGAATCTGCAACAGCATGCCAGTCACCACTCACCAGCACAATATATTCTGAATGCTTAATGTATCCGAGCAGAGACAAAAAAGGAATAGAAAGACACTGAAAAGTGAACGTTTGAGTCAAAACAAAAATGTTTGTGTGTATAAGTATACCTATATCTATACTACTACTATACAAGTATGAATAATTTTAAGTTTTGTTCATTTTTCGTAATGCCTATTTTAACCCTCCTACACAATTAAACTAAATTAAATTAGAGTCCTTATTAAAGAAAACTCTATGTTAAGGATAATAAAGTAATTTGATATTTATTTTATTTTTCTATTAGGTTATAAAAGGTAAGAATCATTTAAATTCCAAACACTTCTTGAAAACATTACAGGTTTTGATTCTTTTTCTTCAATAATCTTAAATATTTTGAATCTTAAACTAAAATTAGTTCCATATCAATATAAAATGAAGCTTCCCAAAAATATATTATAAGCATATAGAGAGGAATCACTGTAGTTAATGAAATTCTTATATCATAAAAAATAGAGAGAAGTACTAACATGTTTGACATCTTTTCCGCCCAAACTAAGCCCTGCTTCCACAATGAAAGGGTGGCCTTCAAACACTTGAGGACTGCATGAGATGACTAACAGCTAAACTTCTGTTTTCTTATTAAAATAAAACTTCAATTGAACATAGGAACATATAGATCCAAGAAGCAAAATGGCTGACTCTACCTTCCTGAATAAGTGGCAACCATATCTGGATGCAGCTCCTTTATAATACCTAGACGCAAATTATATTCCCCAGCAGGACTGAGACACTGCCGATGGATCACAATTAATGCAAAAGATTAAAATAGATGAAGTCAAATAAAATATGGAATCCATAATAATCTGAAGAAGCAAGCTAGCAAAGGTGGCAAACAATTCTCACAGATAGCAAATAAGCCAAGCAGTGCATATGGAAAGAGTGGAACTTACATCACCGCTGGGGTCATCAAACTTCGCTTGACGGAACAACTGATGGATACGAACAATTTGCTGAGAGGTTAGAGACTTAACAGGCATTTTTGGGGAAAAATCTGGACCCATTTCTCCTGTAACATGAAACAAAGACACCCCATTCAAGGTGTTCATCATTTGTCTGTCTCAAATGATAATAGTCACTCACATGCCTTACCAATTAATCGCTCAGCATAGGACTTCCCAACATTCACAAATTCATGTTGAAGAAATTGCAAGAGATTCTGTTTTGAAGTTTCAGCTATAAGTCTTTTGATCAAAAGTAAATCAACGGCTGATGGATGGTACTTAGTCTCAAGAGGAGCTGGAGGCATTATCTCCGTCCTCCTAGAAAATTTCACACTGAAATTTTTACTGTAGAAACAAGATAAGGAAATTGTCACTTTAACTGAGTAATATAGTAAGCCAATGAAAAGAAGGGCTTCAGAGAGAGAGAGAGAGAGAGAGAGAGAGAGAGTACTCTGGAGATTCTGATAGAAACTTGAAAAGAAATTGTGCATATGGAGTGATGACAGCCATTTGGCGCATGTAATGCAGAATTTTGGACTGCAGATGCAAGGAAAGCTCTCAAGTCAAGAAAGAAGACAATCAAAGGAAAATGAATCTAAGCTCAGAATTAATTAACTGAATCCATACACGGTAGGTAGTCCAGTTCCCCTCAATTACTATCTGGATTTCTGCTCCATGCCATTTCTCTTCATTTTTTCTTTTTTCATGTACATGAATGTGAGGAATATTCCTGGAAATTAATGAATTGCAACTCAATCACCTTTCACAGGCCCCATTGTCTGGAAAGATTTGACAAGATCCTAGTGTGAAGTTCTGAAGGTAAATTTGCATACCGATGAATATCTATATCTAGTCTGCAAAATGTTGTATGAGTTTGGCCTTTCATTGATGAGAGAATCTCAATGGGCAACCCAGTACTCATCTTGGACCAAATGAGTGCCTACAAATGAGGAATATGAAGGATGAATTTTGTCCTTCAAGGATTATATCACCACCTCAATTAGAAGCGCATATGTGCAATAAAACTGCCAATTTTTGACAATAGCATAACAATCAACAAGGAGGGTTTGCCTCATTGCTGAGGTAGAAACAGAAGATAATGCACCCAGGCCAAATTATTTCAAGAACCTACCATCTTTGCACCAAGTCCAAATTTTCCACGCGTCTGTTTTAAGCCATACTTAGTTCCAGAAAGAACTGCATAAACGCTACTCTTAGAAGGAGAACAACACATAAATTACAAAAATTCTATGAATAGATATTTTAATACAGAATTTTAAGAATTTCCGCACCCCTATTATACATTTAGGAAGAACACATAACAAACAATATAATTAATTTGTTGGAGGCTAAAAGCTCTTTAAGAAAAAGACATAAAATCTAGCAGAATCAAGTTTAAAACCTCGTCCAAACATATTTGGGATATCGTCGTGTGGCATTCCTCTTCCATTATCCTACATGAAAGACCCATGCAATCAGAAGATTAAGATAACTGTGCACTATTATTCTGTGTCCAGGGAACTTTTGTTGCTTAAAACTAGGTGAAATGAAGTAATTGCAAAGCAATCCCAATGAAAGGATGAATGTAAGGATTTGCACCTTACAAGTGACTCTGTAATATGAGGATTCACGACTCTTTATCGGTTTAGCAGTTGCTGTTGCTTTAGCTTTCTTACCAAGAGCTGCATTCTTTGCCTGTGTCTCTAGAAGACGAGCTTCCTTGGCAAGTCTTTTCTAAAAGATAAGATTGTAATATAATTCTTAGACGAGTAATGTTACCCATTTTTTGGCAACTAACTTCTGTAAGCATCATTTACACTAACTCTTATGGAATCTAGCCAGTATGTAAAAGCAATTGCACCTCACGAGCCTTGGCAGTCTCAAAATCATCATATAGCTCTGCATCAACACGTTCATGGTTGGCAAGACCAATCATGGAATTGAACTTGTTTTTCCCAATCTCTTCACTAGATCAATCAATCAATGGTGAATCAACAGCAGCAAACATCTAATCGTATCAAAGTGAAAGATAAACATACATATACATACATTGCTATTTCTATAACAGGAAGTTCGGCGATCGACTCAGCAGAGTCAAGAGCATTTTCAACAAGCTCTCTCACAGTTGTGTACAAAGATTTTCCAGGCTGAGACAACACAAATCATAGAAAAAGAATAAGGAACAAAGATATTGCAAGCTCCTTGTGTTGGCTAAAGTTGAAATCACCTCTAAACACAACATCGGAATCACAATTCATCATAAAGAAAGATAAATCAAACCAATCATAAACCTCACATTATCGAAACCAGCAATATTCTTGTTATCTGCAAAGAACTCCGCTGGAGATTCTGCAAAAACAAGAGACAGAAGAAACGATACAACAATCTAGTAAGTCACACAACAAAATTATGCAAGAGATTCAGCAAGGAATCAAGAAATTAAGGCGGAATTCAGGAGAGCGAACTCTGTTTGAGAAGGTGGACGTCTTTAGGGTTTCGAGGTGCTTTGGGTTTGGATTTGGACTTAGTTGTTGGCGTGGGTGTCTCACTGCTTAATCCTTCATCCATGTTCACCGGAATATACCCACGTTGGCGGTGATTCCTTCACTGATAAAATCTCAGGAGGGGCGGGGGTTCAGTGGTCACGCACTCGCGCTTTCTTTCAAACTAGATATGACCCGTTGCACGGGATTGGTTTACAATTTATATCTAAATATTTTTCCTATAAAATTAAATCTTAAATCATCTTTTGTAATGATTTAAATTTAAATTTAGATTTATTTTTTTGTTGATCATGGAATAATTTTATTATTTAATATGAGATATATTTGACATCATTGACATTAGTATTGAAGTAAGTTTGTTATTTGTACATGATTATAAAGAATACAATATTCAACTTCCTTCCTTATGAATGCATAGTGAATTATTTTTCCAAGGTAAACTTAAATCTTCTTGAAAAACCTGTAGTGATGTTACTTGAGAAATAATTTCCTTAAAACATTGTTCTTCCACATTTTTTTATAGATAAATCACATAAATTAATGCATCTTTTTGTTATTTATATATTATGAGAGAAAATGCATAATATACACCAAATAAGCATGCATACATGCATATAATATAACCGTCTTTAACATATTAACACATTTTTAATAATGAAATATTGAATTGTGAATTTTAAAACCTAAACTTTGCGTGAAAAGATATCATCTAAAATGGGTCAAAGACAAAATAAACTTCAAAATATACACCAAGGATCTCATGGATGCTTCTCACCGTTCATAGATTCTTGAAACAATAATACAAAGTTTATCAGAAAAAAAAAAGATTAAAAAAATGAAAATGAAGCGTTAAACTAATCCCTCATGAAATACCATACAATCAAATCAATACAATTCTATCACATAAGAATTAAGAAACAAAATGACAATTTCAAAAAAAAAAAATTCAAAATAAACAATGTTTTTATGACAATGGAAAAGAAAGTCACGCTATGTTTAACATTAGTTACTGGAGACATAAACAATTTGTATAATTCTAAAGTTGAAAAGTGAATATTACATCCATAGCAAGGTGTTCCTAGGCACAACATGTAACTAAGCTACTAAAGTGCTATTAAGCCACCATTTTGCCCTTTTAAATTAAAGTTATGCACTCAAAAATGAACTTACTATAAGAGAATTACGTTATACAATCAGGAGAATTAACAAAGGTGATTACATCATTTGCCTTACAACTTGAGTTCTGCTAGGATCGCTCGTTTGTCACAAAGTAACGCTCCTTCAAAGGTTATAAATTGTTAGTTCTTTCGCAGGACATCAACTCCGTAAGACTTTAGATATTCCTTCAAGCAAAGTTGGGAATGTAGACAGAACATACCCGAAAAACATTATGATGGGAAAAACAAATATTTCTACAAAAAACTCAAGAAGATAAAGAACATCACGAATTTAGGAAAGTAAAGAACATGAATCTATACATACACACATATATAAATTGAGAGATAAGACTTTTCATATAAGTCATAATTAAATTGAGAGATAAAACTTTTCATATCTTCGTAATTAAATTAAGAGATGTAGACTTTTTATCTCCATTCAACCTTTCATATATTTTCTTGATAAATAAAAAACATAATGACACGTAATATATTACATATAGTGCCACTGGTCGAAATAAAAAGCCTTGGGAATGTTTATTTGTCAAGCATAGGAGATGATATATACACACACATATATATATATGTATATATAAATTGAGAGATAAGACTTTTCATATCAATCATAATTAAATTAAGAGATAAAACTTTTCATATATTCATAACTAAATTAAGAGATGTAAACTTTTTATCTCCATTCAACCTTTCATATATTTTCTTGATAAATAAAAAACATAATGACACGTAATATATTACATATAGTGCCACTGGTCGAAATAAGAAGCCTTGGGAATGCTTATTTGTCAAGCATAGGAGATGATATATACATATATATATATGTGTGTATATATAAATTGAGAGATAAGACTTTTCATATCAATCATAATTAAATTAAGAGATAAAACTTTTCATATATTCATAACTAAATTAAGAGATGTAGACTTTTTATCTCCATTCAACCTTTCATATATTTTTTTGATAAATAAAAAATATAATGACACGTAAGATATTACATAGATTGCCACTTGTCGAAATATGAAGCCTTTGAGAATGCTTATTTGTCAAGCATAGGAGAGACACAACCCTCTCTTTATATATATAGATTTCTGCACTACACTGATTTTTATTTTTATTTAAATCTAAACATGTATTTAGGTAATTCTTATAAAACATTATTTAAATATTAATCGGACATATTAATAAGTCAGATTTACGCTTAATTTGTTTATTTTAAGGAAACTCTTAAACCAAGTAAAGCAATCTTTATAAAAAGAGCCTCCAATTTGGTGGGCCAATTAGTTATGCTTTGGGCTGGGCTACAAGATTTAATGGCCCATGGCCTTTAAGCTCACATTTGTTTGTATTTTTGATATGGTGGACTATTCATATTTAATTTTATGAAAAATATTAATATGGATTAGCATTAAAAAATATGAATTAAATAAAATTTAAATATTAGAAACAACTTTCCTACAAAACTTCCAACTTTTTTTTGTTGTTTTGAACTACTTAAAATAATAAAATGATATTTCATAAAAGAATATATTGAGAATAAACTTTATAAGCATTTAGTAATGGTACAACAGATACATAAAATTGCTCAAAATACTACCAATATAAATATAAATAAAAACAGATAAAGGTGGTGAAGACCAGAATAATGCAATATATGCAGGGAATATGTTCACTACATTTCAAGCTATTAATGCAAACTCATTACCTCAACAGTTCACACTGTACTTCTTTAAATGCAATTACCCGAAATTCCCCAACATTTATTCTATACATATTCGAAACTTACTCATCTCTATGAATATCGGATTGTGTCTATATCTTCAAGAAAGAACTGAAAATCAATTAATTACAGTTTACTTAACTCACCAAAAAGTGTACTTTTATACCATTAATTTGTTAAGAATTGGGGTATGTTAAGTAAATTATGGGATGTGTATAGTCCCACCCATAATTAATATATTGAAATTGAATGAAAATACTAAAATACGTATGACTCTTAATGTGTGTCAACTGCTAACATGTAATAACATCTTCCCTAATTACATAGAAAGTAGGGTTGTAAACGAACTGAATAGATTCGAATATCATGATACTCTATTTGTACTTGTTTGATTTACTGAATATTCAAATTCATACTCACTTAACTGTTATATAATTTGTATTCGATTCAAATGAAACAATTGAATATATCCAAATACTCAAATATATAACACAAATACTCATATGCAACTATCTCACATGTGACGGCACTCACACACGATTGACCGTGTCCCAGGACACGACCGTGCGCGACTATGATGTATAAGTATGTATTTTTCAACAATAAGTATGTGATTTTTCACTATAAGTATGTGATTTTTTTTTCTTGCCCACGACCGTGCCTTGCGCGAAAACTAAGAGCAATCTGTGGCGCACGGTCGGGTCTCAGGACACGGTCAGGATAAGTATGTGATTTTTATCTATAAGTATGTCTTTTAGAGCTATAAGTATGTGTTTCCGCGCACGATCAACCGTGTCCCAGGACACGACCGTGTTCCAGGACACGACCGTGTGCGAGTGCCGTCACATATGAGACGATCTCACAAGAGTCCAGCTCAATATATAATTTGTATTTGATTCAAATGAAACATTTGAATATATCCAAATACTCGTATTCAAAAAACTTTAACTTGAAATCTCAAATTTTCAATTTATTTCCAACTTATTAATATCATACTTTTTTAAAAATGAAATATCAAATATATTTATAAAAATATCACTAATATATACCGTACCATCTATCTTATACCAAATATTAACAACATTTTCTCACGCTCACACTTCAATAATGCTTTTCCTATTACATATATACAATGTACATATATACATATCATCTATATCTATATCTATATATATATATAAAAAGAAGACCTTCAATAAAAATGACAATAACTAATTTTCCCTCTCAAATTAACCTAGTATAAAAGGAAAGAAAGTAGTTATAAAAAAATTAAATAAATCAAAAATAAAAAGATGTATATTTTTAATGGTTGTAGAGCCCACTAGGTTAGACTATACTTATAGGTATAGGTAGGTTATGAAATATATTTTATATTTTTTCTCTATTTCATATAAATTATAATCCTTAAATTAATTGTTTTTTATTTAAATTTTGTTTTAGTTTATGAAAAATATAAATTTTATATTTACATTTTGGTGCAAAATTGTATTTAACAAGATTACAAACACAAAGATAAATGACTAATTAAGCTGTAGATTAGGAAATTAAAAAATGATTTTTAAAATAAAATGTCTTAAATTGTTTGAGAAATTAATAACAATGAAAAACATTTTGATATAGTTGTTTGATATATTTGTCAATACAAACTAGCTATGTTATTAAATACGTATCAAGATCTTTTAGTTATTGGATGAGATTTATATCTTTTTCTAAAGATATCTATAATTGTGAATGCAAATGAATTATTTACTAACATCACATTTGTTAATAAGTAGGAATCAACAAATATAATAATATATTAATCATGATACTTATATCTATATTAATCTGTAACATGCACAACATATCTTTATGAAATAACATATTTTTTAGATATCAATTATCGTTTACAATAAATGTTTCTCAGTACTAAATTTGATTCATTTATTTTAATTTACAATATTAATTGGTACGTGTACAAAATTGATGTTTATTTAACAACCTCATATTTCAAATATAGAATTTAAAATTCATTGTTAAACATATATATATATATATATATACATTTATATATTATTGTTTGCATTTTAAAATTATAATATTATTTAAGATGTGACACTAATTATAAAGAATTGAATTCTTATTAATATATAACTTAGGTTAAAGATAATATTATTACATTATAGTATTAGAAATTTTAAAACTAATCAATCGTATATTACAAACCGTGAATCGCACGGGTATATTTCTAGTTCTACATCAAGACACAATCTATACGAAACACAACATTGTTATTGTTAATATAAAAAAATTGATTTGATTATAATTGACAATGTTAATGTATTTATAGGATACGCCAATATGATTTGAACCATCATCCAATATCTCATAAAAAGGGTTACCAAAAAAGATAAAAAAAATCATAACCAATTATACAATTTAAATCGTTTAGGAAAAGGAATCTTCCAGACAGATATTTATATGTGGATAAAACATAAAGATAGATGCTTTTGTAATTATACATATATTATATCTCACATCTGAAACTTGCAAAATATATCTGGAATTTGTAATTTGAAATCTCAAACAAAATACCATTTAGCTATGAAAACTGAAATTAACCAAATGAAATACGTATGTTAGGCAAATGAAATCTATGGATATGTAGAGATATTTAAATACATAATCAAACCATAACATTAGGTCTTAAACCAGACATCATCATCACAAAGACATTTATCAAGTAATGATCTTTAATGCAGTATAAAAAACAAAAACACATCATTTTTGAACAAATAGAATGAAAATAGAAAGTAGAAAACAAAACACACACATATCCTACAAAACCAAGGTTCATTAAACAATACAAAAGAATAGAACACAAACAACAACCAAATCAAGTTGGAAATGAAACTCAAAAGCAAATTGATGAAGACAAACCGAAAGATGGCAGCAATGTATATATGAATTATCTCTACACTAGCAAGTTTCGATCAAAAACAGGAATATTTATTTGTATCACTGCCACTTGCATCAATAACATAATACTACTTTTGAGATAGCACAACATATTACCAAATAAGTTCATGGCAAATGAAACAATCACTTGATGATCAAATGAGTCCCGCACAAAAGCACAAACATAAGCTTAATGTCCCCAAGGTTAAATTCGTCAGTGATGTCAATCTTAACAACAATTGATCAATTATTAGTATCATGTGGAACATCACGGGATAATGTTAGAACCAATGTAAAGATCGAAGCCACAAGAAAATTAATATGAAAAGCCCCATCATGAAGAGGTTATTTTTGAAAGAACAAGAACACATCAAGACATAGGATTTATGAGTAAATCACAGTTTAGAAGACAACTTACAAAGACATATTTCATGAGGTTTTCCATCCTCAGATGGAATCCGATTAAGCATCAAACAAGAAATATGAAATGATTAAGCATGAAGAGAGAAGGATTTGATGCACCATAGAACGGAGAAATCATTACAAACACAAAGCACAAACCACAGTCTTAACACAGAAAGTTTACAAAATAAGAGAAATGCAACAACCTAACAAACACAAAACACAAAATAGTCTTAACACAGAAAGTAATACAAAACAAGAGAAATGTAACAAAGTAAGCAAAAAAAAAAATTGCACAAGAAAAACAAAAACAACAACACATGGGCAACCACTTGGCTAACACAAGTAAAGATATTGATAAAATCTGAAATCAAATGAACATCAACAAGAACGAGAATGTGAGCAAATTGATGGAAACAAGATGAAAAAATGGTAGCCAGGAGATAAAATAATGAAGAAAGTACATGAGAATGAAGACATATTAAGAACATCTCAGGTGAAGTGAATCATGCAAACTTAACAAAGCAGAGCAAACTCCCAATTTTTGGAATTAGATATCACAAACAAGTTTTGTCAGTATGAATATGAATTATAGTGAAGGGAAGAAAACCAACCTGACAAAATCCCAATCTTGAATCTTGATAATCACAACTGCAGGCTCATAGAAACAAATTGAAGCTCTTAATATCAGTAAACCATGACACAGTACAAGAACTAGTAGACAAGGATTCTCTACACGCAGTACAAGAGCTAATAGTCAAGGATTCTCTTCGTTAATCTTTATATGAATTTTCAATATTCATCAGCCAAAGCATGAAAGATGAATAGATTTAAATGAACTTGCAGCGAACTCCCAAATCCTGAAATTAGATTATCACAATTGCAGATTATTGAAGTCAGGTTTTCATTTTCCCAACCGCAGAATATTGAAGGTCTTCATTTTAGCATGGGTCAAAATCTAGCTGGCAAGAACAAAACTATTCAGCCCTTCTCTTTAAATTATCGCAACCGCAGAAAGTAGATGGTTTTCTTAGTAGCAAGGACAAAAATCTAGCATGCAAGCATCGAATTATTCAGCAATCAACCAAACTAGCAGACAAGAATCAAATTCCTCAGCCTTCCTCTTTAGATTATCCCAAATGCAGACATTTGAAATTACATTATCTCAAACACAGAAGATTGAGTTCTTCTTCAGTTAGTAAGGGCTATCAATGATCAAATTATTCAGCCATTTCCTTTAGATTATCACAACTACAGAAAATAGAAGTTGGATAATCTGAACCACAGGACATTTAAGTTCTTCATGTTAGTGAGGGCCAAAATAAGGCAGGTAATGATCAAAATTTTAGTCATTTTTTTTACTTATCTCAACTGCAGAAAATTGAAACTCTTAGTAAGGGCCAAAATAAGGCAGACAATGATCAAATTATTCAACCATTTCCTTTAGATTCCTTTAGATTATAATAACTGCAGAAAATTGAAGTCTGAAAGGGCCAAAATAAGGCAGATAATGATCAAATTACTCAGCCCTTTGTTTTAGATTATTATCACACTTGCAGAAAAATTTAAGTTGGATAGTCTGAATCACAGGTGATTGAAGTCCTTCATGTTAGTAAGGGCCAAAATAAGAGAGGTATTGATCAAATTTATTCTGCCCTTTGCTTTAGATTATCACAAATGCAGAAAATCGAAGTTGGATTATCGCAGCCGGAGAAGATTGAAGTTATTAGTAATGGCCAAAATAAGGCAGGCAATGATCAAATTATTCAGCCATTTACTTTAGATCATCACAACCACAGAAAATTGAAGTTCTTAGTAAGGACCAAAATAAAGTAAGCAGAAAATTAATTGAACCCTTTCCATCAGATTCCTTTAGATTATCACAACTGCAGAAAATTGAAGTTTGAAAGGGCCCAAATAAGGCAGGTAATGATCAAATTATTCAGCCCATTCTTTTAGATTATCACAACTGTAGACAAATTGAAGTTCTTCATGTTAGTAAGCGCCAAAATAAGACAGGTAATTCAGCCTTTTTCTTTAAATTATCACAACTGCAGAAAATTGAAGTTGGATTTTCGCAACCAGAGAAGATTGAAGTTCTTAGTAAGGGCCAAAATAAGGCAAGCAGTGATCAAATTATCCAGCCCTTTCCTTTAGATTATCAGAACTGCAGAAAATTGAAGTTGGATTGCAGAAAATTGAAGTTCTTAGTAAGGGCCAAAATTAAGTGATGAACAAATAATTCAACCATTTCCTTTAGATTCCTTTAGATTATCACAACTGCAGAAAATTGAAGTTTGAAAGGGCCAAAATAAGGCAGATAATGATCAAATTATTCAGCCCTTTCTTTTAGATTATCACAACTGCAGAAAAATTTAAGTTGGGTAATTTGAATCACAAGAGATTGAAGTTCTTCATGTTAGTAAGGGCCAAAATAAGACAGATAATGATTAAATTTATTCAGCCCTTTGCTTTAGATTATCACCACTGCAGAAAATTGAAGTTGGAATATCACAACCGGAGAAGATTGAAGTTCTTGGTAAGGGCCAAAATAAGGCAGTCAATGATCAAATTATTCAGCCTTTTCCTTTAGATTATCACAACTGCAGAAAATTGAATTTGGATTGCAGAAATTTGAATTTCTTAGTAAGGGCCAAATAAAAGCAATGAACAAGTAATCCAACCCTTTCCTTTAGATTCCTTTAGATTATCACAAGTGCAGAAAATTGAAGTTTGAAAGGGCCAAAATAAGGCAGGTAATGATCAATTTATTCATCCCTTTAATTTAGATTATCACAACTGCAGACAAATTGAAGTTGGATTGAAGTTCTTCATGTTAATAAGGGCCAAAATAAGACAGGTAATGATCAATTATTCAGCCTTTTCTTTAGATTATCACAACTGCAGAAAATTGAAGTTGGATTATCGCATCCGGAGAAGACTGAAGTTCTTAGTAAGGGCCAAAATAAGGCAGGCAATGATCAAATTATTCAGCCCTTTCCTTTAGATTATCACAACTGCAGAAAATTGAAGTTGGATTATCGCAACCGGAGAAGATTGAAGTTCTTAGTAAGGGCCAAAATAAGGCAGGCAATGATCAAATTATTCAGCCCTTTCCTTTAGATTATCACAACTGCAGAAAATTGAATTTCTTAGTAAGGGCCAAATAAAAGCAATGAACAAAATATCCAACCCTTTCATTTAGATTCCTTTAGATTATTGCAGGTGCAGAAAATTGAAGTTTGAAAGGGCCAAAATAAGACAGGTAATGATCAATTTATTCAGCACTTTATTTTAGATTATCACAACTGTAGACAAATTGAAGTTGGATAATCTGAATCACAGGAGAATGAAGTTCAAAATAAGGCAGGTAGTGATCAAATTTATTCAGCCCTTTTCTTTAGATTATCACAACTGCAGAAAATTGAAGTTGGATTATCTCAACCGTAGAAGATTGAAAATCATCTTCATGTTAGTAAGGACCAACATAAGACAAACAATGATTTCAGCCCCTTAAAATTGAAGTTGGATTGCAGAAATTTGAAGTTGGATTATCTCAACTGCAGAAAATTGAAGTTTTTCATGTTAGGAAGGGTCAAAATCTAGCAGACAATGATCAAAACAACCCTTACTTTTAGGTTATCACAATTAGGTTTTCCCAACATCAGAAGATTCATGTTGTTCATCTAGAAGGCTATGATCAAATCATTCAGGCTCAGCCCTTCTCATAAAATTATCCACCTGCAAAAGAGTGAAAATAGATTATTCGAACCCTAGAAATTTCATCTCGTCGTTATTCGAATGATCTGGTAGAATTTAAAGCCAAATCATCCAAACAACAGATTCGACCAAGAAAATACTTCACACACTGGAAGAAGGAAAACAAGATCATCCAAGAAAGCAAATTCGACCAAGAAGACACCAAAAAGATTTGACATTGGAAATACGAAAACCGAAGATCATAAGAAAACAAGTTCGACCTTTGGAAATACAAAAACCAGATCCAATAATACAGAATCGAACAAGAAATAACTTCGGACTTTGAAAACGAAAACCACAGCATTCAAGAAGACAAATTCAAACCAGGAAAACACTTCGACGATTTGAAATCCAAAAACCGAATCATCCAAGAAAACACTTCGAACATGCAAGAAAACAAATTCGACCAGGAAAACACTTCAAACATTGGAAATTCGAAAACCCTATCATGCAAGAAAACAAATTTGACCAAGAAAACGCGGCGACACAATCAAGAAAGAAGATCAAAGGCAACAATACCAGATCGCGACGCCACTGAATCGTAATCGGAAAGAATTCTTGCGCGAGAAAAAACATGAATTTGTTATAAATTGAAAGTACGTGTGTAAATTACTCTTGGAGTCTCTTCATGCACATTGATCTTTGATATTCATTTAATCTTTTATATTCAATTTCTCCTTATATAAATGATGTACTCAATAACATTGGAGAAGGTTGATAAATGAATAATATCTTTCTACAATATTGTACTATTTCTCTATATTTTTGTATATGTTGATCACATATTGAAGTTGTTGAGGTTGGATTGGACAACACGATTTGCAACACGTTATCAGCATGAGCCTCTACCGAAATCTCAGTTGTGCCCTTGGAAAGAATCGACTCTTTCCTGTAAGGTAATTTTTCTCTTTGAATCGAGTGAGATGATAATTTTTGTATAGTTTCAATAATTGATAACTATACAGTGCTTTGTTGATTCACTCGTGATTTAAAATATGATTCTTATATAGAAAATCAACTGCACCGTCATTCATATATGATAATGGCTTACTGCTACTGAGTATGGCTTTATTTATTCTTTTCATGTTTTCGAATGAAACTTCAATCATACTTATTACCTTGGAAGATTATAACTTTATGTTCAAACTATTGATTAAGAATACTCATATATAGGTTATTTAGTTTTGCTCTAATTATTTATTTCCAAGTGGTATTTTGATTAATCAGTTTGATGATTATATTGTTATATATGTATTTTCTAGTGATGTGAGTGGATTGATCATGATCTCTCTCCTAACCAATAGTTTAAAGACTATGAATTATGTTTACTATCTATTGTGCTGAAATCCTTAATTTCTTAAATTTTATGTCATACATGGATATTTAATTAGATTAGGTATCTAATTGCATTCATATTACGGTAAATTGAAAATTTTAAAATTGAGTAACGAAGATTATATCAATGAAAATAGATCAAGTTATATCCATGATTTGTTGAAATCTAGTCCTTCCTTTTGATATAACAAAATGAAATTAGTATCTAGTTCCAATTCTAAAAGAGCGCATATTTAATATGAATCAGTTAAGCGAGTTTAGGTGATAATTTAGCTAGTTTGCCTGAAGCAAGCATGAACATGAATATTACAAATGATAATTTATTAAAAATTGAACTCAAGGTTTTGGGAGACTATCATGAATAAGTATAAGAGGAATGAGTAATTTTTATGCCGAACAATTTACCGTTTCATCTGTGTTTTTATATGCTTTTAAATATGTCATGATTTTATTCTAAATATACTATTATGATTATTTTAATATCTAATTTTTCAGTTTACTACATTATTGTAGTATTTCGTTGATTTCTTTGGATATGGAGAATGAGAACACTATTTGCTTGGTAGATAGTGCTACAACTCACACTATCCTTAAGGACAGAAAATTCTTTCAAACTTTAACTGAGAAGAAAGGGAGTGTTACCACAATTTCAAATGATAATGTCTTAATAGTAGGCTCCGGTAGAGCTTCACTAGTTCTCCCTATGGGTACTGAAATAATTATTGATGATGCATTGCTATATCCACAGTCTAAACGTACCCTTCTCAGTTTTAAAGACATCCGGTCAAATGATTTTCACATTGAAACTGACATCGAGAATAATGTAGAGTATCTCTTAATGACTCATTCTATAGGGTGTCGAAAACAGGTTGTCGAAAAACTCCCTTATCTCTCCTCAGGCTGTATTATACATACATTCGCCCTTCTAATATCCATATCTCGATGAGTATAAAATTTCATGATCCAAATTCATTTAAATTATGGCATGAACGGTTGGGTCATCCGGGACAAAATATGATCCATCGAATTTTGTCTAACTCTACTGGACATAGTATGTCAGACAGTAGAATTCCTTCTGTGAATGAATTTATTTGTGAAGCTTGTACAAAAGGAAAACTTATAGTACGACCTTCTCGTACTAAAGTTGGATTAGAATCTCCTATTTTCCTTGAACGGATTCATGGAGATATTTGTGGACCAATTCATCCAGCATCGGGACCATTTCGATATTTTATGGTCTTAATTGATGCCTCCACTAGGTGGACTCATGTATGTCTATTATCCACCCGAAATAATGCTTTCACAAAATTCATTGCAAAAATTATTGAACTCCGTGCTCAATTCTCTGATTATCCAATTAAATCCATTAGAATGGATAATGCTGGTGAATTCACTTCGAAAGCATTTGATGACTTTTGTATGTCATTAGGAATTAAAGTGGAGCATTCTGTTCCATATGTCCACACTCAAAATGGTCTAGCTGAATCACTAATCAAACGTATCAAATTAATCGCTAGACCTTTAATACAAAATTCCAACTTACCCATTTCATGTTGGGGTCATGCAATTTTGCATGTTGCTTCTCTAATTCAAATACGTCCAACTGCATATCATGATTATTCCCCTTTACAATTAGTGCGTTGGAAAGAACCAAATATTTCCCATCTGCGAGTTTTTGGATGTGCAGTGTACGTTCCAATATCACCACCTAAACGTACATCTATGGGTCCTCAAAGGAAATTAGGTATTTATATTGGATTTGAATCTCCATCCATTTTGAAATACCTAGAGCCCATGACTGGGGACCAATTTACAGCTCGATTCGCTGACTGCACATTTGATGAAGATCATTTCCCGACATTAGGGGGAGATAAAACTCAAAAATTAAAAGAATGTCGTGAAATCTCATGGAATGTTGAAAATCTTCAATATTTAGATCCACGCACTAATCAAACTGAACTGGAAGTTCAGAAAATAATTAACTTGCAGTATTAGCAAATAATCTGTCAGATGCGTTTACTGATTATACAGGAGTGACAAAATCTCATATACCTGCTGTTAATGCACCACAAAGAGTGGAAATTCCTAAAAGTACAAATATATCTAATACAACTCTGCGCCTGAAGCGTAAAGAACCCATGGGTACAAAAGATAAAAATCCACAGAAAACAAAATCTAACAAAAATAATCAATCACTCCAGATATCTTCTAAAGAGATTCGTCCCGAAGACGAAAATCCTAGTAACAATGCACGTGCACAAAATAATCAAAAGACTAGGATTGCGAAACGACCAGATCATAATATCTTAGGAAATGAAGAAGATATGGTCGATGTGAATATCGAAGTTGCTATGAATTTTATAAATACAAGAGAAACTTACGATAGAAATATAATGGTCGTCGACGACACATTTGCCTCTATAATTGCTCTTACTATCTCAAATATTAATCTGGATCCAGAACCCAAGTCTATTGCTGAATGCCGGAAGCGCTCAGATTGGGTAAGATGGAAAGATGCAATTGAGGCTGAGCTAGACTCGCTAAACAAAAGAAAAGTTTTTGGATCAATCGTACGTACCCCTGAGAATGTTATCCCTATAGGATATAAATGGGTATTTGTGCGAAAAAGAAATGAGAAAAATGAGGTGGTGAGATACAAAGCGAGATTAGTAGCTCAAGGGTTCTCGCAGAGACCCGGTATTGATTTCGATCAAACATATTCTCCTGTAATGGATGGTATAACGTTCTGCTACTTAATCACTCTGGCAGTAAATATGAACTTAGAAATGCAGTTAATGGACGTCGTTACCGCATATTTATATGGATCATTAGATACCAATATTTATATGAAAATCCCTGATGGATTTCAAATTCCCCAGATGAGGAAAGATGAAAATCGTAATATGTATAGCATTAAATTGCAAAGATCATTGTATGGTCTAAAACAATCGGGAAGGATGTGGTATAATCGATTGAGTGAATTCCTCCTGAAGAAGGGATATGCAAACAATGATGCATTTCCTTGTGTGTTTATAAAAAGGTCGTTAAATGAATTTTGTATCATTTCTGTGTATGTAGATGATATAAATGTTATTGGAACACATAAGGCAATAGAAGAAGCTAGTTCAAACTTAAAATCTGAATTTGAAATGAAAGCTTTAGGTAAGACAAAATATTGTCTCGGCCTGCAGATCGAGCATCTCCCTGAAGGAATTTTCATACACTAGTCAACCTACTTGAAGAAGGTTTTGGAAAGATTTTACATGGATAAATCGCATCCACTTAGTACACCAATGGTCGTCCGATCCCTTGAAGTGGATAAAGATCCGTTTAGACCTAAAGAAGATACTGAAGATATATTAGGACCTGAAGTTCCTTACTTAAGTGCAATTGGTGCATTACTTTACCTTGCAAATTGTACTAGACCTGATATTGCCTTTGCAGTCAATTTATTAGCCAGATTTAGTGCTTCTCCTACAAGGAGTCATTGGAATGGCATTAAACATATTATTCGATATCTTCAGGGGTCACAAGATCTTGGCTTATATTACACGAGAAATCAAAATAAATCATTGGTGGGTTACTCGGATGCTAGTTACATGTCTGATCCACATAACGCAAGATCCCAGACTGGTTATGTTTTTCTATGTGGTGGTACTGCAATCTCATGGAAGTCTGTCAAACAATCAATGGTTACAACTTCCTCAAACCACTCAGAGATTATTGCTCTATATGAGGCCTCACGAGAATGTGTATGGTTAAAATCTTTAATGAAACACATTTGTGAGTCGTGTGACATTTCTAGAACCGATATATCCCCCACTATACTTTATGAGGATAATGCGACTTGTGTTGCACAAATGAGTAGCGGGTATGTTAAAGGAAATTTAACAAAACACATAGCCCCTAAATTCTTTTATCCACATGAGCTCCAGAAGAGTGGTGAAATTATTATGCAGAAAGTACGCTCTAGTGATAATCTTGCAGATTTATTCACTAAATCCCTACCTACGTCTACTTTTGAAAAATATGTTCATGGTATTGGGATGCGTAGGCTTGGAAGATCGTTGTCTTCAGGGGGTAGCGGTAATTTCAAAACAATCCTAAACATTAGGTCTTGAAGACCATTAGTTTTACATCTTTAACCCTGAAGGTTAGGTCCTGAAGACTAGCGTTGTACTCTTTTTTCCTTGACTAAGTTTTTTCCCACAGGGTTTTCTTAGTTAAAGGTTTTTAATGAGGCAGCTAGTGCAACACATTAGAACTTGTATGTCATGTACTCTTTTCTCGTCTAGTTTTTTTCCCACTGGGTTTTTCTAGCGAGTTTTTAATGAGGCATGCACATCAAGTCGTAATGTCCAGGGGGGAGTATTATAAATTGAAAGTACATATGTGGACATTACTCTTGGAGTCTCTTCATGTACATTGACCTTTGATATTCATTTAACCTTTTGTATTCAATTTCTCCTTATATAAATGATGTACTCAATGACATTGGAGAAAGTTGATGAATAAATAACATCTTTCTACAATATTGTACTATTTCTCTATATTTTTGTATATGTTGATCACATATTGAAGTTGTTGAGGTTGGGACAACACGATTTGCAACAGAATTGAGATCTCCACCAATGAATGGAAATAAATCAATGACTTTGAGAATGAAACGAGGAAGAGAGTGTGAGGGATATATAAGGTAATTCATGTCGGTTACGCCTCTATTTAAGGGTAGATTAGGTATTTTACATTTAACTTGGAAGCAGTCAGACCTTAGGCTCTCAGGACTTGGGCCTGGCCCGTTTGGTTAGTCAAAATACATCATACTATGGTCAGTTTTGCTTGTCTAGTTGTTTATACTGGTCCAATATCAAAAGGATAATGAGTCGTATCTCAATGTTTTGTTTATATTGGTCCAATATCAAAAATATTTTGTTAATCCAACCCAATTTCTAAAGCCCATAAAATAGGCCCAACTCCTATCAAAAATATTTTGTTAATACAACCCAATTTTTCAAGCCCATAAAAGAGGCCCAACTCAATCCTGCTTATAACTCATTTCCTTGGTGCATGTAATAAAATAGTAGTATATTTTAAAGTAGTAATTTAAATATATGATAAAATAATCCAATAACATGTAGCCTACAAGTAGCAAAAATGTCTATATATATAAAGCTTGAGCAATTAATCATATTTAATGTTTTTTTTAAATAAATTGTCTTATAAATATAGATGACTTTTAGATATATATATAAGTAAAAAACTTAAAATATTGAAAAATATTATTGATAATTTCTTCTATACAAGCTATAAAAAAGAAGGCGTGCCATAATGAACTAGATTTTTTCAAATGTGACAATTTATAATTTTATTCATGTAATTTTTTTTGTTTATTAGAAATATGTACTATTAAAATAATATATTTAAAAATTATGTAATATTTTGCATATGCATACAATATTATTTATTCACACACATTTGCATATATTTATTTCAATAGTTAAATAATATATTAACTGAAATTATATTATATTTCATATTAACTTTGATGATCACGAAATCACAAATATTCCTTTTCTACATAGATTTTTTTTATATCATTTACTAAATTCAATCTATTTAAACTTGTGTGTTACTCGGGTCTTACACTAATTTTATATATAAATGTGGTTCCGTTCTCACAGAAGATGACACTTGGAGCACTACAATGTTGTAAATTTGCTTCATTAAATACATTTTATTTATGAAATATCATAAAATTAATATAAAGTAATTGTTTTTTAAATATTTCAAACAAATATATGCAATTGAAAAAAGAAGTAAACAATGATTTTTTGAAGACTAATAACACTAAGAAAAATTAGGTGCTAAAAAAACCTCTAGATATGTTTGGATTAAGATATAGTAGATTTTGCAAGTTTGAAAGTGAATTTTGAAAATGATGTAATTTGATAATCTTATGTTTGTTTATAAATTATTTATAAGTTAGGTATGATTATAGTTAATATGTCACATCTTATCACATCTTATCGGGAATTATAGGAAAAGTAGATAATCTTTTGTTATTTTATTTTGAAAGAAAAACAAATACTTTTAGTGAGAATTGCAAAAAAATGGATAAAATAGAAAGAAAAAAAACATTAAAGTTGTAAGATTCCCAAATAAATTACAAGACTAGGACATTGTCCATCCAAAATTCAGATGGGTACTTCCAATCCAAGCGCCTCCTTAAATCATTAGAATTCTTAATAAAACATTATACTAAAAATTGGTTAAAACTAATGAAAAGAAAACAATAAAAATGAAACTATAATGTAGGGCTAATAATAAGTTCACTCAAACTGAAATTTTGAACAAAATAGATGTCTTTTGAGTGACAAAAGTGAGATTTATTTTATATTTAAAAAAATGAAAATACCTAATGTAATAGTTAAGAACTACTTATTAACAATCATGTGCCGAATAAAAAGTGAAAAAAATTGAAAGAAAATAATTATAAACATTATTTTAAGGATAAGGGAAAAAATCATAATTATGAAAAAATTTATAAACATATTAATTTATAAGAGTACCACTTCCAAAATAAAAATAAAATAAATGTTAAATAAATCACGTACATTGCATGAGTTGAAATCTAGTCTTAAAATAAATAAAGGCATATTCTGGAGGAGCTGATGTCAACATAACTCAATTTTGATACCACGATATACGTGTCTCATTGTTTGAATAAAATCCAATTTGTGTGAACAGTAATAACACGTAGCTTTAATGGTGTGAATAAATTCTAATCTTCACATTTTTCTCACTAGTTTTGAGATCCACATTTTTTAAAGAAAATAAAATTCAAATTTATGGAATGACTAATAAGAAAAATGTGACTTACAAATTTTTGTTAAGAACACGTAATTTCCAAATTCAATTTTTTTTCTACATAAAATTTTGAATTAAAGACCACGTTATATTATACTATAGCAATTTATATATCATTTAAATTGTTTTAATATTAAAAAAACACACACAAAATGCTAAAATAAAACACAAAAACTTTTATGCATCAGGTGCATGGATCCTAGATCCATGCACCCGACCCGACCCACGCGTGTACGCGCTTCCACGCGCGTCTGACGCGCCCTCACGCGCTCCCACGCGCCTGGGCGGATGCGCACCTTTAGGTTACGTTAAGGATACCTTTCAGTTATGTTAAGGATACCTTTAAGTTATGGTAAGGATACCTTTCAGGGATACATTTCAGTTATGTTAAGGATATCTTTAAGTTATGGTAAGGATACCTTTCAGTTATGTTAAGAATACCTTTGAAATCCTGATTCCAGGTTACATGTCATGTTATGTTAAGAATACTTTTTAGTTATGTTAAGCATACATTTAGGTTATGTTAAGGATACCTTTAGTTATGTTAAGAATACCTTTTGGTTATATTAAGCATACCTTTAGGTTATGTTAAGAATACCTTTAAGTGATGTTAAGGATACCTTTGAAATCGTGATTTCAGGTTACATACCATGTTATGTTAAGAATACCTTTTAGTTATGTTAAGCATACCTTTAGGTTATGTTAAGGATACCTTTAATTATTTTAAGAATACCTTTTGATTATATTAAACATACTTTTAGGTATATTAAGGATACCTTTAGGTTATGTTAAGAATACTTTTATGTTATGTTAGAGATACCTTTGTGTACAAAATGTGTAACACAACTACCTTATGGATAAGGTATCTCTAACATAACATAAAAGTATCCTTAACATAACATAAATGTATGCCTGACCTAAATTAAACGTATGAAATTTGGGCACAAAGGTATCCTTAACATAACCTAAAGGTATCTCTATACATTACCTAAAGGTATTCTTAACATAACCTAAAGGTATGTCTAACTTAACGTAAAGGTATGAAATATGGGCATAATGGTATCATTAAGGTAATCTAAAGGTATTATTACGCATTACATAAAGGTATTCTTACGAATAACTAAAAGTCATGACTAAAATTGAAAAAAAAAACAAGCGCGAAAAAAAAAAAAAAAAAAGCGGGTCGGATTACCCAGATCCGACCCGGGTGCATGGATCTGATGCACAAGAGACTTACTCAAAATAAAATGGGCACGCATATTGAATATATAATTAGTCAAATTTTACGATCAATTTTGTGTTATTATTATGTTTCGCTTATTGAGTAATTACAGACTTTATCACAGTTTAGTTAAACCAGTCAAACAAAATTAAAGAAAAATACCACTTATATCACACGGACTTTATACTAATAATAAATATTTCATCTGATCCTGTTCAATCATGTTTATACTATTTAATACTCCCTTTAATCTTTTAATATTGTAACCTTGTTTTAAATTATTTTTTAAACTGTAAATCACTCTTTTCTTCCAAGATTAGCCTCAATTACACCAGAAAGATTTTTAAATTTTGCAACTTATGGTATTTAAATCTTTCGTATTTATTTATCTCTCATTCCATGAGATTCTACAATCTTGATTCATTTTGGATCATAATTATATCCCCAACCGAGCTCCAAGCCTGGTGGACCGAGATCCGAACCCAAGGCCACGCGGACAAGAAGGACGAGCCGTGGTGGCCCCAGCTCAAAACGCCATCCGATCTGATCGGAATCCTGACAACCATCATCTGGGTGACGTCCGGCCCCCACGCATCCGTCAACTTCGGGCAGTTTGATTTCGGAGCCTACTTCCCGAACAGGCCGACGATCGCCCGCACAGAAATGCCGACGGAAAATCCGAGCGAAGAAGAGAGGAAACTGTTCTATGAGAAGCCGGAGAAGTTCCTTCTAGAATGTTTCCCGTCGCAGGCTCAGGCGGCGATCGTGATGGCGATTCTGGACGTTCTGTCGAACCATTCGTCGGACGAGGAGTACATCGGAGAAGAGATCCAGCCGTACTGGAATGAGGATAAGGTGATTAACGCGGCGTTTGAGAGATTCAACGGGAAATTGAAGGAGATAGAAGGGATAATCGATGAGAGAAACGCAGATGTGAATCTGAAGAACAGAGCGGGGACAGGGGTGGTGCCTTGTGAGTTGCTCAAACCCTATTCTACGCCGGGGGTCACCGGAAAGGGCGTGCCAAATAGCATCTCCATCTAGTCTATATTTTAATTTTAAATCATATTGAATTGTCAGATCTATTATTATTATTATTATTATTATTATTATTATTATTATTATTATTATTATTATTATTATTATTATTATTATTATTATTTTGATGAAATAAAATAATGGATGAATTATATTTATATAAAAACATGAAACTAAAATAAGTTTAAAGTCACTGTTGAGTAAAAGAATCATTGTATGAGAGATGCAAACCTTATTATGCATGGTTCAATTAGTAGTCATCTCCATTAAAAGATCAACAATTCATCAATCAATTAGTGCTTGACAGCTCATCAAAGTGGATTGTTCATCAAAGTGTTCAAATATAAACTTCCTAAAACAAAAATTAGGTTTAACAATCGTATACCTTATATGGATTATAATTTTCAAATTTTTATTAATATCATAAATGATATTTTACCATATAGATAAATCATATTTAATATATTAGTAATTTTAATTTATAAATAAGAAATAAGAAATAATTGTATTTCAACTTTTGGGAGGTGGAAATTGGGAGGGAAACTTTTACATGTCCATTGGAGAGGATCTTTGTTATTATATAGATAATAATATAGATATAGATATAGATGTTACTCTATTTAAATATTAATTAATCGGCCATATTAATAAATTCAAATTTAAGCTTGGTTTGTTTATTATAAGGAAGCTTTTAAACCAAGTTAAGCACTCTTTTATAAAAAGAGCCTCCAATGGTGGGCTATTCAGCTATGCTTTGGGCTGGGCTTCAAGATGTGATGGCCCATGGACTTTAATCTCACATTTGCTTATGTTTTTGATATGGTGGACTATTCACATTTTATTTTACGAAAAATATTAATCTAAATATTATTATGGAATAACATAACAAAACATGAATTAAATAAAATTTAAATATTAGAAACAACGTTTGTACAAAATTTTAAAATTTTTGTTGTTTTGAACTACTTAAAATTATAAAATGATATTTCATAAAAAAAAATATTGAGAATAAACTATATAAGCATTTTGTAATGGTACAATAGATATATAAAATTGCTCAAAATAGTACCAACATATATTAGAATAAAAATATAAAAACAGATAAAAGTGATGAAGACCAAAATAATACAATATATGTAGGAAATATACATTTCAAGCTATTAATGCAAACTCATTACCTCAACAATTCGCACTGCACTTATTTAAATGAGATTTAACAAAATTTCCCCAACATTAATTCAATTTATATTCAAAATTTACTCATCTTTATGAATATCGAATATTTGTCTATATTTTCAAGAAAAAATTGAAAATCAATCTTTTAAGAGCAATTTTTTTCATGTGTGAATAAAACCCAATAATCACATTTTTTTTCTCACTAGTCTTAAGATCCACATTTATTAAAAGAAAATAAAATTCAAATCTATCTATATATATAAAAGTAGAGAAGGACTTGGGTGCCCCCGGGGCACGGATCTAGGATCCGTGCCCCCGCTCCAAGGCCCATCTATATACATATAAATATATTTTTTCAGTTTCTGTTTTACCCTAATCTATGTGCTGCTTCTTCCTCTTCCTCTTCCTCTTCTCTTCTTCCTCTTCCTCTTCTTCTTCTTCTTCTTCTCTTCTTCCTCTTCCTCTTCTTCTTCTTTTATTCTTCCTCTTCCTCTTCTTCTTCTTCGTTGCTGTCTTCTTCTTCTTCCTCTTCTTTTTCTTCTTCGTTGTTGCCTCTTCTTCGCTTTTTCCATCTCCTTCTTTCGCCGCCACACCGACAAGCTGGGGCTGGAAGCTGCCCCACTGATAACATGCCTAATGCCACTTGCACGAGGTTGAAGATGCAGCCGCAGTTGGTGTGAAGCCCGCTGCAGCAGATTCCGGCCTTGATGCCACATTCACTACCAATGTAAATTATGTTGTTTTCTATATATATTAATTGAATACACTTGCAGCCAGTGGAGTTGTCACCTGTAGAAAATTAGAGAAATATCTTCAAATGCTTGGTGGATTACAAAAAAATTGAATCTTGACAAAGGAAAAGGAAAATTTTCGAAGAGGCATTTCATCGAAAAAGATACCTGCATATTTTTTCTGTTACAAAATAATAATCACATTTACCACGCCATTATGCGCCCCAATCAACTATAGTTGCGAAGCGATTAATAACAAGAACATAGAGTATGCTTAGCTGAGCTAAAAGATGTAAACTAGGTCCAAGGAGTACCTCATGTCCATTTTTTGGGCAGTAAAGAGAAAGGAGAAGTCTTGTGTTGGTTACGCCCTTGTCATAAATATGTAATACCTTAAACTATAAACAGTAATACCTTAAAGTTTAAGCAGTAATACCTCAAAGGTGAATATGTAATACCTTATACTCAAAACAGTAATACCTTAAAGTTGAATATGTAATACTTTATGCTCAAATATGTAATACCTTAAAGCTGAATATGTAATACCTTATACTCAAAAGCAGTAATACCTTAAAGTTGAATATGTAATACCCTATACTCAAATATGTAATACCTCAAAGGTACATATGTAGTACCTTATGCTATCACCTTAATACCTTAAAAGATAAATGTGTAATACCTTAAGAGTATACACGTAATACCTTAAGAATATGTATATAATACCTATCACTGAATCACATGGTACGGAATCTGGTGTGCGTGGGCGCACACCAGTTTAGCTAGGGGCGCGCGTGGGGGAGCGTGGGCGCGCGTGGAAGTGGCCCACGCGCCGGGTCGGGTTGGGGGCACAGATCTAAGATCCGTACCCCCGGTGCACACAAGTTTTTGCCATAAAAGTAAGGTTGGACTCTCCAGAGGATGACACATCAACATTTTAAAGCTTTCACATGCTGCCACGTGTAGTCCTCTTATTCTCTCTTTTCATTCTTCTATTGATTAGATTCAAGATGGAAGGTCATTCATCTTCCCCTCCTCTTTTCTCCTCTCTTTTCTAATCACTTCAATATTCTTTTCTTCTTCTCTTTCCTACATTAATTTTTTAGAATGAAATCGCTGATGTAACGGAAGCCCCTCATCTCAAACGGAAGAGTGTGTTGACGTAACTCTCGACTTTGGAAGCAAGCAAAACATTTTGCAAGAATCTCTCTCTATGCTTGAGTTTCTTGCTTGTTTATGGAATGACTGATAGAAAGATGTGACTTCCAATTCGTGTGAATATTAAGAACACGTAATTTTCAAATTTAACGTTTCTTCTACATAAAAATTGTGACTATTAAGAACACGTAATACTATCGAAACCATTTCTATAATTTAAATTGTTTTAATATTGAAAATACAAACACACAGAAAGCTAAAATAAAATGGACACGCATGTTAAATATATATTAAACAATTTTTACGATTAATTTTTAATTATAATGGTTCTATTATAGTAACATGTTTCGCTTATTGAGTAATTACAGACTTTATTACATATTAATTAAACCAGTCAAACAAAATTAAAGAAAAGTACCACTTCTTTATATATATAAAAACACAATGGTTTCTAAAAAAAGTAATAGCAAGATTTTCCCGCCAAAACTACATTGCCAAATCAGGAAATATTTTTTTATTTTATTTAATAAATATAAGTCATATTTAATATATTTATATATAAGGAAATTATATGTAGTAGTTAATTATAATTACATGATCTAATTACCTTTAAGTTTGTTTAATATTTCCATGTTTAGATCTCAATAATTATTAATTATAATTATAATTATAATTATTATGTTATATAAATTCTATGTGATAAATTTATATCTGTGCATTTAAAGTTTGCTAAAATATTATATACATAAGGTGAAATATATGGTAATTATACATATCATATATATGGTAATTATACATATCATATAGAAAAAAATTAAATGATTTCATTAGATTAGATAACTCATATGCAATTAATTAATTAATTACAGTTAATTGATTGGCTTACACATGCTATACGGTTAATTGATTACTAATTAGCAAATTGATTAATAAATTGGTGTATCAATATATTTCATTATGCTTACTAAATTACTTAATAGTAATTACGTAATTATATATTGTATGCTTAAATAAAACACTAATTCTATGGAGATAATTACCATATATAGATAAGGTCAACAATTCTATATGATACAATTACCATTAGATATTATTTATGAAAAAAATAATAATCAATATAAATCTTTTCATTTATATTTTTATTGATTTCTATTATACATTCTCTACATACAATTAGATATTTCTAAATATGAAAATTAAAATATATGGTAATTATACATATCATATATGGTAATTACGTAATTATATATTGTATGCTTAAATAAAACACTAATTCTATGGAAATAATTACCATATATAGATAAGGTCGACAATTCTATGTGATACATTTTAATGTGATACAATTATCATTAGATATTATTATGTAAAAAGAATCAATATAAATCTTTTCATTTATATTTTTATTGATTTCTATTGTACATTCTCTATATACAATTAGATAATTCTAAATATGAAAATTGAAATATATGGTAATTATACATATCATATAGAAAAAAAATTAAATGATTTCATTAGATTAGATAACTCATATGCAATTAATTAATTAATTACGGTTAATTGATTGGCTTACACATGATATACGGTTAATTGATTACTAATTAGCCAATTGATTACTAAATTGGTGTATCAATATATTCCATTATGTTTACTAAATTACTTAATAGTAATTACGTAATTTTTTTGCATAAAGTTATTTTAATATTTTGTTTGGTTAAAATTGGTGCTATAAAATCTTAACTGATTGATGAAATAATATATATATATATTTATTTATTTATCATTATGTAGCATGATATTATATTTTAAACTGCATACATACTAATTGCATATTTGTAGCTATATTGGAGTTAGAATATTAAATATATTTGCTACAATCAATTTACATTATGTGCATTGTTTTTATCAAAATAAATTTGATGTACTTTAAATTTGTAACTAATATTAATTTTATATTTGCATCAGGTTGCTCCATATCCAAAAGGCGAAAATCAATTCTAAATTTGGATGGATCAACAATTCATACTAATTTGACCTCATCTAATTTATGTAAATCAATCAGTCATTGATGATTTATCAGATGAGATCAATACAAGGACTTCTTCAAGCAATACATTCACAACAAACAATTCAAGTGAAGTTTATCGTAAGTTTTATATTATTCTAGATTTTCTGATTATTTAAATTTTGTTATGTTATGTGTAGAAATAAATTCTTAATCCCTATGATATAACTATTTATTAATTGTGGTGTACTTATTTACTTTCTACATTTTTTTTTATTAATTTACACTTTTTCATACAGAATATTGGGATATGGGTGATCCTACATATCAATGTATGTATTGTTCTGCCATATTTTGGTACGAGGAGAGACTACAATCCAACGTACCTACCAGGAACCCAAAGTATTCTGGATGTTGCATGCACGGGAAAATTGAACTTCCACGAACGAGGAGACCTCCAGAATTGTTATATGATTTATTTTTTGGTACACATAAAAAGAGTAAACACTTTCTTGAGAATATTATATCATATAACAATATGTTTTGTTTTACATCTATGGGAGGAAAGATCGATTCCAGTTTGAATACAGGAAATTCTCCTCCGGTATTCCAATTGCATGGTCAAAATTATCATTTGATTAGTAGTTTGGTCCCTGTTGAAGGTTCAGTATCAAAGTTTGCTCAATTATATATTTATGATACAAACAATGAAGTTGCAAATAGATTAAAGTCCGTCAGGTATTTTTATTTTTATAAATATGTTATTTTGATATTATCTACAAATTAATACAATTATAATCAACTTTGTACTTTATATTAAATTAATTTCTTTTCTTATATGACAGACAACATGATGATATTAATAACCTTCATTCTGAAATTGTGTCCGAATTGAAGTTCCTTTTGGATGAAAATAATGTTTTGGTGAAGTCATTCAGAATGGCTGGAGAAAAACTACACCAACAACATTGTTCAAATGTGAGATTAAAACTTTGTGGCAAAAGAGAAGGAGATGCAAGAATGTACAATCTGCCCACTGTCTCTGAAGTCGTTGCCATCATTGTAGGTGATTTGGATGAAAATTTGGGTGAGAGAGATATAATTGTGGAAACACAAACTAGACAACTTAAGCGTATAAATGAGTTGAACGCTTCGTATCTCGATCTACAATATCCACTACTATTTCCATATGGGGAAGATGGATATCGGGAAGACATCTCATTTTCAGAAAAAGCATCTTCTTCAACACGAGGAAGGAAAAAAGTAAGCATAAGAGAATTCTTTGCTTACAGAATACATGAAAGGAGTGAAGAAGTTTTTACTATTTTATTTAGCAGATGATTTTTTCAACAGTTTGTTGTGGATGCTTATACAATGATTGAATCAATTAGATTATTGTATATAAGAACACATCAAAAACAGTTGCGATGTGAAATGTATAAGGGTCTCAATGAAGCATTGTTACGTGGTGAGACAAATCCGTGTACTCAGGGCAAACAAATTTTATTGCCACCTACGTTTGCTGGAGGACCACGTAATATGATACCGAACTATCAAGATACAATGGCTGTATGTAAATGGGCTGGATATCCAGATTTATTTATAACTTTCACATGTAATACCAAATGGCCAGAAATAGTTCGTTTTACTCAAAAAAGAAATCTTAAACCCGAGGATAGACCAGATACAGTTGCAAGAGTTTTCAAGATCAAATTGGATGCTTTGGTCAAAGATCTTCGTCGTAACAAGATATTTGGGAATGTTGTGGCAGGTATATTTTCTAAATTTTTATATGAATTCAAAATTTAAAATTTCATGTATTTATATATAAAATGTATACTTATTTATATTTAGCACTTAGTTATTCTGTTCTTCATTTTATTTTTTATTTTCTCAATTACAGTGATTTATACTGTAGAATTTCAAAAACGTGGATTTCCTCACGCACATATTCTGCTATTCCTATCCAAGGGGGACAAATATCCAATGCCAAATGACATAGATAAAATCATTTCGGCTGAAATTCCAGATGAAAAGTCAGATCCATCTTACTTTTCAGTCGTATGTGATTTTATGATTCATGGACCCTGTGGTCAAGTTCGGAAAAATTCACCATGCATGGTCAAGGGTAGATGTACGAAGCATTTTCCAAAGTAGTTCACAAATAGTACATATGTTGATAATGATAGATATCCAGTTTATAGACGTAGAGATGATGGCAGAATCTTTATGAAACTGGGTGTTCCTATGGATAACAAATTTGTGGTACCACATAACATATTTCTATTGCTCAAATATGGAGCACACATCAATGTTGAATGGTGCAACCAATTTCAGTCAATAAAGTATTTGTTTAAGTACGTAAATAAAGGTCATGATCGTGTTACAACAACATTCTATGATAGTGCAAAAGATGATCAAGTTGGGAAGATTGTTGATGAGATTGAGTTATATTATGATTGTCGTTATATATCATCCATTGAGGCTGCTTGGAGGACATTGGCATATGAAATACAATATAGAGATATTCCAGTTGAAAGGTTGAATTTTCATCTTCCAGATAAACAAAATGTCATTTTCTCAGATCATGGGCCCCTAGATGTTGTTATTGATCGACCGGTGGTTAATCAAAGCATGTTTCTGGCTTGGTTCGAAGTAAATAAAAAATATCTGCATGCTCAAAACTTAACTTATGCTGAATTCCCACAAAAGTTTGTTTGGAAGTCATCCCGTAGAGAATGGGTTCCTCGACAAAAGGGATTTGCATTAGGACGTATTAATTATGTTCCTCCCGGATCCGGTGATTCGTATTATGTTCGATGTCTTCTCAATGTAGTCCGTGGAGCAAAATGTTACAATGATTTGAAGTTTATAAACGGACATCAATATAAATATTACCGTGATGCGTGTTATGCTTTGGGTCTGTTGGAAAATGATAAAGAATTTATTGATGGAATAATTTAGTCGAGTTTTTGGGCATCTGTAAAATCATTGAGAAGTTTGTTTGTCACTTTACTATCATCGAATACTTTAAGTCATCCAGAAAAGGTATGGGATGCATGTTGGTCATATCTTTCAGATGATATATTATACAATCAAAGAACTATATTGCAAAATCGAGTTATGGTTTAAAAGATTTATGTTACAATTATTTTATATTTTTATGATCATTGCTAAGTAATAAAAACTTTTTTTTAATAAGAACCATAAATTTAGTTCAAAATTATTTACATATATTTATGATTTTTCAGATTTGATATTGAGTGAAGCTGAAATAAAGAATTTAACTTTGGTTGAACTGGAAAAGTTATTGCAAAGTCGGGGAAAGAGTTTACGTGATTATGAATTAATGCCAATTCCAAATATTAATCAAGATCTTCGTTTTCAAAACAAATTGATAAACGATGAACTTCAGAAGCACTGTCAACAGAGCATGACATCCTTTTGGGGAAATTCACGATTGAACAACGTCACATCTATACCGGTAAGACATATGTTTGGAAGACACTTTCTGTAGCAATAAGGATGAGAGGCGATATTGTACTTAATGTAGCATCAAGTGGTATAGCGTCACTTCTTTTACCCGGTGGAAGAACAACTCATTCTCGATTTGCAATACCAATAAATATCAATGAAGATTCAACATGCAATATTAAACAAAATAGTCTTCTTGCTGAATTGATTATCAGGTGCAAACTTATAATTTGGGATGAAGCTCCTATGACTCATAAGCACTGTTTTGAGACATTGGATAGAAGTTTGCAAGAAATATTAAGGTTTACCAAACATATGAGTTCTGACAGACCTTTTGGAGGTAAAACTATTGTATTTGGTGGAGATTTTCGTCAAATTTTACCAGTAATACCAAAAGGAAGCAGACAAGATATAGTTCATGCAACTATAAATTCCTCTTATCTTTGGAAGTATTGCAAGGTACTTAGATTGACGAAGAATATGAGACTTCATAATGGTCTTTCTGATGTTGAGAGTGACAAACTTAAAAAAAATTCTGAATGGGTTGCAAGTATAGGTGACGGTTAAATTAGAGGTTCAAATGATGGAGAAGTTGATATTACAATTCCAAATGACATTTTGATTGAGCCAAGTGATGATCCAATGACATCGATTGTTCAGAGTACATATCCACAATTCGGAAAATCAAATGACGACTCAAGTTATTTATATGATAGAGCAATACTTGCTCCAACTTTGGATTGTTGTTGAGGCAGTAAATGAGTACATGACAAAATTGCATTCTGGGGAACTGAAGACTTATCTTAGTTCCGACAGTATGTGCAAATCAGACTCGAATGTTGACTTACAGCAGAATGTTCACACTCCAAAATTTCTTAATGCACTTACATGTTCTGGTGTTCCTAACCATTAGTTGGTCCTGAAAGTTGGAACTCCTGTTATGTTGTTGAGGAATATGGATCAAACACTAGGATTATGCAATGACACACGATTGGTGATTACAAGACTTTGATGTCATGTTATTGAAGCAAAAATTTTATGTGGATCAAATGCCGGTGGGAAGGTTTTAATACCTAGAATGTCCTTGACTCCTTTTGATAAGAGATTACCTTTCAAGTTTAAAAGAAGGCAGTTTCCTTTGATCGTTTCATATGTAATGACAATTAACAAAAGTCAAGGACAATCTCTTTCCCATGTTGGTCTTTTCCTAAAGAAACCGATTTTTAGTCACGGCTAATTATATGTTGCTGTTTCTAGAGTAACCAGTCGTGCTGGATTGAAGATTTTAATATGTGATAAGGAAGTTAAAGAAAGAGGCACCACTACAAACGTTGTATATATAGAAATTTTTCAAAATTTGTAATTTATGAATTTAATTTTATTCTATAAATTGTGTTACATTTTTGCTTCTATAATATTAAGTTGAAATAGTCTTAAATTATGTTTAATATTACAAATTACATTTTTCATTCAATTTGATTCAAATATTTTTATGAACCACAATTTAATTATTAAAAATAAAATATTTTCAACATATCAAACTAAATAATTATATTTTTAAAATATTTTTATTCCGTGCAACGCACGGGTGAAACACTAGTATATTTAATAATAAATACATCATTTGATCCTGTACTGTTCATCACGTTTACACTAGTAAATATCCCTTTAATGTCATTTAAGTTCTTTTAATATCTGCAATCTTGTTTTAGATTATTATTTTTAACTATAATCACTCGTTTCTTCCAAGACTGCCTCAATTACTCCACAAAGATTTTTAAATTTTGCAGCTTATATGGTATTTAAATATTTCGTATTGATTCCATTCCATGAGATTCTACAATCTTAATTTATTTTGGATCATAAGATTTTTAATATATGTAATATTCAACTCTAATCTAATGTTACGCAATTTTTAACAAAAACTCTAAAAAGAAAATTAAATAGAATTGGAGAAGTTCTAAAAGGGATTAAAAAAAAAGAAAAAAAAAGGAGAAAAACATTTATAAATTGTAAATAGAAAGAACTTGCTAGATGATGTAAGACAGTTGACCTAATTTTACAATCAGATGATATTAATAGCATCTACAAAGAATCAAAGTGTCATCTTCAAATTAGTCTTATATAAACATGAGATAAATTTATTAAACAAAAACACAAGAGATTAAGCACAAGTTTTAGAGATCCCTGCATCAGGTGCATGAATTTCAAAAATCCATGCATCCTGATTGGTCCGGGCCACCCGGCTCGTTTTTTTTTTTTTTTAACTTTTTGTCACGCTTGATTTTTTAAATTTGGTTATGACATTTGCTCTTTATATTATATTAGACACACCTTTATACCCAAATTTCATAAATTTAACTTAAAAAAAAAAAATCTTACTTTAGCACATTTTGTAATTGTACCTATACGTAATATAAGTCATACGTTTATGTTATTTTAGACATATTTTTATATTACATTGAACATACCTTATATAATATATAAATGTATGGCTAACATAGCTAAAAGGTATGACTAATATAACTAAAAGGTATTCCTACATTACTAAAAGGTATGAAGGTATAGTTGAAAATTTTTAGGATCTAAAATCAAGAAACAAAAGGTATAACTAACATTACATAAATGTATAACAGCTGGAGCAAATTTGGGTGGATTTGAGCGCATTCACACAAACGCGTGGGATCACGTTGTAACAACAAATTTTGTGTATTAAATCAATAAACACAAAAGATTTGCACAAATTGAAATTTATTGAATCAAACTGAATTTGAGGTACAATCTCTTTGATCCCTCGATTCTTCTCTTTAATACTTGGAGTTGACGAGTAAAGTTGACTTTGTCAAAATTGAAATCCTCGAACAAACAACTCGATCCGCGGGTTTAGCACCTTGTTTGGATCAAGCAGCAGCTTTCGGAATTTGAAGATTGTCAAAGAACGTCTTGAAGATTTGAAGATTGCCGAAGAACGCAGGAGAGAATTTTTAACTCTTGAATTCTTCAATTTGCTGTTGATCATTAATGATGAATTTGGGACCCCTATTTATAGGTGTAGAATGGAGATTTCAATAGATATCATATTTGAAGTGGAGCAATTTGATTGGTCCACCATGATTTGATCATATCTAATTTATGATTTGATCATACCTAATATGTTTACCGATAATTATCAAATTTAATTTTATTTAAGTTGATAATATCTGCAACACTTTGACACGTGGTAATTTTTGATTGGCCAACAAAAGATATATGAAATATCAATTAATTCGATTATTTAATTTCGGAATTGTATTTAATTACTCCCTAAAATAAATATAAATTAATATTTCACATTTCATTTTACACATGGCACCACATAATTGGACATTAAATTTTTGTATCTACAAATTGGCCCTTGAGACTTTTCCACGGTTGATGAAGTTGATAAGTTTCAATGATAATCTCTTTAAAGCCATCCAATTCTTTCCATACTTTGATTTGTGTGAAAGTACATAAATGATATTATGAATATGACATAATGGCCAAACTCATTTCAAATTATGTATCCATGGGCCCAATTTCCATAATGCATATTGCAGAATAACAGGGATAGGCCCATTCTAATTATTTATCCAATTTATGGGTCCAGTTTCCATAATACACGTTGAAGAGTAAAAGGAATGGGCCCCATTTTTGAGAAATAATAAATCAAGTAGCAGTAGTCATCTTCTTACAACTCCTTTTTCTTCATTTTTTTATTTCTCTTAAAACCTTTTTTTTATTTATTTCTTATATCAAGAGTTTTAACGACATTCAAACTCCTTTATTGATCTATCCATTCAAATCATGGGATAAAATTTCCTCCGAAATTGAAGCTTTTGGAGAACCCATATCCCTAGATAATCTCGAAGTTTGATAGGAGTTCTTTTCTCATACACTTCGGTCTTGTTTCTCTATATATATCTTGTATACCTTAAGATTTCTTTACACATATTTTCAAGAAGAACAATGTGATTATTTTCTCCCACTTTCGTCCTTCATGTCTTTTCTTTGGTTTTGATTTTTTTTCTTCTTCCCCTTTTCCTCTGATGTGAATGCTCTTCTTGTTGATCTATGGTTTGTTCAGATTTTGAGAAATACAACAACCTGTGGCGCATCTTTTTTAAGTTTCATAATTTCTTAATTTACAAAGAAAACATGTGCACAAAATTCAGTGTGTTAGAGGGATCGTGATGGATTATGGTCCAACAATGAAGCAAAAAAAAAAAAAAAACCAAGTATATGGTACCCATTTTATTTGTCTTTATTAATTGGGAAACACTATAAAGTAAAACATGTGATATGTTTGATTGGTTGATTGAATTGTGATAAGATTTGGATGGACCAAAAATCTACATATTTATTCTTTTCAAAAATAAAAGAAAATAAACATTTGTTTCTTAAAACTCAATTTCGAGATGCATCCATGAAACAGAATTGGGAGGATATTTTGAACAAATGTCTCTGATTACTCATATTTCTTAAAAAATAGGTTAAAAATAACCCCAATTATATATTACACCTCAATATATCAACTTTTGAAAAAAAGTGGCCAAAAGTACCCACTTTTGCAAAGTCAAAGATGGACACTCTGACATGTCATCATCACGCCTTAATTCCTTTTTCTATTTCCTATATTATACATGGACACAAACAAATGGGGTTATGCCACGTGTATATATGGCCACAAATCACACGAAAAGTTGTATGCACAAACACATGGGGTTATGCCACGTGTATATATGCCCACAAATCACACGAAAAGTTTTCGTGTAAGCTTGATTTTCAAAAGTTTTCGTGTAAGCTTGATTTCAAGAGTTTTCGTGTAAGCTTGATTTTCAAAAGTTTTCGTGTAAGCTTGATTTCAAGAGTTTTCGTGTAAGCTTGATTTTCAAAAGTTTTCGTGTAAGCTTGATTTCAAGAGTTTTCGTGTAAGCTTGATTTTCAAAAGTTTTCGTGTAACCTTGATTTCAAGAGTTTTCGTGTAAGCTTGATTTTCAAAAGTTTTCGTGTAAGCTTGATTTCAAGAGTTTTCGTGTAAGCTTGATTTTCAAGAGTTTTCGTGTAAGCTTGATTTCAAGAGTTTTCGTGTAAGCTTGATTTTCAAGAGTTTTCGTGTAACCTTAATTTCAAGAGTTTTCGTGTAAGCTTGATTTTCAAAAGTTTTCGTGTAAGCTTGATTTTAAGAGTTTTTGTGTAAGCTTGATTTCAAGAGTTTTCGTGTAAGCTTGATTTTCAAAAGTTTTCGTGTAAGCTTGATTTTAAGAGTTTTTGTGTAAGCTTGATTTCAAGAGTTTTCGTGTAACCCTATTTTTAGGTGTTACACGAAAATTATTATATAAATCTTATTTGTCCTAGTGGAACTATGGCTTAATTTGCTCATCATGGTCCTGAGTTTGATTCCCATTGGCAGCAGTGTGGCCTTTTTTTTTTTTTGGCTGAAAAGGTGGGTCAATTCTGAAAATGTGTCAATGTCACACAAGTCAAAAGTGGGTATTTTTGGGCTAAAATTTAGTTTTGGGTTAGATTTGTCCTTCCATTATAATGAGTATTATTTTTGTCCATATATATAACAAATAGAGTAGAAATGGCTGATGTCCCGGATATTTTCTTCAACGAGGATCATTTTTCCGCCCACCTCCATTTATTTGTGGGGATTCTATATATTCTATAAATTATAGTAATTAATTTAAAATAATTTATCAATATGTAAGATATGATATAATTGATATTCATATATTGTGAAATGAGCCTTAGATTTGTGGGTATGTGACAGGCATGGCTCCCCTCCTCATCCCGCTCTGCTGTCAACAATAATTATATTTAATAATTTATTTGACTTTTCGAAACTACTTCAATATGAATACACAAAAATTTATGTGATGAATCTTTTTAACTCATTTATTAATAATTGCATATGTGAATTATGAAGTGTGAATTGATGAAGTGTGAATTGTGGGTTTATCGGTTTCAAAAAAAATGATCCTGGTACTGCAATTCTAAATTAGTGTTACTAAATTTAATAGTGGATAGAAGACACTGCAAATCACCTTAAAAAAAAAAAAATTGAAGGTGGGTCATTTACCACTTTAAGGGTGTAAGTAATTAATTCCATTTTGTTTATTAATAAAGAAAATGAAAGAGAGAAATAGGTGGAAAACATATTCCTTTTAATTTTGTGAAAAATGAATAATGAATGAGAAAAACACAATTTGAGTCCAGAAACATGGGGAGCCACGTAAATATGATAAAATCACTTCAACATTGATAATTGACATTTTGTGACTTCTACCCCTTACCTCTCCCTGAATATATCGAGGACAAACAATATTTGAATTTTTATTTTTTGATATTTTCATCTGACCCTATTTATTTTTGAATCATCAAATACTACAGATATTTTATTACACCTGATGTTAGATCTCTTAATATTCCCTTCTATTTATTTTAAGTGTCATTCTAGAGCTTGATGTACAAATTAAAAATTGTTTTATTTTTCTAAGATATCCTTCATTATTATTTTTTCATTTTCTACAATAACAATTAGAGCATTCACAACCCATAATACAAAAAATACAATTCATTCAATCCACATCAACACTCTCTCTCATCCACATCAACTTTTCATCCATTTAAATCCACACCCACAACCCATTAAATCCAAATTCAACTATTTAATGGGTCCCACTTCACTTAATCTTCTCTCTCTTAATTTTAGTTTTAATTTCATTTGAAATTTGTAATTTTGGATACACAAATTTTATTAAATATTTTAAGTAAATAAAATATTTTATTAAACAAATATATAAACAAACTTATTCCATTTCAATGTATAATTTATGTTGCAATTTTTATAATACATAAGTTATTTAATTATCATTTTGCAATTATAAAAATACATGAGTTAGATATAACATAAATTTAAATAAAATAAAAAATAAATTAAATCAAACAATACTATAAAAAATTCACGAAAAAAGAGAACAAAAGTAAAATAAATGAAATGAAAAATGGTAAAGGAAAATAAAATAAAAGCAAATAATAATAAAAATACAATGCAAAAGAAAATCAAAAGAATGATGAGGTGGGACCCAGCTGTCGGATCTCTCCACTCTCCATCCTAGCGCGTGTAGTACACGCGCCAATCAGAATAGGCGGTGTACTACACGCGCTGTTAACGAGTTTTGTTTTCTTTTTTCACCTTTTTGATCAAATTGGATTCAATCCTTTGAATCCAAATCCTTCTCTCTCTTCCAACTAGGATCCCATTTCTACCCCACAATGCATGGGATCCATTTAATGTGGATTTAAATCCAAAATTTTGCTTGCATTGTGGATGCTCTTAGTCCGTGTCTTTATTGAAAACATGGATACTCATCAATTAATGTGAAAATTTATCAAGGGTAACGCACAAAACGTCAATTAAAAAGAAAAAAAATTGAAAGTTCTAAAACAACATTTAAATTGAGTAGGAGGGAGTATTAAACAACCATTATATGTCATGTGTATTAAATGACATCATTAATTAATATGAGACTATCACTTTCTTAAATGACATCGAATATGAAATTGAGGATGAATTCACACAATTTACGCATGGATCAATTATCTCTTAATATCATTGATGTTCATGATCAAAATGATTTCCGGAAAGTTCTCTATCCAAATGAGACTAAAATTATTTAGAAAGAAAGAGAATGGTAAAATAAGGAGATGAGATAGTTAAATAAAATATGCATTAATGGGTATATCAAGAGTTCCAAGGTAGACATAATAAAGTGAAAGTGAGTTGCTCATTTAGTGTGACTGCTGATCATGTGAAACATATAAAGTGAATGTGAGTTACCCATTTAATTAAAAACTAGCCTAAGCTCCGTGTATTACACGGCAATTTTACAATTTTAATATTTCGTCCGTCTCAACTCAACTTGCATACTTGTTATTTTGATTTGTCTTAATTCAACTTGTCTGCCCATAAATGACAACAAAAGTGAAATATGAATATCCCCATATTTCATCGTTATTACAAATATACCACTCAATTATTAAAAAGCAATCTTAAAATATAAAAAGTCACAAAAAACAAACATTATTATCCTCATATTTCATTTTTATTACAAAAATACCACTCAATTATCTTAAAAAACAATAGTCAACTGTTTTTTCTTAACCTCCGTGCCGGTCAAGTTCGACCGGGACAGAGGTAGTACTAGTTAAAAAATTTGAAAATGGTAAGTTATAAATAAATTTCATTATTATTATTTATCATTAATTTTTTATTTAATTAGTATGTAATTTAAATTTAATCGTTTGAATTTTTTTTAATTATCATTTAATGTAATTGTAAATATTAAATTTAATTAAAAAATATATAAATTTTTCTCTCTCTCTTTAAAATTTATCCCTTTTTTATTTTTCCTCGACTGACCATAATCCTGCATATCCTCTTTTGCCAATCATCAGGATTTGTAAATAAATGAAAACGTTTCTATATCAGTTTTTGAATTCGAAAGTTAGAATATGAACAGAAGTAAAGATGTTTGATGTGGGATGACTATAGGAGTTTAAAATCATTGACGAATAATATCTCTTTGGATAAGTTAAAAATTATAAGCGGACGTGGTAGAACTTGACAGACGTGATAACATTGAAAAAATCGGTTGTGATGACGTGAAAGACGTTAGACGTAGAAGAGGTCAAACGAGAGAGTCCAAGGAAGGATGTTGGGCTTATTGAAGCATGGGCCAAATGGGCCATAAATCTTTATTCAATTAGGGTTTATAGGAGGTAAATGACTATCATGTCCTTGTAATGTAGTATAAATTGTAAGGATGAGGACTTCTCATCCAAGTTATCCATTTTTACTCTCTTCTACCAAATATTTCTCTCTCTATCCTTTAGATATTTCTTACTACATTCCTCTATTTTGTTGATTGGAAAACCCACCCCACAACAATGTTTATTCAGAATTGTATACTTCGCTAAGACAAATGCAGATTTCATTATAATTGACTCAATTTATTTTTGAATATTTAAATAATTAATACACAATAATGTTGCTATATATACATCAACAGTAAATTAATAACATAAAATATCATTTTTCATGCGGTAAGTTAGAACTTATCCAATTTTCTTCAATAATATTTATCTTCAATTCTTGTTTGAAAATTTTCCAGAACTGAAGTGGCGACCGAAATTAAAAACCTCCAAATGATTAAATTGAAGGCCTAATGAGTGAATTTTGAACTTGTTGGATTAAATTTCGTCGATCAACACTTTAGCAATCAAGAACTCACCCACGCAGCAAGGATGAATGAAAGACAACACGAAAAAACACAACGCCAACACACCAAAGCAATTACGTGGTTCAGTTACTAGTGTAACCTACATCCACGGCGAAGATCGCAGATATATTGATCAGATTACAAGCTCAACTCAAGAACAAATCGAAATCACACACCCTAGCAGAAAACCCTAAAATGCGCTCTCTTTCTCTCCTTTGTTCTCTCTCGTGTCTTAGCATGGTGCTCTCAAATTACAACTGAGTACTCCTATATATACTAAGAGAAGAAGCCCTCTATCAATTTAACCAATTGATAACTAACTAAGCGCGAATTAAGCAATTTAGCTCAAGAACCCTAACTGAAAACCTAATCCGGTCCATGCACAGCTGTTTCTTGATCCGCCCGGTTCAGCACCTTAGCCTCCGGTTCTTCAAGCTTTAAATCCGGTTCCATAATCCTTGATTATTTTCTGATCAAAAATATCTACAAAATCTCCACCTTTTGATCTGTAAATATCTGCACACACACAAACAGAAAACCACACAAACAAACAAGGACAACTCTGAATACATAAAACAAAACTTAGCTAATAAAGGATACTGACGCCTTCCACTTTTCAGACCTGCGCCTGCAAGCATACTAACTTCATGCAATGACTGAATTTTGGCCAAGGTAGAGCTTTTGTCAAGATATCCACAGCATTATCTTCTGTTCCAACCTTTATTGCTTCAATCTCACCACTGTCAACCATGTCTCTCACAAAGTGTAATTTCACATCGATGTGTTTGGATCTTTCGTGATAGACTTGGTGTTTTACAAGGTGAAGAGCACTCTGATTGTCACATAGTATAGCTACCTTTCTTTGTTCAAAGCCCATTTCATGTAGGATACCTTTCAACCACACTGATTCCTTGGCTGCTTCTGACATTGCTATAAACTCAGCTTCCGTTGTCGACAATGCCACCACCGATTGTTGAAAGGATGTCCAGCTCACTGCCGTTCCATATACTGTGAATATGTATCCAGTCTGACTTTTCCTTGAATCAATATTTCCAGCGAAATCCGAATCAACATAACCCCTTATCAGTTCTTCTTTGCAAACCTGCTTCTTGAAAACCAATCCATACTCTTTGGTCCCATTAATATATCTTAAGATCCATTTTAAAGCCATCCAATGTGCTCTACCCGGTTCAGCCATAAACCTACTTACCACACTGAGAGAGTGTGCTAAATCTGGTCTAGTGCAAACCATGGAATACATTAAGCTCCCCACAGCACTAGCGTAGGGGATCTCTTGCATATACTGGGATTCTTTTTGAGTAGTTGGTCTCTGAGAGTTTGATAGCTTGAACTGATCTCCTAGAGGTGTCTTTACAGGCCTTGATTCATGCATATTAAATCTCTTGACCACCTTGCTGAGATAGTCACTTTGATGTAGGCATAGGACTCCCTGATCCCTATCTCTCTTTATGTCAATCCCTAAAATTCTCCTTGCTTGTCCTAAGTCTTTCATCTCAAACTTAGTGTTAAGCTTCTGTTTGAGTGTTTGGATCCTCTTCATGCTCTTACTTGCTATTAACATATCATCTACATATAGTAGTAGATATGTGTATACCTTTTCCCCATCCTTTTCTAAGAATACACAGCTATCATAGCTGCATTTGTGTAAGCCAATACTCTCCATGAACTGATTGAAATGCCTGTACCACTGCCTTGGGCTTTGCTTAAGCCCATATAGTGATCTTTTTAGGAGACATACCTTTCCTTTTGAACCTGGTTTAATGAAACCCTCCGGCTGATTCATGTAAAGTTCTTCATCTAAGCTTCCATGAAGAAATGCCGTTTTAACATCCATTTGCTCCAGTTCCATGTCATGTTGATTCACCAAGGCAAGGAGGATTCTTATGGAGCTGTGCTTGACCACTGGTGAGAAGACTTCATTGTAGTCAATGCCTTCTCTTTGAGTGTAACCTTTAGCCACTAATCTGGCTTTGAATCTTATCTTCTCAGTTCCAATGACCTCCACCTTTCTTTTGTAAATCCATTTGGAGCCAATGATTTTCTGCCCTTTAGGTTTATCCACTAGAATCCAAGTGTTGTTCTTCTCTAAGGATTGTATTTTTTCACTCATAGCTAACATCCACTTGTCTCTATCTTTGGACCTCATGGCTTATCTGAAACTTCCTGGTTCTTGATGTTCCAAATCTTGAGCTACAGTGAGAGCATATGAAACCATATCTGCTTGGCCAAACCTTGAGGGTGGATGTATTCTTCTCCTCTCCCTATCTCTTGCCAAGTTATAGTTCCTCAAGTTCTCTACTGGATCATCTCCTTCATTTTCTGAATCTGATTGGTGATCCTGCTCCTCTTGCACATGGGGATGAGTGTTTTGATCATTCATTTCAATGTTCTCCACCCCAGTCTGATTCTCACCTTGATCCAGAAGCTCCACCTCAATTTGTAACCCTCCAATGTTATCATCGGTTTGATTCCTGTAGCTGATTGATTCATTGGTTTTATAGGCCATTTCTTCCTCTCTAAAGACCACATCTCTACTCACCATACACTTTTGGTTTCCAGGTTCTAAGCACCATAGTTTATACCCCTTAATTCCTTCAGGATAGCCTATAAACATGCACCTTAATGCTCTAGCTTCTAGTTTGTCCTGTCTTATGTGTGCAAAAGCTTTACACCCGAAAACTCTTAAGTGTGAGTAGGATGGTGGTTTGCCAAACCACACTTCATCAGGTATTTTGAAATCTATAGCCGATGAGGGTGACTTATTTACTAGATATGCAGCTGTATTCACAGCCTCCCCCCAAAAACTTCTAGGTAAGTTTGCATCTAGTAGCATACATCTAACTCTCTCTAAGAGGGTCCTATTCATTCGTTCGGCTACTCCATTTTGCTGAGGGTTAGCTGCCACCGTTCTATGCCTAGTTATTCCCTTTTCACTACAAAAGTTTAAGAATTCCTCAGATAGAAACTCTAGGCCATTATCAGTCCTTAGATGCTTAACCTTTCTACCCGTTTTATTTTCTTCTATAGTGATCCAATTTTTAAACATAGAAAAGGCTTGATTCTTATGTTTCATGATGAATACCCATACCTTCCTAGAGAAGTCATCTATCACAGTCATGAAGTACCTCCCCCCACCATGAGTCTCTACCCTAGAAGGCCCCATACATCTGAATGTATATAATCCATACAAGCTTGAGTGGAGTGTTTACCTTTACTGAAACTTTGCTTCTTGGATTTTTCAAGGACACACATGTCACAAGGCTGCAGTTGTGTTAGCTCCTTCTCCCCAAGATATGACTTCCTTGCTAGAGCTTACATTCCCTTTGCTCCCATATGTGCCATTCTCTTGTGCCATAGAGTGACTTCAGTTTGGTTCATGGCCACTGCCACTTCTGGAAACTCAGTGCTTCCAATCAAGGTAAACAAGCCATTTGCCTTCTTGCCCTTCATCACCTTTATGCCTTGCTTAGTGACTATCAACTGGCCTTGATGTGTTTTGAACTCACAACCTGCAGTGATTAGGGAACCAAGAGAAATTAAATTTCGTTTTAAGTCAGGGATATACCTCACATTTGTTAGGGATCTGATTCTTCCATCATGCATCCTCAGCTTAATGCTTCCAGCTCCTTTGACTCTACAGCTTTGGTTATTGCCTAACAAGACTATCCCTCCATCTTCTTGTTTGAGATTTGTGAACCAAGATTTGATTGGGCACATATGGAAGGAACACCCCGTGTCAAGCACCCATTTCTGATTTGTGGAAATGCATAACATGCTGGCACTTTCATATCCACCTTCAGCCACTGAGGCTTCTTGCTTCTCTTGCTTAGCACCTTTCTTCTCCGGGCAGTTCCTTTTAAAATGGCCTGGCTTGTGACAGTTAAAGCAGGTCTTGTTAGCCACATCTTCATCACTCTTCTTTTGCTGAACAGAAGCTTTACCCTCCTTCTTCTTCAGCCTTTGTTCTCTCTTCCCTTTCCCTTTTACATATAAGCTATCTCCAGGATTTTGTTGTTTTGAATCGCACGATACATTGAGGATTTTAGATTTGATTGAAGCAAAGACATCTTCCAATGTAAGTGCAGTAACTCTCCCATATATGAGAGTATCCCTGAAACTCTCAAAGGATTTTGGAAGGGAGTTCAAGAACATAAGTGCCTTGTCCTCTTCGGCCATTTTCTCTCCAATGCTATCAAGATCATCAGTGATCTTGGCAAACTCATCCATCTTGTCAGCAATTTTCTTCTCCTCATTTATTCGAAATGCGAATAACTTGTTCTTGAGGAACAACCTGTTTGCTAGACTTCGGGTAAGATAGATTGATTCCAATTTCTTCCAAACCTTCAAGGCAGTGTCTTCTTTGAAAACCTCTCTCAAGACTTTGTCACTTAGGCACAGTAGGATCGAGCTATGGGCTTTCCGATCCACCTCCCTCTTCTTCTCCGCACTGATCTGGGCAGAATCTTCACATTCTTCTTCGATAGCCTCGATCAATCCTTCCTTGATGAGAAGGGCTCGCATCTTTGCTCTCCAAAGATTAAAGTCTGTGTTACCATTCAATTTCTCAATTTCCAGCTTGGTTGATCCCATTCTTGCGACGATTATTCCACTTCCCACAGATGGCGCCACTTGTTCTCTTAAATTTCGCCGATCAACACTTTAGCAATCAAGAACTCACCCACGCAGCAAGGATGAATGAAAGACAACACGAAAAAACACAACGCCAACACACCAAAGCAATTACGTGGTTCAGTTACTAGTGTAACCTACATCCACGGCGAAGATCGCAGATATATTGATCAGATTATCCACCAAATTACTAGCTCAACTCAAGAACAAATCGAAATCACACCTAGCAGAAAACCCTAAAATGCGCTCTCTTTCTCTCCTTTGTTCTCTCTCGTGTCTTAGCATGGTGCTCTCAAATTACAACTGAGTACTCCTATATATACTAAGAGAAGAAGCCCTCTGTCAATTTAACCAATTGATAACTAACTAAGCGCGAATTAAGCAATTTAGCTCAAGAACCCTAACTGAAAACCTAATCCGGTCCATGCACAGCTGTTTCTTGATCCGCCCGGTTCAGCGCCTTAGCCTCCGGTTCTTCAAGCTTTAAATCCGGTTCCACAATCCTTGATTATTTTCTGATCAAAAACATCTACAGAACTTATGAGATAACTTTAAATATCAAATTATAAAAAAACTGAAATAAAGAAAAACTACCAAATTTACATAGAGTCCTTTTTCACGCAACACCTCTTGAGTAGGATTAAAAATAAAATTAGTATTATAATAGAATGAGTTGTTCTCTTGTTAGAAAATCCCACATATGACGAGATTCAAGTATATCTTTTACATGTGTAATTACGTGTTTTTCAACCTTAAATGTGTTTTATAAGTATGAGTTCTATTAGTATATATGTTTTTACAGTCCTTTTCCGATATACGTATGTCTGTCTCACCATGCAATAAATATTGCACCAGAATTTTTGTGTAATATAGTAGACTGATATGTGGATTTGTTTACAATCTTAGTACGTAGAACATCTTCAACAGTGAGGTCCTAATGTTTTAAGATTTCTCACGGTAACAATAGAATAAATGTTAACTATTAGTAAACTGTTTTAACTGTCATTGTTGCATTAGATCTAACAAATTAAATAGGTAAATCCTTTTATTTTCTTTCCAATTTCACTGTATTCATTTTCTTCTAATAATAATAATAATAATAATAATAATAATAATAATAAGAATATTATAAAATATTCATTGATTGTGCAAAAATAGTGCAAATAACGAAGATGGATGACAATTGTTACATTAAATAATACAAAAACCGCATTATTTTCTTTGGTTCAACAGGAGATGCTCGTAGTACCACTAGCAATCGATTTTGAGGGATGGCACAATACATTAGGGCATCACACCCAAGCATTAATTTCATTTTTATAAAGTTACTATTAAAGTAATATGAATAGACATTAATTATATGGGTAATGAATAAAACTATGTCTTTGCCTCTCCAAAATGACATTCTCACATCTTAACATGGCCATACGTACAAGAATATACATCACTGGAAATATATATAATAACATATTATTTAAAAATGCTTGTGTAAAATGCTTATCCAGATGCTCTGCAAAAGGTGCAATAATTATTGTGACGCCAACAGGTTGTCTTTAATTGCTATCCATTTCCAATATTATTATATATGACGATTAAAGAAAAAAAAAAACAGCAATATTGTGAATATTATGCATGGAATTATGTATATATTTGCGATATATTTACCATATATTGATATATTATGTGTGGAATTATGTATATATTTGCAATATATTTACCATATATTGATATTTATGCTCAAACATGCATAGCACTTATTAAAGCTGATGAATTTATTTCATCATAATGTGAATAGAGATGTACACATTTAGCATGCATGCATATATAGGGGGGGGACCCTTTTCCTCATTTTGTCATTTTATATAATGAAATATCTTTTTGAGTGATACTATTCATAAATTTTTTTCCTCTCTATTATCCTTTTGATTTATATATACATATATGTCTTTTCTTTAAGAAAAGGAAATTTGGAATATGTGATTAGATTGGGAGTTTCAGCAATTTTGGAAATTAATTAATTAATTTTTCCTTTTCTTAACTTTGTCCGTTATATTGTATATTCTAGATCTACCACATTGTTGACTAATATATTAATAAATAATTAGAGATATTTTTGAATAAAGATAATATTAGAGGACACAATTGCATTTTTTGAATCGATTTTTAATATAATTTGGTGCGTGATATTCATAATTACTATTTTTCAGACATATTTTGCAGGTACATCAAATAATTGAGGACTCAATATATTGTTGTAGAAAATAATATATGCTAGGAATATATATACACTCACATACAACTCAATGTACATTTTTCAATAAGATTTAAGTTTTTTTTGTTTTTTTTTGGTTTTTTTGGATCCAAATCAATGACATGAGAAACATGCAAAATAATATTGCCAACATACATAAGATTACCATTATGCCATCATTGTTTTTTAGGGTATTACACTATTAACCCTAGCACAATCTATATATAAAGGGCTCAAATCTAAGTTCCAAGCACACCAAAAAATCCACACAACATGTTGAAGCACAACTTTCCCAAGTCTCATTCAACCACTCAAACCCTACTTTCCTTGCACAATCCTTTCCTATCTGCTCAACAAAAACATGCTGCTGCTTCATCTTCTTTACCAATTCCTCGTATAAATTCCTATCCAACCAAAATCGAACCGAAAAAACGTGGACTAATTCAGCCCATAAAGGCCACATTGACCTCCACGGAGAAGACCACCACCGTGAAAGCGGTGATCACCGTGATCCAAACGGTGGGTGGCGTACTCACCCACCTCGGCTTGAGTCGAGGTCTCGATGATATAGCTGATGTGCTCGGTAGAACCTTTCTCATTGAACTCGTAGCTGCGGAGCTCGATCCTAGTAAGTATATATATAGATATAAATAGGGACGGACCTAGAATTTTGTTAGTATTATTAGTATTATGTTATCATCTAGTTATTCAGAATGAGACTACTAGTAAACTTGATGGGGTAATTGAATTCATAATGAACATTATATTATTACTTGGTTTAAGAGAAAATCGCTCTTTTTTATTTTTTCTTTTTTGTTCAATATAGGTCTTTCCGTTTTTAATGTTATGTATTCTAATTTTTGTTCTTTAGTTTTTCTTTTTTCTTTTTTTTTTTTCAATTTTCGTCCAATTTTACTCAAAATGTCAACTTTTACATGCGTGAAGGTCAAAAATTTGTCAATAACAGTCAATATAGATAAAAATTAAAATTGCAAACAAAATGAGATGAAAGTTTTGAAAAACCTATCTTAAGAGGATTGAACCAAAAGTGAAATGGTAAAAAAAGTTGACATGACTTTTGGACAAAAATGACAATGTCACCTCATTATGAGTACGTAAACATTTATTATGAAATGATTTTTAAACTAGGTCACCTCCATTAATGAAAGACAGGCTGACATCAAATCTAGTTTTTTTTTTTTGGCAAGTAATTAAGACATCAAAACTAGCTTAGTTTTTAATTAAACCTAATTTCTTGGAGTTGTGTAATCAGAACATTTAAAAACAGAAATATGGTTATAAATTTTGCACCCATCTTAATTACAAATTGGCCAGATATATGTATTAATTAAACTAACAAAAATTGGCTAAGTATATATGCCATATACATTTGAATACAAATTCTACTGATTTCTTCTTTAGATAGTAGGTTAACATTATATTAATTTGGTTTATTAAGTTTTAATGTTGTCATATAAATTAACAAAATCTTATATATATATATATATATATATATATATATATATAATATGGTCTCACCGATATACATTCCGTAAGACGGAGTAACAATATTACCCATCATTTAATCCAATTTTTACAAACTTATGTAAATTGAGGATTATAATTCATCTAATTCCCTTAATTGTATGATGAGATCTTCATTTTAATGTTTATTTTAATTCAAAAGGTTAGGGTAAATGTATATAGTAAAATTATATGTAAATAAATATAATCATTATAAATTGCCAAAAAAATTAAATAACACATATTAATTTTAATATTAGTTTAATAATATTAATTTTAACAAATCTCGTGTGATACGTATACGGGATATATACTAGTTAAAAATAACGGAAAACCAGTAATTGAATTGTTTTTTTTATGTGATTTTTTCTTTTTACCTTAATGATTGTAGATAAGATATTTGGTAAGAGTACACTCCCGATGTAACATGGAAAATATTAATGTTACAACCAGTAATATATGTAAAGATTACATTAAATATGATTTAATTATTTTATAAAATTGGATGTGATTATTTTACATATTGGATCTTGAAAGTTGATAATATAAGTTGATAATTGGATTTCGAAAGCACTCATGTTTACTATATATATCCACATATCTTTAGTGAGAATACGTTTCCAGTATACTCTTTAATAACATGTACTATTTAATATGGAGTAAGTGTTATGTGAGACTGTCTCATGAGTCATTTTATGTGAGACGAATCACCTATAACCCATATTTCACACATCACATACAAATTTGTGGAAGTGGATTGGGTTAATGGTAAAAAAGATCCATCTCACGAAAATTATTCGTGAGACTGTCTCACACAAGTTTTCGTATTTAATATATGTATAACACTCAATAATTGTGTCAAGAATTATTGATGTGGATACTCTAAGCAATTATTTCAATTTAATGTTATCAATATCTTATATTTCAATATATTCTATTTACGTCAAACATCAGGTAATAATGATCGATATATGTTAATCTTTACAAGTGTAATAAAGGATTGACAGGTTGCAGTCCAGTACATGATCATATATGTTTCATTTCAGTGATACAACGAGTACACACAATTAATGTGAATAAAAGTTGTTTGTCAAAGACTAATAGTAGGAAAAAATAAAATTAACAGTACTAATGAATATAATCTCTTTGGTACGTATAGTTATAGTAGAAGAGCAAGAAATAAAATAGTTGATGTGTTGTATTATTGATTAAGTGGTTAATGTTGTTGAAGGAAGTGGAGCAAAGAAGGAGGCAATAACAGCATATGCTCGTAAGAAAAGTAAGGATGGGGAGAAGACGTTTTACGAGTCGAGTTTCAAAGTCCCACAGGATTTTGGTGAGATTGGTGCAGTCTTGATCGAGAACGAACACCATCAAGAAGTGTTCGTTAAGGACATCGTCTTGGATGGTTTAACCAATGGCTCCCTCACTATCCATTGTGATTCTTGGATTCATCCCAAGTTCGATAACCCTATCAAGAGAGCTTTTTTCTCCAATAAGGTATATTAATTACATGTTTTTTAAATTTAATAGAGAAATAAATACATGCAGTAAGTAATAAAGGGGTGTGGCTGAACTAGTCATTCATTTCATTTGAATCATCACATGGTCTGTCTCAAAATTAATAATAGAATTTGGTATTCTTGATTTAAAATGATGAGATATGAACCGAACGTCGTGAATTGACAAATCGATGTGAAAATACAGTTGTTAATTGTGCCATAATTGTGTGAAGCTTGTATCATTGGTCTGTCACGCCATCTAATTAAATTAATTGTCATATGTAAAATTTCAATTAAATTGAGTATTATAGCACAAAAAACGTGATAGTTAAACTGGAAGCGGTTAGCTTGCCATTTTGAAAAGAAAAATGACCATTATTTTATCACACCTGTATAATTTCGGAACAAATTTTGAATTTTTGCCAACATTGAGTTTTCTGATAATGAAAGTCAAATTAAATTACAATGTGTATATTCTTTTTTTGGATGGATTGTTTACAGTCATACTTGCCATCGGAAACTCCGAGTGGTCTGAAAAGTTTGAGAGAGAAAGAGCTTATGATTGTTCGAGGCGACGGCGAAGGCGAGCGCAAATCCTCCGACAGGGTTTACGATTACGACGTTTACAATGATCTGGGCGATCCTGACTCCGACCCCAACTTGGCGAGGCCCGTTCTCGGCGGCCCGGACCTTCCTTATCCTCGGCGCTGCAGAACTGGGCGCCCCAAAACTCAGACGGATCCATTGTCCGAGTCAAGAAGCAACTCAGTGTACGTGCCAAGAGATGAAGCCTTTTCAGAAGTGAAGAACATGACTTTCTCAGCAAAAACAGTGTACTCAGTGTTGCATGCCTTGGTTCCAACGCTGGAGACTTCTGTCATCGACAGTGAACTAGGGTTTCCACACTTTACCGCCATTGACACTCTCTTTGATGAAGGAATCGAGCTTCCTGATCTTCCTAATAACTCCCCTTTACAGAATATTATACCCAGGCTTGTCAAGGCTGTCACCGACGTCGGTGACAGTGTTCTCCGATTTGAGACCCCTGAGTTTATCGACAGTACGTGCACGATCCAAGAATCACATGATATCGAGTTCTATATGATCAGAATATATTCATTAATTAATATTGTTGAATCGCAGGAGATAAGTTTGCTTGGTTTAGAGATGCTGAATTTGCAAGACAAACTCTAGCAGGTATCAATCCATGCACCATCACCTTGGTTAAGGTAATTTACACCATCCTTCTTTTTCACTTCAATTAACTTTTTAAGTCTCCTGATTAATTCTATTAAGTATTTACATGTTAATTAACTTAATTAATGGTTTATAATACATAATAGGAATGGCCAATGAAGAGTCAACTGGACCCTAATGTGTATGGACCTGCTGAATCAGCAATCACAACTCGGATGGTTGAAGAAGAAATCAGAGGCTTTAGTACATTGGAAGAGGCATGGAATATTCCAATTATAAATCTTAACTGTTTTAATTGATTTTTGCATGTATGTATATTTATGTTCTTCTGAACCCATGTACAGGCATTGAAACAGAAGAAGCTATATGTGTTAGATTATCATGATTTGCTGATGCCTTATGTGAATAAGGTAAGAGAGATAAAGGGGACGACTCTATACGGATCGAGGACATTGTTTTTCCTAATGCCATCGGGGACGTTGAGGCCCATAGCCATTGAGCTAAGCCGGCCACCAGTTGATGGGAAGCCACATTGGAGGCAGGTGTTCAAGCCAAGTTGGGATCCCACCAGTATTTGGCTTTGGAGATTGGCTAAGACTCATGTTCTTGCTCATGATTCGGGTGTTCATCAGTTAGTCAGTCACTGGTATGTATGTATGTATGTATGTATATCTTCTTGTCTTTATTAATTACATGATATGATATGATATGCTTAATTTTGGTACAGGCTAAGAACTCATTGCTGCACGGAGCCTTACATAATTGCAACAAATAGACAATTGAGTGCGGTGCATCCAATTCATCGGCTCCTGCATCCTCATTTTCGATACACAATGGAGATAAATGCACTGGCCCGAGAGGCGCTGATAAACTCAGATGGGATAATTGAGAAGTCTTTCTCCCCAAGAAAATACTCTCTCGAGCTTAGCTCTGTTGCTTACCAAAAGCTCTGGCAATTTGACCTCCAAGCACTACCTGCTGATTTGATCAACAGGTAAAACTAAGTATATCAATCCCAATCTGCATGCTGAATATGATTTGAGAGAAATGCTTCTAAAAGATGGTTTGGGCAGGGGAATGGCGGTGGAGGATCCATCAGCACCACACGGTCTAAGGCTAACAATCGAAGACTATCCTTATGCCAACGATGGTCTGCTTCTATGGGATGCCATCAAGGCAGTGGGTTACAGACTGTGTCACACACTTCTATCCCCAACCGAGCCTCGTCGAATCCGACACCGAGCTCCAAGCCTGGTGGACCGAGATCCGAACCCAAGGCCACGCAGACAAGAAGGACGAGCCGTGGTGGCCCCAGCTCAAAACGCCATCCGATCTGATCGGAATCCTGACAACCATCATCTGGGTCACGTCCGGCCACCACGCCGCCGTCAACTTCGGGCAGTTTGATTTCGGAGCCTACTTCCCGAACAGGCCGACGATCGCCCGCACGGAAATGCCGACGGAAAATCCGAGCGAAGAAGAGAGGAAACTGTTCTATGAAAAGCCGGAGAAGTTCCTTCTAGAATGTTTCCCGTCGCAGGCTCAGGCGGCGATCGTGATGGCGATTCTGGACGTTCTGTCGAACCATTCGCCAGACGAGGAGTACATCGGAGAAGAGATCCAGCCGTACTGGAAGGAGGATAAGGTGATTAACGCGGCGTTTGAGAGATTCAACGGGAAATTGAAGGAGATAGAAGGGATAATCGATGAGAGAAACGCAGATGTGAATCTGAAGAACAGAGCGGGGGCAGGGGTGGTGCCTTATGAGTTGCTCAAACCCTATTCTACGCCGGGGGTCACCGGAAAGGGCGTGCCAAATAGCATCTCTATTTAGATACATACATGTTCATCTTAATTTATTCAACAATATTGAAAATGGTTATACTAAATAATAAATTATTATGGGTATTCAATTTTCAGTATCAACTCTGATTCTAATTCTGATGAAATTAAATCATAGATGAATTGATGTTAGAAATAAAAACATGAAACTAAAATAAGTTTGAAGTCACAATTGAAGAGAGATGGAGATCGCGATAAAATTTTAATTATATTATGCTAATGAAAATCAAATAACATCTAGTATTACAGAAAAGTAAGTAACTAAAAGTTTAATAATGGAATGAATTGTTCTTGGGCCTCTCTTGTCAAAATTTCCAAGCCCATTTGGCATTTTCTCCACCAAGTTCTTCTTCAACAATTAAATCCAAGAGATTCAATTTTGTTTCAGGCCCACAAAAGTTCACTCATACTTTAAAAATACAATAAGCTCAAGTAAACTAAAATCAAGGATAATAAGACGATAAAAACATATAAATATTAATAAAAACACATGATTTAAATGCTTTTAATTTACTATATAATTCTACTCTTTTTATAGTCATACTAGTAACATTTTTGTGCGTTGCAAGACTTGTATGTATAGCATGCTCATAGAAAATGAGTTGCAAACTAGTTTTAGGGAGAAATAAGTATAAGAAATGCATGGAAATTATATAAATTAAAAGATTTATAAACTCTATTTATATGTTAAAAACATATAATAAAAATAAGGTATGTGAACCTACACACACACACACTCACTAGGAAGGATCGTTTAAAATGCACTCCTCCTTTAATTTCCCTAATTTATGGTAATTGTTGCTTTACTTCATTCCTTGACATTTAATTAAACTTAGATGTATCATGTCCCTTTTCTCTTTATTTAATAATTATCTAGTTTCGAAAAAGAGGGGGGGGGGGGGGGGGGACCATATATTGTATGAGAATTATTTCTGGAGATTAACTTTACTTTCAAAATTAAAAAAAAAGATTTTTTTTTGGTAATTTTAATTATTTAAATATCAAAAAAGAACTTGTTTCAATTTAAATTTAAAACTAAAACCTAGTTCAAGTAATCATGACCCTAACACCTCTAAAGAAGGTAAAAAGGAAGTGACCCTTCTTTTGTAAACCATATTATAATGTACGTACACCTTAGCACTTATAAACAAACACTCTATTTAAATTATCTGTCACAATAATTAACAAAATGCATCATGTATAAATATACCACACAAAAAAGGCCAAAGGAATTAATCACTTGTACATATAACTTTGCAATAAAAATGCTTAGAAGAGCCTTGTCGAATTCCCTGCTCTCCAGCTCCGGCGTGGTGGTGGGGTTGTGCCGGCGTCGGAAGAGGCGGATGATACGGCTAGGGAACCGGCGGAGAGGGTTCGGCGTCGGGCTCCGGCCGGTGGTGGCGTGCCCTCTCCGAGTGTTGAAGAGACTGATCATTCGAATGGCTATGAGTGGGAGATTGGTGGAGGCTTATTGCTGGTCTTTGCCCTTTCTACGCTCACACTTGTTTCCTTTGTGTTAGATTTTTCATTGTTAATTATTACCTTTTACTAGGATTTCATATATGTGTATATGTTGTGTCTTTTCTTTGGTTTTTATTTCTTATTATGTAACACTCACGGTCTTTCTTGAATTGTAGTTACTATCTTCTTGAGAACTGAAATTTGATGGAAATGATGAAGATTGTGAGTTTGAACATGTTGTAATAAAGGGTAATTGGCATAGGATTTATTAGAGTTATGGGAATTGAGGATGAACTTTGTGACCAATTTTTTGTTGTTGTGATGATTGATGGAGGGAACCAAATTCATCTTGAATAATTGTAGTTATGTGATTTGGGCTGGGTATCATGAATGATTTGAAATAAATGCTCTTTTAATTTAAATAAGTAAGACTGCATTTGAAGTCCACTAAAATTGTTGAATAAAACCAGTTTGGAATTTCGAATTCATATTAACTTAAACATCACAATTTGATTTGTTGTTAATTTCAAATCCTTCAATATATTTAAGCTTATTCTTTAGCTTTTGAATTCAATTCTTTCCAAGACAACGAGTTCATGTCATTGAAAATAAGGTCTCATGAACTCAGATTACTTTTTAAATATAATATTGAACATACGACACCTTTTCTATAATTCTTATTATGAGAGTGATATTTTAAATCTTAACTATAATTGTACCTTGTGAAATTCAAAAGCACAAGACTATATTAAAATTCATCCTCTTCAAAATTCATTTAAATCCCAAATCCAAACTTTCAAAATTCATTTACATCTCACTCGTTTTAAAAGAACTTTTAAAGTCTTTATTTATAAGTCATACATTGTTAATTTAAAATATTTTTTATTCATCATATAATACATAAAGATATAATAAAAAATAACGCTAATAATGTAAAAAATATTAAATGTGAGATATGATTTCACTTGTGTGATTTTTAAAGAAAATCTTATCCTTCAGGGCTAGTTTGGTGTATGTGTTGGGCTGGATTAGGTTTGGAAACCAGCCCAAACACATGTTTGGTGTATGTGTATTGGGTCCGGGTTTAACCTGGGCCCGGATGCAAAGAAGGTGGATTAAGCTATGTTAAAGCCCAAACTATAAACCCACCATTTTTGGTGGGTTTATTTTACACCAAACAGTAATGTCTGTGAAAAGACTCTAGTGCCCTTACTGTATCTCTGTAAATGACTCTCTTATGTCCTTCGAAGTTGAAGTAATTATAGGGTTGTCCTCGTATATATAGATAAACCCACCGACAAAGACGAGAAGGCTCTTGTTCGATTCACCTTTCTTGGCCGATCGACGACCACCATCAGCGGCGCCGTTCAACAGGCCATATCCAGGCCACGTTCGCGGCGCTCGATTCACCTTTTCTATTCGAATTTTTCAGCTTCACTGAGACGGTGCGATCGGTTGTGGCGGAAGCGACGGTGCCCTGAGTGATGAGAGAGGTGATGTGGCACTCATGCCATTGGATGAATTTGAGGTCGTCGATCACTTCTTTCAGAGATAAGCAAGCATCTGAAACGCCGCGGTCGTGCAGCGTCGAGCGGCACAGATCCATTGATTTCAACGCGTCCATCAAAATGCCCTGAATCATATGGTTTTACAGTCAAAAAAGCCATAATTCAAATCACAAATTAAGGATTAATAAACAAGTATAGTAGAGCTTGTGTATGGATCATGCCTCTTGAATTCCTTTTCTTTTGTACCCATGCATGTCGATGATCTGCAGTAGAAGAAACAAAAAAGGTAAAAAGATTCATAAATCAAAAACTAAAGGAAATAGGGCAAGAAATGACAGTGAATAATACAACAAATTCCTGATTCAAATTTGTGGATGATTTGGAAGAATAGAGCAACAAACAAAACTTTGTTTTGGATGATCAATTCGAATTGCAGCAGAGTTCAAAGCTTTGAACATTGTGAAGAATGGGTCAAATGTTTCTTCCATATCCACAAAAGGAGGTAGGGGTATTTTTGTCATCTCACTTACATTATCAATCCAACTTATATACCAAACATAAATTTATAAACATTACACCTTTTAATCATCAATACCAAATACAAAATACAACTAAACCCATATCAAAAACATCAACACCAAACAATAAAAAATTTGAAATTATTACAATCCAGTCCAAACCCAACACGGAACCTCAAAGTCTCCATAGGTTTTAACCACTACATTTAAACCCAACTCTAAAATGGGCCCAAATTGAACCCAACATTATTGGGCCGTTAAGTTATAATTCCTTCCAAACCCAATTCATCAACCAGCCATAAATATGAGTCGGATCATTCTGGAAATAATTAAATAGAAAAAAGAGCAGTGGAAAGATTTCGCTATTTCGGAAGAACCAAAGGAGAAAATGGCTTCTTCTCTCATGGCTACTCAATCCACCCTTATCCTCCGCCCTCCCACCACCTCCCCTTCCGCCGCCGCGTTACTTCCCTCCGTCCACCCTCGCCGCCACCTACCCAAGCTCCTTCTCCGCAAGCCCTTCATCTCAAGAATCTCGGCTTCCGTTTCCGCAGCCCCGATAAACCCCGTAATCAAATCGCTCAATAACCCGAAGCCGGATCCGAATTTGCTGTCCGGGTCAACACGCACCGTCACGACCCTCGTCGCCGTCTCCCTAACCGCCTCGAAATTTTTTGCCCATGGACTCCTCAACCTGGCCGTACAATTGAAGGAGCCTCTGCTCTATTCCGCCGGCCCGGCGTTCTTCGCGGCGGCGAAGGATATTCCGACTGGTTCGTTGAACACGCCGTTTACGGTGGTGGCGGCAGGGATGGCGAAGTGGCTGGACTTGTACAGTGGGGTTTTGATGGTTAGGGTTTTGCTCAGCTGGTTCCCCAATATTCCGTGGGATAGGCAACCTTTGTGTGCAATTAGGGATTTGTGCGATCCCTATTTGAACCTGTTTAGGAATATAATTCCTCCGATTTTTGATACCTTGGATGTTAGTCCCCTCCTGGCTTTCGCAGTTTTGGGAACGCTTGGTTCGATTCTGAGTAGTAGCAGGCAATCTTACTGATGCGGTTCTTTGGAGTGAATGGCGAATGTGTTGGGTAAGGAGATAGCTTAGTCAAGTTTTGTACTGGTTTTGATAATTATATTATGTCTATTCATGTGGTTTCCACACTTAACTTGCATTTATTCTACTTGTTGGTACTATTACACAGAATTAGATTATCTCATCTGTTAATTACTTCAAATAAATCCATTTTAGATTGAATCTTGAATCTTGATTCTGACATTATGCCTCGTCCTCGTTTTGGTGGGTTGACATTTTGGTTATGTGATATGTTTATCTGAGCTGTGTAATGCTGTGCTGGTTGTTAAGTTGCGACATTTTTATATGAGGTGTGTGTGCTAAGTTGATTCAAACTTGAATGTAAAATCCACAGATCAATGACCCTGGCTATGAGGATTTTGGTATAGTTGTGTATTGACTGCTTGTTCTACACTAGTTGAGGTTCCACTTTATGGAACATCCTCTTAATTCTCTCTAGAATGAGAGATGAGAGAATTTGTAAATGAATATGGTTTCAAATTTGTCAATATTATGATAGCCAGTCTTTTCTTTTTGTTTCTTGATTGCAGCCCATATGTATCGGTGAAAGTTTTATGACCTTTATATTCTATTTATCATGGTTTGATTAAGTCTTTTCTATGCTTGGATTTCCATAGCAACTTTAATATCATAGGAAGGAAAAGTTGAGTTATATTTTGAGATTCCCACTCTTGATGTGTCCTAGAATCCTGGGATTGGTGGACATTGTTGCTGGGAGATTGGACATTAATGCCAAAGCTAGTTGTCTAGCATCAAATTCTTGCTGCCTCTCTTTGTTTATCAATCTCGGTTGCTTCCCTACAATAACGCTATATGATTTCTTGAAACAACTTACTTCCATCAGTATATTAGATTTGTAGTATAAGTGTTACATGGTTGTTCCTTCTATACATGAACATGGGTGCCAGCAAATTTTCCTTGTACCAAGTAGAGGAAAGAATAACAGGGTGAACATTCTCTTGCTAGTGGTTTGTTATTGTTTTCTCATGTGTTTCTTAATCGAATAAAATTTCTCTGAGTCTGAATCTTTTGTGCTAAAGCCATTTCAAACTGGGATCCAAAATTCAAGTCATTTAAGAGAACATCGAGCAGTTCTCTTTTAGTGTGATTTCTGGAATCATCATGATTGATGAACATTTAAGTAATCTCAGTGCCAAAATCATGAAGCTCTGATGGAAAGTGAATGCAGTTTACGATTCTTGTTCCTGAATTGGGGATTTGTGTTTGGCAGAACAGGAATGCAGGTCGAAGGACTATGAAAGGTGCTAGATGCCAATGTTGAGGTTTAGAGAACATTCTACTTTACACTCAAATTTAATTGTATGCAAGAAGCAAAGCAATGCTGAGAATGGAAAACCAAACAATTTTGATCACATCCATTTGTTGTAGTGAGCACTCCAGATATTCAATTTCCAGCACTATTTTTAATCACGAACATGTAACTAGAAGTCTAATTTTTTTTTATATTAAATTGTATAAATTGTTTGATATTTAAAATTTCAAGGTTCAACATATACTACAACATGACTATTGCAATTTTCTCAATAAAGGGTTACAATAATAATAGAATCATTTTTATAATCCAAGCCCTAAAACTCATCGCCAAACTAGGAAAAGTTGGAGGATGTAATATGCTATACAGAAAGAATAGGGGCTAAATTAAGATGTTTAAGACGTTGAGGGACTTAGGGGTGGGATTTTTTGTTCGGGTACCCGACCTGACCCGATCGGGTCGGGTTTCCATATGTTTTGCGGGTGTTTGGGCTTTGCGGGTCGGGTACCCGAAAAAATCGGGTCAGGTTCGGGTATTTTATTTACTACCCGATCGGGTTTCGGGTACCCGAATATAAGAAATTCTACCCCATTTGCAATTAATTTATGTCAAAATGCTTTTGGTTTGTTTGGCTAGGTTGTCACGAACATCAGCACCATCATCGGACCTGCTCTCATTGGAAAACTGTTATATTGTTGATAATGTTTAACTGGTTTACTAGAGACGGAAATGAAGAAGAAAGTGAAATTGTCACTTGAGTTTTTATCAGCCAATTGGGATTTGGACCAACATATCATACTCATATTGAATTCATGGTCCAACAACTTGTACTTGATGATGATACTCAGAAGAGTAAGAGTTGGGGAGGCAACTGTCATTGGAGTAGAAACAACAATTGTGGATGTTGATGAAATCCAGTTATGATTTTCATTTTTTGATAATAGTGTTTTATTTAGACTATGTTAAATATAACTTGACGTAGTAAATTCAGTTTCCTCTTTTTTTAATTATTATTCATATATGTGCTAACTTTTAATTTTTGCAAAAAAAAAAATATACGACCCAAACCTGAACCCGACCCGACGGGTACCCGACTTTGCGGGTACCCGATTTCTTCGGGTAGTTTCGGTAGTAATAGTCGGGTACCCGACACCCGAAATACCGAAACTACCCGACCCGATCCCACCTCAGGGACTTATTGTGCAACTCGCAGAATTAAAACACTTAAACCCTTTCCACATCCATCTTCAGGGTACAACCCCAACCGCGCTCCGCCAATTTTTTCGATGTTCTCTCTAGCTTCAAAAATTCAAGGCCGCCGCAGATTCCTCCAATTTTCTGCGGCTCAGCTCCGGCATGCTCGGACCGACGCAGGATCTGGTTCGCCGCCCCGTAACCGGCGGCGGTCTAAGTTCTCACCGTCGGCGATGTTGAGGAAAATCGATGATAAGTCCGAGTGGTGGGTGGTGGATGGAGAAATGCACGAGATTGGGGAAAACGTGCCTCTGAGGGAACGCTTTGTGATTCCCAGGGATAATATTCCTAATAAGCGCCGGAAGCAGCTCAGAGAGCAGTTCATGCGACGCACTCGTCTCGTCCTTAAGGAATCTGTTTGTTCTCTATCATCGTTTATTTGAATTTTTCGTTTCCATTAGTTAATTGATTCAACGTTACGAATGATTGTATAGCGATCCACTCAAATGTTAATTTAAGCATTATTAAATAAAATTTGCAAATTATGAAATGTGTGGGAGAAATTCGATAGTGTAAAAATCATCTGTAAGCATGCTTGAGCATAATATTACCTTCGTTGTTCATGCCCCCTCCTTATTTGTGCTGGTTGTTAAAGAGTTGGACATTGAATTCAATTGTGATTTCATTTGGTTAAACTTGGGTATTCTTCTTTTTTTCCAATTGAAAGGAGCATGAGCCTTGGTGCAAAAGATATATGGAATTATATAGTGAGCTCAGAGAAAACTGGGAGAGGCTTTACTGGGATGAGGGGTACTCCAAGAAACTTGCTCAGGATCATGCAAATTATGACTCTCCCGAAGATGATGATGAAGATTTCAATCCTTACAGGTTGGTCGCGTATAGTTTGTTGTACTCTTGCGTTGTTGACCTTTGTGGGATTTGGTCTCTCTGTTTGAATGAAATATAGATGGTATTCCTGCATACAATGCTACCAATCAGCACAAAAGAAGGGCTTACTTAACTCTGTAGAATTCATGTTAATCTCTTGGAGATTGTATGGTGCTAAGAAATTGCTCTTATTTATCAGCTTATTATTTTGGACTGTTGACATTAAATTCTTGCTATGAAAAGATTGGAAGAATAAGTGCACTTTCTCTTCTGTTGCAGGACCAGACAACCTCGGCCTGAGCACATCAAGGTAATTGCATACATGCTATTTGTCATCGTGTTTAAAATTTTATTTTGTCGAATACTGTAGAGAGTTCTCCTGCATATTTGTGAAGTCATTTGGTTGTCAAACTTAAACCTTTTTTGAAAGGTTGTACCCTGGTTTTAGCCTTTACATATCCTTGCCTCATATTATTTTCATCTCATATATCCTTTCCATATAAATTTTTTATATCTTTCTCTTGCATCCATCTTACCCTTAAGTGAGTTATGCATAAGAATTTGCAAATGGTATGACTCATTTTTTTAATTATTATTCAAGCAATGGTTGCTTGCTTTAAAACTTAAACCTTCTAATTCATTTTTTTTGGCTAAATGCATTTACTCTAAAATGCTGCACTAAGATTTCTCTGTTAGATTTTACTTTTAAGACATGTCAGTTTGACTGAATCTTTTTGACCGCAGCCTCAAGCTGGGGGGAGGAACAGAGGAAGTGATAATTGGGACAAGGTTAACCAAATGCGCGATAAGTTTGAATATGATAGGGAAAGAAGAATGAGTGAGAAAGGTTCGTTTTTAATTGGTTCTGTTTCACCTGCTTTATTTGTTGAAACTGCTAAAGAAATTCTTGCACCAATAAAGGATAATCTGTTACTCATTTGTTTCTTATTTCTGCTTACTGGATCTACAAACTTGTGATTCTTTTTGATGCCTTAATAATTCTGTTTTTCTTTTTCTTTCAGTTGATTCCTATTTGTAGAAAATTGAAGAATAGTTATTATGGATGAATATTTTAATAGAAGTTTTGGATATAACCTCACTAAATCAAGGCATACCTAAGAATGAGATGTGCTTTACTGTTGAAGTTTGCCAATCTATAGTTCAGGGTCTTATATTAATAATTTTGAATTTGCAGCCTTTGCACCAATGAATTTCACAAATGATTTTGAGGAGAATCGAACAGTCTCAAAGAATGAGCCCTTTGACGTCAGCAGATATATTTCTGAATCCGACTAAGACTGAACCGATTGCTTGAAATTATCTCATTCCCTGCTGTATGGTGACCAATTATTCGGTTTCCTAGTCCGGCACAATCATGGGGTCAATGATTTCAGGTTCACTACACCAAAAATCATCACTGTCTATGAGTTTGAATTAGAGTTGCGAGAGAGACTTGACCGGGTTTGAGATATGGTACTGCTTAGTTATGACTTAACTTCTATGCTCTCTAGTCGATTCAGTTCTGTAGCATTTTAATCTTTGTTCTGGGCTCGGTTGTAAATTCCTGACTGTATATTAGAGGATGTGCCACAAATACTGGAATAGTTGAAAAATATATATTGGGCCTTTTTTTTTTTCTTTTTTGAAAACTAAAAGTATTTAGGACCTTTAATGAAACGTACTTTTGTGACTGGTTAATGCGGTATTCTTACATGAGATTCCCCTCTTAAGAAAATTCTCAAGAGGATTGAGTTGATCCACGATCTATGTTTCTTCTTTTGTTTTGCGAAATTTATTGATTCTTTCTTTTTTTTATTGATTCTTTTCAGATATCTTTCTTCTTTTGTTTTGCGAAATTCATTGATTCTTTCTTTTTTTTATTGATTCTTTTCAGATATCGAAAATTAGCAAATAGTGGTAGTTACTGATTGAGGCAACATTTTTTCCATTTTAGAGAAAAGAAACTCACATTACCCTTCTTGTTCAAATTTCAACGGTACTTATAAGTGAAATATTTACCATTTTAGCTAATCTTTAAACACATTTACACAATATATATAACTTTAATCGTATAAGTACAAGATTGCAATTGTACTGCTATGTAAAATAGCTTTAAGTGCAAAAGAAATATATATACACTGAACTTATTATCAGATCATAAACTGATCATGTGAGATGTCGTTATATTTTTGGAAGATATGAGTTCGCGTGAAGTAGAATTGGGTTAGTGAATTTTTCCTGCTAAATTCTGAAAATGTATAGATTAAACTGTAGTTTTAGACAACGTGGTGATTTTTATTTTTAAATAATTCGGCCTAATAAAATAAAATTAAAATGGTTATATACAGTAAATATTATTTTATTTCTTCATTTTGGTTTTTTTGAAGCGAAAATAAATGTTGTGTTGAAATTCAAAAGTTTAAGCAACAGAAAATATATTAAAACGAAGGCGGAGCCGGCGCCAATACATCCTCCCATCGTCATCGTCTTTTCCATACTATCCCAAGCAATTCGAAGATAATCGGAGAGTTGAATTCAAGTGTAGATATCGGCGGATCTGAAGCAGTAACCTGCATTTTCCGATGAGTGGCGCGCGGCTGTGTGGGTTGTTGGCGGAATTGGGTTACGAAGGTCGCGGCTCCTTGGACTCCGACAGCTTTGAATGGCCTTTCCAGTACGACGACGTTCGACCCATACTCGACTGGCTCTGCTCCAGTCTTCGTCCCTCTAATGTCCTCTCTCCCTCTGAACTCTCCCAGTTAGTGCTCTTCCATAGTGCCCTTTAATTTCTCATTTCTATGTATTCCTAGGTTTTTGAACGAACTGATTGGGCGGTTGATATCTTCTTCAAGTATGCTAAGTTAGAGGAGGAAACTTAGTGTAGATTTGTCCGTGATAAGCTCGAGGGAAAAAAAGGCGTAGATTTGCTGTTTTGTATGAAGTTATTTTCTCTTTTGCTGTTCAGTTGCCTGTCTTTTGTCCATTTATTCATGTGAATTTAGGAAATTGAGTGACTCAAGTGGATCGCCACATTCGGCTGTATTTTATTTTCCTTTCCAAGATACATCATCCTCGAAAAGTTGCAGCCTCGAAATAATACGTGTGTTTTATTTTCCTTTCCCTTACGTTGTATGAAGTAGCTAGTCCTGTTTCCACTTTCCTTCTTATGCCGTGCACTCTGTTTGTTTTGCTTAACTTTGTATTTGAAGATTTTGCTTGATATGTCCATCCTTGACCTTATCAATAATCATCACCTATTTGTTTCTAGGTATGAGCAGTTTTTACAAGAAGGCAAGCTTTTGGAGGTATGATGATTTGAGTTTGTTTATTTCATGGTTTACTTTCCTGTCCCTTCTTCACCTTAAGCTTCATGGTAAAAGCATCTTGCATTTCTTTGATTTATATATATACATATAGATTGATATATGAGTTCTGTACATGGGTACATGTGTATATTGTTTAAAATGAGGCTTGGTTGAAATGTTTTAGTTCTTCATGTGGTGCTACATGCGATGACATTGATAGAGGAGTTTCAGGGTCTTGGTACCAAGTTTCATATTTCAGGTTATACTTATGAAGTCTGTTGAGAACTTGACTAGGTGGGAAGTCCGAGGTTAAGCTGAATGGATGACATGTTTTTCTGACCAAGTAACTAGTGTGGATTGATTATAGAATGGGGTCCTTCGATTAATTTATTTGTCTTTATAAGAGTCTCCTTTTTATCGAATGAATTAGCTAGGTTAGTTCTTTTTGCATGATTAATATACTTGAAAAGTGGAAACAAATATATTGATATCATGGTGAGATCTCTTGTAGTTAAATCATAAGGTGCTTATAAGTCGTTATGAGCTGCTTTTTTAGGCTGGAGATGCATTTACTTACAATATCATATTGCAGTGGTTGTGTCACGGTGTGTGAGGCCATGCTTAGTGACCTATATTTCTGCACACTATCTTTATTTCTCTGGATTTTTATATATACACATACATTCTGCTTTCCTTTTGTACTGTGCTATGATTCTGCTTAGATTATTTGTAATGGTTTTTATTTGAGGCTTTCTTATTCATGAATGTATATTTTACTTGTCATTAGGGAGAAGATTTAGACTTTGCCTGTGACAGCATTTCAGCATTTTCAGCCAGGAGAGACAACCAAGAGGCAGTTTTTGGAACTGAAGAAGGATTGAAAGAAATACGGTACAAACTTTGAGCTTCTATCAATATCAATATTCTTGTAAATTGGAATGAAAAAAGAAAAACCATGATGATGTAGAAGTTATCCGATATGCCTGCATTATGTGCATTAGGTAGTTTCATGTGCATTAGGTATATGATGACTGAAATAAGGCATTCATGGACCTAAAACTTCATGGTGAATGATCATCACAATTAAAACATGAAAGTGACGATCTTCATCTTCAGGAAAACAAGAAGTTGAGGAAACTATCTTCCTCTAAGTTTTATCATGAATAACAGCTTAGGTCAGGAAAAGATGTTCAGTAGCACTTACCATGAAACAGCGCAAATGCCTCTCTCTCTCTCTCTCACACACACACACACACACACACTTTCACTTTTTTAATCGCTTAATACATGTCATTTTACTAGACATGATTTCTTGCTTTATGCTTATATACTTGATGTGGATAAATGAAAAGATGTTGATGCTGTAATTATTATGTAATTTCTAGTCTTGAAGAGACTGCAATTCTGCTCCTTCTTCTCAGTTCCTGATACTTGCTTTTACATTTAGTGATGCTACTTTAGCAGCGAAGGCAGAAGCTTTAGAGTTACAGAAACAGCTCCGACATCTGCAATTCCAGAATGATATGCTCACAGGGCAGGCTTCATCACTAATTCAAGGACGAAGAGCAAGAGTTGCTGCAACTTCTAATGCCAATGGACAACTTTCCACCATAGATGATAGCCTTTCGGCTAGGAATTTGGAGGTATTCTACTAATCACTTATCTGCTCATGATTTAAATGTGTGGTAGTTCATTCTCCTTTTCGGTGGTGTTAATTGTTGGATTTGGAACCCTGGCCAACAATGTTAACAGCATGTATGCATATCTGTGCACTTTGATACTTTAAACTCCCTTTCTCTTTGTACACTTTCATTCTGACTATGTGCAGATTTTAGTGGGTTTACAATGGTAAAATATATGTGAATGCGTATAATATTTACCTCAAATAGAACCAAAGGCACCTTATAGAAATTCATTTCCACCCCATCATACATACCATTTTAATTACTGTTATTTGGATTTAGATGAATGCAGTTCTTGGACGGATGGCCTCTACCGCTCAAGAGTTGGCACATTATCATTCAGGGGAAGGTATTGCTTATCCTTCTTCCTTAGATTTTACTAGAAAAAGTTTGTTGTTTTATTTAAGGTTATGCTGTTTATGTAGAAACTTAAGATTCTGTATTTTATATGATACCGGTGCTATTACTAATATAAAGAAAGTTCTGTTCCAGTTGCTTTTAAAGTGGATGAACTTTTACTAATCCTAGATTGGATAATTATTTCTCAAAACATGGGATATGTTTTTCCTTACTGTATGAGTAAACTACCATTAAATTTCCAGTTTTAACTCTGGAGATTATGTCTGTTGGAAACATAGAAGTATATCTGCTGTAGGATTGGGAAGAAAAAGCTCTTAACGTAATTTGTCGAAGTTGATGATCGTAAGAGTAGTGTTATTTTGAGATTCTTTGCTTCAATAGTTCCAACATATTGAATGCATGCTTTATGTCATGGATTTTCTGAATTCTTGGCATGCAGAGGATGGGATCTACTTGGCTTATGCTGATTTTCATGCATACTTGCTTGCCGATGCTACCTGCATGAAGGAATTAAATCAGTGGTTTTCAAAGCAACTAGACACGGTACAGAAACATGTTTCCTTCTTTCCGTATCCCCTCAGTTTATTTTAATTTGGTGCCTTTTTTTTAGTACCTATTTGCCATTGTAAGTTAAACAGGGTTGGCCAGAAGGCCTGATTGATTATGCAATGGATCCTTTGAATTTATTCCTTTTCTTTATTAGGAACATTGACACTGTAACCTGTAAGAATCTAAGAGAGAAGTGGTTTTATTTGATCAACTGGACAAGATACAACTTGGTTCATGTGATCGGCCATCGGCTGTATTTTTTCATTTTATAAATTAACCTGAGCACTCTGTTCATGCTGCTATGTTGTAATTATAATATCTATCGGCCAACTGTTTGAACATCAAATTTTGTGCTGATTTTATGAAGTAAAAATATAATTGTATTTCTAACATAATGTGCCCTGTACTTCCCCAGGGGTAGAGGGTTAAACAGACTTGTGCTATACTAAGAATGCATAGGAAGTGTTAATTGGTACTTATATGAAGCTCCAATAAGGTTGACTAGATATTAAATGCTTCTTCATTTCATTTAGTTGTGCATGTGATTCTGTGCTGTTGTATCAGAAATTTGATTGTAATTGGTCCGCCATATATGTAGGATGATGTTTTCTTGGAATTTATAGTGCTCTTGATTAATTTTGTCCTCTGTTTCCCGTTTTACTTTGATGAAAAGGGGCGTATGTTGGAGGGTTGGTTTTATTATTAAAGAATCAATGATTTCAGTGCATGTGGGAGGATATTTAATCTAATAGTGACCCCCCCCCCCCCTCCAATCGTATGTTGCCAATAGGGTCCTTACAGATTAGTGGCTGAGGAGGGGAAATCTAAATGCTCGTGGGTGAGTCTCAATGAGATCTCAAATGTCATGGTGCGAGGTACACATCTCTCTCTCTCTCTCTCTCTCTCTCTCTCTCTCTCACTCTCTCTCTCTCTCACACACACAGAGGTTGTATGTGCTATAGTGCACATGCAGGTGTTTGTGTCTGTGCTTCCGTGTCTTCCTCCCGGAACTCTTCCTATTTTTGAATTTGTTATTTCACCTTCTCACATGAATCTAATATTTCCTCTTGATTTTGGTCATGTTGAAACGAGACCACTAATTAACTCCAATTAAAGATCAGAAGTACAAAGTAAAAAAAACTAAAAAATTTAGAAAGATAAATGATGAGATCTAGAGCACCTTCATTTTACTTTATGTTTTAATTTGGCACATGTAATTTTTTCCTGATTGAAGTTAATGTTATTGTCTATAGATCTATTAATTCATGGACACTTAGTCACAGAGTTGTAATCATGTATATTAGGAACCAAAAGCCCAATATGTGAAGGTAATTGATCATATGTTGTGTGTAAAGCAACTTCCTGAATTTTCTTATTTGATTGATTTTACAGATTCAGAAAATGCGCAGCACCAACGTCTTTCTGAATTGCAACGCCTTCGGTCCATGTATGTCCTTTTATTTGTACAAGTTATGCATTTCAAAATTAGTCTCTATCTGAAGCTTTTAACAGGTAAATCCTGGACCTTCCCATGGTACTTGTTGAAGGTACAACTAAATGTTAAAATGATACTCCTCTCCACCAACTTAAGCTTTTAGATGAGGTGATCATTCAACATGGTAATAGAGCCAATCCAAGTTAAATTAGAGGACTTGAATCTCACACTATCCATTTATCAAAAAGACATCCATGTGCAAGGCTCCAAATAAACGAGTACAAGGGGGTGTGTTGAAGATCTTAAGTTAAATGTTAAAATGATATTCTTATCTATCAGCTTAAGCTCTTAGATGAGGTGGCTATATGGCATTAGATTATTTGTTTGCTTTAGGAATGATCCGGTTCATTGTGATAGCCTTCATTTTAAGTATCCTCCATATCTTCAAGAGTTTTTTTTCTTCTCTGAAATGAATATTTTGCCTTGCCAGATTTGGAACAAGCGAAAGGCAATGGGTAGAGGCTCAAGTTGAGAATGCAAAGCAGCAAGCCCTCCTCATGACACTTAAAACCCAAGTGGCATCAGATGAAGCTCACATCCATCTTGACCTTCATTCTCTTCGGTAGTAGTTTACCTTCTTCTTCAATTCTTCCAACCCCTCCCCCATGTTGCATGATCTCTGCTTCACGACTTCCCTAGAAAAGAGATGCACTTAGTTTGTAGAATTGTTTCTTGTCAAAATTTTGTGCTTCCTTGTGTTATTTGGTTTTTTTTTTTTTTGTACTCAGAGGTGTTAGTATGTCTCTAACAGTTATTGGAAGATAGTAGCTCTCAAATGAGATGATGAAAATTTATTGTTCTGACCTTCTTTGTGGCCCTTTAAATTACATTTGGTAGGGAACATAAGTGGGTCGATAATGGACCTTTGCTTGTATTGTAAGGTGGGGGAAGCAGAGGGGGAAGGGTTCAGGAGAAAATGTTTAAGAGAATCCTAATCTGTAGATTTGTTCTTACTAATTCTGGAAGATTTAAGGAAGAGCACCAAGAATGTTGATTCAATTTAGGATAATCCAATTATTAATGTTATGAGGGTGATATGGTTAGAAAATTACCTGCTCATTTTGCCCCTTGAAGAAGCGTAACTCCATCGAGGTGCTTGAAATGAACATTGTATTTTGGGCGAAATTTATTCAGAAATGGGCATCTATTATGTTTACACTTTACTGTATTGGCTGTTGGTGGAGAAGATAATGTGAATCATCCACATTTGATGTGTTTTACTAATCCATACTCCCTCCGTCACAAAATAAGTGTCGTTTTACACACAAATTAAGAAATAAGATAAAAAGTACGATCTTCCCCTATTTAAGTTTAATTATTATGGGGTCTTTTTTTCTTTGCTCTGTTAACAACCTATTTTTAACACATTCAATTTGGTAGGAGTTAATAGGGGTATTTTTGGTACATTGTATTTAAATATGCATTAATTCGAAAATGACACTTATTTTGGGACAAATTTTGCTTGCTAAAACGACACTTATTTTGGAAAGGAAGGGAGTATCGGTTATTGGAGTTCTAGAGTCGCATACACTCCATCCATCCTTGAATGTTGGAAAGACATATTTAATTAGTGGAAGGTTGTTGATATCCATTTCTGGTATTTGAAAATCTCTTATCACTGTTTATATCCCTGAGCAGGAGAAAGCATGCCGAACTAGCTGGAGAACTTTCAACTTTATATCGCAAAGAAGAGAAGTTATCATCTGAGGTATGAATACAATGAAAGGAGTTTAACCAAATACATTCAGAGGTTCCCAAACAATCTTATTCCTGCATGTACTTTCTCTGTGTTATCCGTTATTGTAAATCCAATGATAGGTTCCTTTGGTAGTTATAGAGCTCTGATTGGAGTATTATTTACATTATAGCACCTGAATGACATCTTCTCATAGTCGACTTCATCCCCAAAATTTCTCAATTCTTCCTACTTTGCTCATTCCTATTTTTTATCTTCAGACAATTCCTGATCTTTGCTGGGAGCTGGCTCAGCTGCAGGACACATACATCTTGCAAGGTATTTATCATTATCTCCTAGATAACAGTTCTTTATGACAAGTTATTTTGTTTTCCTAATTTTCTAACTCTGTTCATAGTGCTGCCAGTGTTAACTGATATTATAAATTTCTACTTGCCTGTGTAGGGGATTACGACCTAAAAGTCATGCGTCAAGAATTTTATATTAATCGACAAAAAGCGGTATGTTTAGCGCTGTTGTGTTTACTCATATTGCGTGTACGAAGATGTTCAGGTTCTACACCTTTACATGTTGTGTGTGTAAGTTATATTCATTTTGTGCTAGACGTTGCATTAAGGAATTTTCGAGTGTGCTAGTGCCACTTGGCAGCTGTTCCTAGGTAGTTGGTGCCTGTGTCATATTGGTAACTTTTAGCCATATGGGTTATGGTAGCATAAAAAACTAGTTCTATGAAGTCAAGGACTTTAACACATTTTGTTCGTGGTCACCTTTACGTTATATCAAAATAGCAAAAGCCTCTTATAGCAAATACCTTTGTTACTTTACATTTTTGTGATGGAATGATATCTATTCTTGATTGCTTAAATTCTATCTAAAGTTTGTATTCCTAAAGTAATACATCTTGGCTCACTTCTCTGACTATTTTGCTTTCTGCAGTTCATTAATCATTTGATCAATCAGCTATCACGGCATCGCTTTTTGAAATTAGCATGTCAGCTGGAAAGGAAGACTATGCTAGGAGCATTTTCATTACTTAAAGTTATTGAGTTAGAGCTGCAAGGGTACCTGTCAGCAAGTGAAGGTCGAGTGGTATAGATGCACTTAGTTTAAGAACACTTCTCAAATCTGTGACATTGGAGGCTCTTTTTCTGGTCTCCTTTTTTAATCCATCACTTGTACATACTGCTGTTATTTATGCAATTTGTGTCTGTTTGTATCCTCCTAGGGTCGTTGTATGGCATTGTTTCAAGCTGCCTCTGATGTACCTGAACAAGGAGCAGTTGATGATCGTGACACTTTTCTCCATGGTGTTAGAGATCTTCTGAGTATCTATTCAAGTAAGACATCTTTAGAGGCATGCTGATTTTCTTTACAAAGGAAAAGGTACTTGTATCACATAAATTGCAAAATTTCAGATGCTCAAGCTGGTTTATCAACATACGTTTCTGTTCCTGGCATTGTTCAACAATTATCTAACCTTCACTCGGAGCTAATGACTTTGCAATCTGACCTAGAATATGCCCTTCCTGAGGACAGAAACAGATGTATTAATGACCTGTAAGTTATTTTGTTGATTATTTGCTCATTAATATAATGTTCCACTGCAGAAGTGTTGTCGTGTCAGTTATATATGCCATGACTCGACTGTTAAATAAATTGACTCATAGATATCATTTCCATAGATACGCTGTAGAACCCCATGGAAAGTCTGTAAAGTCCCCTAAACGGACTACTTGAAAAGCTCTAATTTGTTCCCTATTTTTGTGCAGACTCTATCTCCTTACAAACATCTTTTAGCTGAGTTTAACTGTAACTTCTGCTGTATCTGTGGAGTTCATCAGTACATACCATATATATTTCTATCAACCAATATAATATTACTTGCCTCCTTTAGTAATATGCTGCTCAGGATATTGCATCTTGTTGTCACATTATTAAAATGTTACTTGTGATGTTGTTTCAGGTGTACTCTTGTTCAAAGTTTGCAGCAATTATTATTTGCGTCATCTACAACTGCACAACCTATACTAACACCCTGGGTATATGCTATTAAGAGTTTCTCCATATTATTTGTCCTTTAGTCTTGTGAGGCATGCAAAATGAGCTCTCTGATATTCATTTTATCACCACATTCTTATCCTCTCTATCTCTCTAGACTTTGATGAAGGAGCTGGATGAAATGGAGAAGGTGAATGCAAAGCTCTCGACAGCGGTTGAAGATGTGACTCTCGAACATTGCAAGAAGAATGAGGTATCTCTCTTAGTGAACACTTTTCAATATCCATGGTATGACATTCTGAATCCCAAATGTTGGGAGTTAATTGAAACCTCATTGTGATGGTGAAATGCAGATCGTAAAACATCATTCCCAAGAAATGGCACTTCAGAGACGAGTATTTGTAGATTTTTTCTGCAACCCAGAACGTTTGAGGAACCAAGTCAAGGAGTTGACTGCTCGTGTCCGGGCCTTGCAGGCATCCTAGCCTAATCCTTATGTATAAATAAATTTACATCATTTTTCCAATCAACTCGCTCCTCTTGTATTTCTTACTTGTATATTGATGATCCTCTTTTTACACTACAGTAGTATATTGTAACTTTGTTTTGTTTTGGTTTGGTTTGGTTTTTAATTAGTCAACACTTTATCACAATTCTCTTGTCATCATTAATTAATACAATACCTTTTGCTATCACATTATTTATTATTATTTTTTACTAAACTCTTTACAATCTTTAATTTTCAGTGACTACAATCTTTTATAACTAAATTTATCGATTAAAATTTTGAATCGGTTGTTGTCGGTTTGTGTTAAATTATATATCGGTTTTGGGGTGGCCTTAACGGTCAATAAATTACACAGTTTTTTGGGTTTGCAACCGACTCAAACCAGATATACTTGACAAACCGAACCTTGATCGTATTGCCCTCAGTTAACTCAATTACCATCGTTAAATTGCCGTTCTCTCTCTCTCTCTCTCTCTCTCTCTCTCCTTTAATTGACGATCCTGCTCTAAGGTATAAGGTTCTCGCACTGTACATCTCAGAAGCAAGGGTTACCGATTAGTTACTGAAATTCTCTGTTGTTTTGGCTGATTGTAGAGTTATACTAGCGTTCCTTTATTTCATGTCTTCTATTTTTCTTTTCGTGGAATTTCTCCTTCTTGTGTTTACTTTGTGAACAAGTCCTGATTTCCGCGCTTTTTTTATATGCGTGTTCATGCTTTGCTTCTTGAATCAGAGATGGATAATTTCTCAATTGTGATGTTGGGCATATTCCAGCGTCTTTGCTATTTACTATTACTGCTGTAGATACGAATCAATTACCTCCCTTTTTCTGGTCATCAACTACCCTAATTGCGCTGTTATTGACACTACATAGATCTTTTTATGTGCACAATTTTTTTTTTCTTTGTCTGCGTGGATTTGCATCGTGTCATTCGTTTATGGGCTTACCATATGGTGGCAAAGTAAGTCTTTAGTGGTTTCTTGAATCTAACTGAGTTGTATGCCTTAATTTATCATTGGATTTACCTTACACAACTATCATATACAGGTTTGAAATCAATCAGCTTCATTGGTGTACTTCTTGATGGGAAGAAGTGTTCAAAGTTGGGCTATGTTGGAAGCATCCCAGATTTGAAGTAAAGAATATCCTCATTCTCTTATCTACTATACAAAAAGATTGGAAGTTGATTCCATTTGCAATTGCTGTGGGCTCCTTTTCCCGGTTTGTAGTACAAGTGGGGATAATGGATAGTGAAAAGAAATCAATATACCATGAGAGACAAAAGTTACAGTTCTGCCTGTTGCACTCCCTCAACAATCTATTTCAGGTACCCCAGTTCTGATCATTCTTGCTTCTCTTTATTTTTATATTTTCATAGTTTGCTTGAATTTGTATTCCCCATATATGTGTTATTATCATGTAGAAGCTTATGTATCGTGATGTTATTCATGTGTTTCTATAAATGCTAGTTCCCATTTAATTTCTCTTCACTTCTGCGTATAATACCTCTGTATTATGTAAAAAGTCTTTTGATTCTTTGTTCTTGTATCTAGCTTGTATCTGGTCTTCTCAAATTGTTTTACTATGTAGATATGTGATGAACTGAATGTTGTGATTCAGGAGAAAGATGCATTTACTCGCGCAAATTTAAATGCCATTGCTGAAAAACTTTCCATTGAGGATCCAAACCAGGCAACCTGGACCCCATTATCTGTAGTTTTTAAGTCTCATCATAATGCTCTTACAGGGAATTATGATATCAATGTCCTGATTGCCGCACTTGAAGGACGAGGTAAGAGGGTAATATGGCACGATCGACGTTGTGGGGCATCTTCTATTGATCTTGATGATGTAGAGGATAAACTATTTGGCATTGTTGTCAATGTTCCCGTAAGAAGGTACGGCGGCCTATGGAGAAGTAGACATTGGATTGCATTGAGAAAAGTTGAAAGAGTTTGGTACAATTTGGATAGTGATCTTTCAGGTCCCTATCCTTTCAAAACTAATGAAGAAATTATGAAATTCTTAGATGGTGTAATTTTATCCGGTGGCGAGGTCTTGCTTGTCATGAACAATCAAGAATGATGCACTTACAGAGAGATTAGGTTTCACCACATCTGTTGTTATAGGGCACCACGTGGATTTTGGATGTATGTACTGCAAAGCTGATTGCAACCTTAAACGGGAGTGATTGCAGTTAGAATTCGAAGTATTGGATAAGTCTGCAATGGCCACAAATTCACCAGAAAGTATAACTCTTTGCCAATGCCTTGTTCAGCTAAACATTCTAATAATGAAATCTGATGGAGGGCTGGATATTGTTCCAAGTATTGACTATCTGAAAATGAGCAACACAATTAGTGTCCAGAATGTTAATCGAACTAAGGTACTAACTGCCCTTCATGCTTCACATACATTTTACTTCAGGATAGTGCATGCAACTATGTTGATGTGATAAACGTTGTGTATGTAACTTTTAAGTACTCCGAATGCATACATACATTTTACATCGATTTTTTAGTTTGTTCAGCATATGCTTGTACTGCTAAAAACTTAGAAATGATCCTCGTATATTCTTAAATATGATTCCACGGCATAGAGATGCACGGATACAGGTTGGAATGAGATTCATTTGGTCAAGAATTCCGTTTTACGTGAGATTGCAACAATGTTTTTTACCGTTTAAATAATGGAATTTATAGTCAACCATCATTCAGTAATAGCAGTGGGCAGTGGGGCAATATTTTACTAGTATTATATTTACTCCCTAAACATCATTGAAATCTCCACCTAATTAACTAATTATCCAAGATAAGATTTTCAAAATATAATATACTTATAAGTAGGGTTGATGTAGTTCTTATACAATGATAGAAGTAAATGAGAGAGAGAGAGAGAGAGAGAGAGAGAGATTAATTAAGAAAGGAAGTAATGATAATCCTTCCATGCTTACAAACAACATGCTTTTCTATAGTGATGAAAAGCTAAGGACAAAAAGTGGGGAAGAAAAGTAAAAGAGGGATTAGGAGGAAGATTATGATGATAAGATAATGATGGAAATCATCTTGTCTGGACCAATCAAATCACGAGTTAAGTATAGTGTGTTCCCATTTGTATTTACCAAGGAAGGTTGAGTGACGCCTTTCAACAAACACATGTGGGGCGCAAGCACCTTGAAAACATACCACCCCATGCTGCTCTCTTCTGCACCCATACAACAATAACACATCAAAATTCACTCTACTTTACTTTTTTCCTAAGCTAATTTCAACACTTTTGTTGCTATTCACTTTTCTATTTACCCTTTTTTTGTTGCTATTTGAAAGTTGTGAGACATGATGATTGCTACATCCAACATGCTACTTTTTTTACCTCTTCTTTTACTATAATATTATGAAAGAAAAGTGGAGAGAGAGACCCTTTTAGGTTGTTGACGGAGAAGGTGAGGTGAGATCTTGTAGAGATCTTCATCAACAGCTTTAATGGCTGGCTTGGTTGGAGATCTCATCTCATACTCACATTCCCATGCTTCTTTCTGTGTACCAGCATCACCATGCCCTGTTTTCCCCTGTGAAGAGAAGACAAAGTACATATATGTTCAGTGTATAATCAATCACTTTCTGTACTTAACAAGAGAGCAGACAGAGTGAAGGAACTTACAGAGCGGCGAGGTACAACAATGACAGCAGGAGTTACAACATGGTTGTCGTACAAGTCGCCGGCGACGTACAGGTCACGGTCCTCGGAGTAGCTATACCGGAGAAGGCCGGCTTGCCTTGCTGTTTCAAAGCACTGTGTGAAGGGCAAGTCATCGTTGCAATCCCAGCTTCCAAACGCGGGCACATGGCTTCTCCAATAGAATTCCTGCATTAACATACAGTTTCAGTTCACAAACACACCAAAAGACTGCTTTTTTATAGTTGCTAATTGCTTGCTTACATCCATGGGTGGAGTGTGGAGGTTGAAGAAGAATTTACTATAGTTGGTGATTGACTATTGCTTAGAGAGAGAGAGAGAGAGCATGGTTTGTGAAGGCGCATGCTAGTATTTAAAGGCAAAAGAGATGGAGACAAGGTTCATTTCTATGTGGTGTGGGGTTTTGCCTTTCTACTCCCTATGAGTGCAATTTTGTTGTGGGCTTTCTACTCAAAAAGAAAGTGGGATCCAAAGATTCAAGAAAGATTAGTATTAATGTTGGAGTAATTAAGTAGCTTGATTAGGGTGATAAATAATGGTTATATAGAAAAAGAAAAGCTCGGATATCGAAGCAAAGAGACAGAGAGGTGGGGCTATGTACTATTGTTTGTTTGGAGAAGAAATAATAAATGAGGGGAGAGAGAGAGAGAGAGTGAATTCTAAATTAATTGACATCAAATGTGTAAAAACTACACGCACATTTGGAAAGCCTTCACCTTTCTTTCCCTCTTTTGCTCCTACTAGTCTTGTTGCCAATTTCACACTGCAAGCAACGGTCTTTCCTGCCCACTAAATTAAGGAGCCATCTTTTTAGTCATCTTTCAAGTGAAATATTAAAGTATCTTTAGATGTAAGGAAATTACTCACTCTACGAGTTGAATAGATATATTATTGTTAAATATTGGTTTTGATGAGTACGTAGCATCAGTTTGACCAATACTGTAGTGGCACATTTGATTTGATGGGAATTGCAATCCCATATTTTAGAGGAGGTACAAGTTGCAACCTGCATTTCATATTTTATGGGAATTACAGAATTTCCCTATATTTTAATGGGGTTATAACCTGCATTTGATGGGTCATGGGAGTTAATACTCACCAACCAATATTGTTAACCTAATTATCATGTAAACTCCCTTTCACAATTGTTTCTCATTTATACACATTCCTTGATTTACATTCTATCTAACTAAGGGACCGACGGTTTAACAAGGGAGTTTTTTATCTCTCCTTAATCAAAAGTTAAATATCTTAAAAGTATTTAGAAAAAAATCAGGAGTAGTTATTGTGAGTTTTTGAAATATTATAAAAATCGAGGCAACTCCAATACTTTTCGGAATTAGTGTTTTTCAGCTTTTAATTTATTTTTCTTAAATTTGCCTTTTTTTATTGTATTTTCTTGCCGTAGTGTTTTTAAAAGTCATCTCTATAAAGTAAGTCGGTTTGAAGCATTAGTTTATTTTTTGTCGTTTCGCTGTTTGATTTTTATCTCACGTAAAATTAGTCTCTAAATAAAAACGAATTAGGTAGTTTTAGTCAGATTAAATTTATCACCTTTTCAATTCAGTTTCTTGAGCCACATGTATCATTTTATGTAAAAACTTGTATCAAGTGATGTTTTTTTTTATAAAAATATGTATTCACGTAGCATTGTTTTAAAATGTTTATCCAGTGTAATTAGTTATGATTTTAATTTGTGAAATAGGGAGAAAACAATTACTAGCATTGTAACATTTACAAGGAAAAGAAAGGTGGTATAATTGAACACTATATTCTGGGAAAAAAAAAGTTAAAAAATCTTGAGTAACAATGTTTTCATTAATTTTGCCTCTTTCATGGTTTGGACTGTATATCATTTTTTAACCTATTCTCAGTAATTAAGTCCTATTATTAGAGAAATTATTATTTGATAAAGATACAAAAATATACATATAAAATATTCTCATTCTGAGTAGGTTAAAAAAAGGAAGAAAATAGAGTAAAAGCATAAAAAGAGGCAATACAGTGTTTGAATAACTGATAACATGAAAATTGTTTATATTCTCTGCCAAATGCTTCTATGTTCATAAATGTCCAACCTTGCAATTCACTGTTCACCTTCCTACTTTCTACACTCTCAACTGTTTTTTTCATCTTAATATCTGCCCAAAATTAAACACACATTGAAGATAGAATTACACTATTTTTTAATATTTAATATATATACCTTAAATAGAGGAAAGTAATATAAACCCATTTACATATACCTCATAATTCATTTTTTTTATCACCCATTTAGATTATCAAAACAAAGTCACTCTAAACTGAGCCAGTGAAGACAATAATCCCTTTTCCTCAGAGCCCATAAACGTTGAAAAATTCATCATTTTATATTTTCTCAAACAACAAAAGAAGATTCACTATTTCAATAGTGAGATTATTTTAAATCAAAGTCAACAATTATTTCAAATTTAATGACTGAAAATAATGAAGAATTTTATGTATTAATACAACTGATATACTACGTAATCATCCTAAAATAAAGGTTAAAATAAAAAGTCTCTTGGGAGACTCAAAAGGGTCATATATCCCATGTCTCAAAAACCATTTAACAATTAATATATTCTTCTTCAAAAACAGATAAAAGAGTTGAAAAAGGGCTTTTAAAACCCATGGCCATATGCAGAAATTGACTTGCCACAGTTTTGAGAAAACCCAAAACCAAGAAAAGTAAAAATAGTGAATTAAATGAGTAATAGGTAAAAAAAAAAAAAGTGACAGAATAGGAATGGGGTTAAAGTCAACACTGTTTGTTTGTGTTAGAAAAATAGTGGTTTTGAACAGTAAAAAAGAAAGAGACAGAGTTGTAGCAATAACTGCACACGCATTTATACCTTTTCGACAAAAAGTGTTTCTTTCTTTTTTCAGCTATTAATTCTGCACCCTGTATTCTCTTTTATTAATCTTTCTATTTCATCTATTTTAATCAAATACTACTACTAATAATAATAATCTAGTTGTGTACTTATAAATTAAATTGAAAAGTTAAATTTAATATAACTTCACTTGTACGTTACTCAATTTTGAATATATATGACCAATGGTTTATCAAAATGATCAAGTAGTACACTAGGAATGGATCATCATTTAAACATGGTCCTATTTACCAATGGGGTTCTCTTCACCTTATTACAACTTCAATTCTCAACTGTTTGAGAAATATCTTGATATTAATCTTCAGTTTGTTTGAAAAAATTTATTTCGGAAATTTCTGATTCTTAATATGAATTTGGAGACTTTCGAATTTTACAAAATATATAGTTGTTTCTCTTTTCAAGGATGAATTCTCTAATGATCCTAGTAATTCATTTTTTTAGAACAAAACTGCTGATGAAGATAATCATTTGATGAATATTCTAGTAACCTCCAGTTAAATCTATTTAATTACTGTAATACTTACTTTTGAGTTTATTTATGTTCAACATTGTTGTATTGTATAATGTATTTATTCATTTTTACATTTGTTTGAATGGATCCTCAAATTTTGTTCGAAAATCTTGGAATATATCCGAGCTTAAATGTCATTTCATAGATATTTGAATGTATATGTACTGATTTTACCTATAATTAAAATATTTTTACTCTAAAGTTTAAGACATAGGATTAAAATATAGGATTTTATTTTAGTTTTTTAAGTTTAAGAATTAGTAAGGGAATAAGTCTAAGATTATTGTTGATGGTAAATTAAAATAGACTAGTTTCAAGACTAGTAATACATCAAAGGGTGATGTTAAATAATGATAAGAAAACACAATTTTTATGGTAGTGAATATTATTTTTCAAACAGAGTATATCTATAGTTGTCGTACAAATACTTCAAGTGGTAACTATAGTCAAACAATCAAATATCTTAGTAATAATTAAGATTCAAAATGAAATAAATACAATAAAAAGAGTAGATAAAAGTTCGTGAGATGCCTTGAAGAAGGCCTTTTCTTATATTATAGTTGTTGAAATAGTCCAAAATGGCCAATAAACAGAAAAACAATGATCTACTAGTGAAAATAGTCGACTTCTTCCTCAATTTATACACATCTATTTATAAGTATGAGTTTGGATGGATTTTGGATCATAATCCCCTAAGTTAGGGAACAATCATGCTTGAATTGATTTGATCTTGATGTTGAAGTGATTGATCTCATACTTAGATATGATGGTGTTTAGAGTGGGTGAGAGGCGTTACTTCCGCGTTGTCAAGAAATATTTATCGGTACTTTCCACCAATGGTCGGTACTTCTTCATTCCGTTTGGACATTTTTCCTCGAGACTTGTTTTCAAGTGATCACTTCTGGTAATTGTTGAATTCATGTGGACCATAAGTAATTATCGGTTGTTAACATATTTAAGGTTAATGTTTCACACTTATCACCTTAATCTTTTCTTTGGCATGTGATTTGTATTTATCTCATTGATAAGACAAATAATATAACATCTATATTTTTACTTAAACTAGATGATTGATTTAAATTAACAATATATTTGATATGGATTTTTAAAAAATATAAAACGTCAAAATTCAACAATATTTTTCAGATTCATTTTTTATATTTTTGTGGTGTAACAAATTGGCTTTGTGATCAACAATAACTAGGTGGCTCAAAAAAAAAAAAAGTGAGTGGAAATAATAAATCTTTCTCGAGGAATTAAAAGTGGAAAGAAATCTTTTGGTCGGTGAACGGAGAATAGTAAATGCAAATAAGCAGCTAGGAAAGGACGTAAATGCCCCTATGGAATAGATTAGGACCACTTTGACTTTGACAAAACACACCAATCTCACTATCATTAGTATTTGTACAATGCATGGGTTTTGTTGAGGGGTGGCGAAAATTATCGAAATGTAGAAATATCGAGGTTATTGTATTGAAAAACTATTGAAAATATTGAAAATTTTGGTACAATATCGGTATAATTTTCCAAAGTTTTCGGTATTTCGGTATATATCAAAAATAATACAATAAATTAAAATATATATTAATAAATTAATAAATATAATATTTTTCATTCGGTATACTGGTATACCAAAGTTTCGATATGTAATTTTCATTTCGGTATAACGGTATTTTCGGTATATTTTCATTTCGGTATGACGGTATTTTCGATATATTGTAAAATTTCGGTATATCAATATGAAACGGTATGACTACCTATGATATCGAAATTCGGTATACCGAATCTTTCGGTACGGTAACAATATTGAATTTAAGAATACCAAATTTTTCGGTACGGTATACCGTACCGACCCACCCCTAGTTTTGTTCTAGGGAAATTCTATCCACATCTCATGTAATACTAAACACATCTCATAATTTTAAATTAAAGATAAAAAAAAAGGTAAAAGACAAAAATAACTTTATTAATAAAATAATTAAATATTTAGAAAGACTATTTACACCCCACTTTTGCTAAAAAAAACCACCACTTTTTGCTACTTCCAATATCTTTTTACTTTTTTCAAATCAAATCTTGAATAATTCCAATTTATACCAATCTTATCTAATATATATAATTTCGAGATCCAGCCCCCCGAAAATGGTTTCATCCAAACCCTCGGGTATTTTCCAGAGACATCAACGTACGATGGTTCTCTCAGAATTGATACATTTTCTCGTAACCAGCTTCTCCCATTGCTTCTGGTAAACCTGCATAGGAGAAATTTTAATCTCGTCAGTTTGGACCCTAGTTTTGCCAGTTTGTGGCCTAAGATCGAACATCTCCCTTAGTTTTCTTTAGAATAAACATCTTTGTAATATTTTGAATGTTCTTAGTTTTTAGTTTATGTGCTTACGAGTGATAGTCTTGTTCATGAGAGGCTAATCTAGTATTCTCCTCCCAAAATGATATTACAGATGTAATATATATTTTTAAGTTCTTAATAGAAAGAGGGTTTTTTGCTCCAACGTATATTGAAGTATTTTTAATTTATCCCTTGAAAGAATTATCTTGTACACCTGGGGTAGGAAACGAACCAAAGTTGTGTTGTACGGTTTCTGAAGGAGCTGGATAACTTGTAGAGTATCTTCCATGAGGGTTGAAGTTGAACAATGAGGAGTTGTTCGTAAAACGGTCTAGCGGCAGTGATTTTCCAGCCGGTGGCGTTGCGAACCACTTCACCCGGAGCTGTTGCGGTCAAAGAATGGTATGCATTTTAAGGGATGAATTAATTTTACGAAAGCATGTTGGGCCTGATATTGATTTATTAATGATTTTTGAATCTAAGAAAAATATAGATCGGAAAATGATAAATTGGATTAAATTGGATTTATTTAACAGAATTTTGGAAATCAATTGAACTTGGAATGAATGTGAAAAGTTGAAAAAAAAAGGGTGGACATTTTCCCACCGTCTTGAATTTTCTTTATTTATAAATTAGTAAGAGTATTTTAATCTTTATCTATTTAATTTTGTTTTATTTTAAAAAGGATGGGATGTGTTTAGTAGTTGATGATGTGTGGATAGAATTTCCTTTTGTTCTATTATACTCTGGACCTACTTCATATATGCTTTTCCAATCTTCACATTTCAATCTATTTACCAAAGACTTTTTATAGCTTGTTTTTATATATAAATTATTAGACAAAAACTTTTATGCATCAGGTGCATGGATCCTAGATCCATGTACCCGACCCGACCCGTGCGTGTACGAGCTTCCACGCGCGTTTGACGCGTCCTCACGCGCTCCCACGCGCTTGGGCGGATGCGCTCAAATTCGCTCGTTAAGGATACTTTTTAGTTATGTTAAGAATATCTTTCCGTTATGTTAAGGATACCTTTGAAATCCTGATTTCAGGTTACATACCACATTATGTTAAGAATACCTTTTAGTTATGTTAAGCATACATTTAGGTTATGTTAAAGATATCTTTAGCTATGTTAAGAATACATTTTGATTATATTAAGCATACATTTAGATTATGTTAAGAATACATTTAGGTGATGTTAAGGATACCTTTGAAATCCTGATTTCAGGTTACATACCATGTTATGTAGAATACCTTTTAGTTATGTTAAGCATACCTTTAGGTTATGTTAAGGATACCTTTAGTTATGTTAAGAATACCTTTTGATTATATTAAGCATACTTTTAGGTTATGTTAAGAATACCTTTAGGTGATGTTAAAGATACCTTTGAAATCGTGATTCTAGGTTCTTTTGAAATCCTGATTTGATACCCTTAGAATTCGCTCTAGGTCACATACATTTACGTTATATTAAGGATACCTTTAGGTTATGTTAAAAATACTTTTATGTTATGTTAGAGATACCTTTGTGTACAAAATGTGTAACACAACTACCTTATGGATAATGTATCTCTAACATAACATAAAAGTATCCTTAACATAACCTAAAGGTATGTCTGACGTAAATTAAATGTATGAAATTTGGGCATAAAGGTATCCTTAACATAACCTAAAGGTATCCCTATACATTACCTAAAGGTATTCTTAACATAACCTAAAAGTATGTCTAACTTAACGTAAATGTATGAAATCTAGGCATAAAGGAATCCTTAACGTAACCTAAAGGTATTGTTACACATTACATAAAGGTATTCTTAACATAACTAAAAGTCATGACTAAAATTGAAAAAAAAAATTAGCGTGAAAAAAAAAAAAAGCGGGTCGGATTACCCGGATCCGACCCGGTTGCATGGATCTAAGATCCATGCACCTGATGCACAAGAGACTTACTCAAATTATTATATACGAGTTTGTTAAATTAGTAAAACGGAATTGTTTCACGGGAATTGTCGGTAAGATCGTCACATGAATCATTTTACGTGAGACATGTCAATTCTTAATCCACACTTCAAAATTTATATATAAATTTGTGGAAATGAGTTTGGTTAACGAGGAAAAAGATTCAATTTTACAAAAAGTATATGTGAGATCGTTTCACACAAGTTTTTGTGTTTTTACACCCTCCCTATGTTCTAAAAAAATTGATGCTTTACATAGATCAAGGAGGACCACAAAATGATCAATATTTTAGCATAAACTTTAAATGTTAAAATGACAATTATTTTGGGGAGGGATGAGAAATGAAAAGCTTTTTTGGGTTGATTTTAGCAAATATGACGATGCAAATTCCATTTGGAGTTGGGTTTGGGTTGATTAGAGTTAACCTGAAGTAACTATGGGCCCACTCCAAGCATTGGAAAGACTAGTTAAAACCAGGCCACGCTTATTGTGTTGTGTGCAGTCCAAAAACAATTAACTGACTGGCCCAAACCCTAAAAACAATGTAATCGCTAGTGTTTAAAAATGATGATGAAGCACATGCAAAATGCAAATTGAAGAGATGCAAATGCAAAATGATTCATGACTTCAATTAAACTTAGGCCTAAGCACTCCAAAGAGTAGAGTAGAGTAGAGTAGATACATACATAAAACTATATATCTTTAATGAAAAGCAGCTCAAATGACAGAGTCTTCATCTCATCATCATCATCATCATCGTCATGGTCTTCATTGAAATGTGGAAAGGCTGCAGGCTCAGAATCTTCACCATAACTAAATGTTGGTGTACTCTCTTCTTCTCTGACGTCATCAACCAAGGGCGAATATTCAAGCTCATGCTCTTCTTCGTTGTCTGAATATTTATCAACCAGCTTCTCCGCATATGCCGCCTCATCCAAGTCCTCCACATCTTCCGCCTCCACCGCTTTCGCCGGCGCCACCGCAGCAACGACCTGCGCCTCTTTTGTTGTTTCCTCTTCCTCTATAGGATTAGCTTTATCAACCTGCATGTGATTTATTATGTATACAGAAGTTTGTAATATTAATTAAGTAGAAATATAAGGAACGAATTAGCTAGATTTTACCTGAAGAGAGGCCATGAAGCAGTTTTCCAGACAAAAATTGGTTGAATTAAGATATGGTGGGATGACTTATTGTGTCTATATATAGACCAAATTTCTCGACTCTTTTCGTGCATGTATTATTCCTCCTTGTAATGAAGTTAATCAATCACTTTTATTCCCCCTAAATAAATTAAAATCAATCACGTTTAATTCTAATAATTTGTATTTGTACATATATATCTCAAGTTCTTATAATAATTCAATAGTTTGTGCACGAATATAATATGTTTCATTTTATAAATACACACCAGTGTCAGTCGGTGATATATAATGAATCATTCATATGGAATATAATGAAATTGAAATGAAAATGAAATACAATTTAAATTAATAGGGGCCGGTTTTTTTACTGGATTTTTTGTATATTAATTTCTATAGGGTAGTATATAATAGATGCTGAATTGATCGATGTTTGATTATAATGACTCTGAATACACAATCCAGTATTAGTACTAGTAGTCTTCAAACTCAAGCTCGTACGAGTTTAATTTCCAATATTACAACATTTTATTTAGGGTGCAAATGGAGAAAACATCTTAACTTCTAAAATTTTGTGCAAAAATATATTTCCAAGAAAGGAATAAAGAGAAAGCTGTGCAAAAGAAGATTTAAGATGCAAATAATAGCATAATAATTGAAGACTTTAGTGGAAAAAGGGGAACCGAATTCCATTCCCATCAACATTGGATTCGCAATTACAGAATTTTTCTAAGCTTTAATTTTAGAGCTGCAAATTGATTGTCTAACATGGGATGCTGCTCACATGAGAACCTTTCTACTTTAAACACTCTTTTATCGTCTAGTTTTTCTAGTGAATTTTTAACGAGACATGTACATCAAGTTGTAATGTCCAAGCTAGGGGAGTGTTATATGTATATATAATTATGTGGACATTACTTGTATAAACTATTTATGTTCCATGACCTTTGAAGTTCATACTATTGTACACTAGTTTCTCATCAGCGCGATTTATTATTTATTTTTGTAATATATACAATTAATTTATAATAATATAATAAAATTATTATATAAAATTTTATTCATATATCTTTATTATTGCAAATTTTGTATAATATAAAAATATGGTTTTCATATTTCCATTGAGTTTTAAAATTGTACTTTCATAATTTGAAAAAAAATGTTATGTAAAGTAAAGTTTAACACAAGAAAATATAATTTAATTGAATTTACCCCATCTCGTGTCTGTCTTTTATGATTTTAGTGGCGCGATATTCTATATTCAAATAACACAAATTGTATATGTCATTCGAAATTAAACTTGATAATATTAAAAAGTTGAAATACCAAATTTATAAAGAGCAACACTTGTGTGTCCCGGTGCCCCAAATTAATCATCATATAGTAATATAGTATTAAATATATACTCTATATGTATCATATATATACTCTTCAGGTATCACATGTATATTCTTATATACACATGATATATACAAATATTTGTTTAAATATGACATTTCTCATAATTACAAAAAATATATTAAGAATATAATAATTCTAAACATTACGTAATTACAGTTAACCCAAAAAAATAAAATTAAAAACCTGATTGCATCCTATTTATTTTTGTATTTTGTTGAATATTTATAATGGTTCAATAAATAATTTGATAAGTCAATAATTTTGGAGCTAGTTAAAGGTGATCAATTAACAATATAAGTTTTTAAATATTTATTTTTGTACAACATTCTCATAATTACAAAAAATATCTTAAGATTTTTTTAATTATAAAATTGATAATAAGAATAATTCTAGACATTAAAATAAAATTTGAAAGCTTGCATTCTATTGTTTCTATCTCTTGTTGAATTATTTAAAAGGCTCGATAAACAATTTGATAAGCAAAAGATTGTTGTAATTGGTTAAAAGTGACAAATTAACAATATAAATTTTGATACTTATTTATATACATAATTTCTTATAACACAAAAAAATCTTAAACTTTAAAGTTGATATTAAAGATAATTATAGACATTAAGTAATTAAAGTGAACATGTTAAAAAAAGAAATAAATTATTGTTGAACAATGAACAACAATCATCATCAACAACAATAAATGATGATGATAATAATAATAATAATAATAATTATCATTATTATTATTATTATTATTAAAGATAATTATAGACATTAAGTAATTAAAGTGAACATGTTAAAAAAAGAAATAAATTATTGTTGAACAATGAACAACAATCATCATCAACAACAATAACTGATGATAATAATAATAATAATTATTATTATTATTATTATTATCATTATCATTATTATTATTATTATTATTATTATTATTATTATTATTATTATTATTATTATTATTATTATTATTATTTATTCTAAATATAAATAATAATAATATATTACATTGAAAATAGTCATAACTAATATAATTGGTTTTTTTACAATACTTTTATCTTTTAGAATTTTTTTTGATGTGACATTTTTAAGAGTGAAAATGATAAATTTGTAAAAAAAATTCAATGGTCTTATTATTATAAATATACAGATATTGTACTCAATGATTGATTAGAGTTGATGAATAACATACTTATATTTATCTTCTTTCTATTTTTCTTTAATAAAATTTGACATGAGGATAAAATGTATAATTGGTAGGGAAATAATGAGCAAAAAAAAAAGAAGAGAAGTGGGCAACACAAGAGACGACCCTCGTGACTCAAAATCAGCCAAAATTCGGTGTCACGGGTTCTCAACAGTATCTTCAAAACCTATCTTTTTATACTCGACGACTAATGTACCAAATTAGAGTGAAATTCACACACACAAAAATGGGCGGCGGAATTGCAAAAGTGGTGGCGGCGCTAGTGGCGGTGATCCTGATGATTGGGGGCGGAGCAAGGGCGATGACGGTGTGCAACGTGACGGAGGAGGGGCTGACGGCATGCAGGCCGTCGGTGACGCCACCAGACCCGACGCCGCCGTCGTCGGAATGCTGCGACGCCGTATCAGGGGCGGACATGAAATGCCTGTGTTCTTATAAGAACTCGTATTTGTTGCCATCACTGGGGATAGATCCAGATCTCGCCCTCGCACTTCCCGCCAAATGTGATCTACCATCTCCAAATCAATGCTAATCATAATATTGTCTAATAAATAAATACACACTATATATATGCTCATCACCCCTTTTTTAAATTTTATAATTATGGTTAAGAGAGACAAATGAAGTGTGTCAGTTGATGTCCTAAGTATCATCGTATTGTAACATGTGTCACAAATGTAATGTTTGTATCGTATTGTTATGTCGACAATGTGGATGTGAGAACTGGGGGAATATTCATGTGTTGTTATTGTCACTTCATATTCATGTGAGATGGAGTAGAGTAGTATATTTGGACCAATAAATAAGTAAACGTTGTGGAAGAGTGTATTTGGTTAGAAGAATCTTTAAAATCAGATCCATTGTCACCAAATTTTGCCATCATTTATGAAATATCAAATTGGACCTACCTGATTTACACAATAATTGATAAATTCATTAATATTTTTGCTATAATAGACTGCAAAATCTTGCAAACGTTTGGTCTTCTGATGAGTCTTCCGTTCCGTGTATTAATCTACTATAAATTTTGAAATATAGTTTATGTACCTATGATTTTATATTTTGACCACGTATTTATATATTTATTATTAAATTTTCAGAAGTTATTATTTAACCAAACATCAATATTTTGTGGTTAATTAATAAAGTCAACATATGATAAAAGTTGGTAATCAATACTTATATAAGGACCAAATGTTGGCACTTGAAAAGAGAGTTAATCTAATTTTATCAAAGGTTACTTTTCGTGACATTAATGTTTTATATTGATAAATTATGTTGTATACCAAAACTCTATTTTAAACTATATTTACTAATATGGCTCAAGAAACGAAGGATTATTATTTATAACTTAGAGCCATCTTAATAAGGTTAATAACATCACCTAACCATTTTATTTGCCTTTACAATCAACCATATATGTGAGTGCATGGTCTCATCTTTCATGAATTATTGAAATGATTTCCTCTTCAATGTATATATTACATGGCCTCTTCAAAAATAATAAGAAGTCGACTCAAAATTCTCACCACCCCAAGAATGGAGACATTTTCATCAGCAATGAAGTTAAAACAGGGGCATTGATGAGCAGCAAGTGTACAAAAATAGTATGCTACTTACAGGGTAACATGGACCTTCACACAGGAATCGGTTAGAGTAATTTCTTTCGAATGACCTCCTTTTGGGTGGTCAAGACATTCAAACTTGAGTACAATATGCAGAGGTCTTGTAAATACGAGTTCTTCGAGTTCTCTATCTGACATCATCATGAGCTTAATGAGTAGATCCTTTCTGAGTTGTCTCTTGGGCTCCAAGATATCAGCAATCCTTGCTGCTTTGTTTGCTTGACTACTAATTTCTGAATTTGAATCCTTTTTTAGCCTCAAGTAAAGTGCAGCATAAATAATTACCTGGATGAATCAGGAAATTCTTAAGTAGATAAGAAGTACAAAGATGACCACTCTTTCCAAGAACAATGCATGGCATCCAAGAATAACTTTTTCAGCAAGTTGACATATTAACTGTTGCGTTGCTTGTGTATTTCTTGGATCAAAGAAGTTGACCACATTCATGAAGAAACAAGTTTGCCATCAAAGAATTGAGGACACATACCTCACTTGTTCCAGGACTTGTGTTGATTTTGGAACCAATGCGGACTCTACCTTTTGGCAATTCCTCATCAACGGAACTGCTTCCTTCTTCTGTGCTTAATTCATCGTCTACGGTTGAAAAGGTAAGGTCATCAAGTTCATCATAAAAGAGCTGGGTGCCACTCACCTAAACAAATTGTTCAAATTCAAAACCGAAATCTATAACTGCGAACAATCATAGAAAAGAAAAGAGTGAGAATTTTGGCAAAGTTGTACCTTCTCTGATACAGCTAGTCTCTCCCCTTCTGAGACTTCAGCTGCTGCCCCTCTAGCCTGGCGCCATATGCATCCTTCTTGTGGTAACTCTACCAGATCAGTATGTTGAGGGATGTCTATATTCAACTCTATATCTACTCTTCCTGAGACATACAGGGTAATATTGCATTTACTTAACTACTTACCAAGGTCAACAAGGAATGGTATTAGGTTCATATAGCACAGTTTGTCAATGAAGTCCAATGTGCACTATATGAGCTTAAAGCATAATGGGGCCTCCAGCAAGGCAACAAGCATGCCTTGTCAAACTGAGGTGCAAAAATGCATGTCTTTGGATAAATATTGATGATATCAACACATTGCTAAATTCTAGATTTAATCGGTTATTGAACTAATTTAAGAACTGGAAAGTCAGCACTTCAGCCACAAAACAAATATCTGAATCTCAGATGATTTACATCTTCAACAGCATTCAGCAAGGCAATAATGAATTCTGGAAAACTTCAATCATATGAGAACTTTGATTATATAACTAAAAGATATTCAAAAAATTCAGTTCATCAATTTTGCATATTTCTTAAGTTTCGAAATTGTAGAAGAGTTGTCTGACTGAAGGAAAATGATAAATCAAAGAAAAGAAAAGAACAATATCTTTATAGTCCCCTTAGGCATTTCTGGTACTGAAATGGGAGGAATGAGAAGACAGAGAAAACGGAACAAAAGGAGGTGGAAATAAAGAAAGGCTAAAGGAGAAAGAAGAAATTAAGGATTAAAAATGTTGACCAGTGCAGTTTACAAAGAACAAACAGAAGAGGAGAAAAAAGGGAGAGAAAATCTAAAATAGTACTGGTAATTGGTTGCTTTTTACAAGCAGGTACATCTTACTATTTTAGTAAATGAAACCTGCAGCTAAGTTGTCTTATTCAAGAACCATTGTTCCCTTGATGACTAAGGTTCATACATCATACAGAGGAATGATTGACTGAAAAGATAGAGGCATGCTCAAGAATGTTCATTAGTGGAATAAGCAACAAAAATAAACTGACAAGAAAGAAGAAATACTGTAAAGAACAGAATACCTGGCAATAAGCGAAAACGTTGTATATGATCAATATCTAAGTCTGATGGACCATCACTGCAACAGTACTCGAGGAGCAGTTAGTCAATTTGCAAACTAAGAAAGCAGAAAGAAATTCGATTTTTTCTGTTGAATTTTGCGTACTTACACAGCATGCACTTTCTCAAGAGGCCGTGTAAGCCAATAAGGAAGCCCAAGGACCCCAAAGTTTGAGAAACTAAAGGTTGTGGCTGATCCAGATCCTTTGCTAAACATAACTACTGCCTGGTCAACTTCAATGAATAAACTAATGAGCATAAACATCTATCGAAAAAACAAAACCAAAAACAAAAAATCCATGAGAAAGGTCCTCAAAACCCCTCACTCAAAGAAACAAACCCTAGTTATCATTCAGGACTTCACCTCCTTTTGAATTGCTGGATCAGTTACTGCATATTTATCATTTTATTTCTGTTCTTGCTGCTTGTTAATACAGATAATGGAGGGATTAATTCTGTGGATTCTTGATTATTGACAAAAAACTTGGCCTTCTGAGTCTGAAGAATATTTTGCTTTTCAAATTGCTAATGAGTATCTATAATTCCATACAAAGCATGCATAGAAAATGTTCATAGTTTGGTCATTTCTGATGAGAAAATGCAATATATTCTGGCAATGCAATGAAAAATGACAACTAATCATTTGGACAATGGTATCATAGAAGGGAAAGAATTAGACTAACTTGAGCTCAGAACTGTTTTAGGTGAGATAAGCAGGAATAATAGAATGTGAAGGAACTCTTATATAGATCTTTCTCTTTACAGTGTCATTGTTAATGTTGCAGAATGCATGGCATCACTCACAAAAATTCAACAAAGCATGGCAATACTTGATTGTGAGGAGAATGGAATCTACTGAAACCTATAATTCAGTCATAGTTAATTCTCTAAAAGGTATTTTTGCAGAGTATGTAAATTTCTAGTGTTGTTCACAAATTCACGACAATAACATTTCATTAAAAGAAATAGCATGAATTAAGATGATGATGATGATGATAATAATAATAGAAGCAATTACTTTTCTAAGTACCTGTATCACAGATTACTACATGATCCTGACAAGTTACGACTGAAGACATAAGACCAGCATATGGAATTCCCTCTAATGAGAAATTGGTATCAGTTTGCTGTTGTAACCAATCAGCAGGCAGCTCCTTCAATTGGGCGCATTTCTCAAGAATCATCTGCCCACAGATCTCCAATATCTTTGAGGGCTCTTTCAGTTAATGACAAGTCAGTAAACACTGCAGGGATAGTTAACATGTGAATAAGGAGACTAAAAGGTAATACCTTTTACAACTTCTCTGACGAACCCTGATTCCAAATCAACAATCCATAGAGTTCCAAAGCTGCACATAAAATATGTATGATAAACCAGCCCAGCATACAAAAGTGAAAAAACATGCAAATGGCCCCACACCAGTATATATTGTACTTTTTAGTAGTTTTAAGGGAGGGAAACTAACACAGCAGCTAAAATTTCTCAACGACAAGTTAACTTCGCAAATTAGCGTACTTGCGTATTTACTATCAGCAGACTGTGTTTTGCAGAACTCACAATCATTACATAACTAGATAAAACGTTTGCAAAACAATCTAGTTCAAATGAGATTATTAAGATGAGCAAAGAACCATATGACTTCTGATAACAAACAGAGCTTCGATCAGCATTGACAATTTAAATTGGGAAAAAAAAACTGAGATAAAATGTGTGTGTGTATTTAAATTAAGTACTTGTTAGATCACAGTGGTCTGACAAGATAAATGTTCTTTCCTTTTGTTATGTGGATTTTACTAGTGATCTAACAAGTACTTAATTAAAATTTTATCCAGTACCGTAAATGATAGCATTACCTCTGTGATTCCAAGCCAAGCCATAGGCTTATTACTAAAAGCCATTTCTTCTCCAACCATTTAATAAGAAAAAAGAAAGAAAGAAAAAAAGCAACATATACCTTCATTTTTCAACAAGCATACCATAACATATTACCGATTCACACTTCACCCACAAAACATGGGGTGAGTTGTCAGGTTAAATAAAGCAATAAGTTCAATCTACATGTTTAATCAAAAAGGACAATGAATTTTTTTTGTCACTGAAACCTTTATTTTAACCCACTGAATTCCTAACTTGGAAAATCAAAGAAAAAGCAAGTTTCAAAAATATGGACACGTATTATATAGACGTTTAAAAGTTACACAATAGTTCAAGTGAAGGAAAAGATAAGAACAGCAAGAAACCGGAAGCTGGAATTTGACTGATGAAAGGAATATAGAGATCATCGTGTTTACCTTTGATTGAGTATAAATAGTTCATTATTTGATGACTTCAAAAGATGCCAAGGGAACAAAAAGGACGAAGAATTTGTTTCTTCACCCTTCAACTTTACAACCTTTCTCGTCCATAACTTAGCTAGAAACCAATTTTTAAGACCTTTTTCCTTAAAATCATCAGCTAGTGGAAAAACTGTCTCAACAACTCTACTCTCCATATCAGCTTTCCTGATGGAATGGTTCTTTGGTGAAAAGATATAAAAACAGAAATTCATTAACCAAACAAACAAACAGAGAGACCTGTTGAAAATTCAAGAAAACACTAAATCATTGAGAGAGCATGATACATAAGCTTTATAATAAGAACTGCATTGCTTAGAGTTAAGAGTCATAGATAGAATCAGATAATTAGGAATAAAACATCTCAGAAACCTCCAACCAATGGCAAGAACGGGAAGGGGGGAATATTGTAGGTGTAACCATAGCATGCTCAAAAAAAGAAGGAAAAATGATGGCATGTACATAATTTTGCTATATTTTTCTTTTCCAACTGCAAGAAACATAGAAAGATAAGAAAAAATGAGAATTCCTGTAAGAGATCTTGTAATGGTACATGCCTTATTAAAACAAATTTACTACCACATAGAACATATTAAGGTCCTCCATGGACTTGGTCCTTTTATTTAATTAGAGGTCATCATATTGGCCATACAGATATTTGTCCAAGTTCTCATGTTTTCTGATAATAAGACCTACTAAACAATCACCTTGAAAGAAATTGAGCTTGATTTCCTATGTGAATGAGACTGGGAAAAGAAGAATGCAGTTGGCTGGTTCAGCTAATATACATTTCTGACTGTGTTTGATCACCCCCTATTATTATGATCTAATTTTTGTCCTCATTAACCAAAGCTCACAATGTATATGGTCCTTGGAGACCATGAGATCCTTAATCAGAATTTTGGCCCTATTTTCTACTCCCCTTTAAGGTATTTAGAAGTAAGAAAAAACAAGAAAACTTCATGTCAAGTTTGACTTTAAGGTGCTGAGTACTCTCCCTTAATAGTTCATTAGTTGATATAAATTCTCACCTATCACAGATATCTGGCATCTTTTTCCTTACTTCAGCTACAAGATAGTCTCATCAGATTAAAATTAGAGTGCATTGAAAATGATATCATCCCTTAATGAAAAAGAACCTTTGAAAAAGTTATCAAGAGAGCTATAGAAACTTACATCAGCCAAGCAGTATAAATTTACTCAAGTCTTCTGCTCATATAAGTGTTTCCTTCATATTTATGCATTAACAACAACAAAAAACAACAGTGATACTTAAGAGGCATACCTCAGAATCCACAAAATAAAGGCAATCCTCAGAAGAATCATAAAATGAAGCTGCAGGGCGCATTAACTTTGCCATTTCAAACTCTCCATCCTCAGATCCAGGAGAGGAACCAATCTGAGAGGATAAAACAATTCTGCATTGATAATATTCATTTATGCATATTGTATAATCCACTATTGACGAGAGTTCATATTCAGCACTAGAAATTGTAGTAAATGCAATCCAGTACATACAGCATCTAAAATTTTCCCATCGCTGTTGAACACAATGATCCTGTGATGATTAACATCAGAAAGGAACAGCCGATTGCCACTTCCATCTACTGAAATACAACCTGCAAACAAAAATGTCAGAGGATTGAAACAACCAGCAAAAATAATGCTCTAATAACCTATGTTATAGACAAAAGGAAAAAAAGACAGTTTGAGGCTGGCAAATTCTTCTTATGAATGCCAGAGCACAGCTGAGTATGCACACAAACAATGCTAAACCATTTGGCTTCTGCTTTACAAATCTGATCTCCATGAGATTTTTCTTTACAGAATCTTAATCAACAAAATAACTGCCAAAAAATGATATCAACAATCACTGCTGGTAACAAAATGTAAAAACTCCACACTCTCACCCCATTGCCTCAAGAAAGCATTAAGAAAATGAAAAATCTCCAAAGAGCACATACCAACAACTACTTTACACTCCAAAAAAGTTTTCCACATGCTCATTTGTTCATTAACCTATATCCAAAAGTGGAATACAAAAGATGCGGCCTCAGCGCAAAGCGTAAAAAGCTTCTACCTGGGAAAGATAAAAGAAAGTTTTGTGAAGCTGAGCAAACATCCGGTTCCTTAACAACTTCCATGGGCTTGACCCAAGTTCTCTTTATATCACCGACATTAGCTCCCTTGCCATTGTCCACAATCAAATCACGAATGGCTGCCAATGTGATGATAATCAAAAAATGAGATACAGAGCATCAAACACATCACATCACATCCAAAATTGATAAGAAATCATAATATTTGAAGGAGTACAAAAAATTAAAAGACATGAACCAAATATGTTAATCAGCAAATCCTCCACTCCTTGAGAAAAATGTACAGCTGGAAGGGGAACGAGAACAAGAAATCCAAATCCACCATCCACATTCAGATTTATAATGTCTTGCCATTAATGGATCGCAGAAGTGGTTCATTCCATATAACATATAGAAAAAGGCAGGAAAGTGTAAATACTTATCCAATATGTCTTATTAATTCATGTCTTCTATAATTAATAATTCATGTTTACCGATCTGCAAAAGAGAACTTCTGTGATCAAACTTTTAAAAAATATGCCTCATGTTTGCCATTAGAGATACCAAGGAAAAGTACCACTTCTAATGCACTAGGCATGAGTAAACGATAAGGTATAGTAATGAATATTCCCAGAAAAAGGAAAGGGAACAAAAGATTCATGTTTTGCAGTTTAATTTCTAGGTAACCAAAACATGCCATCCCATATTTTTGTGGGGCCCGTAGGTTACTTAAACTTCATACAAGCTGATGACATTACAAGTCACCCCTTGATGAATCTCTATACAATCAACCAATATTTAAGATAAGCTGTTAAATAATAATAGTCATTGCTTTGTCTCTCAAATAAGGAAATAAGTCGACAGCTTGTGTACCTTTATCAAGCACCTCATGATCTAGGTCCTTTCCAGAGTAGATGATAGGATTCTGAATACCTTTGGATATAATGTAGAAGGGCACATTGGCCTCCTACAGAAAAATAAATAAAAGAAATAAACAATAGAAAATGTATTGCACATAGTGGGTAAAACAATTCAATGAATAAACAAGGATACTGAATACTAATCCAAAATATGACGAAAAAAAAATCAAGCACGGTATAAATTTAAAAATGAATGTCGACCAATAACATTTCACTAAGAAGCATGTTACCCCAATCCAAGGTATGATTGGTCAAGGGCCTCAAGGCAGAGTAGTTCAAAATTTCAATATAAATGTTAGTTATATCGTGTCCAATATGTTCTATGCAAATTTTCTAGTCAATTCTTATATTTTGTCTAAAATGGAATGATATAGCAAAACACCAAAAGGAAAGAGGTTCAAACCTAAAGGGTAATTCAAACATGACAGACAGGACAAACCCAAAATGCAATCAAGAAAGATGGGAAGTAGATTATTAAAAAATAAATCTCAAAACCACGTGCGACAAAAGCCAAAAGTGGTATGCAAGATTAGTTTTCCAGTTTATAAAATCCAAAGACAAGGAAATTAACTAGAGCTATGTATTTCCTCACCCACAGCGACAGAATGATTTTGATAATCACAATTTGCTACACATATGTCAGGAATCAGGATGTTGCCACTTGCATTTAGCATTAATTATGAGAATAAATTAAAGAATGAACAAAGAGCCTCAAGATGACAGTAGGTTATAACTATATCCCGGTATTCTGACTTTCAATAAAGAAATGTAAATACAGTAACAATGTGATACTCTATTTAATTTGAAAGTTCCACCAGTAAAACAAGTCCATGACCTTAATGATGTTTATCTTACAATATATAGACAGTCATTAACTATTACTGTATTAAGGGATTTATTAATGAAGACTGAAATGCTTGGACAAAACCACCATTTAGATGATTCAAAAGGCATGAAGTGTAGTCCTATGAGAATTCAAGTGCATAAAGAAGAAACTACATAGTTAAAGCCTTAGTAGTACGTATATGCAGATGGGAGATCCCATACTAGGAAACAGTTGCTAGATAAGGTCCACTCCAGGTGACCTCACCACTAAAACAGAAAATCACGTTGAGGTAACTCTTTCCAAAATAATTTAAAACAAGTGTATGTACATTAATATGAGTGTGATAGATAGATAATCAATCCAGAAATCTTAAAACTATTTCAGAAATTTGATGTATAGATGAATGGATACATGCATTATTTAACTAACATTTTACAAGACCCACATAACCAGTAAAAGTAGGACAATTTTAGGAACCAAGCTTCTAAAGGATCAAGAACAAGTAAGACTCCAAACTGCCACCTGGATACGGCATCTAATCTAATATATAATAACAGTAGACATTTGCCCAAATTCACAATTACATAAGTCAAAGAGAGAAGTGATGTATCTTCATTATCATTACTAACCTTGAATTGTACATAGACAAAACGCTAAAAGAACAATGTGCTGCCGTTCAATCATGTTGTATTAGCATGACTAAAATTTTTTCCATATGATTTCAAATAGCACGCCACAAAAGACAAAAGCATCATATCATGTTAACAAAACATAGTAATAAGCGCTAAGATGGCATATACAGTAGCAATGCAATCATTATTAATTATGGCCTAATGTGCAAGACAAGTAACATCAACGAATAATGCAGGAAAGCTAATCAACAGCCCCTCACATAAGAGAGTGTGAAATAAGAAATAAAAGCACATATGTTCAGACAAGGAATTACACAAGTAAAAGAAACAGAAAATCCTAGATGACAGTATGGAAGCTTGTCGTTAAATGAATTCTATACTTTTCCCCTCTCTTAACATATTAAATTTACAACGCTGGGGAAACCCATAATATGATTTGTCGCACAAAAAGTAATTTGTGATGAATCTAGAGAGTAAAAGATACTAATTCAATGTACTCTTCAACTAGGCTCTGTTTATCATCACAATAACTAAGTTTACAAGGAGGGCCCCACACTTATTACACGTATTAAGATTTCTCACTAAATGCTCAACACCATGTACAGTATGCCAGTACCTATCATGCAAATCATATGAAGACACAACACATATTGATTTAAAAACATGAAGTTCAAAGGACAAACCTCAAATATGGTCTTGTTAGACAACAAAATAGGAAAAGTAATGTATTCCTTAATGATCTGCACCAAATGTGAAGATATATCATCCAGGCAAATTGATCTGCCGTGTTGCAAAGCCATAACTTGAAGGAGAGGATTTCTGCAACATCAAATACATGTGAAGTATGACTACAAAGATATACAATTGATTCACCCAGACCAAATAAATATTCTATGGACAGTGATATCTTAGTACCTCTGTTGAAGTAATTTTGCTTTTTCAAACATTTTGACAGTATTTTGACTAGCTTCAAAAGAACCTTCAAGACACTCAACAACAACAACCATTAATATCATATCCTCCTTGAACAAATCATTCCTGCCTGGAGTAGTATTCAACCAGCAGTGAAAAGGTCCTGCAATTTTGCTTGTGTTAAACTCTGATTCATCACAAAATACAAATTTGAAGACAAGTGGTAGTAACAGCTGTTCGCCCTCCATAATACAATGTAATTGATATAGCAATGCACTAGAAAGTATCCAAGTTCAACAACCAAAGAGCACTAATCTAGGTTCTAATTAACTAAAAACTTTATGAAAAATGTAATAGGCAACAGTATGCAGCGCATAGACTTTTTCAAGAGGACGAGTGCACTGTAGGACCTTGAAATCATGTAATCATCCTCAAAAGAACCAGAACTAAATGACATTTAGCATAAGGAAGAAATTTCACTTTTATATATTTTACATTTAATTATTTATACATATTTTTTATATACCCCTCAGGAAGAAAAAGCTTAATTTTCTTAGCATACCCTCCACTAATCCACTTGCGCGGTGGCCCCACTCCCAACATTTCTCACTCTTCCTCCCTGCTTTCACTTTGCCACCTTCCTCTCTGCTTTCTCATTCTATTTCTCTGCTCCTCACCTTTTTCTCTGCTTTGCATGGTTTCTTTGCTTTTCTTCTATTCCTAAATTTCTCCCTTCCTTGAAAAATTGCTAAGGTATGGATTAATTTATTATCAATTGTGGATATCTTGTGCTGGTTTTAAGAATCTGGGCCAATGTCGATCTCTCCCCCTCTGTCCCCTCTCTCTTGATTTGTTAATATTCACATATGAGCTTCTTCAAATTACTCTAGCTTATTCACGAAGATTGAACAAATAAACATAAACAAGGCAGTTCAGTTTGGGTGGAACTCGAACACACATAGAAAAGTTTCAACTGGGCTTGAGCTAAGCTCAACAACTCTAAAATCGAACGAACAAACAACAAACAAGCCATACTCGGCTCGACCTGAATTGTTGCATTCCTAGAAAAGAATAACAATCGAAAAGAATAAATACAAGCATTTATTGATAACAATCGTATAAGAATGTGCTGGACATGTCAAAAAACATTTAAGTGTTCCAATACAACAAGTGGAACCTAGAGTATCATTAACTTAAATTGAGAAGGAAAGAGGAATATCTAAAAAGACATGTGAAGAAACAATTGTAAAAAGCATGTTATGCTTAAATATAAATGAGAATATAGGTTTCAACCCATCCAAATGACAAGATATGATCCATATAGCCAGCCTCACAAAGTGGAATGAATGCTTAGTTTTTTGTTGTGCTTCTTTCCTTCTATCATTTCATTTCTTATGAGTCTTACAAGATGCAATGACAGACTTGATAGTTTCAAAACAAGCAAGCACTCTTATAACCTCTAAGCTGATGAAGAGAAGATTGAATGAAGGATAAGACATCAGTTGTTGAGAGCATCTCGTGTTTTTTTCCTGATACAGTGGAGTACCTGCAAACAGCTGTCGTTAACAAGTTAGGACAGCTAGAGTTTCAACAAGTAGACATAATAAGCTACCATGATAATCAAAAAAGAAGATTTCCAATCGAATAAATATAAAGGTTAATTAGAAAACTGCCACAAGGCTGATCCCACCTATGAAGCTACCTCTTTAGGTCTAGCATGGAAAATTACACTCGAATATTTCTCTCAAATTAGCAAATTAAACATACAATGAAGGTATTCAAAACAGAGACAAACCTCAGAGGGCACTTTATGGTTCATAAAGTTGTAGTGGTGTTTCTTGATAAACCTCGAGTGAAATCATTGTAGTTTAAAAACAAAGAGAGACCGAAGAGAAACCAGTTTTCAGAAACTTAAAAGCCACAACAAAATGCGGGGCAGGAAGGGGGGGGGGGGGTCTGAAAGGTCCTGCCTCCATAGGGATGGTCTCCAGTGGTCAATCCTGAGCTATCATGTCCAAGACCTTGTGTATCCCTCCCATTAGAACACTGGGGTCCAGAAAAGGATCATACCTTTTGGATAAGTATTCTTTTGAATTCCGAGATGTTAATCAACAAGACGTACTTCTATTTATCGACAATATCTTCCGTTTCGTCCATGCTAGTGTAAATAAAACAAACACACAAAAGTTATTTATTCTCTTTTTTTCGTTACTTTTAGAAAGACGAAGTTTGGTAGAATTTACTTGCTTGCACATTTAACTTTTTCTTTGAGTACTGGGGTTTATGTTTTGTGGATCCATATTCAGCAAAAGAGTAGACTACCAACATGTTTATGTAACAATCATAACAGACACTTAGCCAGAGCATTTCCAATAGTCACAACATTCTGTAGTTTAAAGGAAGGATAAAATCCCAGAAACAGAACACCAGATAGATCAACTTTCGGTATTAATCTTTTTTCTGCATTTGCTGATAGGATCAAACCCCATTAAAACTTCACATCGCCATCCATTTCAAAACTTAAAAGTCAAGACACTGCATTAACTGAATTATCCATTTCATGTCTTTACAAGCAAAGGAAAACTAAAATCACAAGGAAAAACTCAAACTCCTGACCTCTGCCATTGTCGGCCTGCGAAATCTAGCCTCTCAGATATACAATTGCCCGCATTGAACCGAGCAGCAGTCAATCGTGCAACGGCTAAAGAATCGATGCCCACCCCAGATAACCGTCGAAAAGCACCTTTTATGTTTTAAAAAAAAAAAAAAAGGCAAATTCATGGCGGTGTTCAAGATTCAAGAAATGAACAATTTGTAGACAGAACAAGAAAAGTAGACGAATGCACAAAGGTGTTGGAGAAATTTCTCTACCGGTATAAATATTAGGCAAAACCCGAAAAATATGATGCAATCCTCGAGCCCTGAAGTACATATTCGACGAAGTCCGATAGTTTATCGGAGTTTCTTGGTGATTGTTGGATATGTAAACGAAGTGGGGGCTAAATTATGGCGGCGCGATTTCATTTACATTCCGTTTGTATGCAGGGGTTTGTAGAGGTTTAAGAGGAAGGAAGGAGGTACTTGATTCACCCACTTTAATCCGGCCCGTTAAAACAGCCCAAACAATTTTCGAGTTTTTTAATTAGAAATTTATTATTCATCCATATGTCTGTCTATATCAAATATCCAAGGATGAAAATATCGGTATCGCATGTCGTATCGCAACTTTGATTTGCATATCGATATCGCAAAAAAATTGAAAAAACAACGGAAATCTTATTAAAATTTTGGAAATTTAATATGAAATTTTAGGGATTATTTTTACACTTCATTACACATATATTCCACTCAAAATCACATTAAAATATAATATATTAAAACTAACATATAGATAATAAGCATTATAAATACTGTTTTTTGAATGAAAACTAATAGTATATTACATAATACAAGACAAAATTACTAAATATATTATTAAAACAAAAAATCAATAAGTTCAACTGAAGTTAATAATTTCAAGTAATAAAAGTTATAAATATTCAAAGTCATACAACCAGAATATGTAAATACATAAAATTTACTAAAACTAATTATAACAATTAATTGTAAATACACAATTACAACATTACATTTTACATACCAGTGCTTCACTATAACATAATTAATTGTAAAATTATGATTTTATAATAAACTTCTATAAGTTAACTAAATGCTTCACCTAATATATACATAATTAGCACAATTAAACATAGTCATTTACAATATACCAACAAAATGCTATTTTTATCAACTAAAATGAAAAACAAAATAAAGAGATTAAATTTATATACAAATTCGTAGTTCTTCAAAATGACAATTGAGTGATATATATAGTGGTGCAAGTATTTCCTCTCCAATGTCAATGTCATTTATCCAAAAAAATAAATAAATTAGATACATTAAAATAGTCATAATCTATAAAGTAAATAATTGAAATTAATTTAATCAAAAATGTTGGGAGAGAGTTAGTGATATACATAGTCACGTTATGTTAAGGTTACCTTCATGTTATATTAGTGTTGTTCTCATGAGGGTAACATTAACATAACATAAAGGTAACTCTAACATAACATGAAGGTAACTCTAACATAACATGAGGGTATGACTGTCTGAAGCGAATCTTGATGGGTTTGAGCACATCCACCAGGCGCGTGGAGGTGCATGGGGCGGGTCGACCCGAGTGCATGGGGTTTCATTTACATTTACACAACATTTCTAGTTTAAACATTTTTTTATCATATGTGCTACAAACTAATATCGTCAGTCACTTAAATTATATGTACTAAAAAAAAATGAATTTAAAATCAAATTCAATTACTTAAATTAAATACGTGTCTTTGTGATTATGTATATATAGGAACAATACACGATAAAATTAGAAATTTTACCTAGGAATTTGATGCAAGCACTGTCGATTATTATATGTTCAACCTTTTATTTTAAAATAAATTGAAGTAGAAAAAAATTAATATCGCTTAACATCGAAGATGACAGATAATTATTCCGTTGTAAGTATCACATAAATTAATTGATATAGCACAACATTGATCATTACAATTTAAGCTCAACACAAAGTAGAAATGCAGTAGTAATGATCATGGTGATGACAATATAATAATTAGAAACTAAACATATAATTTAAATAATCAGCTGAGTCATCTAAATTCAAAACGTGCACTCTCATATAAAAATATACGAAGTCCTAAGTGTAAAATAAAAGACGAAAATTTTATTTGATTATGAGATATTTATAATTTAAAAAATATTTAGGATAACATATAATTCAAACTACATACATATTATATATACATATGTGTATATACACACATTTTAAATAATGTTATATTTATTTATTAATATATATTAAATATGATATAAATTATACACATGCAAATTAATATTTATTATTGAAATTATTGTTTGGATATCTAGTGTTGGTATTTAAAAAATTATTCAATTCAAATTAATTTAATAAAGATCAGTAAAACGAGAATAAACTAATACAATATTTATATTATTAAATCAAAAGGATTAAATATAAAAAATGAAAAAATAAAAAAATTTGTTGACGGGATACTTACAAATATTAATTTAAAAAATACTTAGGATGACATATAATTTCACACTAAATACATATCATACATATACATATATGTATATATATATGCATCTTTAATAGTGTTACACTTATGTATTAATTATATTGATATTAAATATGATATCGAATTATCCCTAAACAAATTAATATTTAGAGTAAGTCTCATATGAAACGAGTGCATAGATCAGATCCATGCACCCGGGTTGGATCCGGGTCAAGGGACCCGCTTCTCTTTCTCTTTATTTTTCCGCGCATTGTTTTTTAATTTTTGCACCTATCAATAGGTTATGTTAGAACTACATTTACATGATTATGTTAGACATACTTTTACGTTATGTTAAACCTACCCATCTACCCATATTTCATACATTTTCTTTTTTGAGCTTGGTTTTTGAATTTTGGCACCTACCACTACGTTATATTAGACGTATCTTTACGTTATGTTAAACCTACCATTCTGCCCAAATTTCATACCTTAAACCTTAAAAAAAATCTTAGGTTTGACACATGTACAATTACGTTGTATTAGACATACTTTTAAGTATATTTAGACATACATTTGTGTTATGTTAAACCTACCCACATAAGGTTAGGACACGTTCGGTACACAGGGCGGGATTGTTAGGGACTGTTAAAAAAGGTGGGATTACACTGTTCACAATTAAAAAATGGTTGTTTGGTGTAGATGTTTTGTAGTGGGTTTAATTAAAATTCAATAGTTTGGTGTGGATGATTGAAAGTTTATTAAAGTTGGTTTGTTTTTTTGTGATTATTTGGTATATAGGTTGAAATGGATATAATGTGTTAATTTACTAAAATGCCCCCAAATTTGGTGATTAAAGTAAAATGAGAATTGAAGAGGTAAATTCCAAAAGCATCTCTAGAACTCTTCTTCAATATCTCTCTATATTCGAAGGAAATCGATCAAGCATAAGGAAGGAAAGGATTGAGGAACAGTGCCAACAAATTTCCAAAGAACACACATTTATTCCTTCCTGCCATGGCTGAGAGGTTTGATCTATGTTACTATGGTCATTTTCGGTTTTCATGTTCTTCATCTATGAACATGTCTTCGGATCCTCCAAATTAAACAACTACTTGTGTGAATCCACGATGTCCTAAAAATCCATTCAACTTGCTAGTCTGAATCCCCCGAAAATTGGAGTTTAGGGCTCATTTTTAAACTCATGGTTTTTGTTCTTACAATTGCTTACTATACAGTGCGAATTAGGGTTGTAAAAGAATCGAATCTTTTTTATTCGATTCGGTATTCGAATTCGAATATAGTGATTCGAATTCGAAAAATACAAATAAGAATCCGAATAAGAATATTTTTATATATTCATATATTATCCGAATACGAATAAGAATATAGCGGTATTCGATTCGAGTATTCGCAAATATATTCGAATAATTATATATATATATGTAAGTTCTTATTATATATACATATATATAAATAAATGGATCTATATTTATTTTGTATCTTGCATGTTATGGTACCATGACAATGGATTTGTGGTATTGTTTCATATATACATATGCTATATATTTGAAATATGATATTATTGATTTGGAAATAAATATATTTTTGATTTTTTTTTAAATTTCAAGTTCAAAATTTTTTAATACGAATATTCGAATATTCTCGAATATATTCGAATAGTTGATTCGAATCGAATACGAATTGCTTTTGTTATTCGAATAATAAACGGATACGAATATTCGAATAATTAAATGAATACGAATCACGATATTCGATTCGATTCGATTCGTTTACAACCCTAGTTCGAATATTGTAAGGTTTGGTTTGCCATTTTCCCTTGTCTGAGTAATAAAATGAGATTTGATTTTGGGTTAACATAATTGGAATGACAGCATTTGGAATATTAAGAAATGTGGATCCTGACTCCATTTTAATAGTTTGAGCTTCGAAATCCACTTTATAGTACATAATGAGTTCTCTTGATTATCTTCACTTTAACATGGTTCAATGGCTTTATCTAACAGAATTTTTGTTAATATGACCTCTAGTTCGGATACCCATCCACACGAAAAGTTCATCGGAATTGGTCATAAGATTGATGGTGTGATGTGTTGTCAATGGCGATCAACTGTGGAATCAGCGAAGACATCCTTGAATGCAAAACACTGTTGTGAGTATTGATCGGTTCTGGTGGCTGTTGATGGTGGTCGCCGTATTAGCAAGGTGGTGCAAAATTAAGGGCAACAAGGTCTTTTGGCTGTGAATAGTAAGAGCTGGGTAGACCTTTCACATTAGGCATTGTTGGGCATGAGTGAAACCCACCTTTTTTGAGAGGTTTATAATTTGTCTCATTGGACACCTTAAACCCACATCAAAAGACCCGGGCCCAAGCACCAACCCGGGCCTTACACATTGATGTCAAACACTTGTTTGGGCTGGATAACTAACCTAGTCCAACCCAAACTGCTTTACCAAACAAGTCATAGGTCTAACATAACACAAATGTAGGTCTAACTATACTTAAAGGTATGTCTATTGGAACGAATTTGGGTGGGCTTGAGCGCAAGTATCAGACGAGTGTGAGCGCGTGAAACGCGAGTGGGAGTGTTTTTTTTTTTTGCGTTTTGACCAGGTCAACCCTGATGTATGGATCTAGATTTGTGTGTCCAACTCATATAAGTTTTTACCTAATATTTATTATTGAAATTATTGTTTGAACAATATATATTGTTGGTATATAAGAAATTATTCAATAAAAATTAACTTAATTAATGTTAATAAAATAAGAATAAACTGATACAATATTTATATTATGAATTGGATGGATTAAATAATAAAAATACAAAATAAAAAAATTGTTGATGTGACATTTTTTGTTAAGAAAACGATATTTCTGTAAATATCTCCAACTTTTCCTCTATTATTATAGTATAGAAATATATAGAAATATTTATTTATTTATTTTTATTTTGAGTTTCTATACAATAAATATAAAATTAAATGTCTTAAATATTAATATTTTTTTATTTTTTATTAATAAATGTAAAATGAAAGTTATTAATGATTTCTTAAAATGGAATATTTAATAAATGAGACATGTATTGCAATTATTTTTGGTAGAATATTCTGTTTATATATATAGATAGATATAGATATAGATATAGATATAGTTATGTAAACAATTAATTCATTTAAATTTAAAAATTAATACCTTAAGTAAATTAAGTAATATATTTAAGTAAAATAAAGTAACCTTGGATAACTTATATAATTAATATATTTAATTTAATAAAACCAAGTAATACATTTAAATAAGATCAGTAATACATTCAGATTAAAAAAAACTAACATTTCATGCAAAGTAATATTTTATAAGCATGCAACTAACATCTTTTGAGTATACATTTCATTGAATGAGTAAAATGTAAACATATATTTCAGTGGTGTAACTAGTGCCTTCTGAATATACATTTCATTGAATGTATATTTCAATTATAGAACTAGTGCTTTTACTTTGTGAGTATACAATTAATATCTCTCACGAATGATTTACCTGAATAAGGGCAGGTATAATAGTTAATTTTCAAAGCATTTATAAATATGTTAATATTAAAATTTATTTTCATTGTTGTTGCAGAGTGACAGAAATTTATCAGTAAGAACTGTGCTGGATAAGAGATAAATAGAAAATTGATGAGTCAAACTTTTTATTTTTCTATTCTTTTATTATATTTTCTTCCTTTTATTTATATTGTTTAATACTATTTTATTAATATTCTTAACTTTTATAAATAATCAATGTGGTTGCTCTAAAGTGGCGCGTGCGCACACCAACTCAAACGTGGTCATGCGTAAAGGTGGGTTGACACGTGTGAGAGCAATTGATGGGTTGAGTTATGCTAGGTGTATGGATCTTAGATTTTGTACCGAATGTGTATATAAGTTTCTACTTTCTACCTTATATATATACATATGTATATGTATGTGTATTTATTACTTTTCAATATGTATTTAATTATTTTTCAAATAGAATAACATTGCAAAAGAAAAAGGAAAGATATATCATAGAAGCTTGTGTGAGATAGTCTCATGGAAAAACAAATCATTTTTACTCACTAATCAAATCAATTTCTACAATTTATATATGAGTTTTGAAATGTGAGTTAATTCATCTCACATAAAATGATCTGAATCCTTTTTACCCACTAACCAAACCAATTTCGACAAATTTATATAAGAATCATGAAGTGTAAGTGATGGTTAATTTATCTCACATAAAATGATTCACGCTGTCACGAAAGGGCTAGTTTGGATTGAGTGTTGAGATTGTTTAGGTGGGATATTGTAGGTTTATTTTAACCTTTGATGTGACATATTTTTTTTGTTTGGATTGTATCCTTAATGTAGTAGGATTAGTTAAAGTTTTTGTTTGAATTGAAGTATTGTAACTTTTTTGAGGTGAGTTTAACTTTTAACTTTATGTTTGAATTGTATGATTATTATCACGTCCTTAATACCTAAAATGCCCTTCATGAATCTACACAAAAGTTCACCCCGATTTCTCTTGTGTTTTTTCGAATTTTCTTGTGCATTTTTTTTGTGATGTGTCATTCTAAATTCAAATAACACAAATTGTATATGTTTTTCTAAATTAAATTTGATAATATTAAAAGGTTGGAATACAATATTCACTAATAATTTATATAGTAAACATAAAAGTTTATATTCTATTTGTTTCTATCTTTTTTTGAATTTTTCATCACTTCATAAATAATTTGATAAACTAGTAATTTCTTGAGTTGATTAAAAGTGACCAATTAACAATATAAATTTTGAAATATTTACTTACATACAATACTTTTCAAAATTACAAAAAATATCTTTAAATTTCTTTAACTTTAAATTTTAGAATGAGAATTATTTTAGACTTAAGTACGTAATTATAGTGAACAAAAAACGAATTAAATTATTGTTCAATATTTGTCAACAAAAAAAAATAAAAAATAATAATTATTATAAATAAGGGTATTTTAATATGGTGTATTGTGTAGTATTGCGATGAATTGGGGGTATTTTTGTAATTTGAAATGTAATGGGTTTGTAAAACCCACCAAATTTGGTGGGTTAGGTAAACACCCCTCCATCCCCACCCTAAACCCTCCACATCATCAAAATTAGAACCGGTCCCAAAACAAAACAGGGTCCAACCCATGATCCAAACAAAAAAAACTTATTTTTAGGTTGGGTTAATTAAACTAACCTTCGATCCAAACATGGACTTAAGATTTACTCTTAACATGTATTGTATTATACTTCAAATCAAACAACTTGAGACCCACTCAAGTCAACATATATCATGTTATCCTTCAAATCAAACAACTCATTCTCTTTGACCTCTTACGAAACTTATATCTTGAATTCATGTTATAAAACTCATAATATTTACCATTCATGTTCAATATCATCATCTTTATTTACTAATTCTCATTGACCTTACGAGACTCAAATCTTAATTTTCAAATGAATTCATGTTATCAAACCCTTAATATTTATCATTCATGTTCCTATCTCATCATCTTCATTCACTAATTTGAGTTCCTAAATTTCTAAATCTCATTGGGATGATGTAAAATCATTGTTAACAGTTTCGCTTGCCTTGTTGGGCTTTGGAATTTTAAAAACAACCGTGAACAAAACAGATAAAAGAGTTTGATAAATAATCAGCCATTCATTGCGGCGACCAATGTGGATGCAATTGAAATCAGGCAAAGCAAGCCAACAACAATTCATCTAAATCCCACTTTTCAACCAACAAAATCACGTACAACATCACTCTCTTCTACATTTTCCTTCTTCCAATAAAACACATGCCAATGAAGCATAATTAATATACCATTACTACTAAATTACTCTTGTTATTTTCAAATAATTAGCATACTTGTTAATTTAATTAAGAATATAAAAGCAAATGGGTGGTAAAATAGCATTAAACGGCTACAAAAACAGCGAGCCTCAGTTTTGATTGATTGAAAGTTGAGAATCAGTAACCAACGCCAAAGATCATACAAAATTAATCTCCATCGGTTGCATCTACGGGTTCTTAGTACTAATTTTAAAGTCAAATCCAGGTTAATTAGCTAGAAAACAGAGAGTAAAGTTAAGTAGAGAGGTTAGGATGCTGCAGTGGCTCAGATCAACGGCTTCTAAGCTGCCACGTCATCACTCTTCTTAGCTGGGGAGCAGATTACCCAAACGTTGCCGTATGGATCCTTCACCTTCCCCACGCGCCCACCGCAGCACTCCACCTCACCCTCCGAGATCTCCCCTTCCGCCACAGCACCAGCGGCCACCGCCTTCTCCACCGCTGCAACGACGTCGTCTGTCTCCAGGCAGAACACACTTCCAGTCGCTGCCGATTTGATCCTGAAAAATGAAATAACCACGCTTAGATATTTATTTATTATGTGGACCAACATTCCATAACAAATAATTTTTAAAAAAATATTGGCACAGCAGCATGCATTAACATTGAATCATAGTAAATAAAATAATGTGTAATAAAAATTAGAAAAAAAGAGTTGAAAACAGAAGTGCATAGATTTCTCGAGTCAAAAAATTATTATGACTTATTTACATAACGTGCAAATATTTAAAGTAGCAAATCATGGAGAAAACAAAGAACTGACTAGAGAATGATCGGTCGGACTGCAAAAACAGTAAGAGAAAATCATCTTGAAATAGGAGATATCATAGAACAAAACATTCGATGGACGACTACGAAACAAACTACCGAGTAGAATACGCAGAAACACAGATCTGCAGGAAAACATTTCAAATCTAAAGAAGAAAAGAAGAAATATGAAAATCGCAGAAGAAAAGTTTATGAACGTACGGAGCAGAATCATCATCAGTGAGGTCAGATACAACAATAGCAGAGGTTCCAAGCTTGAGCTCAGCGGATAGAATGAGGGGAACCTCCTGCTCAGCCTTCCTCTTCGGATGATTGACACGGCTCACCTCCTCCGCTCCAAAAGCCGCCTTGTAGAACTGCACGGCGTCGTTGGCCTTCGGCGCCTCCACAACCAACCACGGCTTCACGGCGGTGAAAACCAAGGCAGCTGCCTTGACACCGTTCTCAGCTCCGTTACCGTTCTGTGCTTCTAGCGCCATTGAAAGGGAGAGGGGAAATATAAAACCCTAAGAGAGAGAAACTGGAGAAAATATCACAGAGAAAGTATGGGAGAAGTGGATAAAGGAGTGATTAAGGCTTCGAGTGTAGGGACATTATTTATAGGAAGCGAGGAAGCGGAACCGTTCGGGGGCAATTTGGGGACAAAAAGTGGGGATGCTTGCCGAGGTAGGCCCTTCATTTTGTCATTATTTGCAATTTTACCACCAAAATTCAGTAGTAGGCTTAGTTTTTTATCTTATTCACTCTGGGGTAAAAGAGTCCAATCGTAATCGATAATGCTTTATTATTAATGCTTTTATATGGGAACTGGTGAGTAATAAGAAGTTTGGAGGTTTACCATGGCTAAATGACGAGAATGTCCTCGCAACTTTGGGGGAAGTATTGCATAAAAGGACGCATTTATTTAAATAATGAAGAAATAAGAATTGAGTTTGATCCGTTGGGATAAAAAGCGATGTTATTTATCCATTTGATCCCTCAAACTAAACAAAACAAAAAAAAGCACATATTGTTGTCATATATACATGGTTCATGTACCAGTACCACTATCTTTTCTGATTGGATGTAAGCGGCTCACGCGCCATATAGGAGAGTGGTTCGCCAGACACGTAGCAGCAGAAAAGTGGTCTTCATCTTCTTTTATTGGCAATTTTTTGTACACGGATTTGTTGTGTCCTGGGCCGAATCGATCGGAATCCGTGCTTTCGAGCTTTCTTTTCTGTTTTTTTCTTTGCTTCAAATTTTCACTTTCATGATATAAGAATGTGATATTATGTTATATAAGTGTAATTTTTAGGTTTTTTTTGTAGTATATTGGGTGTATTAATACATCAAATTCTCTATCATTTTCAATTATTATATCTGAGATAATAGTTAACTTTGACTTTAATGATCTCAAATCTGATGGTTGAAAATGAGTGAAGAGTCTGGTGTAGTGTACTATAGAACTACCCGTGATTTTTATATATAAATGTTATGACTTTTATATTCGGTAATTTATAAAAAACTGAATATTTTTAGGCTTTTTTTGGTTTGCAGTTGAGATCTTTATGTGATATTGTTGTGACTTTTATGCACAAAAATACAATTAAAAAAAACAGAAAAAAAAAGATACGCTCATTATGGTCAATCCGAACCCAATCCGAATTGTATGTGCACATGGTGCACAGGAAGACGACTCTTTTTATTATTACTAGTTTTTTCTTATTTTTTCTTTCGAGTTTTTCTTCTTATTGTTTTTTATGTGCTTATTTTTTAACATTTTATTTTCTTGATTTATGTTTTTAAGTACGACATCGTTAAAATTCCTCTAAAATGCTTAGTTTCGATCTTCTTTTCGTTTTCAAATTGATATGTTCAATTTCTACCATCAATTGTATGTTTTTGTTGTGGTACTCCATTATCTCAATTTTATAAAAATATGTGTATATGTTGGAAAACATAGATGGGTGTATGAAAAAATGATATAAAATAAAATGATTCTTAGTCCCTATATTTACCTTTATTGGATTATTAGTCATCTATATTTACCTTTATTGAATTTTAGTTTTCTATCTTTAAACTTTTTGTTTTTTAGTTTTATATGTTTATTTCATAAGATTTTTAGTCCTTTGTAAAGATGTTCAAATGGTTCGAAAAATCGGAATCGGACCTGTTCGAACCGGCGGTCAACGGTTTGGAGAACCCTTGACCCGGTTTTGATTTCAAACCGGAACCGGAAACCACCGAGAACTGGTTCGGTTTCGGTTCCAGATATATAAAATCGGCGGTTCCAATCGTTGGTTTTTTTTTTTGTTGCCCGACACGTGGACGGTTGAAATTTGAAAGAAGATAGCCGTTGGAGATCAACGACCCATATCAAGTGTCTGTTTGGAACCGGACGAATTGGAACCACCGATTAAATCGGCGGTTTTACTGTAGATTCAAATCCGACGGCCGAGATCAAGTGGCCATTGGCGATTGACGGGCGAGATTATCCGAACCGTTGGTTCAACTGAACCGGAACATGCGGTTCGAACCGGAGCGTCTAATTTTTTTTATTATTATTTTGGGGAGTTTTTGAAATTTATAAATAGGGGTTTAAATTGTGCATTTTTCACACCAATTCTCTTGTTCTCTCTCTCAATTATTGCATTTCTAGCTTACTTTCTAAATCACAATTTCTTGTTTCAAGTTTCAACATTAGTCTCTTGGTCTTGTTATATTTCAATTTATAGTTCTTATTTTCTACTTTTAATTCTACATTTCTAGTTCTTATTTTCTACTTCTACTTCTACTCCTACATTTATACTTCTACATAAATCATGTCTCGAAGAGGATCTTCTACATCTTCATCTCGTGGGAAGGGAAATAGTCTCATGCCACCTCCACCATCCTATGAAGATGATATCATAGGATGAACATGCCTCGACGGTCTCGGTTGAGCATGCCTTTAGTATTGGGGGCCACACATTGAGTAATAGACGAGCAAACTTGGTTGCGGAGAATGTGAGGTAAAGCCGCTAGACGTCAACAACATCTTGACAACACCGCAGTGGATGAAGAATGTGAGGAGGATATTTATGGCTACGACTCAAACACAACATCCTCCGCTAGCACCGCCAACCTCAACGATTGATGTAGGTAAGTTGAGGTAAGAGAACTACGTGAGCTTTGATTCCTTAATTCGATTCGAATTGAGGATATGTAGGCAATTTAATTATAAGTTTGGAATTGAATTTCATTTCCAAACTTAGAATGAGACTCAATCTCTTTCAATTTTTGTCCCCTTCCCTTAGCCAACTAAATCTAACTATCATAATTTATAATCATAACTTTATTTCATTTCAATTCAAAAGGTTGTAAATGTTTAATGTTGTTTCAATAGTTATAAGAGTGACACTTGTGTGCCCCGGGGGCACGGTGCCCCCAACTTAATCTATTATATGGTGTTATATATATACTCTACATGTATCATATGTTTGCTCTTATATACATATAATATTTGTAGAATATATGTATAACACCAAGAAACATAACACATATAGAGTATATATATAACACCTAAAGAGCATGTGTATAACACCTAGATCTGTGCCCCTATGTGCCCCAGGGGTATATAAGTTTTGTCCTAGTTATAAATGTTCAATTGTTTCAAGATAGATTTTTATTTATTTAGTCTTTAATTAGACTTTTGTAATTGCAATGTATATATTTATTTTGTAATAGATTAGAACTAGATCATAGATTCATTAAAATTTCAATCATTAGATTAGAAATAGAGCTCTATTCTAAGAAGTAACTTGTAATAATTTCCAATTTATAATGAAAACATTTGTTCGCTTCAATTCTTTGTATTCCAAATTTCAATTTTAAATCATGAATTACTTCGAAATAGACATAAAAAATCAAATTCGAAGTTGCAAAAATCAAAATTTAAAAGTTAAAAAAAAAAACCGTCCGGTTTGAACCGGCCGAACCGTCTGTGGCCGGTTGAACCCGCCGTTTCAAACCGGAACCGGAACCACCGGCCTCACGGTTCGATTTCGATTCCACCATTCCGGAACCGCCGAACAGGAGGTTCGAACCGAAACCGGACGGTTCGAACCGTTTGAACATGGGACGGTTCGAACCGTTTGAACATCTTTAGTCCTCCATTTTCAGTTTTTGAATTTTGTCCTCCATGTTTTAAAAACATTTGGTGTAAATTTCAAGACTAGTAAAATATGATTAATGTCATTATTTTAGTTTTGTATTATTCATTTTCGACACAAAATGTATATAACTTATGTGAAAATTATTAATTCCTTAGTATGAATTGTATGCTAATTAATTTTGTTTTCATTTCTAATATTCACAAAACTCTAGAGCAATTGCCATATAATGAAAAATAGAATCTTCAATTATTAATAAAAATTTGTAATTGTTAGATGAATAATTTTTTTTTGTGAGAAAACTTAAATTGTAACTAAATTAAAAGGTAAAATGTATTATTACATGTAAAACAACAAAAAAATGATATTTTTTAAACATGGATGACTAAAATTTAAAAACTAAAAAGTAGAGGACTAAAAATTTAAAATTGAAATATAGAAGATTGAAAATCTAATAAGAGTAAATAGAGGATTAAACTTCAACGCTGAAAGTTACAGGACTACAAATTTAATAAGATAAATATAGATGACTTAATTTATTTTTTCCCTATTATGTATATCTCTCGTTAGTCATTGCTGTGTTTAGATTATTTGTTATTTATATCTCTTCTTAGTCATGAGTTGGTCTTCTGTGCACGAGGTGCACATACAATTCGTACCGGGTTCGGGTCAACCCGGCTCCGCTCTTTTTTTTTTTGCTTCAGGCTCTTAAAAGTGCACTGAATTTTTTTTTTTTTTCAAATTATGGATCATAAATTTCATGATATTTGTACATAAGGTCACAAGAATACAACATAAAAGTCAAATTAATACAATATAAAGATTGAAACAAAAAAAATTGAAAAATCCTAATTTTTTCTAAAGTTACTGAACATAAAAGTCATAACATTTATATATAAATGTCACACTTATATCATATAAAGGTAACAAATTGAAAAAAAAAAAAAAAACAAAGGAAAACCAATGGATCCGAATGGAATCGTCCCAATTGCACCAATCTAAACAATTTAAATCCGTATTCAGTTGCACCAATTTAGATCGGTGCGCAGATAATATTTGCCCTTAGTCATTAATGTGTTATCTTTTCTTAAATCCTAAACACAATAATAACTAAGAAGAGATATAAATAATCTATCTATATCTATATTTATACTAAAAGAATAACCAAGAGTGACACATGTCACTCTTTGATTAATCCTATTTAATTACAATTTAAATCATTTAATATTTATAAGTTATTATAATTATAGAGCATTTAATGAGATAATAATAATTGAATAACAAAATTCTAATAGTTATGATTAATAATAAAATTTTAGGTAAATATTTTAATTAAAGTTGATGTTTGCAATTACGTACATTAAATGATAATTAAAAAATGACAAAAACTTAATTATATGCCCCTGGGGCACATAGAGACACAGATCTAGGTGTTATATACATGCTCTTTAGGTGTTATATATATATACTCTATAGATGTTATGTTTCTTGGTGTTATAAATATACCCTACATGTATCATATGTATATAAGAGTATTCATATGATACCTGTAAGATATATATTTAACACCATATAATGATTAATTTGAGGGCACCATGCTCCAGGTGCACACAAGTGTCACTCTTAAAAAATTCACATAAATAAATTTAAATTACATACTAATTAAATAAGAATTAATAATAAATAATAATTAAATTTATTTATAAATAACAATTTCAAATTTCTCAATTAGTATTAAAATACCGGCTAAAAATATATTAGTGCAAAAAAATAAAAGATTGGATTATAGATATTTCATTCTACTGTTTGTGCTGGGAGAACCACATCCGCCGTCTTCCACCATGTCCACCTCCGGAGTTCCATCCGTCCTACTCTCTTCCTTATCGCTTTCAAATCCGAACAAATCAATTTCCCTTAGTCTCTGTTACCACTTTCATTCCAACCAGTTTCCTAAACGGGTTAAATTTTCACCTCTGCACAATCACATTGGCGCCGAAGGCGTTCCAATGAGTGAATTTTTCGGAAACGAAGATGCAACTACCAATGGAAAAGGAGAAAACAAGTGGGATGCTGCTCAGTACGAAGCCTTGCTCAAAGGTGGTGAGCAGGTCACGTCTGTTCTCGAAGAAATGGTCAAGCTCGTAAGTATTGATTCCTTTATTTATTGATTTTTTAAAATTGTTTTCGTCTTTATGTTTTTGAGTCTTAAGTTAGTGCAATTTTTGTTTTCCCTTAGGGCTGATTGTTTTTATTAAGCTTTTATATGATGTATTGTTGAGTTGTTTAGTATTACGAACTTGTATTAACGTGAATGTGCGGTTCTTGATGTTGTGTTCTTTCACCATTGGCTTTAACGGTGCATTGCTTGTACTTTGTGATGAAAACACAAATTTGAATGTTAGAGACCTTTAAGCTTAGCATAAGTCTGGTATAGCTGTTTTTGAGAGCAAGATATTGGTTGTGAGTTTAATGAGATTTAGCCTCCCAAAGTGATCTTCTTCTATCTCTGCAGCAAACCTATTCCTGAAAATTTTGTTGTTGAAGCGTGTCAAGTAATTGGAGAGCCAAGAATCATCGTTTTACTACACTATTGTTGGTCTTTTTTTGTGAAAATACTCTAGTTTATCTTTGTTTTGTATCTCAAATTTGATGCATCATAAACCAAGTTCAAGATTGGGATAAACAACTTCACATGTAAACAATGTAGTAGCATCCAAATAAGATAGTAACAGGGGAAAGAGAAGCAACTTGGTTATACTATGTAAGAGAATGGATGTTCTCATATAGAATACGTACTTCGTAGATGAAAATCCAGAGCTTTTTACTTTTATTTTTTGCAAAAAATCCTCTTCAAGATTTCAAGTGGACATATTTAATGTTTTTGTGACAATTGCAACTTTCAAATGGAATTTATAACTTGGTAAGTTTCTTGTTAAGGGTTGCAGAACTTACAGATCATTTCTATATGCTCTTATTGTGATCTTTAACTTCTTAATTAGTCACAGGGTTGAAATTACTTCTATTGACATCATATTCATGTTATGAACAGTTGGAGGATATGAACATGGATGAAGCCTCTGAGGAGGTGGCAGTGCAATTGGCGGCACAAGGAGTGATTGGCAAGAGAGTTGATCAGATGGAGTCAGGCTTTATGATGGCTCTTGATTACATGATACAGCTTGCTGTAAAGGACGAGGATGATAAGGTGATAATGGAACCTTTCCGCTGTTATTCTATTTTCTGGCTTTACAATAAATGAGTCATTGTTGGCTTCAACCCATGTTATGCAAATTTTAAGTGCTGGTGTCTTAATTTTTCAGACTTGTCCCAAGATAATGTGCTTATGTGCACTTGATGCTTTAATGCTGCAGAAGTTTCTCAGTTGAGATAGGTCTGGTTATGATGCTCTCGCCATAATCATATCTGGATGTAGAATTTCTAGGGAACTATGAAAGAATGATTTTCAATGCTACTTCACATGCACATGCACAATTATATACACAAGTATTCTTAGCACTATAAAAGGAAGCTGTCTTATCACATCCCTTTGATTAAGGGGTTGCTTTAAATCTCCTAATTAGGGCCTAGGGGATTTCCTTAAGTTGTTATTAAAATAAAGATGAGATTCCCTTAATTGGGGATCTATCAAATCATCTACGTGATTCCTCAATGCACCTCACTTATCATGTACCATCCAACTTACATAACAACTAACTTTCGAATTTCCTTGAGGAGGTGCATTATATACTTTTGTTGAGAGATGTTCCCCTTTATTGGGTATGCAACCTCAACCCTGTAATTTCAGGTTTTGACTATGTGGATTAAGTCAGAGGGTCAAAAGTTTTAGTCTGTCCATGCTGAGTTTGATGGATATGTATTTTTGTGTAGCATTTTAATATTCACGAAGCCATGATTTGATCATTGACTTGATAAAACTTGAGTTTTTTCGTTTACACTGTCATAAATTTAAACACTCATACCTTCTTTCTGAGACATTATAATAGTATGACTCCATTTCTAAGTATTTTTAATAAGCCATCTTGTTGATTAAAAGTGACAATGTGACACTTCCCACCACCACAGTTCAGAAACCGTTGAAGTGCACAAAAGTGTCGTATTTTCAACTCTCGCCTAAAACTCTATGCTGAGTCAAGCTACAACTTGAGTTATTGGTAAAAGGAGATATAGGGTTGTAAAACAGATTAGCTGTCATGTCATGAAACATCCTCAGAGCCACTATGATTCTCTATTTTAGATCTTTGTATTGTTTTGTGTGGAAACATGGTGAGCTTTTCTTTCATTCAGATCAATTTTAATATCTAGACAACTTTTATTAACATGCTTATTGAATAACCCTTTCAGAGGAAGTCTCTCTTGGAGGTTATTAAGGAGACTGTATTATCTCATCTCACGAAGAAAAGCCCTCCTCATGTGAGACCCTTACCAATTCTACCTTATCTCATCTCTTTCTGTCTGTCACATCTTCCCTTAAAGTTTTTGTTACTTAAAGTTCCTATTATCTCAGGTTCAAGTTATTGGTCTGCTCTGCAGAACTCCCCTGAAAGAGAGCAGACATGAATTATTGAGGCGAGTGGCTGCAGGTGGTGGAGCATTTCAGGCTAAGAATGGCACCAAAGTTCATCTCCCAGGGGCCAATTTAAATGATATAGCTAACCAAGCTGATGATATTCTAGAGGTGTTTTTTTTCAAATAACAATTGAATAATATTGCTGGTTTCATATCATCTCCCTTTGATGGTTCTGTATTTCCTTCTAATAACAACAGGACAATAATGCTGCTCTCGACTGAGAAGAATATGAAATGTTGACCACTGCTGTGTGCATAATATATTAAAGAATGCTTTCTGATGCTAAACTTATCCATGGTTACTTGGACAACCTTTAAATGTAGAAAGATAATGTTGCATTTAATTCTTTGGTGATATTAATGTTCTTGTGAAGTAAATCAAAAATCATTTCCTGTTCTGGAGATCATATAGCTTCACATGACATCAGGGTCATTATGATATGTGAGGGTGAATCTCTGATATGAGAGGGTCATTTGGAAATACTCATGTGCAATGTTATTTGTTGTTGTTAGTGGCTACCATTCTAGTTAGCATTTTGGAATGGATATTTTGTACTAATGCCATTTTGTTCCTTCATGGCAATGGTGAATGCATCTTACATAGACGATGGAATGCCGTCCTGTCATTCCTGATCGAAAGCTACTAGCAAGGCTTGTTTTGATCAGAGAAGAAGCCAGGAACATGATGGGAGGTGGAATACTAGATGAAAGAAATGACCGTGGTTTCAATACACTCCCTGAATCAGAGGTCCATACTTTTTCGTCCTTCATACCAAATTGCATTATATACTGTTCTAACTCCAAACTGTGTTAATTTTATTGCTTTTTACAGGTCAGCTTCTTGACTAAGCTTGTCGCTTTAAGACCAGGAAAAACTGTACGTGACATGATAAAAAGTGTAATGCAAGGAAACGATGAAGGTGCAGACAGTTCTGAAAGTGAAGATGGTGTTGTAAACAAGAGAAGTTCTAGAGGAATAGCTGGAATGGTCAGTTGTTCTGTTGCCTAAGCAAGTGTAATAATTATCATGTTTTTGGAATCTAAAGTAGGCCATGCATGACTTTGACTCCAAATCTTGATCTCCAGGCTAGTGTTACTGGTCGCAAACCTCGGCCCGTGCGCCCTGGCATGTTTCTTGAAACTGTTACCAAGGTAACATTGGTTTTAGGATTTGCTATTCATGATCTGTTATTATATAAAAGAGTTTGCTAAGGTAAAAATAAAAATATTTTTCTTGCGACTAAGTAATTTGATTGTTTAAATTAATGTAAGGCATATGTTTAGTTTCAATTCGCTGTGCACCCTCTGAAACATGCAACAAAACTACGAAATCCTCTTGAACCATACTTTTTGATTTTCTTTCAATAATAAGAAGTGTGAATTTCTCTTTCTGCACCCTGATCTAAATTTTACTGATAAATCAGGTATTAGGTGGCATATATGCAGGAAACGTATCTGGAATCACAGCACAGCATCTAGAATGGGTAACTCTCTTTCGCTCTGTCCCCCTTCCCCCCCCCCCCCCCCCCACCTCAAGGGCTTCAGATAAAAAAAAGAAGAAGAAAGAAAAATATAAGATAAGCATTGTAACACAAGTAAAAACAGTATGCATACATTTGAAAGCTTGCTGTTCGTATTAAGCTATAAACGAGTTTTAATGAGTCCTGTATGATGGGATAAATTTGAATGAGAAACTGTAAAATCATTAGAAAAAGAACAATCAAATGTGAGAGAAAGAAGGCACCAAGTTAGAAAGATAATAAATACCTCTTGATCTTCAATCTTCATGCTAGTATGAAGCTTCCTGAGGTATCAGAAAATTTCAGCAGAAACTTCTTTGGCTCTATCTTGTAAACTGTTGGTGATCATTAAGAAACTTTGTAGTCCATAGTTCAAATATTTGATGTGGTGAAAGTGACCCAGTTTATTTCTTATTTCCAGAGGTTTTCAACAAGTTGTGAATGTCACTCTACACTCCTTTGATAAATATTCACAGTAGTGATAATTATGTTCCATTAAAATACCATAGCATGCTTTAAGTAAGTCATATTTGTAGCTTGTAAAAATTAATCATGTGCTTCCTAAATGCAAAGATGCTGAACTATTCAATTCTTGATCTACTCTCAGGTTCATCAGAACACACTTCAAATTCTTCAGGAAATCGCCTTCTAGTCTTCAGTGCAGTTATACTCATCATTTTTGTAAGCTGAGTATCACTGCTTTAAATTTTCCTTTCAAAAGGTTTTCAGAGCACTGCTGGAAATATTGTTCGTCTGTTTTCCATGTACATATGTCATTGTTAGCAATGGTAGATCACATGTTGTTATCAACAAAGCACATGAGAGAATCAACACTTTCATGTCTCCCCTATATTGAAAGGAAAGATGAGAGTAATATTGGAATGGTGTACTCATGAATTTGTAACTTTCAGAACTCGTAAATGTCCTTGTAACAATGAATTTTGTTATATATTCACATAAAAGTAGCAAAACATTAGCACAATTTTTGTGCAGCTGCCATTGAGAGCAAACAAGGAATAGATCCACCATTGAAACATTTAGTAAGAATTTCTGCAATTGTGACAAATGGTTTGATACCCTTTTGAGTGATACATGCAGTTATTCTGTCGGTAGTCTCTTAAGATTGCATTGATCCAAAATGAGCTTTTCAAGGTTTGATCTGTAGCTCGCGTGGGATAGCTATGGCATGCATGATATCATATCTTGATTTATTGCCATTTACAGAAAAGGAAATCTGAGTTAGATGATCAATACTGTGTCAAAGTACTTGATGCTTGAAGATTGTGTGTGTGATGCATAATCTTTCAATGATAAAGCAAATCAAATCTGCAAGCATGTTGAGCTGTATGTACTAGTGTATTTTAACAATGTTTAATCAGTAGCAATGATGATTATATGGGAAAATGGTGGGAAAACCCATGTGTGAGATTGGTCCTACGACTGATCTCACACATCATAAGGACCCTTCTAACGATTCTGATGTTGGGGTTATGAACTTGCAGAAACAGCATGGTGGACCACTCAAGAACATATTTGTGCTTGCAGAAAAGTAAGATTTATTTTTGCAATACTTTGAACTTGCATCTGTTATTTATGGTTAATTTCGTAGATACTTGAAAGGGACGATGATTATGGATAGTCTCTAAGGGAAATCATAGAAATGTTGGCTATATATATGTGCTGCCAAAGCTGTGTGGTAAGAGTCACCTTCATGGTTTTGGTCTTGGAATAAAAGTGAAGCACATGGTGATGGAGAGAAAAAAAAAAAAAGGGAGAAAGTGAAGCACATGCATGTTTATTGGTTAAATAGTGTGTTCTTTGTGATTTTCCATGGCTCACCATATCTTGCACTTGGTCCTTCCCAACTTAGGTTTGCCCTACCATGCTATCACCCACTATTTCTTTTCATATAATGTTTTAAGGCAAAAACTTATATATCCCTGGGGTACATAGGGACATGGATTTATGTGTTATATAAATGATTTTCAGGTGTTATATGTATACTCTATAGGTGTTATGTTTGTTGGTGTTATAAATATACCCTACAGATATCATATGTATATAAGAGTATTCATGTGATACCTGAAGATATATATATGATACCTATAGAGTATATATTTAACATCATATGATGATTAATTTGGGGGCATTATGTCCCTGGGACACACAAGTGTCACTCATGTTTTAATCATGTTTTTTATTTAAGGAAAATTAGTAGAATTGAAGAAAGAAAATGCAATATAGTTGTCGAAAGGTGATAACCTTCAACGTACACTATATGATGTACGTTCGTTTTTATATCTATCGGATAATTTTTAACAAGTTGTTTTAAGCGAGATGATTTTATTTCTTTGTCAGAGGACCATTCCTCTATTACCCTTGAAAGGCTCAAGGAAATGGATCCATTGGAGAGAGAATTACCCTTTTTATTTAAACCTTAATTTCAAGCTTACTTATTTGGAGATAACAATCACATCTCTCAAAATTACTACCACATCAATTATGGAATGTATTTAATAATTTGATTTTGAAATTGGATCCTAAATATGATACTAGTATTACTTACAAGTTCATACTTAAAATATAGCAATCTTAATCACATAATAATTGGGCAATATATGATGATGCACTTGGAGTTGTTGTGGAATTCAAGACTTTGTGGGATTGGCGGTTCGGTTATCAATTCAAACTTTTTCAAAAGCAAACTTTCTCATGGTGGCCCTTCCTATTTTCCAAATCACCATCCAACCCCTCATTTCATCTAATTATATTATTGCAAATCTCTCCATAAGATTTTAACAAACACTAATTATTGTCTGCATAAAATATTTCTTTGTTCTCGGGTGAAACACAAAAAACTTTCCCAATTTATATTTCTACTTTTGTAATTTATAAATGAAATCGCGACTAAAGTATTGATACAATTAAAGTTGTTTAGAGTTTTACAAAATAAATATTTCATAGTAATTTGAATTATGGCTCAAAAATCATAGAAATATTTGGTATAGTCATGATTTAGATAACTAAACTTGTTTAGAGTTGTATAAATCAATTATGTCAGATCGATCCAAGACAATGAAACCTATAAATATTTTAGTTCAACATTTAGTGTGGTCCGATAATCTTTAAATCTCGAATCTAACCATGGTTTTATTTTTATATTCAATATAAGTATCGTCACGTTCTATCTAAGCAGTAATAGAATTATGAATAGTGACATCAGTGGAGAAAAGTTGGTCACAAAGAAATAATTGATCAATTAAAGTAATGTATTTTAAAACATTTAACGATTAAAGTTAAGAGGGCACGAGGTTTGTGTTGATTATGTTGGTTGGGCATCAAGTCTAATTATTTACTGCAGTAACATATTGATTAAGTACATATGCTTAACACCATTAATTCACCATTAAATAAGTCAATTAATGGGCTTCATAAATAGATGTAATCATTTAAAAGCTCCACGGATATAATTCACCCACTTTTCTTCGAGGAACAAATTATTTCACTTGTGTCTTTATTATGACCATCACTTGGTTATTAAAACCTTTTGCCTCCACTCAATTACATCTTAATCCTACTAATTTTTTACTTGTCATTTTTTAAATTATCATAGCAATTTAACTCTAGAAACTACACCAACTACTCTATCCAAACAATATTTTATTTATTAGTTATCTATCAATATTGTATGCTACTATAAAATTTAGTAGTACGAAAACCTTGTTTTTATTGTATCCGTCGACTGTTGATTTCAATACTAAATATTTTACATGATATAGTTTTATCTCTAGAATGTATGAACACATTAGACAACATTTCTTGGCCTAATAAAATCACCAAAAGTGAAAAGTGCAATTGCCTAAAATTTAGGTGGACAAATTGTCCTTTATTACTTTCTTATAATTGGGGTTTATATATGTTTTCTTGTGTGAATGTTTCTATTGTTAAATAATTATATCAAATGATATTATTAATTAATACATATTATACATTAAAAGCAATAATATAAGAGATGAGATATGAAATGTAAAAGGAAATTGGAATTGACTTACATCATTCAAATAAGTGGCAATTTCGAAAATTAAATTTGGCAATCTATTTTTATCTAACGAAGGACCCATAAAATAATCACACTTTCTAAAATGGTAATCACCAAATATTTATACCCATCCACGTGATTGTAATTATTAGAGCATACAGTCAAAGCAATATGAGTTCGGATATTTGAAAAGAAAAAAACATAAAAAATTCTGATTGCTTTATCTTATTATCTTATTTTCATCGATATAAAACAAATAAAACTATTTTATTACTGCTATTTAGTTTTGTATTTATTCAATGTTGTTAATATCATTATTACGAATTGATATAAAACTTAAATTTAAATTTTCTACGGAGTTAAATTCATGACAAATTAGAAGTAATAAACTCCATCCATTTTAGAAGAATTGTCACTTTAAATAAGCAAACTAGTTTCAATTTATGTACTCGTTTTAATTGCCAAGAAAAAACAATGACTCTTTCAAATATAAGTTTACCTTTATCTTGTTTTTTATACCAGTCTTTTACTTAATGAAATACATTAAATATGTTTATTGTATGATATTTTAATACTTGTAAAACACACTAAACAATAATTATTTTGAAAGTATGAAAGATTTATAATTTGGAAAAAAAAACCTTCAATTCGACTCTAACAAATTAGGTAACATGCTTTAAGTCACATTTAGGATATTTTGATCTTTTAAATGCAGAGTTAATGAATGATAGTTTTCTTAAATTAGTAGATAATAAAAAAAATTCAAATAACAAAATAACAGCAAGAAATATTTTGTCATTACTAGTAACTTATGTTAGTTTGATTCAATATAAAAACCCAATAATTTAGATTCTAATCATGATGTTACTAAATTCAAAAGCTTTGAATTGATAAATGTGAAATGGAGAATAAAATACGTGTTTCATGAAATCCAAATAGAAAATAGAAATAGAAGATAAAAATTGAAGATGGGTGTGGAAAATGACAGGTATGCCCCCCAAAAGGAGTGACCGTTACTACACAGATTTGAATGTGTGTAAAAGAGAGAGAACATCTCCGTTTCCTCAAATCTTGGCACCTTTGGTTTCCAATAAACAATAATTATTCAATAATAAAAAATAGTAGTAATTGAATATGCACACAGTAGAAGCTCATAATGCGGTTAAGAGGGGCATAATGGTCATTATTTGAATTTATCGAATTTGAAAAACTCACCACCCACTGACAGCTCTCTCCCCGTCCCCAGTGTCTCAAACACCTTTTCTTTTCTTGCTTCTCTTCATCTCTTCTTCTTCTCTCTCTCACTCTCTCAGATTCTGATATCCGTTTTAGCTGAAGAAGGATCGAGATTTCATGGCGGGGTATGTTGGAGTCCTGGTTTCGGATCCATGGCTCCAGAACCAGTTCACTCAAGTGGAGCTCCGCACCTTGAAATCTTCTGTGAGTGTTTGATTGTTTTCAATTCTGTTTCAGTTCTGAGATTTGGGCGCGGTTTTCATGTCTGCTGTGCCTGCAGTTTGTGGCGATGAGGCGGGAGAGCGGCAGCGGCTTGAAGCTGGCGGAGCTGCCGGCGAAAATGTCCAGGCTGAAGCACGTCGGAGAGAACCTGTCGGAGCAGGAGAGAGCTGCCTTTCTGCAGGAGTCGTATCCGAATTTGGATGTTGATGTTGATTTCGAACTCTTTTTGAGGGTAATTCAAGTGTTTTAGTTTTGTTCAGTTTGTGCATTTGTATGGATTTTAATCGAACAGTATCTGCTAATCGGATTAGTAGTTGTCTATAGAGATTTCGAAACTGAAGATCCATAAGAGCAGAGTTCAAATTCTTTTCTTTTTTTAGAATCGTCGGAACAATGTGAAAAGCAAAGAGATCAAAAGATCAGAATCCATGTGAACTGTCAGTTTGTGGAGTTCTTAGGATTACGTCATCTTCAATTCCAAGATATTTACAATAGGATCGAGGTTTTTCTGTTTATCACCTCTCTCTATTCATTTTGGAAATCAAAGAAGATGGCTTTAAAGTAATGCCAAAGTTGTTGATTAAATTGTCAAATTCTCTCTGAGGTTTTCCTTATTGGCGATTATTCAATCGATCAACTATTTTATGTTTTCAGAGGTTTATTTGCAGGAATCTTTGTTAACATTGTATGATCATGTTTTTTTGGATGAAAAAAGCTATGTTCATGTTCCACTAATTTGCAGTTTTCATATTCTCATTTTGTCTCCCAGAAAATGAGAGTAAACATCTCCCTTGAGTTTGGGTTTGGCTTCAATACATTTAATCTCCAGAAGATTGCTAATCTATTTATTCTCCCTTGAGTTCATGTTTGATATCATGAATATGACTTTTAATTAAGTCAGAGGAAATTTTTTGCTGGAAACTTTTGGCAAGTAGTAACAATGCATATTCTTATCTTTATCTTATTTAATAAAAGTCTTCCGGGTAATGAAGAGCTTTCTTGAACCTTTATCTACATTTTCACTGTTTGATCAGTTGTCATTAGCATTACCTTTGTCCTTCTACTTTCATGGCTGATGCAACTGTTCCTTTATGTTTGTAATATATCTTCTAAGACTTGTCTATTCACTGCAAAAATCTGGTAATCTTATTACAGGTTTATCTGAAACTTCAAGCTCTTGCCACAGAAAGGAGGGGAAGCGGTGCCAAAAATTCATCTGCATTTTTGAAGTCTCCTACATCCACATTGCTTCATACAATCAGCGAGTCTGAGAAGGCATCATATGTAGCACACATAAATAACTATCTGGGTGATGATGAATTCTTGAAGAAATACCGTCCTCTGGATCCTGCAACAAATGATCTCTTTGAGATTGCAAAGGATGGAGTTCTTATCTGGTGATGATCTTTTGTTGCATGATGTCTTCTATTGAACAAATTTTCTGAACATTGCTTCAAATAGTTAATACGAGAGATGTGTCTCATGGATGCAGTAAGCTTATAAATGTTGCTGTGCCTGGAACAATTGATGAGCGGGCTATAAATACAAAGAGGATGCTCAACCCGTGGGAGAGGAATGAGAATCATACCCTGTGCCTCAACTCTGCCAAGGCAATTGGATGCACTGTTGTCAATATAGGGACTCAAGACTTTATTGAAGGAAGGGTATGCATGCCTACATCACTTTATGAGAAAATGATGATTATGATTACAGTTTTCCTAAATGGTTATTCTGGCATTTCATTTAACTTGAAAGAAATATTCTATTTTAAAAAAAAAGTTTTCAAATTTAAAGAGCTAGAGTTTGCATTAAAATGCTTCTGTATTTCTTCTATAGGTGGTGCCTTTTGAATTGTGATTCTCATTCATCTTTCTAGTAGAGGTCAATACCTTTTGTCCAAACTTCATTATGGGTAGTAGCCACTACTGCAGTATGTTGGTCCTTTCTGGTCATTTGGCTCTAAATTTCCAGAAGCCCTGTTATGGCAGGTTCATTTTCTGCCTCCAGATGTTAGAGTTTGGAAATGCTTTTCCATTTTTCTTTTTTCCTTTCTCTCTCCTTTTTGGTTTCTAAGAGAGCACTGTGTTTGAAAAATTATATCGTTCTGTATAAGTGCTGCTCTGTACGAATTTATAGAACTGTGTTTGTCTTGCTTACAGATTGTTTGCTCATTATTATGTCAATTAGTTTTAATTTTTCTCAATCAGGGTGGAGGCATGGATTATTCAAAACGAATGTGTCTGCTTATTGAAAGTTCCTTGTAGTTCATGTCATTTCGTTAGCAGCTTGGAATTAGGATTTTGTTTTTGCACAATATGACTGTGTCCACTTTGTTATTTTCTAAAGTTAATTAGACTGTTAAAAGTTGTTACAAGGTGAATTCTCTCTCTTCTAAAGAACTTTGGAGTTAAAAAAATCCATCAATGTGGTGGTTAAGTTTCTTAAGTTCTAAAGTAGATAATTCTGCTTATTACCCGAAATTATTATCAGGGTTGTCAACAGTTAATGCCTGTCTAGAATCAGAGGCTGACATTTTTCTTCTTGTACAATTTTCAGAGACACCTTGTGCTTGGAGTCATATCTCAAATCATCAAGGTGAGGATCCGTTGCATACTTAACCGAAAATATTAGCAATGGTAATTCTTTGGTGTCCAGTAGAACAACTTAGTTCTTTGAAATGGTGACCGAAAGAGAAGTTTAAGTAGTGCTTGCATTATATGCCATATGCTAAAATTTGATGTCCAAGTTTACATATGTTCTTATAGATACAACTGTTGGCGGACCTCAACTTAAAGAAAACACCACAATTAGTTGAGCTGGTTGATGATAGTAAGGTAATAACTTGGGATTTCAACTGAACATGCTTATTTGTACTAAAACTATGCGAATATTTTGCGCTTTACATGTGGTGTTACTTGATAATACAGGATGTGGAGGAGCTGATGAGCCTACCACCTGAGAAGATCCTGCTTAGGTGGATGAATTTTCAGTTAAAAAAGGGAGGATACCTCAAAACAGTTACAAACTTCTCATCTGACATAAAGGTAAATGAAATGTCGACAATTATAATCATTTTTAGAAGGTATTTTGTAAATAAGCTAGGGGATGTAACTTTGTTTCCATTCACGGATTGAATATCTAAGTCGTCAATTTTTTTCATGCAGGATGCAGAGGCGTATGCTCATCTCTTGAATGTTCTAGCTCCAGAACACAGTAATCCATCTACACTAACAGTAAAAGATCCTCTTGAAAGAGCAAAGTTGGTTCTTGAGCATGCTGATAAGATGGGTTGCAAGAGATACTTGACAGCTAAAGATATAGTGGATGGTTCACCAAACCTTAATCTTGCATTTGTAGCACACATCTTCCAGCATAGGTGAGAACCACTTGGAGATTTTACAATTAAATCATCAATAAGTTGGAATGCTAAAACAATTCACAGCCAAATATAAAATAATACCTTCATTTTGTTGCTATTATATCAAAGTCGGCTCTATAACTACAGTTGCAAATGAGCTTTTGTGGAGGTGGTATCCCTATCTAGTCACTTCATATATTAGCACAATATCTAAAATCTGGAGACTCAAAAGAGTTCATCTGAATTCATTACAGTTATCTCCCCTAGCAATTCTACCATAACCAGTATAGGTTCTTTTGCACATCTGAGGCTTCTGCTTTAACCTAGAACTGTGTCTTCAGAAATAAGTTTCAGGATTAGATTACAGTATGAATGCTAGTTATTTATACAGTTGTTACTCATTCGAAGGAGATCATTTCTGAATGAATGATGTATTGTGAGATCATTGATGCAACACTGCATAAGTGATCTATATTCATATATTACACTTAGAAGCTCTCAATTCTGCTTCTCCTTTTTTGAGCCAAATTTCCCATGTTTAGTCGTTTTCTTGGTGATGATCCTTTCTCCTTTGATAAATGCTATTAGCTGTATTTCCTTGTTGCTTACAATTATTGTAATTTCATATGAAGGAATGGACTTTCAACCCAAACAAAACAGATATCTTTTCTCGAAACTCTACCTGATGATGCGCAAATCTCCAGAGATGAAAGGGTATTCCGTTTTTGGCTAAATAGTCTGGGAAATTCTTCGTACATTGATAATGTCTTTGAAGATCTCAGAAATGGGTAAGTGCTGATATTGTAATGTGATTACTCACTTCAGCTTGCTTTCAATCTTTATGGTAACTGAACAGAGAGACTAAAATTCATAATGCTTTTGATTGCTATTTTATGCCTTCAGAAAGCTTTTCCAGTCCGCTATTTGTTCTTCCAACGTAGAAGATCCACAAGTCTTCCTGCTATCACTCTAATAAATTCATCATGTGTGCAGATGGATACTCCTAGAGACGCTTGACAAGGTGTCCCCAGGGATTGTTAATTGGAAAATTGCTTCTAAGCCACCGATTAAAATGCCATTCAGAAAAGTAGAAAATTGCAACCAAGTTGTCAAAATTGGGAAACAGTTAAAGTTTTCTCTAGTCAATATCGCTGGAAACGACATCGTTCAAGGAAATAAGAAACTGATATTGGGTATGTTCTTTATGATATCCCTTTTGTGGGCTATTTAGCACAGGTGATTACTTCATTACTGTAAGGCCAAAACTCTCATGCAAACTAAAAGTTTTTTTTTTTTTTTGTGAACTTTTATTTTCAGCCTATCTATGGCAGTTGATGCGATGTAACATGCTTCAGCTATTGAAGAACTTAAGATTCCATTCCAATGGGAAGGAAATTACTGATGCTCACATTTTGGAGTGGGCAAATAGCAAGGTCAGAATTTCTGGCAGCCAGAGCCGTATGGACAGTTTCAAGGTATTATCTCAGAAACCATATTCCTTCTACTCATTGACATATGACAATATCCATAAACATGATCCTGATTCTCTCTTTCACACAAACATCAATCACATTACAACTTGAAGAGCATTTTCGATCATTCTGTGGCTGGCTTTTCCAATTTCGGTCTCGATTCTGTGACTGGTTTTGAGTGACAGAAGTATTAGCACAATTTCTTGTTAAATTTATTAAGAGAGCCGTTTAGTCATGAATCCGTGATGAATGCTGGGTCCTAACTAATTTATGTTTGCATCTTCTCTGCTTCTTGCCTGTGGACATTTCTATGAGTCCATCCACCGATCTCGTATGGAAACAGATATCTCACTATAAGTTGGTTACCTGGACTTGAACTCACAATTTTTTAACTTTCTGAGGTCATTCATGCCAAACTTAACATTCCTCATTTTCATTATTCATTTAATTAACAATGAAATTGATGAAGCTCCATTAACTGTTAACAAAGTACAAGCTAAGTCGTTAGCACACACATAGCAGTTTATTACCATGACATTTTATGCATGTCAATTATGTTAGTAGCAGGAATCTTCATTGTGAAAGTTCTGTAATGTCGCAATGCAGGATAAGAGTCTGTCTGATGGAATTTTCTTCCTTGAACTACTTAGTGCTGTGCACCCAAGATCTGTCAACTGGAGTCTTGTAACAAAAGGATTAAGTGGTAAGTTCAGTTCTAAACTCATGGGTGTTTCTTTCTTTCTTTCTTTCAATCTGGTTACTCCATACTTTTAATATACAAGCTAGGAAAACATGCTTTAAGAGCCATATAACATTAACATCCATCATATTACGATTATTTTAGTTGTACTTTTCTTTTGCCTTCATTTCTTTCTTGCTTTCAACTAAAGTGAACATCATTTTCTATATTTCTGACTTTGAATAATGTAGAGGAGGAGAAAAAGATGAATGCAACCTACATCATCAGCATTGCCAGGAAACTTGGATGCTCGATATTCTTGCTTCCTGAAGACATAATCGAGGTAAAAATTTGTTTCTTTCTTGCATGAAACCTTATCAAGCCTAACGAGCTCAATAGCTATGTTTTCATATCCTTCAATATTTGTTTGCTCATTCTAGGTAAACCAAAAGATGATGCTCACATTGACAGCAAGCATAATGTATTGGACCTTGAAACACCCAGTTGAAGAACGAGCATTTGGATCTTCAGACAGCGAGACTGGGAGCCTTGTGGACACGAGTTCAAACTCGGCAATGGATGACACTGCTTCTGAATCATCAACAGATGATAGCAGCAGCAGCTGATGTCATCTCAAAAATTTGGAAGAAGTGTAGAAAAGAGAAATATGTATTGTATTGATTCTTGATTGGAAATTTTGGATTAGTGATTTCAAGTTTGTAGAGCTATTTGATTGCAGTTTTTTGGTGAAGCAAAAAGCAGCTCTTGTGTATAGTCATAAACTTAATTGTATTTGGATTGGTATACAAGTATGTTTATTGTACAACATTTGATCACAAATTTGTTGCGTATTGCAATTCTTACATTATATTCTGCTTTAGTAGTTATTTAGCTATCAGAAACTTTGATTGAAGCAGCATCTCTACTTTTCATATTTTCATCATAAGTACAATTTTATATGGGTTCCATATATTGGGCTTTCTAATCTTTTCATGGTATTATGTTTAAACATGTGTGGTGCAACAGCTTCTTCATGAGTTCTTGTTTATAATCACTTTCTGTAGGAAATCAGGTATCTACATACTCTTTTTAGAAAACATGATTATGATCTATATAAGATTTGAATACATATTGCCTAGAGTTTCAAGACTTGTTGGAGCATTGAGACCCACTTATCTTGAAACTGTGGAGCTCTTAGACAAGTTGGTCCTAAACCTATCTTGTCTTAGAGGCTTTGGAGCTTTATGATTAGTTTGTACTTGCAGATCTTTAAAACACATTGGTTTTGATACTCATATTTGCTTTTGAGATTTGAATCATTAAGAGCAATTTACATTTTTTAATGATATAGATAGATACATTAATATATACATTTGATTAGGAATGTAGATATGCTACATAAATTTATCCTCCTAAAAAATTGTTGTATCCTACTTAACAATAAATAGGAGGGTCCAGGGAGAAGAGTACACCTGTGGCCGGGTGAGTCATAATCCAACAGAAGTTGAGTTGAGTGGTCCTAAAATATGAATTAAAGAAATGAGATTAAGGAAATGCATGTGAACTATTTATGTAACAATAACATGCATGAGTTTGTTTAATTATGAGATTAGTTAAACACTCTTAATATTAGAGTCATTTATGTATGCCTATGTATAGACATATCTGACCCTACCATGTTCCTCTCTTTCTATTTGCCATTCTGCATTTCAATTTATTCGATACTCGATTTCAACGGAATGATTTTAAATTCAGAATTTGAAATCACTGAATTTTAAATCTATCCATTTTATTTAAAAAAATAGTTCAAAATGAAAGTGAGAAAGTGGAAGAAAGAAAATAAAAACTAGAAAACTTATTATTCGAATTCTTCACAATCTGCAAATTTATGAAAATGAATTACAACATTTGTGTTGCAAAACCCTTCTACCATTTATTCCGACACACCCCTCTTATTCCCCTTTCATCTATCATTTAAAAAAAAGATTATGTATAGTATTTGAAAAAAAGAAGCAATTCTTGTGGAAAATTACTTGCAATTAATTCGTATTTTCGATATGTTTTAGGCTTATTTTGATTTGGTATTTTCGTAATGTAAGTGTTGTCCATATTTATTATTTAACACTTTTGATATAATTTGGGTAAAAACATTCGAATAAAAACAATATAGTTACTACATATCATAATAATATAAAATATAAAACTAGAATACGATAAAAATTAATTTAAAACACTTTGTGTATGACATTGAACTTATAATCATAGACAATTAATCTTCATAAAAATGTACATACAAATTTCACAAAGTTAGAAAACTAATGTTATTGCAAATATAAAATAAAGAGTCACACTTGTGTGCCCCGAGGCACGGTTCTTCCAACTCAACCACCGCATGGTGTTAGAGTTATAGTCTTCAAGTATCACGTGTATAATCTTAATTAGGTATTACTTATATAAAGAACAAAAAATCAAGATCTTTAGTGAATAAACAAGTAATATTTTAAGGGTATGTATGTGATACATGATCACTATATATCTATTACCTATCATTGAATAAAAAGTAATATCTTAAGAGTATATATCTAATACGATGTTTTAACCTGAAAAAGTAATACCTTAAGAGTATACTCATGATATCTGAAGAATATATATCTAACATGCATAATGCGCTGGAGGCACGGATTTAAGATCAGTACCCCCGGGGTATATAAGTTTTGGAGTGACACTTATGTGCCCTTGGGGTACGGTGCCCCCAACTTGACCACCATGAGATATATACTCTTCAGGTATCACTTTTATACTCTGAAGGTATTACTTACCTACAGAACAAAAAATCGATACCTTTTATGAATAAACAAGTAATACCTCAAGCGTTATGTGATACCAATATATATCTAATACCTATCGGCTATCACTAGGGATGACAAAATTGACCCGCCCCGTAGATACCCGACCCGCCCCGTGGTGCTTGGGGCAGGGCAGGCCCGACCCGTTCTTGAAACGGGGCGGGGCAGACCCGCCCCGTGCTCGGGGCGGGGCGGGTCTGGGTACTCATTGCGCCCCGCCCCGCCCCGGACCCGCCCCGCCCCATAATATTTATATATTAATATATATATATATTTATATATGTTAAAATAATTGTTATTTATAAATCCTAAACCCTAATTCAATTAAATTATCCATCTTCTCTATTTCCCTAAACCAGTAACACCACAGTCCCCACCTGTCTCATCTTTCCCTCTCTTTACATTGCCATCCCTTCACCACCGTCGGCCCGCCGCTGCCGCGCCTGTCGCCGCCGCCTCTGACCCACCGCGCCCCTGCCCGTGCTACCCACAACCTGCAGCTACTCTCTCTCTCTCTCTCTCTCTCCTAGAATTGCCGCTGTCTCCAGCCCGCCGTCGTCATCCCCCACGGCCGCAAGCAACGCCATCGCCAGATTTACTCATCTCCCATTATTATTGATTTCCCAATGTATACTCAGATTTCTGTCTCTTTCTTCTTTTACTCTCCATTTCCCATCATTCTTGCCTTCTTTTTTTCTTTTGGTGGGGTCAATTGATTAAATATGAAAAGTTTCATGTAATTTGAATGTGTTTTGTGATTTTTTCTTTTTTGGGTGGAGTGATTCCTGCCATGTTTTCAAGCTTGAGGTTATTCAGTAAGCTATTTTTATTTCTTCCTACTCTTCTTCTTTGTTTTTTTTTTTTAAGTTTTTTATTATTATAATGCATTTGTGGGCTCATAGTTGTAGTCAATTTCTATTCTGGATGCTTATGATTTGAGATTTGTTGAAACCTTGAATTTTAATTTTTATCAGTCAATACCAACAGTTGCAGATTAATGGAGGAATTTAATAAATTTAAGGAAGACATGCATGTACATATAAGTGCGTTTTGTATTGTTTTTGCCTTCATTCTTTTTCTTTTTTTTAAATGGGCGGGGCGGGGCAGGGCGGACCCGCCCCGTACGGGGCGGGGCGCGGGGCGAAAATTGTTGGCCCGTCACGGGGCGCGGGGCGGGGCGGGGCGGCGGGTAGAAGGCACGGGGCGTGCTTGGGTAGTTAACTACCCGCCCCGACCTGCCCCATTGCCATCCCTAGCTATCACTGAATAAAAAGTAATATCTTAAAATTATGCATCTGATACGTGAAGAGTATATACCTAATAATACGCTTTAAGATGAAAAAGCAATACCTTAAGAGTATAAACGTTATATTTAAGATGAAAAAGTAATCCATTAAGAGTATACACGTGATACTTGAAGAGTAATATCTTAAAATTATGCATCTGATACGTGAAGAGTATATACCTAATAATACGCTTTAAGATGAAAAAGTAATACCTTAAGACTATAAACGTTATATTTAAGATGAAAAGTAATCCATTAAGAGTATACACGTGATACTTGAAGAGTATATATATAACACAACAGAGTACGTATATACCTAATAATACTCTTTAAGATGGAAAAGTAATACCTTAAGAGTATACACGTGATACGTAAAGAGTATATATGTAACATCACACGGTGGGCCGGGTTGGAGGCACGATCCGTAGTCGGGTATATAAGTTTTTTTCCAACAATAAAAACAAAACCTCAAAAAGTAGTAAAAGAGAGAAACAAATTAATCCAAAGTTAACTAGAAATAAATTAATTGAATGGCAATTTTAGGTATTAAAACAAACTAGTACTTGCACCCGCGCGATACGCGTTTTGTGATATAATGTTGGTAAATATTAATTAGTTCATAATATAGTGTAGGTAATTTTAGTATATATATAAAAGACAATATAATATTTAATAACTAAGAAAGTATAAATTTGCTTAAAATAATTCAATTCACAACAATATATTGATATTATACACATCCAATTCACTAATCTATGATTAATACTAAAAACAAAAGTATCAAGATCATGATCTTCAAATCAAAATTGGAAATTCTACATGTAAAGTTTGTGAGTTTTTTAAAAACTTCTTTATACACAACAATTATAGTCGAAACATTTTTTTTTATCATCTGTGTTACAAATTAATATCTTCAGTCACTTAAATTTAATATACGAAAAAAAACAAAAAAAAATTATGAATTAAAAAACAAATTCAATTATTAAAATTAAATACATGTGTGTGTGAGTATGTATATATAGAAACATTACACAATAAAATTAGAAATTTTACGTAGGAACTTGATGCAAGCACTGTCAATTATGTATTTTCAACCTTTTATTTCAAAATAAATTGAATTATTATTTTTTTTATTAATATCGCTTAACATCGAAGATGACAGATAGTTATTCTTTTATAAGTATCACGTAAATTAATTGATATGGCAAGACATTGATGATTGATCATTACAATTTAAGTTCAACACATAATCAAAATGTAATAGTAGTCTACGATTATGATAATGACAATATAATTAGAAATTAAGCATATAATTTAAATAATCAGGTGAGCCATATAAATTCAAAATGTGCACCCTCATATGAAAATATACGAAGTCCTAAGTGTAAAGTAAAAGACTAAAATTTTATTTGATTATGAGATATTTATAATTTAAAAAATATTTAAGATGACATATAATTAAGACTAAATACATATTATATATACATATATGTATATACACACATCTTTAATAGTGTTATATTTATTTATTAATTTATATTATTATGGTATAATTATCCCATACAAATTAATATTTGTTATTGAAATTATTGTTTGAATATCTATTGTTGATTTTTAATAAATTCTTCAATAAAAATTAATTTAATTAAGATCGATAAAATGAGAATAAATTAATACAATATTTATATTATTATATCAATGGATTAAATATTAAAAAATGCAAAATAAAAAATTTGTTGATGGGACACTTACAAATATCAATTAAAACAATACTTAGAATGACATATAATTTCACACTAAATACATTATATATATACATATATGTATATACAAGCATCTTTAATAGTGTTACACTTATTTATAAATTATATTTATATTAAATATGATACAATTATCCCCAAACAATTAAATTAATATTTATTATTGAAATTATTGTTTGAACATTATCTATTGTTGGTGTATAAAAAATTATTCAATAAAAAATAACTTAATTAATATAAATAAAATAAGAAAAAACTAATACAATATATATTATAAATTGAATTAATTAAATAATAAAAAATGCAAAATAAAAATATTGTTGATGTGGCATTTTTTGTTGAGAAAATAATATTTTTGTAAATATCTCAAACTTTTCCTCAATTATTATAGTATAGAAATATATAGATAAATTTATCTATTTACTTTTTCTTTTGAGTTTCTATACAATAAATATAAAATTAAATGTATTAAATATTAATATTTTATGTATTTGTTTATTAATAAATTTAAAATAAAAGTTATTAATGATTTCTTAAAATGGAAATATTTAATAAATGTAACATTTATTATAGCTATTTTTGACAGAATCTTCTACTTTTATTTATATAGATTTGTTTTGGACTCGGACAACTAAAACTCCTCGAAATTTAAAACAGGTTATAAAGTTTTAAATATGAAATATGATATTTAAGCGAAAAATCATGAAAAATATTGATGCATATATGTGTATATATCACATTGCAAATGATTGGCTTTTCTGATTCATTGCAAATAATTATCAGCCGTCTTGTGATATATTTATTCTGTATCTTTATTTGTATATTAAGTAAAATATTAAAATAATTAATAAAATCAAGTTTTCCAGCTAATTTATTTAATTATTAAAAATCTAAACTGAATTGACAAAACCAATATTAAAACACAAATGCTTCTATGCACCAGGTGCACGGATCTGAATTGGTGTAATTGGGGCGACCCGACCCGGATCCACGCACCTGGGTCAGCTGTTTTTTTTTTTTTTTTCCCGCTTCAGCATGTTACCTTTATGTTGTAAGGATGTGACATTTATGTTATATAAGTGTCAACTTTATATATAAATGTTATAACCTTTATGTTTAGTAACTTAGAATAAAATGAAGATTTTTAGGTTTTTTCGCTTCAAATTGAGACTTTTATGCTGTATTGTTGTGACCTTTATGTACAATCCTTGTGACCCTTATGTACAAATATTATGACCTTCAGAGTGTAAAATTCTTCCCTTTTTTCTAAGTTAGAGTATATAAATGTCATTACATTTATTCATAAAGGTCACACCTATATAACATAGGGTAGTTCTATAGTACACCAGGTGTATTAATACACCAGACTCTCAACTCATTTTCAGCCATCAGATTTGAGATCATTAAAGTCAAAGTCAACTATGATCTTAGATCTAATGGCTGAAAATGATGGAGAGTCTGGTGTATTAATACACCCGGTGTACTATAGAAGGACCCTATAACATAAATGTCACACTCATACAACATAAAGGTAACAGTTTGAAGCGAAAAAATAAAATTTAAAAAAAATGTGCGGATCCAGGTCGACCCGGACCCGACCCAAATTGTATGTACACCAGTTGCACAGGAGACTAACTCATATTAAAACATTAATTAATCTCTTTCCATACCAAAAGGGATTTTGCAACTTTTGCTTCAAGCGAAGGTTTATAATAAGCACATTTTGAAGCAATTTGCCATTAAATAACATTTTACTTAATTATATTAATTGATTGTGTTTTAACTCAATACATGACTCAACAATCCTGAATTGATATGACTAGCTATTAATTTTCACACAATTTCCAATTCACACAACGAAAAATGAAGCATTTATTTCTGGGCAAAATATTTGGTGCAACTGGTGAGATTCATGCATCCGGGTTGACCTGCCCCACGTGCCTCTGATGCGCGTTTTCATGCGTCCCACCCACACACCTGGTGGGTGCGCTCAAACCCACAAAGATTCGCTCCAGACAGTTATACCCTCATGTTATGTTACGGTTATCTTCATGTTATGTTAGTGTTACCCTCATGAGGAAACCCTAACATAACGTAAAGGTAACTCTAACATAACATGAAAGTAACCTTAACGTAATGTGAGGGTCACTCTAACATAATATGAATGTATGATTAACATTGTTTTTTTCCTTCATATTATGTTAATGTTAATTTCATGTTATGATAGTGTTACCTTCATGTTATATTAGTGTTACCTTCGTGTTATTTTAATTCAATGATTTTGAACTAAGGATATGAAATCTGGAGATGAGGTCATATTAATATAAAACGAAGGTAACCCTAATATAACACGAAGGTAACACTAATATAACGTGAAGGTAACGACTAAAATACATGAAAAAAGTAAAGAGGCGCGGGCTGGGCGGGCCAGCCCAGCCCGCGCGCGGCCCAGTTGCACGGATCGTGCAACTGGTGCACAGGAGAATAACTCTTATGTTTGGTTTCGAGACAAGATTCGAATTTTATAATATTAAATCATGGCAAAAACTTATATACCCCTGAGGCACATAGGGGTACGGATCTAGGTATTATATACATGTTCTTCAGGTGTTATATATATACTCTATATACTCTATAAATGTTATGTTTCTTGGTGTTATAAATATACTCTACAAATATCATATGTATATAAGAGTATAGATGTGATACTTGAAGAGTATGTACATGATACTTGTAGAGTATATATTTAACACTATATGATAATTAATTTTGGGGTACCATGCCCCGGGGCAAATAAGTGCCACTCTTAAATCATTGGTGGTGTTTGAATGACATGAACTTGGTATAGAACACTTTTATTATTATTAACCATCGATCACGTAGTTATTTAGCAATACATGATCATGTGATCATCGTGTATTTAAACTCCTCTCTAGTTAGAGTGGATTCAAAAATTATTAATTTCAAAGTTTGCATTTCGGACCAAAATCCAGCAAACACTAACCTTAAAATAATTTTAACTGCATCTCCCCTTGTGGAAGAATTCGTACATTTAAAACTAAATTATAAAAACAAATCAATGATCGATCATTGCAACTCTTTATAAACTTCATATTTGGGTATCAGATTCCAACAAGATGAGGATAAGGGAAATCTAATTAAGAATTAACATGATCCACAATTACATGAGCCAAATATACATTAATTAGATGGTGGTCCTACTCCTACTTCTACTGATCATTCATATAATGCCACCTGGAAATTCTGATTCCCAAAACTAATATTTAAATTACCAAAATTATTATGATTAATATCAGCACTTGAATTATTAATTACCTCAATTAGTCCAACACAAAAACTCATGTGAGACAGTTTCACGAACACTTTATATGAGAGGGATCCTTATTACCCATAAATATTTGAACTCATATCCACAAACTTTCATATGGATTGTTAAATGTGGGTTATGGGTTGACTCGTCTAACGAAAAAATATTTATGAGACGGTCTCACACAAGACTTACTCTCTAATGATAAATAAACATGTAAATTATGATTGTCAGGTACTAAGCATTAGCGAAGGGTGTTGACATCTTTCAAACTAAGTTGTAACTATTAAAGTCAAGGTTAATTATGAGATTTTCGATAAAGTCCATGCTTATTAATCAAGTTTACTAAAGTATTAGAGAAGAAAAAGAAATCCATTATCCCTAACCACTTTCACTTTGAATTGTTGATGTTAATTTAGGAACAATATATATACACTTTTGTACTTATATAATGTAATATACCCAATAATATTTTCGTGTTCTTAGAATTATTACGCCACCCTAATGGCGATCATTATTCATGAAATTAGTGATTATTGATATAATTAGAGTTCAAGTCTATTGTAGTGAGATTGAAGTTCTTGTACAATAGAGTAATAGGTTGGCCAACATCTACAACCTCCACCCCTAATTAATAATTAGCAAGCCAATAGCTATATATATATATATATATATATATATATATAAAACTTATAGCTATATAAAAAAAAATTGAGCTAATCCAAAGCCGGCAAAATACTAAACTTGTGTAGTATATTAGAAAAAAAAAGGTCTAATTCTATGTATATCAATATTGAGTTTATTATATGAAATATTGTGTATATAATATAAGGGTAATTGCTATAAAAATTATGATTTAACATGATCTTTATATTTTGTACATTTTGCAGTCAATAACCAAAATTTGAATATCTGAAATTTATCGGTTAGTTACGAATGCACAAGATCTTGAAAGTCATGTTAAATTTGCTAATAGTCAAAAATTGTGTTAAAATTGCAATTTTGAGAAAGTTCGTAATTTTTACAACAATTATTCTCTTTCTATATATATAGTGAGTTTTATCTGAGATTGTCTCGCGGATCATATTAACATGATATGAGTCAACCCACAATGCACAACTAACACTTCACAATTCTCAATATAAATTTGTGAAAATAGGATTGAATATTAGTGAGTAAAAATGTCCGTTTTATAAAAAATATTGGTGAGACAGTCCACGCAAGTATTTTGTGATATATATATATATATATATATTGTGTTGTGTATGTGCGTAGAGGTAGGGGCGGCCGCCAGCAGCTTAGCAAGAGTTGAATTGCTTAAGGGCCAAAAAGGAACAAGATGAGAGGATGAAGCATTAATATATACACAAAACATAACATGGGGATCATGTTAATGAGAGAGAGAGAGTGTGTGTATTAGGAGAAATAATAAAAAGAAAAAAGAATAAGAAGAAAATAAAAAAAGGGGAGGCAGAACACAAGTAGTCAAGTGGGGGGTAAAGGAAGCATGTGCGATCATATGGTGGTTGGCCCTTATCCTGCCCCACACCATCCCCCACTCTCTTCTCCTAAACCCATGAAATCATGCTTTCTTTCTCACTTATTTTTTTTCTTCTTTCTTATTGCCCTATTTTTTTACTTTTTTTTTTTAATATAACGAAAAGATTGATTCTCACGTCTCCTACTCACCTCCCATTTCCAATCCTCTCTCTCTCTCCTCGCCCCAATATTCTTCCACTTTTCTTCATTCCCTTCACACACCCTCTCTCTCTCTCTCTCTCTCTTCCTATTTGTTGTTATAAAGAGATCTTGTGTCAGAAGTCTGGGACTGAAGTTTTCTTTTGTCCTTGTGAGCAGGAAGGTCCCTTTTGTGTCAGAACACCAAATCTTTATGCATGTCCAACTCCATTTTATATATATATATATACATACATTCTCTCCAATCAATTTTAAGGAAATAAAACCCTAGTCTTGTCTTCAATCCATCTCCATGAAAACCAACATGAATTCACCCTCACCTCCTCATCACTCCATCAAAACTAGATTCGCAGCTAAGTTTCTTGTAGCCATGAAGAAGCTAAACAAGAACAGATCCCCTTCACCATCCATGGCGGAGAGATACAAGAGATGCCTTGCTGTCAAAGCTGTGGCCTGCGCCTCCATGGCTTCCACAGTCGGGCCCAGAAGAGCCTGGAGTCGGGCCGTGCTTAGAAAGATGAAAAAGCACGCACTCCACCATTCTTATCTGATGAATAAGAGCACAAGGCCACAGAGGAAGAAAGCCCAGAGAGCTGTAAACCCTAGAAAAAACCTAGGATTCCGACAAGAAGACGATCTTCGTTGCCTCGTCCCCGGAGGTGAAGGGATGGAGTTTTGCAGTTTGTTGAGTGAAACTTCTCACTACATAAAATGCCTCCAAGCTCAGGTACAGGTTATGACTAATATACTTGATCACTTTTCTTCTTCAAATAAGCACAATGCTACCTAGCTAAGCTTGCTTAATTTGCTTTCTCTCCTTTATATATTTATATAAGCAAAGATCACCAGAGAGAGAGAGAGAGAGAGAGAGAGATGGTTTTGCAAATGCAGAAGTTCACCAGTTCTTATGTCATATAGAAAATAATAAGGTGATTTCAAATATTGGGATATATAGCTTTTGATTGTAGAGATAGAAGAGAGATGAGTCATGATGAGATTCTACAAATATATATGCTTGACTTTTAAACTGTTTGTTTAATTTGTACATAAATTGTAAACCTTAATTTCTTTCTATGCTTCTGTTTAATGTATATTGCTTTGTTGGCTCCTTTTCTTTTACTTTTTTTGGTTTGTAAACAAAGAAAGATGGAATATATAGTTGGCGAAGGTTTACATCTCCTATTAATTTCAACTTGACCACTCACCCCATCTATTTAATATTTATCATAACTCATGAATTTTGATATTAAATACAATTTGGAACTTTGAGGATTTCTATAACTAGTATTTAATTGCTAGCTAGCTATATATATAAGTAGGTGATCAATATATAAATTCTTCAAAAATAGTACTTGTATTTATAAGGTGCATGACTGATTAATAGAATCCCCTGTTACAGTATTTTGTGGAATATATAGTTTTCCAGCTTGTCAACTATATATTTTCTTGATGAGGTTTTGTTGTTTTTAATTTGGGAATTATATATTCTTTAAATATTTGCATATATGGAATTGGAGCATCAATTAATCTGCACTATATCTTATTTTATCTATGTATGATTAATCTTTTCATTATGTATGTATCTTTCTGACTTTCTGAACAGGTTAAATTGCATATATAAAACCTTTCTTTATATACGAATTATGCTAATACTTGTATTTAATTAAGAAAATGCACAGGCAACCAATTGCTATTTTAAAACCAGATATTCTTTAATACTTTTTTTTCTTGATATATATATATATATATGTGTGTGTGTGTATTATCTTGATATACTTAATTATTTTTATTCGGTTACTGTTCTTTTTTCTATGTTTGGTGATGTGCTTTTAATTAAAGTACTTAAATTTACTTTTGATTATTAATCTTTAATTATATTTATTTGAGTTAGTCTCCTGTGCAACTGGTGTACATACAATTCGGGTCGGGTCCGGGTCGACCCGGATCCGCGCACTTTTATTTATTTTATTTTTTTTGAATTTTATTTTTTCAATTCAGGTTGTTACCTTTATGTTATATGCATGTGACCTTTATGTTATATAAATGTGACCTTTATGTATAAATGTAATGACCTTTATATACTCTAACTTAGAAAAAAATGAAGAATTTTAGCAAAATTTGTACATATTTACGTTTATGTAATATTAGCTGCACATATATCCATCCTTAAAATGCATTGAATTTTGAAAATTTCAATTTTTTTCAAAGTTATGGATTAAAAAGGTCATAATATTTGTACATAAAGGTCACAAGAATTATACATAAAGGTTACAACAATACAACATAAAGGTCTTAATCTGAAGCGAAAAAACCTGAAAATCTTCATTTTTTTCTAAGTTACTGAACATAAAGGTCATAACATTTATATATAAAGGTCACACTTATATAACGTAAAGGTCACATCTTTACAACATAAAGGTAACAGCCTGAAGCGAAAAAAAAAAGAAAAAAAAAAAGAAGATCCAGGTGCGCGGATCCGGGTCGGGTCGCCCCAGTTGCACCAATCCAGATCCGTGCACCTGATGCACAGCAGCATTTGCCTATTTATTTCTATGTACGTTGGTCTTTGATTAATTACCTTTGCATTTACTATTTACTAATCATGCATTATTTTTATTTTGACCCTGTCGCTTATTTTTTGTTTTTGTCATTATTAATATAACTTCTTAATTTTTTTTCGTACACTTCATCATGTCAGTGGAATTACAAATGCAATATTCCTGCAGACAAACAATATCTGAAAATTCTTTAGAAGAAATGCTCCAAACATCCACATTATATATACATTATATAAATACCTTTGGGAGTATTTTAAGGATAATTAAGTTATAAGCCTTATTTTAAATTATAGTCACTTTTAATTATTTTGATTAGCATACCTTTCTTATTTTTCATTTTGTCAATAATTAACCTTTTATTTATTTTCCATTTTGGTTATTTACTTTTGCACTTTATTTTGGTCATTTGCTGATCTGAACTGGTCTTGCATTTAATTAATTTGATCATTTATGTCTATACTTGTTCTTACTTGCAAGCTCATATGAACCTCTATATCCCAGGAAATTACAAAAATAAAAGTAAGTCAAACTTTGAACGACTAAATCGAAAGTACGTAAAAAATGAATCTAAAATGAAACAAAATGAAATAATTAAATGTACATGAATGCATATCCAAAATGGAAAGAAAAAAAAAAACGTTGGCTAAACGAAATCCACTTTTATAAAGATATATATCGATTGTGATGAATATAATTCGAATCTGAATGACATAATTTTCTAATCTTTACCATCACTCCCTCCTACTCCTCCTAACTCATCAGAGAAAAAATCAAAAAACTTGTAACCAGAATTTGATGTAGGTTGGGTATCTTAATTACTTCGAGTCTCCCCACCCTCATGAATTGTATTTAAAATGGATGTAAGAACTTGCGTGAGACGGTCTAACGGATAGTTTCTATGAGATGAACCCTTTTATCCAAATCCAACTTATTTCCATAAATTTATATGCAAATTGTGAAATGCGGGTTGACTTGCCTCACATAAAATGATCCATGAGATGATCTCATATAAGACTGAATCTGGTCCAAATAAATTAGTGCCCAACGGATAGACTTAATAATTTTATAGAAGTTGCTTATTCTCAAATATCATGATCTAATTTAACCACCAAACATACAGAATTTTCAAAAATTGACTTCCATGTGCAAAAGTCAACATCAAATAGATTCTATACATATTGGCTAAATATTCTATATATACAAGCTAAACACAAAAATGATGAATAATATAAATACAATTAAGATAAGTCAAGAATATATAATTTTTAATTAATTAGCAAGAATATTAAAGGTTGTAGAGTTGGTTAACTAGGTGATCAGTGGCTTTAAATTGGGCGGTGAGGGCTTAGACTATATTTATCAACAACTCAACCTTTTAATAAAATATTCATTTCTCTCTTTTTACAATCTACAACCCAACCAAATTCCAATCTTTTTACACTTTATCAGCAACCCAACCCAACCTAACTTTTTAATAAAATATTCATTTATCTCTCATCTATATATACACTATAATAATTAATATGGAATTATATACTACTTTGAGAATTTTTGTAATTATATTCAAAAATATAATAATTGTATATTAACTCAGCAATTATAGTAAGAAAATTTGTTTCGAAAATACACTAAACATAACATATTAACACAATAACTAAATTAAAATTGAGATTTGGAGAAAATTAAGAGTTTTGATGATATTGAGAGTTTTGGTAATCTCCAAGATTAATAAAATCATCAAAATTAGAAAAAAAAAATTGGGAGTTTAGGTAATAATTATGATTGTTTGAATCCATAATAAGAAATAAATTATAGAAATTAAGTGAGAAAAGAGTGAATGAAAATGTCAAAAAAGATAGAATTTTAAATTGAGAGAAATTAAAGAGTTTTTGATTGTGATTCAAAATATGTCAATATTACACTCTATTTATAGATAAAAAAAGGATAAGAATTTTGGTTATTTTTAAAAAATAGAATAAAATAAAATAAATATCATTTATCAAGAATATAAATTATATCCATAAAAGTTTATCACAACCAATTACAATAGAACACTTGTCACAAAAGTGGATATGGAGGTGGGTTGTTCCACCACTCCATGCTCCAACTGGTTGGTTCTATTATTTTCATCTATCTTTTTAATTTTTTTGTCTTATTCAAGCAACCCGTTCCACGGGTTGCCAATAAACACAGTCTTAGGTGACATTTTGATGGGGTGGTTTATGGGCTACCTCTCATCAATATGACTACTAATTTCATGATTGGTGATGATGAGCATGCATGACATCATGCTTCAATTTTATTTCTCAATAAAATACATAACATGGGACACTATATATTTATCCATTTTTGTTACTTTTTCATTATATATATTTTCTTTTAATTTAATAAAAGGGTCTTTACGTAATATTATATATATATATATATATATATATTTCTATGTCTTCTTTAGATGAGTTAGTCATGTATAGCTAGTACTAGGCATTTATCATTTTCAGACTTATGATAGCTTGCATGGGTTTTTAGTCCTTTTAATGATTATTGAGATTTTAAATTCCTCCTGTATGTTTCTTTTTTTTTTTTTTTTTTTCATTTTGGTTGGATCACATCCATGAATTTCCATATAGAATCAATTTACTTTTAAAATATTAAAGTAAAAATATGTTACATACGACAATAATTAGCTCATAATTACCCACCATAGAACATGTCAATATTACACGTGATCATCCACAACTGATATATGAATTTCAAATTCATATATATATTCTTAAATAATGAAAGAAATAAACTAATTTCTGATATATAATGATATGATCTCGCTTGATCAATGGTGAACATATATATCAAGTCATTATTCCATATATACATAAGTAAATGAGTTTTGATTTAACACACATTAGAGTGAGGGTGCATGGTAATGGTGGTGGCCTGGGCTAGTTAAAATTGAGGGTTTTGTGAAGTGGTGGTTGGTTATTAGATCGGTAGAAATATAAAATTGGTCTATATATAGCATGTTGAGTGCTTTAAGGTTTTTGCCTATTTTTAGAGGTAGTGGGGTTGGTGGGTCATTCTGCTAGCTGGATGTATATTTATATATATGGTTAGGGTTTTTTGGTTGCTAACAAAAATTGATACTATTATATATAAAAGGTGGCTTGAAATTAATTATAGTATATTTTTTATTGGTCTAAATGTTGTTTTTAACTTTGTTTCTTTATTAATCATCAACTGGTCGATAGTATTTCAATAAGTATTAATATCAAGTCTATATTATATATATAACTCGTTCAAACACCTGACCTTTACTTCTACAATAGTCTTAAAGAGAAACTTAAGAGAACTTGATACATAAATTAGCTTTATATGTTATATGAATCATAAACTTTGTAATTCAAGTGCTCTCCATTTTTATAATAAAGTTGTAGATTGTGGTACTCAAGATTAAATTTGGATCAATTTGTCCAACCAACATGTGCTTCTACATGTTCACGTGGTCGGAAAATTGAACAATGAAATGTACCGGATAGTGAAAATTACACATTTCAAAATTTCTACAAATAAGTGTAGAATCGAATACAATTGGGATGAGAAATTTTTTTTAATCCTATATTAAAAGATATAAATAACATTACTATTTATATTTTATGTTATTATAGATGTGTTTAGTATTTTGGTATTTTAAACCATTGATAACTTTAAAAGTATTTGGGTGTTTTAGGTGAAGAGTAGATGTGTAAAACTTCTTCCATTATCAGTATTAAATATGGAGGTGGTGATCTTATAATTAACTAAGAATGGACAATATCACAATGGGCAAGGAAGTTTAAAAAGGCAAAATATATCATGCAATGTTTATATTATTAAGTAATATATATATATATATATCATGAAATCAAGAATGAAATAATATTGTTTAATTAATATTCTAAAATATACTCTATATACGTACGAACTCCGTCCTCTGCAACAAAGGAGTACGTAGTTCTTATTCTCCTTAATTACATCATAATTAATATTAATTACCAATTTATATATGGTTAATTAGTTGTGCAATTAGATCGATTTTCAAATCTCCAGTGTTGAAAAGTATGGTGTATATGTAAACTCACCCATCAACTTCACGTCGGCATTACTATTCAACATATATATATATATATATATCATGAACAATTGAACATGTAAGTATCTGAAACTGTTTATGTTATAGTACATCATGTGTATTAATATACCAGATTCTTCATTTATTTTCTGTCATCAGATCTGAGATTAATAATGTCAAAGTCAACAATGTTCTCGGATATAATGACTGGAAATGGTGGAGAGTTTGGTGTATTAATACATCTGGTATACTACAGAATCACCCCATATTTTAATGTGGTGGCATTAAAGATTGACAAATCATCTCAAATTTTTCTCCATATTTGGAGATGTCGAATTTCGACAGTAAGTCATTGATTCCAACAGCTACGTTAATAAATTTGAAAACTCGACCAGAATAAAAATGAAAATTTTAAACATGATAGGCTAAAATTGGACCCCTTTTCTTTATTTTTTCTTAGGTCGTGGGTTTCATTGTATATGTAGTAGATTTGTTATAAAATTTGACTTTTTTATTTTTATATGATTGGATTCTTACTACCAATTCAATTGGAAAATGAAGAATGATACTCTTAATTAGTTAAAAATAATATAAACCTAAGGCCAGTAAGAAAGTGAGAAATGATGAAAACTGATCTTATTGAATTTCATGTAATAATCTCTTATTTATCTGCATGTTTTAGTTGTGTTTTCAAATATTAAACAATATTTATGTATGAATATTTTTCTACTCTCTATAAGTCTAGATGGATCCTCTGTACCATAAAATTATGTCTCATTTATATACCGCATCAAAATTACGTAGTTTTGATATTAAAATAATATTATGATTTGTAACCATTTTCATTTTAAAAATTAATTTAACGAGTTTGAAATATGATACACTCATGTAAAAGAGATCTAATTTTTTATTCTCATACCCCATTTTCAAAATTTAACGGAAGCAGGTCATGCGCCTTCAGGGACGGATTTAGGGGGGGCGCGGGGGGCGGTCGCCCCCCTTGGATTTTTATAAAATTTCAATTTATATATAGACTTTGTTATTTAGATATTTAATTTTTAAGAATTCGCCCCCCTTGATTTTTAAAATTTCGCCCCGCTTAAATTGTAATTAAAAATATGATTTAGCAGTGAATCAGTAATAGTAAAATAAAATTGTGATAAAATCGGAGTAATTTATGAATAACTAGTCCATAATTTGTTAAATCATATTTAATTTGATTGTAGTAAATTAATAAGTTAAATAGATTTACAACTTCTAAGATACAATTTTAGCCCAAAGGCCCAAACTATAGGCCCAATTTATTTATAATACCTCATAACTTATAATTTTGAAGCTCATCTATCAAAAGGGGATAAAGGGAGAAGAGAATAGATTAGGGCAACTTGTCAAATTCAAATTCTCTATCTCAATTCTCAATTCAATAATCATTTTGGGTGCACATCGCAGCACATGATCTATCATTCAAGTAAAATTCAACATATTTTCAGAATTTCAAGTCAAAAGGTGAGTTAGAATTTTGAATTCATATTTTATATCACTTACAAATGTGTTATTCTAATTTAGATGAATTCATGATCATGAATGATGAGTATTGAGTAATAAGTTTATTGTTTCCTTTCTCAATTATTGGATCATGTAGTAGAGGCCTTATCACATTATTATTATTTTTTAAATGAAAAGAAAAATTTGAGAAAGGAATTTGGCATTTCCTGCAGAGCCGCCGCAGAGATGCTGAAAGTGGCATTAATTAGGAGAGGGAGAGAGGGGATGTGTATGTTTCTTGAAGGGCAGCAATTTTTTATTTGGTTAATTATGCTATCTGGTTAGAATTGATGATGAGATAAGGAATATGAGAATAGAGATGAAGAAGATGTTGTGTGTCAGTTCTGTAAACAGTAAAATGGAATTCAGACTGTGTAGAGAGAGTTGATGACATTTCTGCAAAATTCACACAAAGTTGATTGATGGATGAAATATCTCCACTTATTGCTCTTCCATTTAAGCTGGGAAATTTGATTTTTGTAATATATTAATAGAAATATCACTTGCATTCTGCTAGAGGTGTTGTTGATGTTGAGCCTTTATTTCATTGTATTTCAGGATCTCATATTCTCATGGGGAACAAAAAGATTGATTCTTTTTTCAAGAAAAGAGGTCCTGAAATCAATAATAGTTCTCAAATTGCACAACCTTCTACTGAAGTCAATGATCAAATACCTAATGAGTCTTCTCAAATATGTGAGCGCCCAAACAAGGCTCCTAGAGTTGAAAATAGAGACTTTGACACATCTTCTTTGGAGCGTGATCCGGGTCTTCGGAAATCAATTTGGGAGTATCCCCCTAATCAACAGGATGAAGTTCGTCGAGCTTACATCATATTTGGACCATATCAACCCATCCCTCCAAAATCTCCGAAGTATGTTGATAAGAATGGGCGTCGGTTTCTTGCATCTTGGTACAAATTATTCCCGAATTGGCTTGAGTTTTCACCAACTAAGGATGCTGTTTTCTGTTTACCTTGTTTTCTATTCAACAAACCATACGGTCGTCATGGAAGTACTTTTACAGTTGAGGGATTTCGATCATGGAAGAAAGTAAATGAAGGATCTCAATGCCCTTTTGTTACTCATGTGGGCACAGATGCAAATTCTCTACACAAGAAAGCAATGAAATATTATCTTGATCTTGAAAATTCTTTGCAACATATCGAAAGGGTTATTGAGAAACAAACTTCACAACAAGTTGCAAGAAATCGGCTACAATTAAAGGTGTCTATAGATGCTGTCAAGTGGCTCACGTTTCAAGGTTGTGCCTTTAGGGGGCGGGATGAGACTAAAGAATCAAGAAATCGAGGTAATTTTCTTGAACTACTGAAGCTCTTAGCATCTTATAACGAGGAAGTTAAAGCGGTTATCTTAGAGAATGCCCCAAAAAATGCATCATATGTTTCTCCAACTATTCAAAAGGAAATTTTATCTATCATGGCAACCAAAATCCAAAGATACATTCGGGAAGAGATTGGTGATTCAAAATTTTGCATAATAGTAGATGAAGCTCGTGATTAGTCCAAAAAAGAGCAAATGGCAATTGTATTGAGATTTGTTGATAGAAAAGGTTTCATACGTGAGAGATTCTTTGATATAGTTCACGTAATGGAGACAACATCCTTAGCATTGGAGAAATCAATTTCTGAAGTTCTTTCACGTTATTGTCTTAATGTGAAGGATATTCGAGGTCAAGGGTATGATGGTGCTAGTAATATGCGAGGGGAGTTGAAGGGATTGCAAGCTTTAATAGCTAAAGAGTGTCCGTTCGCATATTACATTCATTGTTTAGCTCATCGACTTCAGTTAACTCTGGTCACTACATCAAAGGAGGCTATCTCTGTTAACCAATTCTTTTCATATGTGACAACCATTATCAACTTGGTTGCTTGTTCGAGCAAAAGACATGATCAATTACGAGACATTGAGACATCAAACATCACAGAATTGATTAATGCTGGTGAAATTGAGTCTGGCAAAGGGAAAAATCAAATTGGCACTCTTCAGCGTCCTACAGATACTCGATGGGGCTCTCATTTAACTTCTCTTCGTAGTTTGGCGAGGATGTTTGATTCGGTTTGTGTTGTTCTACGAGATATCATTAAATCTGGGAATCTAACTCAAAGAAGTGAAGCTGATGGAGTTTATGATATGATGACATCCTTTGAGTTTATATTTGTCATGCATTTTATGATTGATGTGCTTGGAATTACTGATGATTTATGTCAAGCTTTGCAGCGTAAATCTCAAGATATACTGAATGCAATGCAATTGGTGTCATCAACAAAAACACTTCTCCAAAAATATAGAGAATGTGGGTGGAATTCCTTACTTGAGAAAGTGACATTGTTTTGTGAAAAACATGATGTGGAGATTCCGGATTTCAATGTTCAATACAAAGCAGGTCGAGGCCGGTCTCGCCATCAAAGAGATAACCCAACAATTGAGCATCACTACCGTGTTGATATATTCATCTCTGTTGTGGATTTGTTGTTTCAAGAAATGGATTTTCGTTTCAAGGATGATATGGTGGAATTACTTGTTCTTAGCTCCGCTTTGGATCCACGAGATGATTATAAATCATTTCGAGTTGAAGACATATGTAAGCTTGTGAATAAGTTTTATCCTAATGATTTTACAGCACAAGAAAAGGAGCATTTGAAAATTCAATTGGAGCATTTTGAAATTGATGCACACCAAAACTCAAAGTTGCAAAATGTGTCAACAATTGCAGGCTTATGCCAAGTGCTAGCAGAGACAGAAAAGTCTATAGTTTATCCTCTTGTTGATAGGATTATTCGTCTAGTGCTAACTCTTCCTGTCTCAACAGCAACAACAGAACGAGCATTTTCTGCTATGAAGATTGTGAAGACACGACTTAGGAACAAAATGGAAGATGATTTTCTTTCGACTTACTTGGTCACATATATCGAGAAAGAGATAGCTCGAGAATTTTCAATAGATTCTATCATTGATGATTTTGATCTCTTGAAACATCGCAGAATACAATTAATTCAAGATGTCGAACTTAGAAAATTAGAATGATGATTTATCTTTTGTATATCTTTTTTATAGACTTTATGATATATTGTTGAAGAAAAATATTTTATCAAATTATGTATGTCTATTAAGTTACTTCTTTTCAATAACACTATATTTTAGCATTATATATTCATAAACTTTAAATTGAGAACGTTTTTTGATTAACACTACAAAATGAAGATTACCGCCCCCTTGAAACAAAATCCTGGATTCGTCCCTGTGCGCCTTCAGTCACTGCGACCTTTTCTTTGGATTTGAATCTTTGCAGCCCATTTATTTGGATTAAGTAAGAAAGTTTTTATTTATTTTAAATTGCATTTGTGCATAATTTGATATTAATAATATATACACTTGAGTGCGAACTTTTCGAATGACTTTTAAAATTGTATCATCACCCTTAATTATAATGGTGGTAAATTTTGGGTGATTAATTCGTAGAATAAGAACTGGATTTACTTTGAATTGTATGTGATATTAAATATAGACTATCAAATATATGATACATTATGTAGTACATCAGGTGAATTGATACACCAAACTCTCCACTATTTTCAGCCATTAGATTTGAGATCATTGTTGACTTTGATCTTACTAATTTCAGATCGGATGGCTGAAAATAGGTAGAGTCTGGTATAGAACCATCTCAAATATATAGGGTGGTTCTATAATATACCAGGTGTATTAATACACTAGATTCTCCACAATTTTCAGCCATTAGATCTCATATAATTGTTGACTTTAATGATCTCAAATCTGTTGGTAAAAAATGGGTGAAGAGTTTGGTGTATTAATACAGTTGGTGTACTACAAAAGGACCCCAAATATATATTACCAACTTCAAAAGTGAAATCAAAATTTGCAAAGAATTTCAATGTTATAATTTTAATCTAGCTTTTAGAACAAAATAGAAAAAAATTCCAAGAAATATATACCATTTACCAAAATGTAACAAATTTGAAGGTGGTAAATAGTGATATTAGAGTGGAAATGTCATGTGGAAATTGAAAAACAGCTAATAATGGTGATTTGTCATTTAATTAACCATTTATTATAGATAAATATTTTGTGCAACTGGTGCATCGACCCCCGCGCCTTTCACACGTCCCAACGCGCTTCCACGCGCCTGGTGGGTGCTCTCAAACCCACCAAAATTCGCTCCAGGCAGTCATATCTTCATGTTATGTTAGTGTTACCTTCAAGTTGACACTAACATAACATGAAGGTCGGTCTAACATAACATGAAGGTATGATTAACATTATTTTTTACCTTCATATTATGTTAGTGTACATTCATATGAAGATAACATTAACATAACATGAAAGTAACATTAACATAACATAACATAAAGATCTCGACCAAAACATTCGAAAAAATAACACTAACATAACATAGCATAAAGATCACGACCAAAACACGTGAAAAAGTAAAGAGACGTGGACTGGGCTAACCCGCACGCGGCCCGATTGCACGGAAACCATGCACCTGATAGAGTCACTCTTAATTATATCTATATAGAGTTTATAGAGTTGCTTTTATTCTTAAAACGAAATTTCATCTTGAAAATTACCGACGCTGGCATTGCAGGTGTTCATTTGGAGTTTGATTAATTGATTCACTGAAGGAATATAGTATATTGAGAAAATTGCAATATAGGTAATGCTTAAAATCAATATTGATAATTTTAAAATTTAAATGTAGAAATTACATAATAACGACCTTAAATGGCATTAATTTAATATAAACACACATTTTGATTGCGATATTGGATGACACAGAAACAGACACACACATATAGAGAGAGAGAGAGAGAGTTAAATATCTGTGTGTTTTTTTAATTAAAAAATTAATCTTAATTTATGTATTATTAATTTTTAGGAATTTTGGCATATAAAAATCACAAAAAATTATATGAACCCCTCCACATTCATAAGTTCATAAGATGGAAATCCACTACCCCTAATACAACTTAACATTACATTTTGATAATGATACAAATTATGTAAGATTCAATTCATTAACAATAATTACAAATGCTAGTCAATGTATGACAAATAAAAAACAAAAATCAAAACAATAATAAAAAAAAATTATGAAATATTACTTTTTAGTGTCAAGTGTTAGAGTTGGGTGACAATTTTAAATAAAAATAGTACAAAATTTACAGTATTCTAAATTTTAAACAAGTGAATTCCTCACTAGAATTCTGTTACGTGCACAAAATATGTTGTGCTCTGCTTTTCAGATTAACAATTGCAGAAGCATGATGATCCAACAATACCAGACCAGTATTGAAGGATTCAAAACCACAACACTAACTGATAGTTAATGCAAACTCTAATCATACACAACAAATCACTCTTCCTACAGTTAAAACAACACACTTATATAGCATAATCACTTCAATGATTTCCCACAGCATAATTCTACGTAAATAACTTCTGAGAATGATATCATATATCAAATGCTAAAATCCACAGAATTTCATTAAACTTGCCTATGAACGAACAGCACCAGAGCAAGAAAAGCACACAGAATTCCATCAAATGATACTTCTCTTCTCCAAATAATACAAAATCACTCACATCTAGTACTAAATGTGTGAGTCAGTGCTTTATATTCGATCATACTGGATCATTGAGCAGTGCAATCACAAAATGGCCTAACCTAATTGGTTTACTAACAACTTTTCATGTAACATTCCTTCTATTCGCTCTCCTTATCCTTTTCTTGATTTACTTTCTATGTTTGTTCAACCTATTCTTCATGCTTTTTTCTTACTTGAGTTGCTATTTAGAATATGGGATGTGATACAAAGCAAAGCCACAGATAGATATATACATTGTGTTCTGCTCTATCGAGGAAAGTTGCATCTAGAGGTTCTACTATTACCTTCTTCCTCAAGTGACAAACTGTAGCATTCACTGTAGTCAAGGTAAACCAGAATTAGTAGTTGCTGATCCATGGCCAACAAGTAATTGAGAAAAAGAAAACATTTATTGCTTATTTCTTCAAAATGAGAAGTATGTATAACTCAATATCTAACATTTTATACTACAAAAAAAAGGAGAATCAATTGAACAATTGCAATTTACCCCATATTCATAGACAATTTAACATAGTAGCAAACTGTGGCAAATAGATCACCTGATTCCTCAAACCTGATGCTCCCATTGTGTTCATCTCCCCTGTATCCATCATGCGGTTCTCGTTTCACCCCAAATTCCCTCATCACCTACTGATTGAATTCGCACGATTGTATCAAGAACAGGAGGCAGCATCAGTACTTTGAAGACTCGCTATAGCCTATACATGCTATCACAATCACGCACACTGAATGATGGAAATGTGATCTCTAGACCAGACTCTTTGTACATGCAAGTATTGAAAATCCATAACGTGATTGAGCTGTTGTGCTTCATTTTGTTCCCCTGCATAGTCTACAATGCTGTCCTTGCAATACTATCCTGATCAAGTTTATATCGGAGCTTCCCTGACCGAATCTGATGACCAAAGTAGCTTAATTAGCTCGTTTTCTTCATAATAACTACATATAGCCAACTAAATAAAGAAGCAATGGCAGTGACAACTACAATGCAATTCAAGCATATCTATATCAAGCTCCAACAATCAGAGAAATAGAAACCAATCTACAGCTTGTACAAATCCTTAAATTGATCAATAATAGGGTTGAACTTTGTCTTGTCATACTTAATTACAAACATCCAACTGAAGCAAGATGCAATGGTATAGAGCAACTCAGCATATCATAAAAACTCAATCAACGAAAGCAATGTAAGTCACTCTACAACTTGAATAAATTCTAAATGATCAATAAAAGAATCCAGAGTAGTTTTATCAATAATTCATCTTCAATAAAAGCAGCTTACACATGCAAAATCAAGGCCTAGTTAGATTGCCTAATGCAGAAAATCTGAAGCTGCAGGAGTTGACCATATCTACATCAGGCATAATTGAAGCCACTAAATTTCACACTTCATCTCACTTAATCTATCATTCATTCAACACTCAGAAGCAAATTCAAGAATCAAAATCATAAAGAATGCCACAAATTGATTGAACATTATAACAAATCCAACCACATAGAATCAACAGAATAGCTTTTTACAGATAGGCGATAGTTACGAAGAGTATACGACCTTGGAAATCGTCTCCACCGTTTGTCCACGGAGATGAAGATCGGGGCTGGAAACAGCCAAACAGTCCCTTGGAGTGTCAAAAGAGGAGAGGGAATATTGCTTGGAAACGACGCCGACATCGAAGTAAATTAACCCAGTACTGGGGATATCGACGCGGATTTCAAGCACCGGAAACCACAAAAACAAATCCTGCGCGGAAATTCCCGATAGTTCATCGATCTGCCCGTACCTCAGAGTGCCGGAAACATTCATATCATAGTGCAATTCATTCTCGAACTTAGCATTGCAAGCTTGATCTAGGTGCACCTCGAATTTCCCGGAATTATCCAAGCTGAAGTTTTTGATCCCACTCGGCAGCAACCCCATTGGCAGTCCGTGGACCTTCAGAACTTCGTAGATGGATGACTGTGATTCCTCAACAGAAGCCGCCATTGATGGCAGCACCAAGAAGAAGAAAAAGAAGACAGAGAGAAAATGGTGTGAGAACGACATTTTCAATATCTTCCAAGTCCGAATTACAACATGGGAAATCAAAACTCCTGGGTTTAGGGTTTAAGAGAGAAGAAATATGAAGGCGAGCGAAGGGACGGTGGGGTGGAAGAGACGAAGACGACCAAGAAGAAGAAGAGGGCGATTGGCGATAGATGCCAGCAAGAGTACAGAGGGGATTAGGAGAATGATCAATTATTGGTACCCGATGGGCCCCACTTCTCGAGTATTGTTATCCTGCTGCATGGTCCACTGGACCAGCTACGGGTAAACTTCTATTTCATTCGGGTCGGGTTCGCAGACTTGGCTAGTACTAGCAGTATACAACTTCCCACTTTTATTTTTCCATATATTAATTAATTAATTAATATTTTTTTCTGACCAAATGTATGTTCATTAATTTAATAACCACACATTGATTGATTGATAATGTCGTTTTTGGTAATGTGAAGTGACATGTGCGATAACAAATAAAATATAATTTGGATGAGATTAAGAGTGGTGTGTTGAATTCTTATTCGTGTATACTATAGTATCTACTACGAGGTCGATGATTTAAGATTTTAGGAGAAATATATCTTTATTTATATTAAAGGAATAATCATAAATTACACTTGTCATTCCCACAAATTTTTTCATTTTAATTTATCTTTTTACAAATTATATCTATTTAAAACCTAATTAATGTTGATATTAAATGCTATCAAGATTAATATTGATAATATACATTAGTAAATAATATAAAATTTTAATTAAATTTTGTTAAAGTAACAAATACTACAAAAATGATTTATAAATTTCAAATTTTGTTAATTGAAAAAGTTTAGAAGAAAATATAAATTAATAAATAATGAAAAATAAAATACATGTGGGTTGATTGAAAAGAAATTATTCAAACGTTTCAAACTAATTAATTATTAAAATTATATAGTTTTTTCAAATATATGTTTTAAAATAATATATGAAATTTATTTAAAAATATTTAATTCAATTTTTGTATCAATTCATTAAAAAAATTTTGAGGGTTTGAATAATGGATACAAAAATATTTCTATTTTCTAAATAATAGAGAAAAAAATAACCATGTTCTTTTAGAACTATAGTTAGATATCATTCACATTAGAAAACGAATGCAACATTAATATATTTTCTTATATAATTAATAATTATTTTTCTTTATAAAATTACTATATTTAATCTAATTTTTGTAATCTCGTGTATTTCACGGGTTTTATACTAGTATACTACTAGCGTAAGTTCCGTGTATTACACGGGTATTTTAATATTAATTAAAAAAATTGAAAATGGTTAGTTATAAATAAATTTTATTATTATTATTTATCATTAATTTTTAATTTAATTAGTATGTAATTTAAATTTAATTGTTTGAGATTTTTTTAATTATCATTTATGTAATTGTAAACATTAACTTTAATTAAAATATTTACCTAAAATTTCATAATTTATGATTTTATTATCAATTATAATTATTAGAATTTTTTTTATTCAATTATTATTATCTCATTAAATGTTATATTATAATAAATTATAAATATTAAATGAATTAATTGAAAATTAAATTATAATTAAATAGGATTAACCAGAGAGCGACATGTGTCACTCTTGGTTATTCCTTTAGTATATATAAAGATATGAGTTACGCTCCTGTATAATTGCTGCACATATAATTTTGATTGGGTTCGGGTCAATTTGGATCCGTACACTTTTTTTTCTTTTTTATTTTATTTTATTTTTTCGTTTCAGGTTGTTACCTTTATATTATATGTGTGTGACATTTATGTTATATAAGTATGACATTTATGTACAAATGTAATGACCTTTATATACTCTAACTTATAAAAAAAAGGAAGAATTTTAGCAAAATTTGTACATATTTACCTTTATGTAATATTAGCTGCACCAATATTCATCCTAAAAATGCGCTGCATTTTGAAAATTTTCATTTTTTTTCAAAGTTATGGATCATAAAGGTTATAATATTTGTACATAAAGGTCACAAGAATTGTACATAAAAGTCACAACATTACACATAAAAGTCTCAATTTGAAGCGAAAAAACTTGAAAATCTCTATTTTTTCCTAAGTTACTGAACATAAAGGTCATAACATTTATATATAAATGTCACACTTATATAACGTAAAGGTCACATCCTGACAACATAATTGTAACAGTCTGAAGCGGAAAAAAAAGAAGGAAAACTCAGGTGCGCAGATCCGGATCGGATCTCCCCAGTTACATCAATTCAGATCTGTGCACCTGGTGCACAGCAATATTTGCGATATTATATTATCTTGCATGTAAGAATTCAAATGTGATGACAGAGTCACAATGAAAATATGTGATGTGGAGTGTTATATTAATTTAAAAGGGGTGTATAATTTTGTCATTATTTCTCTATTACCAATTTTTTACTAGTTATATTATAACGTGCGTGATTTACCTAATAACATATTGTGTAAGTTTTGTGTGAGATCGTCTCACGAATCATGTTTCGTGAGATGAGTAACCCACAATCCACATTTCATCAATGGCAAAAACTTGGGTGCACCCGAGGTACGGATCTTAGATCCGTGCCCCCAACCTGACCCGGCGCGTGGGCCATCTCCATGCGCGCCCACGTGCCCCCACGCGCGTCTGTAGCTATGCTGGTGTGCGCTCGCGCACACCAGATTCCATTCAGTGATAGGTATTATACACATACTCTTAAGGTATTACGTGTATACTCTTAAGGTATTACGTGTATACTGTTAAGGTATGACACATTTATCTTTAAGGTATTGAGTTTAAAACATAAGGTATTACATATGCACCTTTGAGGTATTACATATTTGAGTATAAGGTATTGCATACTCACCTTTAAGGTATTACTGCTTTTGAGTATAAGGTATTACATATTCAGCTTCAAGGTATTACTGTTTAAACTTTAAGGTATTACATATTTATCCTTAAAGTATTACATAAAATATATTTCAGGTATTACATAAATATGTTTAAGGTATTACATTTTTATCTATATGGTATTACACATTCATACTCACATTTAAGGTATTTGATACTCAATTTTCAGGTATTACATTAATGTATGATGAGTTTAATATTTCTAAACAATAAAACCGTGATTTATATCATATTCTTCCTCTTTTTTTTTCTGCAAATTGTAGAATTCATATGAATTATTATCACATAAACATTGTGCCAAAATTGAATTTACTTGACCAGGTTTCATTTGTGGTCTTGCTCAATTCAGCAACATAGATTCAGTAAAAAAAAGAAAGAGGAATGGCACAATAAGCGGAGTAGGTAGTCAACAGGAAGATTCAGTGTGTAGGATAAGAATGCAAAAAATCATTATCTGCCAAAGAAAAGAAAGAAGAAATATGGGAAGATCCATTTGACACCAAGACAATACAAACAGTGTGCCTGTCCAACTAAGATCCAAAGCGATGATGGTGTTAGGTATCTGTTGAGCTATTTAGTAACCTGGGGTGAGTTTGTTTCATTGATAAGTACACTGTTTAAGGTTGATACAGGGAGGACTCTTGCAGCCAATGGCCTGTCTGATACTGATAGTACCATTTACCCATTCACTACTCTTCTGGTTCCCCTTCAGGACCCACCAACGAGTTCTCAAGTTACAGCTCCTCAGCCTCCACCGCCGCCATCAATCCGCCCACCGGAATCTGTCCCTCCGCCACCCAGTCGTGGCTCGAGCAAAATGTGGATGTATGCAGTGTTCGGCGTCGTTGGGGGGCTTCTTCTAGCATTAGTTGTCGGGGCCATGGTTTTCTGTCTGTGTTTCCGTAAACAGAATAAGAAGGGTGCTGAACCAATTGCATCATCGCAGAGCTTTTGAATCTGTGGAGAAACCATTGAAAAAGGGTGACGAAGACGACTTACAATATTTTATAGACAGTATTTCCAGCATAGCACTGTCTCTGAAAGTGTACACTTTCGAGCAACTTAAAGCTGCAAGCCTGCAACGGAAGATTTCAGTCCCAGTTCCTGGATCAAAGGATCAGTTTATCGAGGAACGATTGATGGCGATTTTGCTGCCATCAATAAAATCAATGGAGATGGAAAAACAGCGGCGTTGTTCTTAATTTCTATAGATTTCAATCGCGAATTAGAGAGAAGAAGGGGAGAAAGGCGGAGAGAAGGGTGATAGAGAAGGAGAAAGAGGTGGAGAAAGAGCCGCAGTAGAGAAGAATGAGAGAAGAGGGCAAGATTAGGGCATGGAGAGGAAAAATAGAGAGGAAAAAAGGAAAATATATATATATATATATATATGTGTATTGATTGGACCGGGTCGGGTTGGGGGCACGGATCTTGGATCCGTGCCCCAGGGGCACCCAAGACTCACTCTTCATCAATTCACATTTAAACTAGTGGAAATGAGTTTGATTCATAGGTTAAAAGGATTTGTTTCACGAAAACATTCCATGAGACCGTCTCACGCAAGTTTTTGTGATAACATATATACGACTAAGATAACCATGTGAATTTTCTATATATATATATATATATATATATATAGTTTTCTTTTAAATAATTTTATTGCTTAAGTATAACATGCACTCCCATATTAAGAGCAAATGTGCCAAAATACACAAATTTTTTTAAGGAATTGACTTTTCTAACATTGGATATAACAAAAAGTACTTTTCTACCACAAAATATAAGAAAGTTACCTTTTCTACACTATTTTGACTCGGTCATAGAGAAATCATTAAGTAATGATGGCTTGATGATATATTCAATTTTATTTATACTTATTTAACAATTGTTTTATCCAACAACTCTAATTACAATTTTATTTGCTCTTTTTATTTATACGTATTTTACAATTGTTTTATCCAACAATTCTAATTAATAATTTACATAATTTATAGATTATGGTTCGATTAATTAGTACGAGAACCACTATAATATGTTAATCGAAGCACAATAATTTATACTTAATTTAATAGAACTACTGAATATAATTTAGGTGGTTCGAGTTGTTCGATCACTAGTGTAAAAAACCCTTTTTTTCCAAAGTGATCGAACCACTATGTCAAATTCATAGTGGTTCGATCACTAGTGCAAAAAACCAAAATTTTCCAAAATGATCGAACCACTATGTCAAATTCATAGTGGTTCGATCAACAGTGTAAAAAACCAATTTTTTCCAAAGTGATCGAACAACTATGTCAAATTCATAGTGGTTCGATCAACAGTGTAAAAAACCAAATTTTTACAAAGTGATCGAACCACTATGTCAAATTCATAGTGGTTCGATCAACAGTGTAAAAAATTAATTTTTTACAAAGTGATCGAACCACTATGTCATTTTCAAATTTTTTTACAAAGTGGTTCGAGCACCTTTGCCAAATTTTTTTACAAAGTGGTTCGAGCACCTTTGCCAAGTGGTTCGAGCACCTTTGCCAAAAAATTTTACAAAGTGGTTCGAGCACCTTTGCCAAATTTTTTTACAAAGTGGTTCGAGCACCTTTGCCAAAATTTTTTACAAAGTGGTTCGAGCACCTTTGCCATTTTCAAATTTTTTTTTTAATAAAATTTTGGAGTTGTTCGAGCACTTTTTGTCATTTTCAATTTTTTTATACTATTTTGGATTATTCATTTAAATTTGGTTTAATACACTAATAATCGAACTTCATTTATCAATTTAATTACTTTTATCAATTTATATAATTTGTTGGATAAAACAATTGTTAAATAATAGTATAAATAAATTGAATATATCATCAAGCCATCATTACTCAATGATTTCTCCATGACCGAGTCAAAATAGTGTAGAAAAGGTAACTTTCTTATATTTTGTGGTAGAAAAGTACTTTTTGTTATATCCAATGTTACAAAAGTCAATTCCTTAAAAAAATTTGTGTAATTTCGGCTGGGCTCTCCTCATATTAATAGCTTTGGTTTATTTTCTAAATCAACCGTTGTAAGAAAATGTACAGATATTGAAATTAATTCTCCAAAGTGAAAGACTTCAATCCAATATATATATATATATATATATATTCCCATTCTTATTCTAAATTATTTTATAGTATATATAAGACTCAACTAAGTACTAATGTTACATGTTAGTTTGTTATAGTTGGATCTACATATTTAAAATTTTCAAAGTTAAAGATCATAAGAAATTTAGTCATAAGAACTTGCATGAGACGGATCATTTTTACCCAACAATTCAACCTATGAATATTTGTGAATTGTGAAGTGTGGTTTTGGGTAAACCTGTCTCACATTAAATGATACGTGAGATGGTCTCACACAAAAATTACTCAAATATAACAGTGAATTGTGTCTTATGCTAGCTTAATTAAATGGTTTACCAAATTAATTACCAAAGTTTAATTAATTAGTTAATTAGCCTTTTGTTTAGGAAGGTTAGAAAAAAAATTCAAGATATATTTATTTTTTTTAAAAAGGTGTAATTTTATTTACTTATGTATGATCGATCCTCGTAAATGTTAAGCCACCCAACTTTACATCCAACACAAACAAATAATGAGTAGGGTCTTAGATATCAATTTATAAAACAATATATATGTAATGAGGATTGGCAGAGATATGAGTTATGAGGCTTATGAACATTTGGTATAATTTGGGCCCTTAGACATATATTCTTTCTAATTATATGATCATGACATTTGACCTTTTTCAGTGAACGTAACTTAATTATACATTTCCTATATTTTAGAGATAATGCGTATTTGAATTTTTCTACTTTTGCAATTTTCACCTTCTGCTATAACATGAAGTTATTAATCTTACTTTTATTTGTATAAAGTTGAGTTTCTTACTTTTGTTTGTATTAAAATTCAGTCAATGCTTTACTAGCTAGGAATATAACATGTTAGATTTTTTATGGTTAAAAGAAAAAAAAGAAGGATGAGAAGTGTGACCCTTAACACCTTACAACTTAAATCCTCTTTTTCCCCTCTAATTGTATCTCAAAAATCGATAGTTTTTTCCACTTAATTTATGTCTTAAGTCTATTCTCCAACCACTTTTACAATTAAAATCCAAAATTTAGTTCGATTTTCTACTCAAATTGAACGTTAATCTAATGGAAATGAGAAAATGCATTTGAAATGGGGAGCTTTTCTCTGTGTATTTCATGAACTTTGGTTAAAATTTTTGAAAAATGAAATTCGTTCTTGGCCAGAAAAATGATTAGAAAACGAGGCTATGTTGCAAAATGAAATGCACATTGAATTAGAATTGAAATCAAAGAAAAATAAAATGCAAAGACTAAAAGAAAGAAATCATACTTCAAATTATATTTGGATTTCATCCCTAGCTAGCTAGCTAGATTATAATTTATCTATCTATGCCAATAAAAGTGAATGTTGGGATATTATATGATGGGACATTGACATGTGAAATGAAGAGTATAGAGAGCACAAGTGGTTTTGCAATGACAAAAGGATCCAAAGAAAGTTATTGAAATATTTGTACACTAATGGGGTAGGAGGGAATAAGAGTCCAAGAATCTAAGCATGTAGTTGTAGAATAGGCATGTGAAGAGGGGCATATGGGGTATGGTTTTTGATAATTATAAAATTTGTCTTGGCATAAAATTTGGGCTCAAAATGATTCTCTCAACCTTGCTTAATAATTCAAAGCTTCCACAATACATATATAGTCTCACTCACTCACTCATGGGATAATACAGATCATAGAGCATCATGGACAAATAGTAGTAGTTGTTGTTTTCAATAGTTTCTTGAATTTAATTTCCTTTGATTGTATCAATGTATGGTTGTGATATTAGGCATGGGAAGCAAGTGCTATTATGGGGCTTAACCTTAACATGGGATTTGGTCAAGTGGGGCCTACTATGCTAGTCACTCCATTAATTTGGTTTAAATTAATTTGTCACCTCACATGGATCCACATTTACTTGTGTTGTGTCACCTATATTTCAACCTATAATTATCACATAAATGGTTGCCTAGGGATGTTGCTAGTTTCGGACCATCTTCACTAACCAAGGAATTTTTCATCAACCACTTTTCAATTTCTAAGTGACTATATTTAGGTTGAAGCTAGCTAGGCAATGTTGATCACATATTAAGCAGTGTTTCAAACCCTCTCTCATGTTCTATTAGTTAATTAATGATGTTATTTATAAATGTGGCATGTGATGGTTATAAGAAAATATCAAATGAAATATCCACAATATTAGAGGATCTTTAATTTGTGTGCATTTTAAATATGTTTGGTTGCATAGTCAGTATTTTTATAAGAAGTTTTATCACTTATTAAAATGAAGTTATTAAAGTGTTTTGATAAATAATATAATTAACTTTATCAAAAAATAAATACTGACAATTGTGTAATCTAAACGATGAAATTAAAAAATATCTTTAAAAAAAGACTTTTTTTTTTAAAAGAAATATAAGGTGTTATTCCTTGAGAAAGATGTTTATAAACTCCTAATATCTCATTTCAGAATAAAATAAAATCTAATTTTTCAAATTATATCAAATGATTATAAAAAAATTCAAATTCTTAAACATTTTGTAAAAGTGCAGATTTGAACGAGGCAACCTCCTGCTGAATTTTATACAACTTTATTCCAATTAAAATTAGGGTCTTTCTGTAGTACACCGGGTGTATTAATACACCAGACTCTCCATCATTTTCAGTCATTAGATCTGAGACCATAGTTGACTTTGACCTTAATGATCTCAGATCTGATGGCTGAAAATGAGTGGAGAGTCAAGTGTATTAATACACCTGGTGTACTATAGAATTACCCTTAAAATTATCTCTGCCATTATTCCTCGACTTAAATTTAATTAATTTGATAGGACCCTTTTTTTTGGGTTTTGCGTGTTCTTTTAATTAACCATCCACTATGTCAAAACAAGTCTCAAATTATATATTGCCAATTTAAACATTATGCTAAGTTAGTAACAACATATAATTTGCCATCTAACATATATCAAGACAAATCAGTTGAATCGGAATTAGGGTTTTCCAACAAGTCGCACATTAAAATGTCAATTAATTAAATCAACACAAAAAGGCAATCGAAATTTTATCCAATTGATCTAGAGAAATGCAGAATTAAGAATTCCTTAGATTGGCCGGAAAAACAAAAATAACGAAAATGATATAAATGTATCAAATCAAGAAAATTATAATTTGATGAAACGAAACCGAACACCTATTATGATATACATTATATATTATGGCTTATTATTTTTCTAGTCTTTCATCATCATCATCATATGCAATATTCAGTACAGATTGTGTGTGTATATGTATATATATATTGTTAAAAAAAAAAGGAAAAAAAACAAACAAACAAGGTGACATTATTGGATTAAGCCACGATAGAAATTCTTGGCTGCAATAGTTGTAGATCACATGAGAGGTTTTGTGTGCTGTGACAGTCAACTAAAATTACATGAATAGAATATGATTATATTAACTTTTGGAATTAGATTTAATTAATTGTCTCATAAGTTTTTGTCGCAACGACAAAATTTGTCTAGTTAATTAACATGCTTGAAGCATGGGTAAATATCTCCACTATATGCCCATGTCTTCTTATACTATAAATATCTGACTCAAATCAAATCCAAAATTTATGGTACAAATATATTATTTGGAAACTTAGCCACAAATCGAATATTCAAAAAGTTTCTTGATTTATATTTCTGAATTGTGCAAACTCAAATATTAATCTTTGCCAAAAACTTGTGTACCTGTACTGTAACCCCAAAAGAATTTATTAGTTTGATGTTAATTATATACTCATGAGGTATTATTGGTAGACGTAGTTTGGTACATACATGAGGTATTAATGATATATCCCTGAAGGTATTAGTGATATACTTATGAGGTATTAGTTACATATTCGTAATATCATAACTGAAATATATATTTTAGTGATGATATTTTTCAATGTACTACTCGTTACATATTAAGGTATTAACTATATTTTTTAAAAGTATTAAATTTCGGGTTGGGGACACACAGTACCGTGGGACATACATGACCTGGCTCTTAGTCTTAAATTTAAAGGTGCACAAATCTAATGCCCACATTCATTTTTTATATTTAATGTTTATTAATATCCTAAAACTAATAAAATCTATTTTTAGACCCCTAAAATATCAATCAAAGTCGGGCCTATAAGCAATAATTTAGATCAATTCGATGCTTAAATTCTGGGCCTAATTAAGAAAGCTTAAACTCTAGCCTGTTGTTTTAGTCAGCTGGGCCCGTGGGCTTGATGGTCATGGGCAGGGCATGCTGAGATTATCCATGTTAGCCCAATAATACGATTATGAATTTATAATACGAGAAGCCTGGTTAGTATTAGCATCCGTGGCAAAGAAGTACTAGTGTGCCCTCAAGCAAATCTTTTGCTTTTATGTCATAGCCACATCAAGAAGGCTTCAAGAATGTGATCATAGAATGAATATTGACTTGGATAGTTTTTTTTTTTTGCCCTTTTAATCTTTAGGAGAATTTTATAGTATAGATGAGATGATTTCGAATAAATTTTTATAGATACATAAAAATTGATCAATCAATTCAACACGATTAATATTAGTCTCACATGCGTTGTTGTGTTATTATATTAGTAGTTAAAAAAGAAGAAACATTGTGTAAATAAAATCACTTTTGTGCACCAGGTGCATATGCGTAATAGGGTCAGGTTCGAGTCGACTCGGGCCTACAAACCTTTTTTGGCCGCTTTAGGTGTTTGACCGTATGACCTTTATGTACAATCTTTTATGTATTGTAACTTATTAAAAAAATCAGCACTATTTGTACAAACATAACTTTCTGTGATGCCACTGATATCTTCACTCATACCTATAAAGGTATAGCTAATATCATATAAATGTGAATAATATCACATAAAAATATGTTGATCCAAAAAATGTATCGATTTTTTCTAAGTTATAGTACATAAAGATCATGATATTTGTTTATTAAAATCAAAATAATACAATATAAAAATCGCATCAATATAACATAAAAATCACATTGATATAACATAAAAAATCTACACCTTAGTAAAAATAAAAAAATAAAAGAGTGACACTTAGTATCTTAAGATATACACATGATACGTGAAGAATATATATATATATATATCTAATACACATAACTGAATATAAAATGATACCTTAAGAGTATGCACGTGATACTTGAAGAGTATATATCTAATATCATGCTTTAACATGAAAAAGTAATACATTAAAAATACACACAAGATACCTGAAAAATATATATATAATAACACGCGTTGGGGCATGGATCTAAGATTTATAGCTTGATATATATAAGTTTTTGCCAAAATAAAAAAGAATAGATTTAAAAGGAGTGAACCCCATTACAAGAATTTGGATCCACGGTAAAAAGGCTTTTGTGGTGTGTTAATATGGTAGAACAATTATTTCAAAAAATAACTTTTAATTATTAAAAAGTAGAAAAGAGAAGTGAGAAAGAGAGCGCTTGAATAAGGGGCACACCAAAAGCCAAAGTAACGGCTCGATTTTCGAGAGGAGAAGAAGGTGACTGAACTAAGTCTCCCTGCCATCACTGCACTACACAAGTGCGTGCCTTTTTCACAGCTCATACACGCAATAAAGCAAGATCCATTCCTCAATTCTCTTCTATCTTCCAAATCTCCCAAAATTTACAGCTAAATAACTGCAATCCAAGTACGCAACCGACACTCTCACTTTTTTTTTTTTAAATTTTGGGGTTGAGACTGGTTATTTCAATCGATGCTCCTTAGATTGCCGAGCAACTCCTGTTTTTTATGCTTCGCTTTGCTTCTCTACTTGATAAGATTCGGTTTAGCAGCAGACCCTTATGTGTTCTATGATTGGACCGTTTCATACATCACTGCCTCTCCTCTTGGGGTCAAACAAAAGGTTACTTTCTTGTTTTTAGATTTCATCTGCTTTGTGTTTTTTATGCTGTTATTGTAATTTTGGGTTTGATGTTTTTCGATTGTGTTTATCGTTTTTTGCTTTATGGGGTTGCTTTGTTTGGTGTTAGCCTCCCTGTGTAGTGGCTTGGAACTGCAATGGGTTGTTTCTTGTAGTTTATATGTGAAATCACATGGTTAATCTATTTGGGAGTTGCTAATGCGCTCTGCATTGAGAGTTAAGCTTGGACTAATCGATGAATTGGTGGGAGTGGTGATGCCCCATTAAGTAGTAGAATTTTGGTGGTGGAATTTGTTTTTGTTGGTGGTACTTTTTCTGTGACTTGATGTCATTCGTTGGTGTTCTCATCCTAGTGTTAGCGATAGTCTAACTCTTGTAATGGTATTTGAGCAGGAGTACTTATGAGTTTAGTTACATTGTGTTTTCATAGTCGAAGACTTCTCCTTTTCTTTTTTCCTTGTCTTTTGTTTTATCTGTTTTCATTCAAATTATCAGCTGCTTTATTGTCCAATTTAGCAGCTTTGCGTTTTCTCTAGAAAAGATAGATAAAGAATTTGATGAAAGAAATAGTGGCCAACAGTCTTGCATTCACCATTCGACTAAACATATTTGATGTTACCAGTAGTTTTCCCTTGATTGAAACTTCCCCCTATAACTAATATTTGCGACCTGCTCACTGATCACAGTTACCTAAAAACAGGCCATTGGTCTTTGTGCTGGTCCTCCTGGTCAAATGCTTTGAGGGCAGGACTTGCCATCCTACCCTCTCTATGGGACACACACATTTTATATTTTTTCTCGTTTTAAAGTTGTGGACTCCTGGTATCTAGAGACCTTTATGCTAATGGCATTGCCTAATGACAACTAACATCTACATACTACTTGTTATGTATGCCAAGTCCAGAAAATATGGTCCTAATACTGCATTTGATTCAAAGAATTTTTTTTTTTTTGGTGGCATCACCTAACCTTCCTTTACTTAGAATTTCTTCAGTCAGTTCATTATTTTATACCATTCATGTGCTAAGAGAAAGGGGTCTTTTTACTTGTAATATACTTCCCCTGAAAATACTAGAACATTGACTCATTTTTTCCCTAATACTTGCTTAAAAATGTGGTTTTCCATGAACCACTGCTATGGGATTTTTCAAATATATCAAGGTATTTTATGATTCTTCTCTACCTTTTGTGTTCTGTTTTCTTATTCATGATTTTAAATATTCTTGCATGAGCATCTGTTTTCTCCGCCAGCATTAACATCAAAGTTTTCCCTTGTCTGCAAAATATTTCATAAAAATTGTTATTTATTGTCACACATGATAGGTTCACGAAGAGTTTGTACCTGCAGCTTATTCCTTAGCATTGCATTTCAGGTGATTGGCATAGAGGGCCGATTTCCCGGACCCATTCTGAATGTGACCACAAATTGGAATGTTGTAGTCAATGTCAAGAATAATCTTGATGAACCATTTCTTCTCACATGGTACATTTCCAAATCTCTGTGCAGTGATATATACTGATGATAATGGAGTAACAGTTCTTGTAGAAATGCAGGAATGGCATTCAGCAAAGGAAAAATTCATGGCAAGATGGTGTTTCAGGGACTAACTGTCCAATTCCTGTTGGTTGGAATTGGACATACCAGTTTCAGGTCAAAGACCAGATAGGCAGTTTCTTTTACTTCCCTTCCCTTGGTTTCCAAAGAGCATCAGGTGGATATGGAGGAATCATTGTTAACAACAGAGAAGTTATACCTGTACCTTTTGGTATACCAGATGGAGATATTGCCCTCTTTATTACTGACTGGTACACAAAGAGTCATAAGGTTGGTGTAGTGCATAGCGGCAATGTTCCTCCATGTTGTTTCCCCCTTTAATTTATTCTTTGTGGATGCATTAATTTCTTGAATGCTTTTAGTTATTAATGAACTCTTATGGAGAAACAGGAACTCAGAAATAATCTTGAAAGCGGAAAAGGCCTTGGAGCCCCTGATGGAATCCTATTCAATGGACTTGGCCCATACCAATATGATAAAACCCTTGTACCGGATGGTATTCCTTACCAAATAATAAATGTTGAACCAGGTATTTTCCTATTAGCTGTATGACGTAAACCACTATGCTATCCGGTGTCTTGATTGTCATTATGATTATGCTTTCAACATTTTCCCTAGCCATTGCTAATGACCTAACTTTGTAGCAAGGAAAAACCACAAGAATAAAGTGATTCTGGTTCATGATTCGATAACTAGCTATATCTCATCTAAATACCAAATAAAAGCTATATTTCATAAAGATCACCTGCAAATGTACATATTTCTAATCAAAATACACCTTACATGCATGCATAAATGATGTATCTCAGTAACAAAAGAATCTTGTTATATAAGGCTAACCAAATAAAGGGATTTCACGATAATATACAACATATCTTAATTTATATGAGTTTTGACAATTTGTAAAGTTGTCTTATATATGTGACAATTTCTAAAATAATATGATTTTGACATGTAGTATAAGTCATTGAAAATATATTTATGCAAGTCAATGAAGGTTGAAGCAAAAGGCAAAATATTAGCTGATTAGGAAAAGGACGATTGGTGAAGATCAATTCATACCTAAGTCAATGAAATTTACGAAAATATGTGTAAGATCTGTAAGAGGGCTGATAAATTAAAGAAGTAGGAACTCTGTCTCACCTCACGTTGGATTACAATTCTCATTTATAGATTTCCTCATGTCTCTCTCAATTACATTTGCGTGTTATATCACATCGATGAGTTTCATGTGTAACAGGAAAAACATATCGGCTACGAGTCCATAATGTTGGAATCTCTACTAGCTTGAATTTCAGGATTCAAAATCATAACTTAGTACTTGTAGAAACTGAAGGGTCTTATACTGTACAGCAGAACTACTCAAACATGGATATCCATATAGGTCAATCGTACTCATTCTTGGTAACAATGGATCAAGATGCTAGCAGTGATTATTACATTGTTGCTAGTCCACGGTTTGTCAATGCCTCTTCTGGGCCCAAGGCTTCAGGAGTTGCCATACTGCACTACTCAAATTCACAGGCCCCTGCTTCAGGTCCTCTTCCAGACCCTCCTAATGAATATGACACGTCTTTCTCAATGAACCAAGCAAGATCAATAAGGTTAGACTTAACTTTGTTTTCTGTTTCTTTCACTTGCAAATTAGTGCGTCACTGTTATTTCTGTTGCATGAAGCATCTCTGAGGTTGTGACCTACTGACCTCCTGTGTAATGGTGTGTATAATATGCATCTCGCTTGTAACATTTGGTCTGGAACATGTGAGGATTGTTTCTAGAAAAAACCATGCCTATTTGAAAATGATGTTTGCAACTGATGGAAATTGAACGCGTTGAAAAATAATGTAGATGCTAGAGTATTGCTTAGTGAGATACTTTATAATGGATTTAGTTCTTATTTATATGTTTCCCTTATATTCAGAATTGTTAAGCAATGTATTGTTTTTCTGTATTATCATCATTTGTTCTGATGGCATATATAATGTTGTTGATAAGATGGAATGTTTCTGCTGGAGCTGCACGCCCAAATCCCCAGGGATCATTCAGATATGGAGAGATAACTGTGACCGATGTATATGTAATTCTTAGTAGGCCAATAGAGCTTATTGATGGGAGATGGCGCACTACTCTGAATGGACTTTCATATTTAGCTCCTTCGACTCCTTTGAAGCTTGCTCAGCAATTTAAGATCCCTGGGGTCTTCAAGCTAGACTTTCCTAATAAGTTTATGGGTAGATCTGCAAAATTTGACACGTCTATAATTAATGGAACTTTCAAAGGATTTATGGAAATTATTTTCCAGAACAATGATACCTCTGTTCAGAGTTACCATCTTGATGGCTATGCCTTCTTTGTTGTTGGGTAAGAAATATTTTCTTGCATGATTTTGTAGTTTTCTGGATTGTCATTCTTAAAGTTTAGGATTGTCTGGAAGTATGATATCACTTTTTATGTGATCCGCAGGATGGATTATGGTGTATGGACTGAGAACAGCAGAAGCACGTATAACAAATGGGATGGGGTGGCTCGCTGTACTACCCAGGTAATTACTCTTCTGCAAATCATCGAGTTTTTTTATGTTGTATTCTTTGATTGGCTTTTTTTAGCACAACACATTATTTCCTGTTCATACTAGAATATGGTTTTCACACACCCTATTATATGTACTCTCTTTAACAAGAAAAATAAGTCTTTTTTGTTCATCTTGTAAATCCTATCAAAAAACAATGTGACAGCAGAGATGAGAGCCATCTTGTCACACACATTTTATCCATCTGGATTAACCATTAGGTGTTTTTAGCTAATGTGATAGATGATCACATAACAGAATGGAAAGAACTTAAACAACAATTGCATCTTTTCAACTTTGTAGCTGACCTGGGGATTTCTTCTAGGAGGCATATTTTACATATTACAGGATATATTATGCACTCAATATACATGTATTTTCTTAAACTTATAAATTCTCACTTGGATGCTCAATTCTGCAAAATCTTATGAGTTATGGCCTTTCAATATTGCGCTCAAAATGAAAATGCATATGTTGGAAGGTCGTCTAACTGGATAAAGCTTAAACTCCGCATTTCACTATAATTGCATTATATACTTATGAAGAATAGAGTAATTTCACTTCTGAGTACTTGATCATTATATTGGTGAATATAATATTGGTGGCTTTTTAGAGCTCAAAGACAAGCTTGATTACATATATCTGGCTCCAGCTCTAGTTTGATGTGCCCAGTCATCCAATGCCCATGCAGAGCTTAGTCCACGGCTTGAGAGGGACCATGGATCTTTCAGTTCAAGCCTGAATTTTGAGCCCTTGTTTAATGCTATCCAACAAATAAAAAAGCTGAAAACAAAACATTACTCTCCTTACTTTTTAGGAGAGTTGATTGTTATGCATTTCCTCACATTCTTGCACTCTACATAATTTGGATAAATTTAGCCGGTGTCTTGAAAATCTCGTACCTGTTGACAGGTGTTTCCTGGTGCTTGGACTGCTATATTAGTATCTCTCGATAATTCTGGGATGTGGAATCTTCGCACACAGAACCTCGACTCATGGTATCTTGGTCAAGAAGCTTATGTCAGTGTTGTCAATCCAGAGGATGACAAAGATGAGGTTCAGTTGCCTGAGAATGCCATCTATTGTGGTGCACTATCTTTCTTGCAGAAGTAAGTAATGAAAGAACAAATAAGCTGATTTCATTTATAGAATACTGACTGAATCATTGTCATGGCTCTCGATTAATCTGTGCTTAATGTCACTCCTGCAGGGACCAAGCACACAGAGTTAACTTCTCTGCAGCACCATCCCGTGGGAAACCGATTGAGATTGTTCTCAGTGCAATTATGGTAGCTATATTCCGATTATCAGGCATTATATAACTCAAAGCAGGAGTCGAGGTTTCCATCAATTCAGATCTGCAAGGATAGACGAAGTGAATCCATGATTTAAGCTCCATGGTAAGTTGATATGAGGACAATGCATTTTAGCCATCTCTTGTAACAGTATCTCATTTGTATCTTATTTAGATCCTTCAGTATGAGGTAAGAATAATTGTTAGTAGTTTGTATGAACATTGTAGCTGGGATGTTTAGTGAATTTTGTATTTAATTCTAATTTTTCCTTTTGTTTTTTGTTTTTTGTTCTCGAGCTCTTGGAACACTTAACTCCCATATAATGTTAGCTTGAAGAAAATATTTAAGTACATAATTAATCAGTAACTTTTGCTCCAAGATTTGGGCACTGTATTTTTATTTTTTTTTGAACTCATTTTTGCAGTTTACTTTTTCCAACCACTGGACTGTTGTACCTTGTGTAATATACAAGTGTGGAGAAGTTATGGACTATTTGCCAAATATCAGCATTATTTCTATTCAAATTTAGTGTGGAGAATTACGAGTCCAAATGTGTAAAAAGTTCAACAATTCATCATTTGATGCAATAATTCTTAAAGAGAACTTTCAAACCTGAAAAATGCAGATCTTTTGGAAAGAATGCTAGAGAGCTCATACGAAGATCCCAAAATAAAATTATAACATTCGAAGACATGAAATGGGAATCATGGGATGGTGGTGATAGAGAATAGAATGTACAAACGAAGTGTTGGTTATTTCCACGCTAGAAATCGGCTCGAAGACGATTCGTAAAACTCGTGAACTTGTCTTCTCCAATCACTTCTCTTCTTCTCTCATTGATGTTGCTAGGTTGTCCTAATCTATCAGCTCTAACAGTGAATGCTTCAAAGTACTCACCTCTAGGTTCTCTGACTTAGCCTTCATGAACAAAACAACACCATGAAAATGGATACATGGAGTTTCAGGGATTTTAGCAAATGATTGGAAAAAGAAACCAAACACTGCTATTCTACCAAAGAAGCAGTATAGAGATCACAAGAAACAATCAAGTTTATACCTTAACACTAAGAACATTCAAAACGGAGCCATTCAACGTGGTGATATTAGCATCCGTCACATGAAGTTGTAAAGAATCAATGGCTTCCATCAACCTTGAAAACCCGCCTCGTGTTTGCTTGCATATAAGTCTTAGCAAGAAATCCTTAGTCCCAGTTTTGATTACTTCCACTTGTAGCTATAAGTTTCATCAACAAATGTCAAATTCATGGTAAATTCATGCAAAATTCAAACTTTGTTTAGACTCACCACTATTGGAGTCTTTTCACTTGCTTTGATCAGCATTGGGATATCTGTTTTGGCATCAACTACGTCATAATCTTCCTCTTCGATTGCTCTGAGTTCATCACGATAATTTTGAATATCCTCGAGCAGTTCCTTTATATAATCAGCTGCATCCCCCAATGTAGCTGATCTATCCATCTGAAAAAACAAAATGAAAAGGAACGATTCTTGATACTACTAAACAGGGATTCAAATCACCAAAATGTGTTAATCTTTATCAAAACCTTAGTGATCTTCGGGACTAGTGAACGAAGAGCCAACATTCCATCGTTGATCCTCTTCCTCCTTTTCCTCTCCGTCACAAGATTCTTTGATTTGTAAGGCCCCTTCATCGCCTTTTGCTTGATTTTCATGCCTACTTTCTCGTTTCCGTTCGTGAATGCAAAAGCCTCATGTTTCTTTCGTTTTAGCCTCAGAATATTGCTGCTTGGTGAGGCTACAGATTCTATGTTTAGTTTCTCAGTTAACATGCTACTCAACACAACAAGATCAGAGTCTAGTTTGAGTAATTGATGATCATTGGAAAGACTTGAACTAGTGGATGAGCCTTCAAAGCTGGAATAGTTGTTTGGTTGGGATGATTGGGGAAGCAAATTAGGATAGTTCAGCAAAGGCAACCAATTTTCTATATAAACATCGGAATTACTATGAGGATCGCAAATCTGTTCCCAGAGGTTAAAATTAGTCATGATTTCTTGTTTTTCAGAAGCTTCAAAGTGGGCTGATATGTAATCAATGATCTTCTGATCTTTTTGCACCTGCAAATAGAAACAAACACTTCTCATATAGTTTCACTATAACATAAACCCTTTTCTTTGACATTCTTGATCAATTAATCACCTGTTTTGTACTAAAAAGTTCGATCAAACCCAAGCCTGTGGGGATCAGAACTTGTGTTCCATTTGATTCCTGCAAACAATAATATTACACCCTCATGTGGATTGAGAAACAAAAACCTTAATAACAATGTTTGAATTAAGATAAGAGGATGAAATTAGAACAAAGAGATAAAAGACATACATCATCTGAAACAGAGGCAGTACTCAGGATTGTCCACTTGGGCCTTTTGGATATCACAACATCCCCATGAACCCTGATTAAATAATAATTTTCTTGATCATCAAAACACCCAAAAAGAAAACTGGAAATTCAAAGATGAAGGTGAAAATGAAATAGTACCCATAATACAAAGGAATGACAGATGGCAACTGAGCAAGTTTCTTGCAAGCTATGGTTGTAACAGGGTGCTTAATCACTCTATCCTTGCATTCATCGAACAAATGATTCTCCACACCATTTTCATCTTTGATTTTGATCCCTTTTGCACCACTGCAACAGCAAGCCCCCCACTCTATGAATCTGGAAACCAAGAAGGAAGGTGGTGAGAGAGAGAGAGAGAGACAGATGATGTAAATAAGGAGAGATGAAGGTACAATATAATAAATGGGAAGTACAATACAATACAACCTTGAGGGGTCAATCTGATCCCCTAACCTCCAAATGACACAGTAGTCCCAGTGGTGGTGGTTGACAAGGGGTCTGAGCCACTCCATTTCTCTATCTAAAGCTGCCATTTTCTTCACTCTTTTGAACCTTTATTTGTTTGTTTCTGCCCTTTGCTGCTTATACACATACAACTAACATTGTCTCTTTTCAAGAATATCTGCATAATTGTTGTATCCCTCTATAATGTGTGTGTATATATATATAATCATGGCTACTTTGGACGACAAGGCTAACCAACTTTACAAATGGCAGTGTCCTCTCTCTTCATCTCAAGAAAATCTGTCAGAAGAATCATATTCTCTCTCCACATCTCTCTCTCTCTCTCTGTCCAAAGAAGGGAAGAGGGCAATGGGGTGATATAGAGAAAAGAAAGCTAAAAAGTGTAGAGCAAAAATAAGAAAGGGAGGTGAAAAAGAATCACCCAAGAATTGTTCAAAAGCTTTGGTAATGATCAGTTGATAACTGAAAGTGGGCAATATCATATGGGGAATGATGATTCACTTTTTTATTTGCTACAACAAATTAAATCTTGCCTGAAATAGCACAACAACATTTCTCTTTTATTGGTGTTTACTATTTTGTTGTTAATTAATTATATGTATGTATATATATTAGAGCATAAGGGGACAGAATATTGGCAGGGTACACCATATCTTGGCCTCTTCTGCTTCTTCCTGGACGTACAATGCTTGCCTACTACTCTTTTCTACCTTTTGCAGTTATGCTTCTCTCTCTCTCTCTTCCCCCTCTCTCTCTAATATCAAAAATAATATGTTTGTTATGGAGTTTGTTTGTGGTCGAACCCATTTCTTACCATGATTATATGGTTCGATGATTATTTGATATCTCGCTATGATTAGCGGTTCAATAATTTAAGTGATTGTCTAGCTGATATGATGAAAGTTTATATACATTTAGGTAATCTATAGAATTTTTTTACATGGAATTAAACAATCAATTAATAACACATCCAAACAAGTTTCAAGTTAAAAGTTACGATAATTCAAGGGAAGTTTCGAGTTAAAAGTCACGATAATTCAAGGTTTTTTTTAGAGTTGTGCATGGTTCGGGTAAGTTTAAAGTTATAAGAATCTTCCAAGTCCCCTTCCAACATTGAATTTTTTTAGAATTGAATCTCCAACACCCACTTTACACCAATCCATGTTGAACTTACTATAGAGATAATCTATCCACCAAGATATTAATAATATGTTTTAGACATTTGGTAAAAGTTAGTATGTACGATAATAATGATAATGATGTTAGTTTGTTACTTACTATAGTATTAAAAATATATATAGTTTCTTGATAAGGGCCACTAAGACATTAGTAATTATAAAAAGATTGTGTAAGTTTAAGATAGTTGTAAGAGGTAAAGTTTTAAATATAATTAAACTTAATTAAATATATAACTAGTTCAGTATTAAAATATTACTAAAATTAATAATACGACAAAAACTTATATACCCCTGAGGCACATAGGGACACATATGTAGGTGTTATACACATGTTCTTCAGGTGTTATATATATACTCTACCAGTGTTATGTGGTGTTATACATATACTCTACAGATATCATATGTATATAAGAGTTTCCATATAATACCTGAAGAGTATATACATGATAACTGTAGAGTATATATGTAACATCATATGATGGTTAATTTTGGGGCACCATACCCTGGGGCACACAAGTGTCACTCTAATGATATATATGCATAAATCATAATACAATTTATTGTTATTAATAATTAAAAAGTGAAAAATTAATTTATCTGAAGCATTAGAAACTATTAATTTAATTAAATATATATTATGTAATTATATCAATATAATGAAATTAAATGGCACACAAGTACTATATACCTCTTTAAAATTGGTTTTTCGATTCAATTCAATTCGATATGGTTAGATTCCTATTCAATTCCGTCCTCAATAGTCAATTTGGGTTACTGAAAAATCTCTGGAACCAACTAAAAGAAGTTTCTGTTCAATTCAATTGTATGAAGAAAGTTAAAACTTAAAAGTGTCAATTGATATTTTCGATCCCTGGCCCATACCCTACCTAATTTTCAGTATAAGTTTATATATATATATATATATATATATATATTTAAGAGTAAATCTCCTGTGAATTAGGTGCATAGATCTTATGCATCCAGGTCAGGGGGATCGTCTTTTTTTTTTTCAGACATGATTTTTGAAAAAATTCACATACAAATAGGTTATGTTAGATATACATTTACGTTATGTTAGACATACATTTAAACTATGTTAAACATACCATATTGTCAAGATTTCATACCTTGTCTATTTTGGGCTTGATTTTTGAATTTTGACACATATCACTACGATATGTTAGACATACCTTTACGTTGTGTTAGAGCTTCAGCGCAAGTGTTCAGGCGCGTATGAGTGTGTGCAGGCGCGTGGGAGGCACGTGAAAGCGTGTTTTGGGTGCGTGAACGGATCGACTCGGTTGCACGGATCCAAATCTGTGCAACCGGTGTATAAAAGTTTTTTTCAATATTTAATTTCGATCCCTTGTGTTCTCAATCATGAATTATCTACATTGATTCTCGAGACATTATGAGCTTGAGGAAACAATGATTATTGAGTAGATCTTATGTGAGACCGTCTCACAAATTTTTTTTCGTGAGACAGGTCAATCCATAATCCACACTTATCAATTCAAATGAAAATTTATGAATATGAGTTCAATTCAAGTGTAATAAAGATTCGTCTCACGGAAACTGAGACCGTCTCACATGAGTTTTTGTGATGATTATTTTACCAAATTAAGAAACCATTAATTAATTAACATAAATGCAAATGACTCAATGCAGAGATTATTCTATGTCGTACTAATAAATGCAATCTACAAATTAACAAATTTGTAGAAATCTTACATTAATTGAATATAAATTCTACATTAGGAGTATTAAAAATATTGAATTTATGGAAATCTTAGATTTAATGGGGGAAAATGCGCGAAACCCCCTTGTGTTTTGGAAATTCAGCATCGGACCCCCTCCTATGATGGAAATTGCGCGAATTACACGTGTGTTTTCATTAATTCGACCCGAAACCCCCAACTCTGTTAGAGTTGACGGGCGTGCGGTACACGCGGCTGGGATGCGAATTTTTCTCGTTTTTGACCGTTGTGAACCTGCAAAAATACTTTTTTGCCCTTCTTTGTTGCTTATATATGTATGTTCATACTCCAATGTGTAGTCCATCTCATTTCCTCTCAAAAATAGCTAACTGGTATGTACTTAATTTTTTTTCCTGAATTATTTTATTTATTTAACATGATTTTACAGTGCTACAATTTAGTAATGTTGTTTAATTTATCAAATATTATGTTAATGTATTTGTTTATATTTGTTTAATTAAATTCCTTTATAATTGATATTTTGTACTCAATAATAATTCATTTTTTCTCCCAAATTTTATAGGATCCATGTCTTCCACATTTAGGCCATCAAAAAATGATCAAGAATATTTAGATTTGAGATACAACTATAAGAAGTGTTATTGCCGAAAAAATGCCGAAATCAAAGTTGTTGGTCCGTCAAAAGCTACAGTGGGCAAATTGTTTTGCACATGCCGGTTGTCTCAATGTGGGTTTTTTGCTTGGCTTGAACCGACATCGATTGGAAGGAAAAATTATTTGAGTGAAATGCAAATGCCGGATTTGGATGAAGAAGTGGACTCTCCCATGAACAATGATTCTAAGGAATTGCTCTCCAAATATGACGATCTCTCGATGAAGATTGAAAAGCTTAAGGATTCTCAAGCAACTATGAAACTATATATTTTCATCGTGTTGGTTCTTGTTATTATTGTAATTTTAAAGTAGTACTTTAACTTCTTTTTTCTTAGTTGCGATTATTGTAGATCAATATGTGGCTATTTTCCATTTGTTTGCCACTTATGAAATATAAACAATTTCGTAGTAAACCTTTTTGAAGTACAAATAAGCATTCTTGCAAAAACACATATGGGGCTGAATAAGTTAAAACTTAAAATGGCTTTCAATATGTCAAGATCAGCCTCTCAAACTACTCCAAATTCACTCAATTTGGCAATGAAACAGAAAACACCAACTCAAGAAATCAACTCAATGAACTAAGCTAGATAATTGAATCAAGAACAAAACAATCAACACTCAAGCGATTACGTGGTTCGGCTTAACAAATGCCTACATCCACGGGAAAATATGGGAGGGAATTCTTATTGAAAATCGAACAAAATTTTGATTACAATTCACTCTGCAAATCTAAAACTCAAACTTAGAAAACCCTATTCTGCGCTGCTCTCTTTTTGCTATAATCTCACTGAATAAAACTCTACTATAAACAATGAAATGAACTCCTATTTATAGACCTCTCTCCTAGCTAACTGCAGCAACAAGAATCAAGTAGATCCGTTGAGAAACGAGCTCTGAATCTTGATCTGAAGATCATCCCCGTTCTTGAAGATGATTCCCAGCTTGATAGCTCCTCAGCCGTAGATTAGATGAACGGCTCAGATTTGATCCTGGACTAACGTCTCTCAACCGCTCCCAACGACTTGAAATCGCACTCCCGCAAGCGCGCTTTTATTAGTGAAAAACGCTTACTTCTAAGCTTTCAAACCAGATTTAATCATGGCCCTTGGATCTGACGAACGGCCGAGATTACTCCTGCACTAACTAACAAAAACGAACGAAAAACACAAACCAAAGCCTCACGCTTTTATAAGTAAAACATGCGACTTTTCCTATTGCTTAACAACAGTGAATAGACAACACTTGAGCTGAATAAAACACTTTCACAATACATATGTTTACCAAGACAGCCAATTGCATCAAAAAAGACAATATGGGGCTGCACATCCTATACCAAAATATACCCACAAACTGACCAAAATATACCCAAATCTATCAACAAAGTTGGCTGCACAGAATTTACATCCAAAATGACAAAATAGAGAAATCTTTTTCACACAGTTGTGGCTGCACAGAATTTACCAAAATATATCAACATGAGTCTTCTTTTCAAACTGTCTTTCATCCATTCATGAAGTTTTCCTTCTCTGGGGATTCTTCTGCTTCCTAGAGGCCTTAACTGGAGGTGCTGTAGCCTGCTGATTTTACATTAAATGTTAGTATGCTGAAAGTTTCAAAGTTGTGTCTTATAACTCACAAAGTTTAAGGCTACCTCAACTTGTACAGTTGACTGTTGTGTAGGGTTTTCAACAGTGGATGCTTGTGTTCCTTGCTGCTGAGTGTGGTCCACAGTAGGTGCCTGTTGACATAAGCATATCCAAGTTAGTCAGCTGCATACCTTGACATAAAAGAAATTGATATTCTCACCTTATCTTGATGGACAGCCCATCCAAATAGATCTTGAAAGTCCCCATCAAACACATCATCTACATCTCTCTGCATCATCATCATCATCCAAATAGATCAGACATGTGATCAGAATTGCAAAATATAAAAATTTTGAAATATAAAAAATGTGAAAAGTAGGTCTACCTGATCATCAGAGGGTACAGCACTAGCAGATGCTTCACCTTGAGGAGGTTTGTTGGGACAAGACCTTTTGTTGTGGCCTAGTTGTTTGCAGATTGAGCAAGTATGAGTTAGACCCTTCCTGGAGACTTTCCCTGCTTGTGAGCCATCATTTCCATCAGGCCTTCTTCTCTTCTTAGGTCTGCCCCTCTTTGCTCTAACTTCAGGAGGTGCAATTGGGCCAAGATTGCTTTCTTCAAAGTCATGCATTCCAGGGACAGGGTTGATGCTATGACTATACACCCTCAGATATGCATCCTTTTTCAAGTAGGGGTTCACATATTCCTCAAGACTCAGCCTATGGAATCCTATACAGGCTAAGGCATGACAACAAGGATATCCACACAATTGGAAAAAACCACAAGTGCAGACTTTTTCTTTTAGATCTACTATGTGGTTTTCTAAGAAATGCATAACCTCATATTTTTCTTGCCCAGACCAACTAGGAAAACAGTTCCTACTGACTTTTCTCTGGCCTTCAATTTTTTTAACAATGTTTGGACAGATATTCTCCCCATAACCCATCATCCCTGCCCTCTTCACTTGAATCCTTGTCATGCACCTCAATCTTATCCATTCAAACATATCTATTATTGGCAAGTCCCTAGAAGGTAGGATGAAACTGTTGAAGGACTCAGAGAGATTGTTGACAATGACATCACATTTTGAATGAGTTGAAAAAAAACACCTAGCCCAATGCTTAGACTCTACCCCAGTTAACCACTCATATGCAGTTGTTTCACATCCCTTTTTCACACTCATTTTTTGAATTTCAGCCATTACCCTTTGATGACCCCTTAAACTGTAAGTACTTGCAGCTTTCCAAAACAGTTTTTTAATTTCTAGACCCCTAAATTTAACCTTGAAGTTATTGTACATGTGTTTCACACAAAACCTATAGAAAAGAAAGGAAAAGAAAACACCAAAATGCAGATTCAGTATAAGGCACAGCAAGAGTAAAATGAAGATTCTATATAGGGTAAATATTAGAAACATACCTGTGCTCAGAATTTGGTGCCAATTGGGCCACTGCTTCCAGCAAACCTTTCTGCCTATCACTCACAAAGGTCCAGCTCCCTTCCTCAAGACTCCCAATGTCATCCAGCAGCTGCTTCAGGAACCATTCCCAGCTGTCTTGCTTCTCAACTTCAACATAAGCCACAGCAAGAGGGTATATGTTGTCATTGCCATCCCTCCCCACAGCTGACAACAACTGTCCAGCATGTAAACCCTTGAGGAAACACCCATCCAACCCTATAATTGGCCTACATCCACTAAGGAATCCCTCTTTCAGTGGCCCTAAACAGCAGTACATCCTTTGGAACTTAGGGGGCTGCAAATTTCTATCTACCTTAACCACTAGTGTGCTGTTGGGGTTCATCTTGACTACAGTTTCACAGTAGTCATAAAGTCTCCTATACTGCTCACTTATATCAACACTCAGATTCTTCAAAGCAAGTTTTTTGGCCCTATAGACCTTATACATGCTACACTTTACCCCACAGTCCCTTTTTATCTTGTTTTTTAAACCAAGTACACTCTCATTGGGGTTATCCTTGATTGCCTCAAGGATTCTCTTGGCCAAGTACTTATAGTCAGCATGGTTGTTCTGAACCCTATATGCACAGGTATGGTGACCTTTGAGGGTCTTTATCTGAAAAGTGGGGGTTTTTTGAACTACTGAGGCCCTCATACTCCATTCACACCCATTTTTACATCTAGCAGTAATGATCTTAGACTCATTCTTAATGAACTTCAACTCACACCCTTTCCTCACACTCCAGTCTTGCAAGACCTCTTTGAACACTGCCCTATTATCAAATTTCATTCCAGCCTTAAGATCAAACTGTCCCATATCCATCCCCTCTACCCACTCTTGATCACACTGCCCTACATTCTCACCCTCTAGTTCCTCTTCACTATACCAGTCTGCATCTGCCCTACCCAAAGATACCCCCTCTTCTTCCCTCTCCTCTGCCCTTTTCCTCTTTTTTCTTTCTCTCTCAAGTTTTTGACATCTCTTGAACACATCTCTAGCATGTGTAGGGGACCTAGTTTCAAAGATGTCATCATCTTCAGGCCCCTCAAAGTCCTCACACATCCATGAGGGGCATGAAGATGATGTATCACTCTCAGAACCAGCCTTGAATGACTCATCAGATGAGTCATCCAAGTCCTCAGCCACAGTCTCACTCTCTCTATTTTCAACACTCTCTGCCTCAGCCCCAACACCCTCACCCCCACTCTCTGCCCCAGCCCCAACACCCTCACCCCCACTCTCTGCCCCAGCCCCAACACCCTCACCCCCACTCTCTGCCCCAGCAGCCCCAACACCCTCACCCCCACTCTCTGCCTCAGCAGCCCCAACACCCTCACCAACACCCTCATCATTCTCACCATAACAGATTGAGGGTACAGACTCTTGTGATTGTATAGGGTTTCCCTCAATATCTATAGCTACAAGAGGATCTGGATGGTCCTCAAAATATAAGGGGATCACATCCTTGTCCTTGTACTCTTTGAACAAGGACATAAGTGCATGATCATCCCTAATTAATTTTAACCCACTATCAATATCCTTACCCGGTGAACAAGAATAGACTTCCACATTACTACTCTTACCATTGCACTCATGTTTATAAATATCCAGAACATCAGAAAAGAAAAATGTGTCAGAATTGATAGGGGGTATCCTCACCCTCAACCCATCTACATATCTAAGTTTCCCCAGGTGCCTAAAACTACCCCCCACCCAGACATCAAATATAAAGTACTGATCATCACTCATTATCTGTTTTAACACAAAAACACAAAACAGAAACAAGTATGTAAATCTATCATTCAGTATAAACATAATTAAGAATTCAGAAAAAATCCACAAACATTCAACAAGTATGTAAATTCAACATTCTTATAAGAGAGCAACATTCAAATCTAGAAACCCTAACTATAGAAAGCCATAAAATCAGAAACCCTAATTCCCCAATTTCAGAAACCCTAAATCCCAAATTCAGAAACCCTAATTGCCCAAATTCAGAAAACCCTAATTACCCAAATTCAGAAGCCCTAAATCCCAAATTCAGAAACCCTAATTGCCCAAATTCAGAAGCCCTAATTCCCAAATTCGTAAACCCTAATTCCCAAATTCTGAAAACCCTAATTGCCCAAATTCCGAAAACCCTAATTGCCCAAAATCAGAAACCCTAATAACCCTAAACATGCAACCCTAACTCACAAATCCAGACAAAATTCCTAATTCCAGAAAGCCCTAAATTAGAAACCGTAAAATACCTAAACACAACATGTACCTACCAATTCCTCAGAAACAGCGAGAAGCAAGAACGAATGTAGACACAGAAAAAACGGGTTTCGAAACACCCGACACAGAAAAAAGGGGTTTCGAAACGAAGCACCTACCTTAAACCAGTTACAATCTCCCTTTCCTCACAGGCTTCGAAAGTAGGAAACAAGGGTATTTGTTTTGTTTGGAGGTTTGCTCGGAGACGGGACGGTGAAATTTGGACGGAGAAATTTGGACGGAGATAGGTCTGGGTATGGCCTGAACCCTAAGTGTCGGCTGGCTGTGCTCTCAGACCCGACTCTCTAATTCGAAGATTCGATCTAGGGTATATCAAAGGGTATAACGGGTATTCTAAGGAAAAACTTAACGGCGTGAAGACCCGTTAGCTGGAATGAGACGTGTGTCGAATTAATGAAAACACACGTGTAATTTGTGCAATTTCCATCATAGGAGAGGGTCCGATGCTGAATTTCCAAAACACAAGGGGGTTTTCGCACATTTTCCCCGATTGAATGAGAAGACAAAAAAAGGAGTAGCAATGGACTGAAGTTGACTTGAGAAAGGCAAGATTGTTAGTTTCAGATAGAGAAAAAGAGACGTAAGAATCTCAACCTCGTCAATGGCGTCCACCGCTCTGAGAATCGCTCTCATCCCCAACTCAAACGATGTCGTTCCGCTTCGTCGCTCTGTCTTCTCTTCCAAATTCTCCACTTTATCCAACGGTAGCCGGAGCAATCCTCCTTTTTCATGTCCAACATCAACACATAATGACAAAGCTCACGCCAAAAGATCAAAACCCGTTCGAATATCCCGATCGAATCGGGTATCTGGATCCGACACTCACTCATTCGACGTGGTCATCGTCGGAGCCGGTGTAATTGGGTTGACCATTGCTCGTCAGTTCCTCCTCGGATCGAATTTGTCCGTTGCGCTTGTCGACGCCGCCGTTCCCTGCGCCGGCGCCACTGGTGCAGGTGCTTAGTGATGTTCTACTTGAGTAAATAAATCTCTCTCTCTCTCTCTCTCTCTCTCTCTCCATATAGACCAATATATTCTTATTAACTGTAGAATTTATTCATTTTATACCGTGTTTGAAATTTGAGATTATTGTTAATCTTAGGGCAGGGTTATATATGGAGGGTTCACAAATCTCCGGAGAGCGAGAAATGGGAGCTGGCAATGAGAAGCCATCAATTGTGGGAGGAATTGGCTGAGAGCATTCAGAATCAAGGCGTTGATCCTTTATCGGCTATTGGCTGGAAGAAGACAGGTAAAGATAATGGATTACTCTCATCTCAACGAGTTCTTGGCTCCTTGCATTGTTTTTTGACTGAACATTCTTATACTGATGTTTTCTCGTAGAGTTCTTGGCTCCTTGCAGTGTTTTTTGACTGAACATTCTTATACTGATGTTTTCTCGTAGATGTAGATATACATTATACCTCAATATTTAATTTTCTTGGATCTGTGAATTTCAAATCTCTGTTAATATATCTACATTTGGCGTCTTCAAATATGACACATAAGATTGAGTTCTGTGATTAACAGTGATTAAAATACATTTACAAATTAAAATACATTTGAATGAAAAGAAACATGGATACAGAGTGCAGGTATTTTCAGATTTCAAGTCATAATATCGTTATCATTAGCTCTTTTATTACAGTTTAAAGCATTGTAAGGCTAAACATTAGGCTTAATTGTGGGAACAAGTTGACTTCAATATGACACTACAACAAGATAATGAAATTCCACTATGCTCTTCCAGAAAGGGTCACCTAGTATTTCAAGTCATACATCACACCTGATCGAAGTTTTGGTACTTAAGTTTACATTGCTAATTGTAATAATTTATTCCTCTGTCTATAATTTCTTGCATCTTGTACCATTCATGCGAATGTCAAATTACATAACAGCCGTTTATAGACAAGACTTTGTGTTTATGAAAATGCTTAGAAGTTAACTTTACATCTAGTGTTCTGGCACAGCTTGTTTTTGTATACTATTAGCTTCTCGAAAATTCTAGGAACATTATGCTGATTACTGTTGTTTCTCACAACAGGAAGCTTGCTAGTAGGTGGAACTGCAGAGGACTGTTCTGTATTGAGGAAAAAGGTAAAGCAGCTCGTGGATGTTGGTCTGGGTGCAAAGTTCTTGTCTGGTGATGAATTGTTGGCAGAGGAACCTGCTCTTAAGCTTGGAAAGGAATGTGGTGCAGCTTTTATGCCTGATGACTGTCAAATAGATGCTCGACATGCTGTTGCATTTATTGAGAAGGTTCCTGATGATTGACTTGTTTTACTCTTAGAACTAATTTCCTTCTGTCTTCTATTAGAACTTTGTTGCCTTATAGTTACTGGGGATACTTTCTTTTAGGCTAACAGGGATTTTGAGGCGGAAGGGAGATATGCTGAGTTCTATTATGAGCCAGTAACCAGTTTACTACGGTTAGGCAATTTATCTTTGTTATAGTGTATCATGTTAATCAGGCTTTGTTGAGTAATGATGATTATGAAACATTTGATTTTGGATAGGAATTTTTGATGAACTATCACTTTACTGTTGTGTGGTTCTAATTGTCACTTGTATTCGTGGGACAATTGAGCGACAATGTTTCTCTGATTATAATCAGATCTGAGAGCACTGGAGAGGTTGTCGGAGTTCAAACTTCCAAGAACACATTACACAGTAAGAAGGCTGTTATTATTTCAGCAGGCTGTTGGAGTGGTTCTTTGATGCATGACCTCTTAAAAAATTCTGAAATTGAACTAGATCTCCCAGTAAAGCCACGAAAGGTATGATCTTTAGTTGAGTCTAAAAAAAAGATGTTGGTTTGTTTCTGAATTTTGAAAATTTTGAAGTGCATATTTGCTATCCTCTTCCCATATTACCAAAGGTCTATCATCTTCGGAGGTTTGTACCCCTTTTAGATTTTAGTGGTCCTTGTACCATTGTACTAATGCTGCATGCCATTTCTTTCTTGAGATAGTTCATTCTTTTTTTTCTTTTTTTTTTGTGCTTTTTCTTATTGTGGTCTTTTAATCTTAACCATGACTATATGGGAGGTAGAAAATCTGAAGAGAAAGAGTCATTGATTTATATGTCAGGGTCATCTGCTTGTTCTTGATAATTTCAAGCCTTTTAACCTTAATCATGGGCTTATGGAGGCGGGATATGTCAATCATGAACCTGCAACCCTGAGTAGTACTACAAATCCTGGGACTGGATATGATGCAAATACTGCATCTGTTTCTATGACAGCTACCACAGACATGTCAGGAAGACTTGTTCTTGGTAAACTTTTGAGTTCTTGACCTTAGCTCGACTTTTCTTCTATGCTATCTGCAAAATGATTCATATTTAGATTTATATGTATCAGCTAAGAATAGCTTACATGGTAATGTACTTAAGATATGAGAATTCATTTTTAAGGTATCCATTTCAATTCCACAATCACAGAAAAAATTATTTAGATTCTTAGATGAGTACGGGAATAGGATAACAGTTCAGATATTTGAATCTTTTGCAAGGATAACAGACAGCTTTAGATCATTGGATTCCCATTGAAAAGTTTCAAGTGATCATTGGCTGACCAAAAATGCTTGGTAATTAGAGAAAACCTTGTTGCTTCTGCCTTGCCTTTTGCCCACGTTTTGGTTCACGATATGTTTTTTTGAGACATCTGTTTGTTTTAATTTGAAGAAAACTCAAAATTAGTTCTCACATTTGTCTGTGTTTTCACTTGCCAAAGATTTCAGAATTAAACAGAAATCCATAAAAACATTCTCAAATTTTTTTCGATGGTTATGCATGCAGTCAGTTATCAAATTTCGTGTAGGTGGTGAGTGATGTCAACAATAATAATAATGGAAATCTGCTTATTTCATGAGTGGTAATTGATAATTTTAGTTATGCGATGGCTGTTTCATTTTCCTTCTAGTTTTAGATGAACATGCTTTGCAATGTGTGAACTCAATATGGATGCAGCATGCATTTTCTAATCTTGATTAGTGCTGCAAACTCTCTCTCTCTCTCTCTCATCAATATGCTGTGCCAAATACTTTCGAGATTTATAAGCCATGTGGATTTGCAGCCTGAACTCTTTTACTCTCAACCTATACAGAGTTGATGAACGGAATTGACATGTAAAAATTGTTATCATCTATAGTCAAGTAAAATTTAGTCTTTTGAATAAGGTTGCAGCTTGGATGTCCGCATTGCCCATGCAGTTCTTAAAAAGTTGCAATGTCATTTGCCTTTCCTTTAATTAGGAATCTGATAGTACGTCTTTTCATGAACGAGCTTTCGGGTACCTTCATACATTATAGCTTTGTAATAAAATTTTCCTTTCTTTCTTTCCTGCCTGTTCTTACAGGGAGCAGCCGCCATTTTGTCGGGTTCAACACTGAAATTGATGAACTTATCCTTCACCGAATATGGGAGAGGGTGGGCGAGTTCTTCCCTGTACTAAAAGAAGTATCGCTGAATGATTTAATCAAAAGCAGAGAAGTGAGAGTAGGCCTGAGACCTTTCAGTGAGTTTTCCAAGAAGAAACTTAGGTGTTCATTTTACTACAATTGAGACAATGATTGTTTTTCTCCTCATCTGTTACGTCATTTACAGTGCCAGGTGGAAAACCAGTGATTGGGGCTGTACCTGGATTATCAAAAACCTTAATTGCTGCTGGACATGAAGGAGAAGGGCTCTCAATGGTAATATTTCTCTCTTCAAAAAATGGATTCAGATATCAGGGTAGTTTTATATTACCTGTTTCCATTCTTACCCTCCTCCTTCTACCTTTCTTATCAATATGATTTGTAATGATATAGTGATGTGGCACTGTGAATTTTCATTAGGCTTTGGGAACTGCTGAAATGATTTTCAACATGGTGTTGGACAATCCTCAAAACGTGAATCCCCAGCCCTTTTCACTGTAGGACCTCTCTCTCTCTCTCTCTCTCTCTCTCTCTCTCTCTCTCTCCATTTTCTTGTTTACTTTGACAAGAGGCGGATTAATTTGTAAATGTAATCTTTGACAAGTTTGTTTTAAGAAATCAGTCAATCGTTTTAAGAGGAATCATACCTTTATGCATGTGGCTCAAAGATTTCTTTTCTCATCTTATAACTACCCCCTCTTTTTAGGCGAAACTTGTAAAAGAAAGAGATAAAAGGTTGTTATTTGTATCATTATATGTCACAAAGTTATGAGATCCTCTCATGGTCGTGGATGAGAAGAAGACCTACATGACTCAGTGTAGGTTAACATAATTATAAAAATATTATTAATATGTATTCGTTTATTATCAATAATTTTATGAAGTCATAAATAAATATCAATATCAATATCAATATTTTTATGTTCCTGTAGATATTTATTTACAAGCTCATAAGTATTAGTACTTATGGCCATAAAAGTGTTAGTTCCGAGCATGTTGATCCGTGTAAATCAGGTTTTAACCGGATTAGTCCATGTTGATTCAAAATTATAAAACTCTGTCTCTCTCTCATATCAAGAGATTATCCGGCCTAACATTATTTTGTAAATAGCTTACATTAAAATTTTGTATCTCCCCTCAAATAGTTGTTATGTTAAATTAATTTCTAACAAGATTCATAAGGTATGATCAAGCAATCTGGACCATCTATTTCATAATAACCATTATTCGTTAGTGTTTCAATATAACCGTCATATGCCAAGTGTGAAAGATGACATCATCGATTAACACTTTGTCATTTATTAAAAATAATGGAACACAAGATGAAACGTCGGATCAGTTCCATGATCAAGTCGAGATTTAGATGAGCAGCTTAATGTAGTAACCATGGTACTCAAACCTTTTTTCAGAAATAAAAAAGGAAACTAATAAAAGGAAAACAGAAAAACGAAAAGAAAAGGCGATAATCAACAGCCTTGTATCTAAGAGTTGGACTCCTGTGAGACCGTCTCATGTGCAACGGCACTGGCGCACGGTCGTGTGTTGGGACACGGTTGTGCCCAGGACACGGTCGACCGTGCGCCGAAACACATACTTATAGCACTAAAAGACATACTTATAAACAAAATCACATACTTATCTCGACCGTACCCTGAGACCTGATCGTGCGCCACAAATTGTTCATGCGAGGCACGGTCTGTCCCAGGGCACGGTCGTGGGCGAGAGAAAAAAATCACATACTTATAGTGAAAAATTATACTTATTATTGAAAAAGACATACTTATACACTACACTAGCGCACGGTCGTGTCCTGGGACACGGTTGACCATGCGCGAGTACCGTCGCATGTGAGACGATTACAGATGAATATTTGTGTGTATCTAAATCTGTATATGGTATAATGTACCGAAATTTCAGAATAGAGAAATTTGGCGTACCAAATTTTGGTATACTGATATTTCAGTATATACCTAAAATTGTCATTATATCGAATTTTTAAATAAATAGTACAAAATAATTAACAATTCCATAACAGTTTACGGACCGACCTTGTTATTCACGAAGGAATTTAATATTTAATATTACAACTCATGTCCAACAGTGCAACACAAGTTAACGAAATATAACTCAACTCACAACAAATGTGCAAAAAAAAATGAACAATGCAGTCCATGCCCGAATATAATAATGGGGAATATATATATTTTTAGTTAATAGTAATATATTTGGTATTTTAACATATATCAAAATGCCAAAAACTGTAATTAGGCACACCAATATCTTACTAAAAATGTCTGTATTTTTAGTAATTTTTAATACAGCTGAGTATCATAAATCAAAATTTTCGATATTTTTCCTATCCCGAATCTTAGGTATAGAGACATCACCATAAGTGTTTTTTTTTTTTTAAATATAAGTATATGATTTTTTTTCTTACTCACGACGGTGCCCTGAAACACGGTGTCCGAGTTTTTTTTGAACCATGAGTTTTTCTTTTTATCCACCATGTCCAGCCATGTACATAAGACGGTCTCGTAAGAAACGAACTAAATAGATGTTGCTAATAAGATATTAGTTTTGAATTGGGTCCCATAGTTCATTGACTCAAGGAATGTTTTATTGACTTAACATAGTAGCAGTCCTCCACGTTCGAACATGAATGCATGCATAAATAATCCCCAATTTTAGCACTTGTATATTATTTATTTATTTAATCTCATATTATTATATTCTATTAATAAATTAAAAATAATTATAAGAAAAAATAATAAGGATAGGCAGTGCCACAAATTCCTCCATAATTTGCTCACAAGAATATTGAAAACCCAATATCCTCCCGCCCTTTCATTTGTAATTAATTTTCCGTGGAGTTGAAAATTAATTTCCCCACAATATATTTACGCAATTACATCATCTTCATCTCCAATATGAAGAACTAATTTCCAACAATCCCTTCATTATTAATTAATCTCTCTCCTTATTCCCAATTAATCTTCCCTCTCCTCAATTCCATTTTCATTTCGATTCATCAATCGGTTTTAGTTTTACGAATCCATGGATCCTGCGGAGCTCCGGCGCGTATTCGGCATGTTCGATCGGAACGGCGACGGGAAAATTAGCCGGAAGGAATTGAGCGAATCGATGGAAAGGCTAGGGATTCACATACCGGAGAAGGAGTTGATGGTGATGATCGAGAAGATCGACGCCAACGGCGACGGAAGCGTGGACGTGGAGGAGTTCAGCGAGCTGTACGCAGCGATAATGGAGGACGACAATCGGGAGAACGAGGAGGAGGACATGCGAGAGGCGTTCAAAGTGTTCGACCAAAACGGCGACGGATTCATCACGGTGGATGAGCTGAGGGCGGTGCTCTCCTCGCTGGGGCTGAAACAGGGGCGGACTATTGAGGACTGCAAGCGGATGATCAGCAAAGTCGACGTCGACGGCGACGGAATGGTTAATTTCGATGAGTTTAAGCAGATGATGAAGGGCGGAGGATTCGCCGCCTTGTCTTCTTGATCCACCACAACAGATCCAGATATTACTTTTTCCTTCCCTTTTCTTTTTTGATTTCTTTGGTTAAATATCAAAAATTCTATGCATATCAAATTCAAGGATCGCAAATTGAAATCTCTTTTCTTTTGATTTCATAATATTTTTGTGAATTTGACAAATCATATGTAGGGTTAGACACAAATTTTGTTTCTTGGAGATGAAAGAATGATTTTTTTGATACTTATTCTAATTTTTATTTCTAAAATATCAACAGCACTGTGCCTCAAAATTAAGTTATTTATTCAATGCTTCAAAAAATTTGTTCGATAATGTATGAAATATAAAAACGTTAACATTTATTACATTTAGTGTAACATATTGTGTTTTATACATTTTATGCACATCATGTGTTAAATAAGAATATCATCGAATATTCCTGTTATATGAACAAATCCCTTCACCAATGAATTATTTTGAGTGCATGTTCATTAATTCTTTTTGTATCATAACACAATAAAAATGATAAATATTATAGCTAAATGGGGTGATATAGTTGAAGAAAGAGAAAAAAATCGATGATGATAACTGGCTAGAATACTCTCTTTTAATTTTGTTTCTATTTCACCTGTATGAAGTGGTTTGCAACACTGATTCCAATATATATATATATAAAATAAAAATAATAAAGGATTTGATTTCTTTGTTAATTTGACTACATAATTCGAATTTCCAATCAACATTTTCCCTACACACTTGGATAATATATTGGTGAGAAATGAGTACATATTGCTCTCAAATTCAATTTTAAGTAAAATGAAAATACATTGAATTAGCTTTATTAAATAATATTTTTCACGTAAAATGTACTGCATATTTTTACACAAAAGTTTCTTTTAAGTGAAATGAAAATGAAAATACATTGAATTAGCTTTATTAAATAATATTTTTCAAGTAAAATACACTACATATTTTTTTACACAAAAGTTTCTTTTCACCAATTGCATGAATTTAAATACATGCAACTGGTGGACCCAACCCAAATTCATGTTTTTTATTTTATTTTTCAGGTATTGAAACTTTTATATTGTATTAGTGTGATATTTATGGTGTATTAGTGTAACATTTATATACAAATATCATGATCTTTATGCACTATAACTTAGGAAAAAAAAGGAAGAATTTTAGAAGAATTTGAGTTAATTTTCGAATCAACACACATTTATGTAATATTACTCATACATTTATGTGATATTAACTGCACAAATATATTACATAAAGGTATAAAACATACAAGAGATTGCATAATATCACGTAAAAGTATATAAGTACAAATTGTGTTGATTTTTCTTTTTCTAAATTACACTACGTAAAGATCAATACTTGTATATAAAAGTTATAGTTGTGTAACATCACACTAATATAACATAAATGTCGACACTTATAGCCAAAAAAAGATAAAGAAAAGCGTGGATCCAGGGAAACTCAAACCCATTGCACTTTAAAGGTTAAATTATTACAATCAACTAGTTTTAAAAAGAAAGTTGTAATCGACGCTTTTTAAGCAAAATATATTCTTTAAAATTCATCAAAACTAAAGCACACATCTATATTGTTAACAAAATCTCATCCGATTTGGAGTATCAACCAATATGTAAGAAAATCATCATCATTTTGTTATGAAAAGCAATCTCCACATGCTTAGTTGTTGAAAATACTCTCAATTGTGACACTAAAAACATATCGTCTCATATTCCAAGAAAATAATATCTTGATTTGTATAATGTTTGGGAGGATCAAATAGCTTTTTCCCGATTGAGAAACTATCAAAACAAGTATAGGTGTTTGGACTGAACTCCACATAGATGGACCTCAAGTCCAGAACAAACATAACTTTAATGATAAATAATACTACCTCCGTCCTGGTCCAAGTTGTCTACTTGGACCGGGCACGAAACCTAAGAAAATGCAGTTGACATGTTGTTTTAGGTTACTTTTTAATTAAAAAAGTGTTTTTTATATTTTTTGCTTACTTTTTGATTAAAAAATGTTATTTCTTTGTCATTTTGGGATTGGCAAGTTCGACCGAGACAGACGAAAATGACAAGTAGGCAAGTTGGACTGGGACGGAGGGAGTACATATTAGGTTCTGAGTTTGGAACAGTAACTTAGTAGTGGACCATGATATTGAACAATAAAACTATTGGGGCCAGTTAAGAAATCACTAAAAATGAATTCTTGGATCCATCTATTTTGAAAGGATGAGAATGGGGCTACTATAACAAGCATCACTTCAAAATCCAATCCTGGTTTTCATTCAAAGATAAAACAGTGATAGAAAGCCTTATAGTTATATGCATATACAAAATCTTCTCACCCCTCTTTCGTTACTGAAGCTATCATGCAAGTGACATCGAATCCAGTGGAACTATATAAACATGTATTCGTATTCTGCAATGGATCCAGTGTTTGCTAACATAAAAGCGTTTGCGTTTTATGGCAACCTACAACCTGGAATTCAAGAGAGCTTCAGATTCGGCTTCTCTGACGCTTTGTACAACAGCTAGAACTTTTGAAGAAAATTGGTAAGATTGGTTCTCGATATTGTCTAGAAGATTGATCAATCTTTCTCTGTACAATGCACATAGTTCTTCTTGTCGTTGCAGCTCTAAAGATAGTTCTCGGATTTTTTTCTCCTTGTCACACTACACCAAGGGAATGAACAAAGTAAAGTTCTGATCAGAGTGTATAAAGTAGTATAAAAATATAGTTAATACAATCTACAGTACTTTCTAAATTCTAATCGCATAAAACTTTTGTAACACGCCATTACAGTTCGACGTAGAGGCTAAATATCAGGATCATCTTATCCAATTCTTTTATATGCTAGACATGCTAAAAGGCATTCTTCTATTCAGTTAGGTTTGATTGAGAAGGTTGTATTGAAAGCTATAGTGAATTAGTTACTTTTTGTTGGTGTTAATGAACAGTTTGTCTAACTTCAAGGCTGAAAGCTTCTCCACTGATCAACAGTTAAACTCTGTGATATTCTTTGGTTTGCACAGCACTTGATTCTAGAAGTTAGAAAATGTGGCGACAAGATAACGGTCCAAGGCAAATCCTAGATATAGAAACAAACAAAATATATGAAACACATCAACCAATCCTTTCTAAAGGAGTTGATGATAGATATATGTCATCCTTATTATAGGGATGATAAGTAGTGAACCAAAAGAGAACAAAATGACGAGAGAGAAAAGATCTCGATCAAGAAAGGTAGTGAAGGGCATACCAGAGTGGTATGTTCTTGAGCAGCAGCAATGACAAGAGGATGGTTATGCTCCTTGACGAATCGAGTGACTACCCACTTCCCAGACTTGTCCAGCTTAAACAGTATCGACGCCTTGCAACCTTCACGCACCCTAGGCCGTGGCTTCCTTTCTTGGCCCACTTTGCCCTTTGCGTTTGGAGAGAACCCCTGTTTGTTACAACCAATACGGCGAGCAAGAGTTCTGCCATCAATCTCAGAACGACGCCGTTGCATAATGCGCACAGTAAATCCTACTCTCCTGGCGTAATCATTATAAAATCTCCTTGCATCATCTTCTGATTCAAACTCCATGCCCACATAAGGTTCAACAACTTCACCTTCCTCTGTCTGCCTTAGATTGTCCTCAGCATCAACAAATTCATCGTCCTCATCTGAGTTCCATTCAGATCTTTCCATCTCACCACCATTTTCTTCAGCCACTGAAGATTGATATGAAGTCAACTCACCACATAAAAGATAGAACAAGTACGTATATTCGTAAAACCATTCAACCCCTAATAAAGTGAAGGCATCACAAATGATCATACACAACTATGGACAGCTCGGATATAGCATTTAACTTGCTCAAGGCAGAGCAATCTAACATAGCATTAGTTTAGCCTGAGCAGTACACACAATCGGCTATAATTCTTTATTGATAAGCATGAAAAGAAAAGAAAAAAATTGCATTCACTATTGAGCAATTTGCACAGAAGTATGAAAAGGTTACAAAGATAAGACTTTAAATTAGATTATAAAATAGTGAAGAAGAGATATTGGAGATGATGGTTTTACAGGATCTTGAATTCTAGACATCTTCCTTTGATCTTGTCAGTGGATCATGAAAGAAAAACACACTCTCATTTCCTATTTCTAGTATGAATTCCATTAACCAAAACAGGTCCTTATTTGGGTAACTAAAAAAACTCAAGCCGATGAGTTGGCAAATGTATGAACAAGGAAATGCAAGTGTAATCTCACTCGAATTGGACACACTTATTGCTTGAAAACCCATGAGAAAATGCAAAATTGGAGGGAGCATTATTTTCTTTCAAGAAGAAATGAATCTTCTGCTTTGAGTTAAAAAAATCATTACTCTTAGAAAAGTTGGCATCAACGCTCACATCACACACACATTTAAGAATCATTTCAAGCAAACTATGATCATGCAATAACAAAGGCAAGCCTAACAAGAATTAGGAACAAAATGAAAGGGAAAACACAGACACAAAAACAAAACTCAAAAGCCAATCAACATCTCAAAACCTATTTCTTCCAAAAATTTCAACCCGATTCCAAGAATTCACAATAACCAGCGATATCTGAAGCCCAATGAAAAGAAGGTAGCAAATAAAAAGGTAAATGTTAAAGTAGATCTTACTTGTTTCTGCGCAAAGGAGAAATGAGAATTGGCAACAGCATCTGTGATCATCAGTTAGTTGTTGGGCTTTAATCCCCTCCCCAACTTTGAACCTAAACTCCGCAGAATATGGGTGATCACTCCTTTCCCCATCTTTGCATTTCATTTCATTTTTCTTTCTATATTCACTTACTCTACTCTTCATTTATATTCTATTTTCTCACACCTTTTTTCTCTAACTCTTCGCATCGATAAATTTCTTCTTTTTACGTAAATTCATTTCTTTTTATTTCATTATAAATAAATTCTTACCCTTTTTTGTATATTCACATGCCTTATTTAATCTCATCTACTCAATTTCCTTTTACATATTCGACTACCTAACATTACATAGTGAAGCAGTTCGAATCTTCTATTATATTTGGAGTTGCATCTCGTTTTACATAACATTAAATATAAGCCACGTATTAATTAGTGAATAGTACTCTTATTAATTAACACACCCCACATCAATATTTAGCCAAATTCTTTTTACATTGATTCATTCATGTGCTAGCTGCTTCTTGCTGTTCTTACTGCTAATCTCAACGAAGAAGGAAGCATAAACAGCAGTAGTCACATAAACCAAAAGCGCAAACCCCCCACAAAAGCCACCATCGCATATATAAACCGGTTTCCCTCCACACGAATAGGACCCCAATTTCACCTGTATAAAACCCACTATCGAGAGCACCAAGAAGGAGCAGCCCAGAACGGAGCGACCCGAACAGACCGTATCTCAGGTAGTTCGGGTCGATGTCGGCCTTGTGTGTTGTTCACCAAGTTGATCGCCAGCTTCATGCTCTGAGCTATCAGCGATGAGAAGAGGAAGAAACTGAACGACAGCACTTCCAACACGACTGGTTGGCAGTCTCCGGCGATGAAGATTGCCATCGTGAAGAGGGAGCTGTCACGTGGATGCTCGTCTTCATTCCTCCCATGGTGCCCATCTCGGTGGTGCTCGGCGTCATGGGCTTTGTTAACATTGAGATTGGTTAGAAATATATTTATCCGATTTTAATATTTTACGATAACAATTATTACAATGATATATGTTAGTTGGGATGGGAGAAAGAGTATAATTATTACAGTGCTGAGTTGAAAAATTAGATTAATCAAATTTTGGTTTGGTTGACCTGACCCACTATATTATTACTAGGTATCTGAATTCTAATGTTCAATTATTGATTAATTAAGTTAATGATGTAGTTAAGCTACAAGTGGATGTCGGTCGGAAATTAATAGAAGTAATTAATTTTTTTATATGAGAAACTTTGTTAACATGTTTTAGAGAAGTAAGTAATGTTATGAGTTATAAACATTAGGAATACCTAAGTAGAGGAAATGATCAAGGGTAATTCTATACACACCCCATCAATACTAAACACACCCCATCCATACACACATCTATACTATACTAATAGCAAAATGTTTGGGAAAAATTACAAGAATGCCATTTTCCCGCCCATTTTATTCTTTGTCCTTTTGTCCAAGTGTCAAAATGTGATTGAACATTGATTGTATATTTTTTATTTGATCATTATTATTAGTTATTTTAATGTTTGGCTTGGAGGATACTCTTCAACAATTAAATAATATTAAAATGTAGAAGTTATGATTATGTCTATAGTCTATAGATATTTATATACAACTTTTATTGGAGAAATCAATAGAATGATTTGCAACATACTCTTCTATTAATTCTTTGTCATTTTGTCCAAGTGTCAAAATGTGATTGAACATTGATTGTATTTTCTTTCTTATTTTTTTAGTTGATCATTATTATTAGTTATTTTAATGTTTGGCTTGGAGAATAATCTTCAACAATTAAATAATATTAAAAAGTAGAAGTTATGATTATGTCTATAGTTTATAGATATTTATAGACAACTTTTATTGGAGCCATTGAAAAATTTGCAACATACTCTTCCATCTATAAAATAATTTATATCTATATTCATACTATATAAAATGTCACATAAATTTGTGTAAATAACTTTTTTTTTTCAAGATTTCATTCTGATTTTCTAAATTACTTTAGTAATTTTAAATTAAGTTTCCATCTCAAACCATTGAAATCAAATTTTCTCTCAAAGTCATTGCCTTAAATAAAGAATGTTTATTCATTTAACAATTCTCACTTACATAGCTTATAAAAATCAACAAAATTTAATAAATTCTTTAATTAATAATAATAATAATAATAATAATAATAATAATAATAATAATAATAATAATAATAATAATAATAATAATAATAATAATAATAATAATAATAATAATAATAATAATATGAGGTAATATATTAAAATTATTTCAAATAAATAGAATGTCGTTTTCCCGCCCATATTAAAAATTATTTATACTATACTAATAGCAAGACAGTTGAAAAACTATATAACAAGACGCGCAACGCGCGGGTACACTGCTAGTTCTTAAAATAATAAAAAAAAAAGAATGTGTGTATAGATGGGGTATGTTTAGTATTTGATGGGGTGTGTATAGAATTACCCAATGATCAATAGGAGTAGTGTAGATTCGATTCGGTCAGGTAATGTTTGGGGCGTTGCCTAACTAATCATTCTTACCTTACATTGCAATTTTCCTTATTATTGGTCTCATTCTAAATTTGAAGGTTGAGCAATATGAGTTTCTAAAACACCCATCATTAATCATATATAATTTAATATTACAACTTTCAAGTTAAAAAAATCTAATTTTGAAATTTTACGTAGGTGACACCATATAATTAATAATTTCTATAAAGTATCAAGAAGTTTGAGAAAATCAAACACATTAACTCAAAACTACATCTCCATTTAAATATATAAAAAAAATTAATAAACCATAAGATTTTCATTTAGCTATTTTTCCCACAAGTAATTTCAAATGACTATATGTATATTATTTAGATTTCAGGGAGGATTCAATACTCCGGGCCCATACCATATGTCTATGTAGCTAGGCCCGTCCAATGATTGTTTGAGCTCCACCAACATAACACAAAAAGAAAAGAGAAACTCCAACATTAATAAATATAAATTATAGAATAAAAGTAAAACACACACATATATATGTATATATACACACCCAAAAGGATGGGAGTTTTACTAGATGATCGTATAATGATTTAATTTTAGGAGAACAGTCAATTCATAACATATATTCTATTAAAAAAATATATAAATTTGAGAATGAGTGGATGTCCATTTCCATAAACTAAACTTAATAACTGATATACTTTATTTTGAACAAGGTTTTGAATTCAAATCCCCATCGATCCTCAAACAATCCCGAATTTCTATGTTATTAAATTGGATAATGTTTTGATGGCAATTGATTGGTTGGCTCAAGAATTATATATTAGATATGTGGTGCCTCATTCTAACTTTATGCCTAAATAGATAGTGATTCTTCGAGTACCAACAAATTTTGGCATTTAAAGCAATCCACCAAATTGTAAGAAATGTCTCAATTTAAATGCAACACACAGAACGTGCTGAGATGTCCTAGTCCTTGTAATAGATACTAGTAATGGATATATGCAAAGATATTGAACTCAATATATGTGGGCTCACCCAAAATCGATATGAATGATTTTGTCCAATCATTATGAAATTTATATATACACATACAAGTAAATCCACTCTAATTTTGCTTTGTTTATAAAAAATATATTAATGAGGAATATTGAATAATTTTTGTAAATAAATCATGTGTAGTTTTTAAAGTAAAATCTTTTAATTTTACGTACGTAAGTTCTTTTATATATAGATAATAAAATTTATAGGTTTTATGATCTATAAACCTTGAAATATATAATGCCTAGAAAGCACTAATATAATGTGAATGAATCTAGTAAGTTAAAACTTAATCGAAAAGAGAATCATAATCTTTGTCTCATATATGCCTTGTAAGTCGAGTCATCAATCAAGTTTTCAGTGATTGCATGTTGATGTGTTTGATGTAGCTTATCAGTCATGCATACTAGCATTGACAATACAATTGATGAATTATTATTAGTGTCAGCCATATTATTAAAACATGAAGAAGATCGATAATTTGAATTGTTAGGTATAGTTAGATTCATGTTATACATATTTTCCTAAATTCCAACAAGGAAAAACTATATTAACTATACAATCAATGAATTAATGAAAAAAGAAATAAGGAAGGGTGAAGATTAAATTAGCAAATAAATAAATAGGGTAAAAGAAGAATGAGGAGGTGGATGTGGTAGGTACACGTAAAGTGAGTAAAATGGCAACAATATTATTGTGGACACAATCACACTTCCATTTGCATATTGTTGCCAAACAACATGATATGAAATCCTGCCATTTAGCGCCACGTCAGCACCTGGAATTTATCCACGTGGAGACATGACCCAAATCCTGCTTCTTCTTTTGGACAAAATAATTAAAGAGTCCCCACTTATTACAGATGCCCATACCTTCGAAATAGCCTAATCTTCCCTTATCATTAACACTACCCTTTTTACCCAAATGTAACATTCGCATTTCAAAATAATTGTTGTATTAGAAGTTTTATTATCAACTAAAAATTATTGAGATTGGATGGATGTATTTTTAGTCAATCAAATAATTCAACGTTCGAATTTGGAAAAAACAATTAACTTCAGTTGAATAAAGTGATTTCATGTTCACACCTATCCAAGCACCGCTAATAGATTTGGTGTCATAATTTTCAAATTTTCTCCAAATATACTTATCCAAATGAAGCCCAAATTAAGTCCATTAAATTCCTGTATTTTAATTGAGGAATATTTATAATGATAGTTTGGAAATAAAAGTACACTCTTCATTTAAAACCGAATTTATACTCTAAAATGACATTTATTTTCCTCGGCATCTCATATATAATTTGAAGTTTTCATCTAATAATAGTTGGTAAGAGTTGTTTGTCCCTTATTATGAGGTACAATATACTATTTGTAAATGCAAGATCCTTTTTTTCCTCCTTCCAGTTTTTTTTTGTTTTATGTTTTGTATCCTCCTCTTTTTCCTATTTTTGGTTCTATTTATATTTTTCATTCTTCTTCTTAAAATATCTTCAAATGGGCTTTGTCAACATAATTTAAATGGGCTTTTTAGATATAGTTACAATATTGGGCTTTTATTGTGATCATTATTTCTTTGGGCCTTACCAAACGGGCCTGTCATTATTAAATCAAACCGGGCCCAATACTTTAGCCCATATCAACCACTCCCCCCATAGTGTGGCCCAAAGATGTTTGCCACGCAGAACTGATTTGGCCACGAATTTTGCAGAACTTACATTCCACATATCACAATGCAGCAATAAATAATTTTCATAAACTAGCAGATGTGATTGTCATCTTATCAGATCTGATTCAATTAAATCTGCCAACGATTGTTTTTCTTTCTTTCCCGTTGTTGTTATACATGCGTCTTTCGGAAAAGTAGGGGGAAGAAAAAGGGATTTGAATCGTTTTAAATCTCTAATTTAAATACCTGGAAACTTCTACATTGTTTTCTTTGACACTGAAATCTCGAATATACGCAAATGTTTAATCCTTGTCCAAAGATATACGATGCAAGCCTGTTGAAATGCCTACAGCTTCTCTTAAATAATAGAAGTAAATATAATGATCTGACATCTGCTTAGTAAAACATAAGATTTAAACAAAGTTAGTTGAGTCTCTGCTCCTCAGGTCAGAGGATGACGCAGACGTGAAAGTCTGGCCTCTGCCAGGAAGACGTAAAATGAGACCGCGTTGACTGAGTCTCTGCTCCGCAGGTCAGAGGATGAACGCAGACGTGAAAGTCTGGCCTCTGCCATGAAGACGTAAAATGAGACCGCGTTGACTGAGTCTCTGCTCCGCAGGTCAGAGGATGAACGCAGACGTGAAAGTCTGGCCTCTGCCAGGAAGACGTAAGATGAGACCGCGTTGACTGAGTCTCTGCTCCGCAGGTCAGAGGATGAACGCAGACGTGAAAGTCTGGCCCCTGCCAGGAAGACGTAAGATGAGACCGCGTTGACTGAGTCTCTGCTCCGCAGGTCAGAGGATGAACGCAGACGTGAAAGTCTGGCCCCTGCCAGGAAGACGTAAGATGAGACCGCGTTGACTGAGTCTCTGCTCCGCAGGTCAGAGGATGAACGCAGACGTGAAAGTCTGGCCCCTGCCAGGAAGACGTAAGATGAGACCGCGTTGACTGAGTCTCTGCTCCGCAGGTCAGAGGATGAACGCAGACGTGAAAGTCTGGCCCCTGCCAGGAAGACGTAAGATGAGACCGCGTTGACTGAGTCTCTGCTCCGCAGGTCAGAGGATGAACGCAGACGTGAAAGTCTGGCCCCTGCCAGGAAGACGTAAGATGAGACCGCGTTGACTGAGTCTCTGCTCCGCAGGTCAGAGGATGAACGCAGACGTGAAAGTCTGGCCTCTGCCAGGAAGACGTAAGATGAGACCGCGTTGACTGAGTCTCTGCTCCGCAGGTCAGAGGATGAACGCAGACGTGAAAGTCTGGCCTCTGCCAGGAAGACGTAAGATGAGACCGCGTTGACTGAGTCTCTGCTCCGCAGGTCAGAGGATGAACGCAGACGTGAAAGTCTGGCCCCTGCCAGGAAGACGTAAGATGAGACCGCGTTGACTGAGTCTCTGCTCCGCAGGTCAGAGGATGAACGCAGACGTGAAAGTCTGGCCCCTGCCAGGAAGACGTAAGATGAGACCGCGTTGACTGAGTCTCTGCTCCGCAGGTCAGAGGATGAACGCAGACGTGAAAGTCTGGCCCCTGCCAGGAAGACGTAAGATGAGACCGCGTTGACTGAGTCTCTGCTCCGCAGGTCAGAGGATGAACGCAGACGTGAAAGTCTGGCCTCTGCCAGGAAGACGTAAGATGAGACCGCGTTGACTGAGTCTCTGCTCCGCAGGTCAGAGGATGAACGCAGACGTGAAAGTCTGGCCTCTGCCAGGAAGACGTAAGATGAGACCGCGTTGACTGAGTCTCTGCTCCGCAGGTCAGAGGATGAACGCAGACGTGAAAGTCTGGCCCCTGCCAGGAAGACGTAAGATGAGACCGCGTTGACTGAGTCTCTGCTCCGCAGGTCAGAGGATGAACGCAGACGTGAAAGTCTGGCCTCTGCCAGGAAGACGTAAGATGAGACCGCGTTGACTGAGTCTCTGCTCCGCAGGTCAGAGGATGAACGCAGACGTGAAAGTCTGGCCTCTGCCAGGAAGACGTAAAATGAGACCGCGTTGACTGAGTCTCTGCTCCGCAGGTCAGAGGATGAACGCAGACGTGAAAGTCTGGCCTCTGCCAGGAAGACGTAAGATGAGACCGCGTTGACTGAGTCTCTGCTCCGCAGGTCAGAGGATGAACGCAGACGTGAAAGTCTGGCCTCTGCCAGGAAGACGTAAGATAAGACCGCGTTGACTGAGTCTCTGTTCCGCAGGTCAGAGGATGAACGCAGACGTGAAAGTCTGGCCTCTGCCAGGAAGACGTAAAATGAGACCGCGTTGACTGAGTCTCTGCTCCGCAGGTCAGAGGATGAACGCAGACGTGAAAGTCTGGCCTCTGCCAGGAAGACGTAAGATGAGACCGCGTTGACTGAGTCTCTGCTCCGCAGGTCAGAGGATGAACGCAGACGTGATAGTCTGGCCTCTGCCAGGAAGACGTAAGATGAGACCGATAATTCCACTTCTTATCAGTAGCTCCGACGTAGAACTGATAACTGACAGATCTGAAAATAATTAGAAAATCCAATTTAGAGCAAATAATTGACAGATCTGAAAATAATTAGAAAATCCAATTTAGAGCAAATAATTAACAGATCTGATTTAAGAACTGATTTTGGCAAATCTCTGATTTTGGCAGATCTGAGAAGATCTGATGATTGTGGCAGATCCGAGCAGATCTGATTATTGTGGCAGATCTAAGCAGATTCTCTGGGATAGAACTGATTATCCATATCTGACGAGCTGATCTGATTTCCATATCTGATAATAATATCCTCTGACTTCTGCTAAGTAATGCAGTAGATTTGAATTCACATCGTATGCTAGACCTGGCTTCATACGACAAATCTATTTTATAACATGGTATAACAGATACAATCTAACCATTAATAAAAAATAGATCTGATGTTTATCAGATAAAGAGGTGTTTTCAATTGCGATATAACAGATAAGATTTCACATATCAGACAAGATAAAATAAGACTTCATAGTGTAGCAGATTTGACTTAAGCTGAAAGCTAGCAAATCTAATTTTCTAAACAAATAGCAAACATGGTGGATTCAAAAATGAGTTATGAAGCTAAGAATGTAAAAGTTAGATATTAAAATCTCTTTCAAAGAATATTCATAATCGAGATTAAAAATCAAATATCAAAATTAATATTTTAACAATCAGAGAATAGAAATAAACAATTAATTGAGTAAATGGAACTATATGTTGTGAGAAGAGGTGCATTGAGCTTGGCTGTAGCGAAAAGAGGTTCAGTGAGCAGAGCTGAAACTTGCTATAGAGAGCAGAATTATCGACAGACTATGGCAAGCAGAGCTGTAGGTGAAGGCAATCCATTTTGCAGATCTTCCAACGTCAGCTCCGAGAGATGGCTGATAGGCTTCGAAAGGCTTCTTGTCAGACCTGGTGTAGACTTGGCGAGAAGCAGGGCTACAACGAGTCATCGACAGAGATGGTGAAGGGCGGAGCTTTGGCGGCTTAACCAACTGGAGACAGAACTCTGTAAGAAGCAGAACTCCTATCTGATTCCAAAATTAACTTTTGGAACAGAATTAACTTGGAGCTGACTCCTCCTATCTGATTGGGCAGAACTGTCGGACTAGGCAGAACCACGGGCAAACAGGACGAGAAGAGCAGAACTCGACGAAGCAGTCAGCTCTGCAGACTCAAAGCCAAATTATCACGATAGAAATAAACATTTACATTACCACTATATCAACAACCCGATCATCACATTATTTCATTCAAACATTACATCAAACACTTAGCCTGCACTACTTTCAGATTGTTACTAAAAATGAGATAAAATCATTTTCCTTTCCCATAATCAAAAGCTAGAGAAATATTCGTTTAACAATCATATTCCCAACAAACACTTTCAGCAACTCATTCAACCATTTACTCACATTTTTCACAAGAACACAAATAATAAAAAGAAAACTGAGAAGGTTGAGCAAACTTAGCAAAATTTTGAGAAGCTATAACCATCTCCATTAAGATCTTCAAGATCACTGCCCTTGCCCCCTACTCCTCCTTGCGCAGATACAAAAACCAGCAACTTTGGACACCCTTCATCTGTTCTTGAGTATCCCTTCATCTTCTTGAAATTTTTTTTTTTTTTTCATTGTCTTCTTCTCCAAACAAAGTCCAGAAACTCCTGCGGTTGAGTTAAGTATATCCTTGGCCGCCGAGGATTCGGCTCCTGCTGAGACGGCGGCGGATGCTGCCGGCTACTCTGCGCTCCAGATTCAGCTCCGCTGGTACCCTCCTCGTCAGAACTAGTCTTATCAACGTCTTCGCTGGTACTCGGCTCTTCAGAATTAGCAGCTCCGCTGGGACTCGACGACGGTGGCGTACTATTCTTCGGGGACAAGACATCAGCTTCTCCGTTGGTATCCGATGACGGTGGCGATGGGAAATCGTTATCGTCTTCTTCGTTGGCCATTGAAGAGAAGACTGCTGCTAATTAACGCTATTATATTACTCTAGAGAGAGAGAGGCCTTCCATGGCGGGACGGAGAGAGAGTATCAAGCGTCAGATTCAAATCCAAACCGGCGAGATCAGAACGAGGGAGAGGGAGGGTGAGGAAGAAGGAGACTCACTTTCTTTCTCACCGATTCCCACAGACGGCGCCATTTTGTAAATGCAAGATCCTTTTTTTCCTCCTTCCAGTTTTTTTTTGTTTTATGTTTTGTATCCTCCTCTTTTCCCTATTTTTGGTTCTATTTATATTTTTCATTCTTCTTCTTAAAATATCTTCAAATGGGCTTTGTCAACATAATTTAAATGGGCTTTTTAGATATAGTTACAATATTGGGCTTTTATTGTGATCATTATTTCTTTGGGCCTTACCAAACGGGCCTGTCATTATTAAATCAAACCGGGCCCAATACTTTAGCCCATATCACTATTATTTCCCCCCTATTTCATAAAATTTAACTCCCTTTGCTCTATATACCACAATGATGATATGAAAATTTAAACCTCTTTAGGGATAAATCCTAAATCCATGTAAGAAAATGTTGCTTTGTTTCCAAAAAAAAAAAAAATTTTGAAATATATTAGAAAGAAAAAGCCACGTGCATTAATTGTGATTTCAAAAGTGGCACCTAATCCTAATACACAGTAGAAGTTTTCCACCGATTTACACTCTTTGGAACAATCCAATAGACACTGAATTTGTAGGTTAGTCAACATGCTCATCATAAATCCATTCAATCTCATGCTTCATGTATATCCATTTATGTAGTAATATTTATTACTTTATTATGTCCCATTATCATTATATGGGCGCAAAATATTTTACGATTAAAACTATTACAGTATATTCTTTAATTCACATTTCCAAACCCTTTTTTATCACAGTAATATTTATTGTTATAATAATCCGAATGTTAAATAATCATAAATATGTGACTGTTCCCATAACAAAATATTAAATGTTGTATGAAAATTAAAATGGTAAACCATGTGTAGAACTCAACTTAGAAAGTGAAGTAGCAATGATGCAATAATTGACGGCGAGGTGGTGTTCACAAAATGTAAAATATAAGAGGTCAAATAGTACTAAACTTTGAATTATCTAGTTTGTTGTGTGCCTCATTTTATTGCTTCTTTAAATCATAGAAGTATGGGCCTTCACATAAAATATTAGGATTGAAATACTTTATTTGAAATAAAAAGATTTCAAATCAATTCAAGTTTTTTTTTAAATTCATTCATTCATATTATATATATTTATTCTTACAAAAATAGTTCAAAAAAGAAGTGACATCGGATTTTAAATTATTGCATCCATACTAACAGTACACTAATGAATTTATTACTAAAAAATTCAAATTCTTTGGTCGCAAAACTAGTAGTTTAAAATATCAAACTAGTTGAACTAGAGTTTAGGAGTTAATTTAAATAGATTACAAAGTGTCAACCAAAAATCCTGGTTTGTTATTTGTAGATTAAACGAACAATAAAAATTTGCGTGGGACAGATATTTTTTACCTACCAACCAAACTCATTTCTACAATTTTATATGTAAATTGTGAATGTAAACGTTTATCCATCTTACATAAATTTATGTATGAAATGACCAGAGGTACTCTTAAACCAATTAATCCACCACCCATCTAAGATTATGAGGGTAACTTAAGCAAGGCCTTATTCAATTCAATCACATAAGAAAAGGAAAAGGAAAGAAATTAGGTATAGACGATGAGTAGATGGAGCAGAGTAGATATCCTTCAAGATCACAATCACACAGGAAATTAGCCACCAAAATTTAGGCACAAGTACGTACACCTCATTCCATTTGTCACAATCCAACATCAACCGAATTAACCGAATCGCCACCGATTAATTAATTTGTGGATAAGGATAATCCCACCTTATTATTATCACTTCTCTTCTCTTCTAACTATAAATATGTCTGAATTTCCCCATCCCACCACGAACCACTACACTACACTACTCCCATGGAAGATAAGGCCGTGACAATGAGCTGGCTTAGAGGCCCCTGCATAGGCAGAGGAGCTTACGGAACTGTGGACGTCGCCGTTAACATCTCTGACGGCCACCTCTTCGCCGTCAAGTCCGTCAACTTGGCCACCGCCCTCCCTTCCCAGGTCCACGCCTTGGAGAACGAAATCACCATTCTCAAATCCCTCTCCTCTCCCTTCATCGTCTCCTACATCGGAGACGATACCACGGCGGAGGGCTCCCCGCCCACGTCGTTTCGGAACATGCACATGGAGTATCTTCCCACCGGAAGCTTTATCGATTCCGACGAGGCTGAAGTGGCTAGCTTCACCTGGTGCTTAGTCTCCGCGCTTAGCTACCTCCACTCCAGAGGCATCATGCATTGCGACGTCAAGGGTAGTAACGTCCTTTTAGGCCCCTCGTCCGGCTCCGCCAAGCTCGCCGACTTCGGATCGGCGGCGGAGATCTCTTCCGCCGGCTCCGTGTCTCCTCGCGGCAGCCCGCTCTGGATGGCGCCGGAGGTTATGCGCGGCGAACACCAGGGGCTGGAGTCCGATGTGTGGTCGTTGGGGTGCACGGTGATCGAGATGTTGACGGGTAAGCCGGCGTGGGGAGCCGAGGCTCACTCGGTCTACAGAATAGGGTACTCGGAGGAGCTGCCTCTGTTCCCGGCTCGGCTCTCGTGGCTGGGCGCCGACTTTCTGGACAAATGTTTGAGGAGGGATTACACCGAGAGGTGGAGCTGCGATCAGCTGCTGCAGCATCCGTTCCTTACGATGAGGTCGCAGAGGAATACAGCCAATCATCCATCGCCTCGGTGCGTGCTGGACTTTTTTAGTGCAGAGGAAGAGGAGCAGAAGGAGGAGGAAGTGAATTTGGGTGCGAATGAGAGGATAAGGGAATTAGTTTCCGAGGGAGGGGTAAATTGGGAATCGGAAGGTTGGGTGGTGGTGAGGGGAGGAGAAGGGACACGGCCGGAATATTTGGATTTGAGCGAGGACAGATTCGGTGATTATTCCGTTTCAACTGACTCGACTAGTTCCGATTTGAATCTTCTTCTTTTGGCAGAGGATCATAGCTACACCACCGTAAACGACGTCGTGTGGAAGGAATATGTGGAGATGGAGCATTTTAATTGTGATAATAATCATGTAAAAAGATTCTATTCTTGCACTAACTATATATATTGGGGTTCTATATATTTCTTGTGCAGTCAATTCCAAAATCTTAGCTCATTAATGAGAGATTTATCTTTACTATGAATTTTGATTATTAATTACCTATCTCAACCCAAAAAATAAGATGGCATATACCCTAGACAAGTAACGACTAATACAAAGATATCAATAGCACTATTTTATTTTTAAATGCCACTCGTGAATTAATAAGGGTTATTTATTAGGGAACCAGACCCATTATACCTTTTTTTTTTAAGTTGGGTCCCAAATAACACAATTTTAAAAATTTTGACCTAAATGTCATCAAACTTATAATTTGTGCCCAAAATATCACATTTGACTAGTCAAAAATGTACCCTATTGTCAAAAAGCAAGTCAAAAGGTGAAAAGTAGGGTTGGTGGGAGTCATTATTGTGCATTGATTGAGCGCAGTAAATGTCTTTATTGGGGGCAGTAAAATTGATTTTACAGTCACAAAAATCCACCAAAAAACACCACATACAAAAATTTTGCTGAAATTTCTTTACGAAAAAACAGTAAAAACACTTACGAAATTCGACATACAAAGATTCCCGAAATTTTCGTGAGGCCAAGTTTGGAGTACACATACGAAAATTCCTGATATTATGTGGATATTTCATTGAGTATATGGAGGTTAGTAAACATTTTCGTGTAGTGTCTAAACATTTTCGTGTAGTTCCTAAACATTTTTGTGTAAGAAAGAAAATCTAGAAAGTTTGAGGTTGAACATCATTTTCGTGTATAAGTTTACATTTTCGTGTAATGCCTAACATTTTCGTGTAGTGCCTACACATTTTCGTGTAAGAAAGAACATCCAGGAATTTTGAGGAAGAGCATCATTTTCGTGTAATGTCTTATGATTTTCGTGTAGTGCCTTAAAGATTTCGTGTAAGATGAAAATTCATGTTTTTTGCGTGTAAAAATATGATATACGTTTTTTCGTGTAAGATGAAAAATTCATGTTTTTTGGATAGAAAAATTCAATTTTTGTACGCGAAAATAAATTCGAGTTTCAAAATTGTACTTACCGGTCGGTTCTTTGACGTAAATCTTCTTAATATTTTTCTAAGGGTGCTAAAATTTTCAGCAAAATTTTGAGTAAAAGGGAGAATTTTAGAGTGAAATGGAGAAATTACCGATTGTGAAATGTGTTTCCATAAAATGGGAAGTGAATTTGAATTAAAGGTAAATAGTAACTAACAAAAGAGAATTCATTTTATTACACACGACAAAAAAAGAAGAATTTATTTTAGGATACAAATAGTATTTTGAAAGTACATCCTTTAGTCACATCATGTCATTGTTGTCATAGCCCTAAAGGACAATTTGTGGTATTTTGGTCAAAAAATATAAGAAATATGGTAGTTTGATCAACTCTTATAATTTTGTGATACTTTAGATAAAAATTTAACAAAATGTGCTATAGTGGGCTATTTTCTCTATTTATTATGCTGACATTTTATAGCGAAAATATAAATAAAGAAAACTTTTAAGAAAAATAATGACTATGAGTCTAATATTTTCGGCACTTCAAAAGTAGTGATCATAATTGAGAAAGTCAACACTCAAACCAGCTAATTTAAAATTATCTTCAACTAAAATAATACTCCATCCGTCCACCTCAACTTGTCTATTTATCATTTTAGTTTGTTCTAATTGAACTTGTCAGCCCATAAATGAAAACAAAAGTCAAATATTAATATCTTCATATTTTATCTTTATTACAAAAATGTCACTTAAAAGTAAAAAAAAAAAAATCTTAAAATGTCACAAAAGTCAAACAATTATATCCCCATATTTTCCTCTTATTACAAAACTGCCACCCAATTATTTTAAAAAGCAATAATCAACTGTTTTTTCTTAACATCCGTATTCGGTCAAATTAGACAAATTCAACCGGGACGGTACACGGGTATTTGTAAATTTCACCATCTTTAATTTCTAAGAAATAACATCACGCATATGTTAACACACTCCACTAATCGAACTATGTTTCCAATTCATCTCACAAAACAAATTAAATTTCCCAAATAATTCTCATATCATTAGCACTCTTGTATAGATTCAAACTTTGAACATGTAAGAGTCAATTAATTTGACGACATCTTTAACTTTATATTATATACAAAAACAGAGCTAAAAGGATAAAATAAAATAAAAATAATACACGCAAACGATTTTGAGGGTGATTAATTATTGTTTGAAGATAGATTCTCCTACAAAAGCAGGCCAAACTAGTTTTTATTCTAAATCTTCATTGTAATTCCCACATATATATATGTATATGCTCTGATTAATCATCAAGAAATGATAAAAAAAGAGGAGAAAATAATAGTGATCATCTTATCAGTAAGTCCATTCTTTGGGTAGTCTCTGCATCTCATCAATAATATCCCTGCTTGCCTCATGGATTTTGAATTTGGTGTCTCTATTAATCACTTCCCTCTTTGATCTGCTCCATTCTTCTTCTGCACCCAATCACAACCATCGTACATTAAATTTCGGTGCTTCATGTCATGTATGTTTAAAAGTTGTCCATCGAAAACATGATATTAATTTTCCTATTTTTACAGACGAAATATCAAATTCGTGCATGTTGGAAACTAGTACGTAGTGTATTTGAATCATTGTTATATGTATATGTATATGTATATGTTCGTATTCATTTAATTATAACTAAGGTACCTTCAGGAGAAGGTTGATGAGGAGGAGATCCAGAAGTCATAAATGGTGGTGCTGCAGAATCTGAAAACCTGTTAAAATGGAGCTCAAGTGCCTCTAATACTCTTGTAGGGATCAGAACCGTCGATAAACCTGCATGTTACCCATTTATTATATAAATTCTTATTTTTGTTTATGAATACAACTGTGTTTATTTTGAGCACCAATTATTTTTTTATTATACAATTAACATGTGTAGAAATAATTCATTAGAGTATCTAATATATATTGTGAGGAGAGGTTGCTTTTAATTCCAAAATCTACCAAAAAAGAGTTGATCTTTCCAACAATTAGACAAGGACCGATCGTCAATAAACAATGATTGAGAGAATAATATATATCAAGCCCGAAATAACACTATCCAAATTATTAATTATTTATTTAATTTTTTTCAACTTTAAAACATTGACTTATAATATTATTTATATTATGGATATAATTTCTATTACAAATCATATAGTATTACTTAACATGTCGGGCAATTGGGCAGACCGGCCCGGATTTCTAATTTAACCCGTTTAAAAAATAAAATTATAACACAAGTGTACAACATATTTTATTTTAAAATTGATCCATGAAAGAAGGAAAGTTGCAATTAAAATGAATTTCAGTATAATTAGATGTAAAATTGATAGAAAAATTGTAAAACCTGATTTCTTTTTGGGCTCAACGGGGTCGTTAGCTACACGAGGCAAGAAGACTCCAGTTCCAGAAGAGCCATTTCTTGATCCAGGCCCGCCCAGAAATACGGCCCGCATACCCGGCCCGACCTGCTTCCTCCTCCCTCTGAGCCCCCCATAATTCTGCTCCCTTCTCTGAAACGGCATCTGCCGAGTTAGCTCGGCAGCTTCCTTCATGACTCGTCCAGGGCCTAATCGTTTTCCAACTCCAGGTTCATTATTAATCTTCAACTGCAAGCAAACAATATAAAAAAAACACTTCATAACTGAATCCCGGCCCAAATAAGAAGAAAATGGGATTATTATATCCTAAGATGATGCACATGATATATATATTCACCTGAACTGAAGAGTTCATTTCCTCTTCTTCATCTTCAAGCATGCACTCGGCCATCTGCCGACTCAACTCAGCAATGAAATCGCCGTCCTCGCTGCCCAACTCGGAACTCGATGAAGACGAGTCGAAACTCGACGACTCATGGTTTGAACTCGAGCTCCACCCTTCACCACACTGAGCCATCACGCCCATATTCTCTCTCTCCCCACTACAAGGCTTGAACAGATCAGCATAAAGCAAAGGTTTCCGATCCTCAAAACCAAAATCCATCACAGATGATTAATTAAGCTTTGTAATGATTGTGTTTAATTTGGTTAGGAATAAATAGTGAGTTGAGAATATATGGGAATGAGAATGAGGTGACCACGTTGTATACATAATAATATTATGGTGAGTGGTTCAGGTCATATTATAGGGGGTGGGATTTGGTGTTGGGTTTAGTTAGTTGGACACATATTTTGTCTAACCCAACTGCCAATTGTTGCCACTCTGAATCTAATTTCAAATGTTTCTTCCTATTTCTTTAATCCTATTTTAAATTATAACCCAAGTGGTTCACCTGTTATTCTATTCTACATTTAATATTGTTGTACCTATATATTTAATTAGCACTATATGTGTACGTATGAGTAGATATATCGAGCTTCGAATTAGCTGATTCGATCTTCTGTTCCACTTTTATCGTCTTTTATGTAATCAGATATACAAACTCTTTTTATTCCCACCCAAATGGAGCACTTATGGGACCAGAGATGATACAAATTCTACCTAAACGTTACTTGAGATATGTATTTTTGGACTGAGAATTCGTCCTATGTATAAATGTTTGTATATAATATTTTATCTTTTAGTTTGCATAGGGAGTAATACATATGAAATAAAAGATGTTGGTTAAGAATATTATTAAAAAATAAAAGGAATTGTAATGGTGGTGAAATAGTAGGTAGGAATAGTTATGGTTTAGTTTAGGATGTCAGTCACCTACATGGTTGACCCATTTGCCCAACTATCCAAAATTAGGCATTCACTTGCTTCTTATAATGCCATTGCACCAATATTTTGGACTAATATCTTAGGTTTGGTGCAATAAATTACAAGTTATGTCCCACTCCAACTTTATCTTCAAACCCCCTTTTTTATCCTCTCTTCTCATCCTTCCAATTCGATTGCAATTATATGTCCACTTGTTGTTCAATACATGACAATGGAGAATCACACACATTTATATACTTTTAATTCTTCATGGTCATCTACTCTTACAAGTCCAAAACTTTGACCCCTCTAAATTGTGATATTATAAGTTTGTTAAATTGTTTCACGGATGTTTTTTAAATGAAGAGTTTTATTTTAAAAATATCGGGTATAGATGAATAATTTTGACTTGATAATATGGTTTAAATGAATTAAATGTGTATCAGAAAATGTGGTCGGCAAGACGAATTGGTTCAAATTTTGTGTTTTAAAGATAATACCCAACTCTCAGTGGCGGATATATAGGAATAAAATGGATGAAATCTTGGAGATAGATGTAATCTTTCTATCATCCATATATAATGAGACTTGTGTGGGTCTAATCCATCATGAGTGTTAATGGATGATCACATGTAAAATCCTTATTAGATAGTGGGTCTTTTCAATTTAACTCAATTAATTTAATTTTAGTTTTAACAACCTATATAATGATTTTATTGCATGACTTAGAGCATCTCTATCAATTCATTATCATTGCATTTTTAGTCGACAATCTATTATTTTACTAGTAATTGTGTTTTAGCAGAGCAACAACGTTCTTGCAGGAGAATGTCATTCTTAGGAGATTAGGAGACAGAAAGAATGGAGGTAGGAGAGAGAGTGAGTTAATGAATTATATTTTATAATTAACTCATTTCTTTATTCTTTTTTCCACTTTCCATCTATCTTGGACTTACGAACTATTCTTTATGACTATTTTCGTAAATGAATTTGTTTTATAAGTAATATTTGAATACATGATATGATATGTCATTTAGTAAGAATTTACAAAATATTAGATATATCACTTTTTTCTTCTTCCAAAAACAAGAATTAGGAAAATCAAAAGTATCTGGCTGGCTAACCCTAACCCACAATTCATTAGTGGATTGATTTGTAATTTTGACGAAAATTGTCCCACCTTGTAATGATTTATTTATGATAGATATAATTTAATTGATTCGTCCTGCGTGCACCCACATACATAATATCAAAACTTTTGTCCCTATAATGTAACACACTTTGAATAAGAAAAAGTTTTTCTCACTTAGCTTATAATCATGACACTATTATTTTTTACAGAAATATTACATGATTGGAAAAGTGATACATACATGGATAAGATAGGAATTGTGAATGTAATGAATCAGAAATATCTTGGGTGACCTCATCCCACGTCATAAAATCCTAATATATATCCATTTGAGCATTGCCTTCTCATCTTACTTCCTTGTCTTAGAAGGGACAATCCAACAACACTAAAACTTAAACGCCACTCCTTCACTAATCACATGTACAAAACAATAAGTTCCAATACAATGAATCATAAATAAATAACTGAAAAAAAAAAAAAAATTGCTCCAAATTAATGGAGTTCGAAAGAGGAGAACAAAATCAATAATGAGCCAAAATATAGCTCCCAGCGGCCAAAGATCATTAAGCACCACCAACGTACACATAACGGCCTTAGACGGAACCCTAAACGTCAACTCACTGTTCACGTTCGCCGCCTTCCTCGGCATCGCCTTGAACCCAGCGGACCCCAGGAACAGCCTCATCGGCGCCACCACCTGCGCCGCCACCTCTGCCGCCGGAAAGCATTTCGTGGAGTCTCATGTCTACTCCTTCAGCGCCTTCCTGTTTTCCAGCCTCATAGCCTCAGGCCTTAAACTGGCGATCATGGAGGGAGGAGGAATCACGCACGGCGGTGGGCGCGTGAACTTGCGGGTCCTACGCGCTGGGATAGTGGCGGCGGCCGCCGGTACGATCTTGGGTTGTGTTTTTCTGACGGTGGCGCTGGTGGATTTGGTGCAGATTAAGCTCGGAGTGTTGGCTTGCTGGGGTTGGTACACCGTGGCTGCCATTTCTCCGTTGCTCCTCTTAGTGCCATCTGCACTTCTCATTTACATATTTCTCCTCTTTTATGCTTTTCTTTGGTAGTACTATATAAATGTATAATTATCTGAAATTAATTTGACAATCGAAACCGAATAGATTATTTATATCCAACTTAAAATGTGTGTTTTCCACTTTGATCTTTATTAACTAATGACGTAAGTTATATTAGTTATGCAAATAAGATAATCGGGTATATGGATCATTCAAGTTTTTCATCCTAGCTCTCCCACCTTTCCTTTCCTCGTTGAAATAACACGAAAAATTGTGAGATGATGCGACGTTTAATAGTTCTGATGAGGTGAACCATTTTTATCCACTAATTAATTAAGCTCATTTCCACAAATTTATATATGAATTTTGAAGTGTAGATTGTGGATTCTCTCGTCTCATATAAAATGTTTCATGAGACGATCTCACATGAGACTTACTCAATTAATATATATTTCATTTACTTTCTTATTACATAGTTTTTGGATCACAATATAATAATTCATTTGATTTTTATTTTATTTACGTTAATTAAAATTGTCTATTATAGTATCATTTATTTTTATAATGTGAATAAATTAATATTTGGATTTATTTCAACCAATCATAATTTTTCATGCTTTTAATTATTTTATATGTTTAACTAACTTTTAAATTATTTGGATGGTTTCTAAATGAATTTAAAATATATTTATTCCACAACTGGAGTCGAAATATCCAGGCAAGAGTAGGAGAATCAAATATTTGTAATAGATAGACATAGATATGAATGAAGATAAATCCAAAACCAAATTGGACACAAAATCCATCGATCTAACCTATCATAATACTTACCTAATTCGAATGCTATTCGGAGATCTCTCTCTCTCTCTCTCTCTCTCTCTCTCTCTATATATATATATATATATATGTATTTATTGAATACACGAATTAGAAAACATGCAATTACTTTTTCTCAAATATTAAATCACTTCCTTGCATATATATATAACAATCCATGGCTTCAGTTTTTCCCAACAATCGGTCAAGAAACCTCCCGCCAAGAGTCTTGACCTCCATGCCGCTCCAACGATCCCTGCCACGGCGGTTCAAAGGCGGAGATTTGGTGGAAGTAGCGAGCTTCGCTGAAGGATTTTACGGCTCCTATTATGAGGCGACGGTGGTGTCCGATCTCGGCCGAAAGAATGCTTACCTCGTCCAGTATCGCACGTTGGTTAAGGACGACTTCTCGGGGCCGCTGAGAGAGGTGGCGTCCACCGCCGAGGTCCGGCCGCGGCCTCCGGTGGCTTTGACGGCGGAGTACCGGTCTGGCGATGTGGTGGATGTGTTCGATAACGATGGATGGTGGATGGGGAAGATCACCGCCAGAGTTGAGGGAGATAAGTATTCTGTGTATTTTCCGACCACCGGAGATCTGATGGAGTACACCAAGGATCGATTCAGAGTTCATCAAGTTTGGGAGAATGGAAACTGGATTTATGATTGCAGGATTGTTGGAAATTAGGGTTTCTGCTTAAGCATGTGACCATGATAATTTGTTTATAAGGTTTTTTGGATTTCTTGGTTTTCAAATTGATTGTACGTATTGCTAGGTTCTTTTTCCCCATGGGAATATTAATGTTAAACTAGTTTTTTAATTCATGGTATATTGGAACGGGTTTTACCTTTATTTGATTTCATATTATTTTTTAATGTGTGGAATTCGAGAGGTATAATATTTCTATACATGAAACTTGATGAGATATTTAAATTTGTATATATGTTGATTAAAATGTGTGTTTAAGTTTGATAATTGTACAAGTATAGAAGTAACAAATATTTTTTCTTATTTAAATGAGTGTTTGCTGTTACACTCAGTTTTTTGTTTATGTCCAAAACAAGGAAAATCAAATATTGAAACATCTAATGATTTTAAAAAGAAAAAAAAAAAAAAAGGTTCAGATAAAAGGTAAATTGATGAAAATAAAAAAAACGTGAGCGGCAGGATTCGAACCTGCGCGGGCAAAGCCCACATGATTTCTAGTCATGCCCGATAACCACTCCGGCACGCCCACAACATGAAGCAGTTTATGATTTATTATATATATAATGAAAATTCAGTTTTAAGCATGCAAAACATTTGCTTTGCTTCAATAGTTAAAAGAAAAATATATAAATTTTTATAGTTGATTTATAGGAGGAAAGTATTAGAATCAAGATATGTGGAAATTTAAGATAGATACTAGTTCATATGGAAACTTTATTATTTGATTAAAATCAATGATGAAAATATCGGTTTCGATTGATATATCGGTACCTTGATTTTACAGAAATATCGATGGATATATCGGTTTCTATGGAAATATCGGTACATATATTTTTCGATATTTATCGATATATTGCCGATATTTCTCGATATTTAACGATATTTGCCCGATATTTCCCCGATATTTACCGATATTTCCCGATATTTATCGATATTTCAGCGATATTTACCGATATTTCCTTGATATTCATGAATTTTCTTATAATTTTTACCTGAAGCCACTGATATTGAAATCGATACCAATTTTTACCGACATTTAGCTAATAATTATTGATTTTTCATTTATTTTTTTATCAAAAAATGAAAATATCGGAGATATATCGTGACAGCCCGTTTTTGTTTCAGTCACTTGAAAAAACGGAAATATCGAGGATATATCGGAGATATATCGGGATATTTTCATCCTTGATTAAAATCAATCAAATTTTGGTAATCACTTGATTACATGTATATTGAACCTATACTCTCCTCACATACCCTCATTATATTACTTGTTGTGATCAAGCGTGCATCACTATTTCATACATACACATACCTTATAACATATACAACATTGACTAGCTTGTTATTGGATTTTTGAATGTTATCATAAATAAATGTATTTCTTTTTTCGTTCAATGTGGTTGTTTGTTCTGAATTCATGCTTTCGTATTTCATATATGTATTCAAAATAGTAAGCATTCAACTTTGAATTTTGTTTCTGTTTGGTAATACATGAACACAACTTGCGCAAATCAAACGAAATTTGAGTGCCTAGTGTGTCCTTGGAGGACTTATCTCATCACCAGAATCATCTTATTCTTACCATTGCAATCCAACGTAGAAAGGTAATAAATATGGAAAGAAGAAACTTTGAATATTTATATCTTTACAATGTCACCAAAAAAATATGGTAGCAATCTAGAATTGGCCTATTTGTAGAAAATTTGAAGGGTTTAATTTTGTAGAAGGCAATTTGAAAATGAAAAAAATTATGAAAATAATTCAATATTTTATAAAAAATTTATTTCACATGAGTATTTGTGAAACATTTATTACAGCCGGGCCGGCCCCCCATGACAATATTAACAAACGGCCCAAACATTAACAAACAGATGAACGCCACAAGTTACTGATGCGCACAAAGCGTTCGACAAAAGTTCTGACTGCAATCTTCTCAAGCTACAATGGAGGTAATCCATTCTTCCTATGTTTTCTCAAGCATAGAGATGGCAATAACAAATTCTATCTTGTCTTGATTTTCTTGAGTATTACGTATGAGCCTAGTGCTAGTAGAGTTCTAAATTTCGAGGTGGGGAGTCTGATTTCAGGCTAAAGGGCATTTTTTTTCATTCAATTTTCGGCAAGGGAAACGCTGTTTGTTGAGGCTCTTTAATTCAATCTTTGGGGCTCGCAGTTTTGAGATTCCAGAGTGCAAATTAAAAGCAGTCAATGTAGTGTTTTATATTCTTTCTCATGTTACTACTTGGAAGCAAACATAGAATTTGATTGGGATAGACAAGTGGAGTGAGGTTATGGCTCTGGCTCTGCATATGAATGGTGAAGGTGGAAACAGTTGTGATGGCAGAGGGTGGAGGGTTGTTATGGGGCCTGGTTGTTGGATTGGTAATTTGTCTGAGGTAGATTTTTCGACAACTATTGTTGGGTTTAGATGAATTGATAGTTTTGATCCTACTTTACAATGAATCTATCCATAATGCTCAGTGTAAGGAAGTATTTATATGTTATGGTTTGTTTGTTTTGGTTTCCTTCTGACAGTGTTGTGTCAGTCAATGCCTTCATGAGAATTAGGGTATATACCTTGAATAATTCTCATCCTTTTATTTATGTGTATGGGGTGTTAGCAAGGTTTTAGAGTTTTTGCATAAAGCCTAGCATGTACTTGTGGAACTGTAGAGAATCTGAATCCCTTTGCATTATGAATAATTAACTAATCAGGTTCTTTTATGAAATTAGATGTTTCCATGTGTTCTGTCAAGTAGTTTAACTAAAAGATTTAAATTGGAAGAAATGGAGTTAACGATTTGTTCTTTCACTAGAAATTGGATAAATCTGCAATTTATTCCTTTCGCAATCTTGACACTTATTGTGTAGTATTTCTTTATCTTAGTTGGTTATGTAGAACTAAACATGTGTGTTGTTTGTTTCATATTTCATCTCAAGCCAGTCATGGAATTTTCAAGATATTATTTGAAATGCTTTGTGGAGTAGTTCATAATGTTTTGTTGTTGTTGATGATATTCAGATGGTGGGGAGTATATCTAATGATCTCTATTCAGAAATCTTGGAACTATCGAGTGTTGAATTAGATAGAGGATCGACTGCAGCCCAAGCAAATGACAATTTGCATGGTATGGAATTTAGATATGCTTTTTTGAGCTTCAGATTCTGGCTTTATTTGTTTTGGATTATGAGCTTATTATAGAAGTTTGGCTAAATCTTGTTTCGGTTGACTTGCGTATGGGTAATGGGCTCTGGACATCCAATTTTGTTAAAACCATAGCAGTAGATAAGGGGAACATGTCTTGCATGCAACATGGGTCACTGAATTCACATGGAAATCATACTAATTGAGAATCTTTATCAAGAAATACACAGCGACTAAACTCTTGAAATTTATTGACAGACCGTGGGGATATTTACGGCTCAATCTTCCAACTTTAAGTTTATTTGTCAGAGCAGCTGAAAATGTTTTATAGACATTCTTAGACACTTGAAATTAGTTCTATCGTAGTCTCAGTATTAAAATACGTAAGAAGACTATCTGTTCTCTGCAAGAAAGAGATGAAATTATCTCGTATATACGTTAAAAAGTTGACCAAAATTTTGTCTGTCAAGAAAGAAGCATAGGTGAACTTTTTCATGACATGTCAATTGAGATTTACTTTCTCGATGATTTGGCTGTATGTTTGAATGTGTTTTTTTGCTGGCTGGGGAATTTCTCATTTACAAGACTCAAAACCTTTTGTTTCTTCGTTCTCAGAAAGTGATCCAGGTGATTTGTGGTATGATGATGAATCTTCCTGTGAAGAAACTGTTGGAAAATCGACTGAAGCATATGATATGGACAGGGAATGGCAGAGAAGGCATGATCAATTTCATACGGTATATAATAATATCTTGTTGCTCTTTTTACTATACGGAAACACATGGTAGATAGGCTATTATATCCTGGTTATTCCCATTACTAATTACCATTTCTGGTTATATAGATAGGCTACCGCGATGGTTTGATTGCTGGAAAGGAAGCAGCTGCACAAGAGGGGTTCAATATTGGATTTAAGGATTTTGTGCCTACTGGGTACAACTGGGTGTTGTGAGAGGGATTACCAGGTACATTTAAAAAAAAAAAACGAAAACTTAAATATTTGACTTTGATGTACTATCCATTATTCTTACAATGTGATTTGTGTTTGAAGTGTTATGGCTTGCTTGCCTAGTGGGTTAAAGGAAAAGTTGGTTGAAACAGAGGAAGCACGAAACAAACTCCAGTTCTTGCACGAATCCGTGCAGTCCGACTCAACAACAGATGCTCTAAAACTGTTGTAGGAAGAGCAGAAAAAGAAATCATTGAACCAGAATAAGAGTTCTGAAAGCGTGGATGTAACTGTTCTTGAGAATTACTCGGCACAGCTTGAGTCGATCCTCAAAGAATCTCCTCAGATTGAAGGCCATTTGAAATTGAACTTTCTTAATAGCTTGCCCAGAAAGTTTCTCAATCACCGTTAAGTTAGTTAGTGTAGAGTCAATTAACTTCAATGATACTTATCATGTGGTTTCAACTGCTGATTGTATGTTTTTGGATTGGACCATGCTATTCAAATACACCACCACCATAGTATGAATAATTTTTGAGAAGGGAGAAATGATTCTTGTACATTTTGTAGTCAGCACCATAGTTGGTGTCATTTCTACTCGCCACAAATGATTTACATGAGATATAATTTTAATAATTTTAAACACACATGATGATTAAAAGAAAGAAAGAAAGAAATGGGCGATCACTAACATTCTAAAAAGGAGTTCCCAACCTGGCCTCTCTCTGTCCTTGTCTGCTGCCAACTCTAGTTTTTGTCAACTCCTCCCTTTCATTCATTGCTGCTACAATCAATCATTCACCATTTTTTTAACCCTAGATTCAACACTATTCTCTTCTTTTCTTTCCCTTTTTTTTTTCATTAATTTAATTTGAAAGACATGACATGCTAATTTACTCCTTCTCCTTCGTTCATATACATAAGCTTCCAATTGGCCGTTTCAAACATTTTCTGCCATATACCTTTTCTTCATTTTCTCCGTTTTTGCCCCTTTTCGTATTTCTCCTCTGTGTCTCTCCTTTGCGGTAACATGTCGATTTCTGATTTGATGTTTTCGATTTCCGTGTCATTTGTTTGAATTCTGTTGTTTTGGGTGGGTTTGGGTTTTATCTGGGCTCGGGATGATCAGATCTGATTCTTCTCAATTTATCATCTTTCGATTAACCCTTTGTTTTGTTTTGTGCGTCTAGGTATGTGAAGGAGTAGAAGAAGGAAAAGGGAAAAAATTACTAGTGAAGAAGAATAAAAGTGATGGCGAGTAGAGTGGATCACGAGTACGATTACCTGTTCAAGATCGTCTTGATCGGTGACTCTGGAGTTGGGAAATCCAACATTCTTTCCCGTTTTACCAGAAATGAGTTTTGTTTGGAGTCCAAATCTACCATTGGAGTTGAATTTGCCACCAGAACTCTTCAGGTCAATCATCAATTGCATATATCCTTCTTCTTTTTCTTGTATTTATGTATACTCTGTAGATTATTGGCTGGGTACTTTAGTATACTCTGTGGTGTTTCTATAGAATGTTTGTGCGTGTGAGTGATGGAAGCTGCGATATTCTCTTCTTATATGAATGAGCTAATGATCTGATTTAAGGTTGTGTCTTGATGAAGATTGTATTTTATGTATATCAGTTTATTTCTCATTCATCATTAGCTTACTGATGTTTATAGCAATGATTTGAGCTTCTGAGGAGATTTTTCTGTTATGAATGACTTATGTTGACATTGATGTTGAAATGTTTCTTCATATGATCTTAAGTGATTACTAGAAAAGGTAGTTCTTAGGATTGATCAATTTGCCATGATGCCTCAATTACATTCAGCTGAATGTGTATTTGATTTATGCTTGATTTGAACTCAAGTGATTGCTAGATTAGATAGTTCTTAGTATGATCTTTATTGTTTTTTTGTCTGACAATTTGCCACAGCACCACAGACACATTTAGTGACCACAACTCACATTTCAGCTATCCAAACAATTTTTCTCTTGATATTAATTTGAGTTCTTCATTTTGTCTTGACCCTTCATGTTTTGGATACTCGTCTTGAGAAAGTCTCCCCTGTGTAGTTACAATTGCATCAAAAGTTCTATTCTCTGTTTAGATCTATGTTTTAAGATGGATGGTTCCTTGAAATACTGATTCACATTGGAGCTTATGCATTTATCCCATGCATTCATTCAGATAGAAGGAAAGACAGTGAAAGCCCAAATTTGGGACACTGCCGGCCAGGAAAGGTATCGAGCTATTACAAGTGCCTATTATAGAGGAGCTGTTGGTGCCCTCCTTGTTTACGACATAACAAAGAGGCAGACCTTTGACAACGTCCAAAGATGGCTTCGTGAGTTGAGAGACCATGCAGATTCCAACATTGTTATCATGATGACGGGAAACAAATCCGATCTCAACCATCTCCGAGCAGTTTCAGAACAGGATGGTCAAACTTTGGCTGAGAAGGAAGGGCTGTCATTTCTTGAAACGTCGGCCCTGGAGGCACTCAACGTTGAGAAGGCATTCCAAACTATTTTGACTGAAATATACCACATTATTAGCAAGAAGGCATTAGCAGCACAAGAAGCCGCGGCTACAACTGTGGTCCCCGGCCAGGGTACCACCATCAACGTTGGCGATTCATCGGGTAATGTGAAGAGAGGCTGCTGTTCTACCTAAGAATGGTCTTGATGTTGATAGAATGGACGAAAACATTTGCCCTGTTTGCTCTTTAATATTGGCTTATTCCCGGAGGTCTTGTAGAATATTGTTACTTCTGCGTGACAGTTTATTAGGGTAAATGTGTTATATGTCAGAATGATGAATTATTGCTAATTTTGGTTTCCTTAAAATGACTTTGTTACACTGTAATGTTGGGTGAACATCAACTTATTTGCTCCCCAGATTCGAACCCACAATGCTAACCTTGAGCATGATTTGCAATATTTCTTTTGCCATCCAACTATGGTCTGGCCAAATTTAATTTTTATTATGTAACCTGTTCTTTTGATTGAAATTTTGGAGATGTTATTTTTGGTGAAGTGGACATGAGTTGCATTATTTCATTCTTTCATGCAAATGCATTAAATGCTCTGTATTTAAATGATGTCATGATGCTATGTATGGCTATATTTCCTCCCCATTTCCACTTATCTCAAAGTACAAATGAAGTCAATAGTACATGGCTCTGTGTGCCCAACATAGATTTTGTAACTCATTGTACCATATCTATCTGGCTCTCTCTCTCTCTCTCTCTCTCTCTCTTTCTCAAATATTTTCAAAATGATTTGATGAATCTCATTTGTTTAATATGGAGTAATCTAAAATTATCTACACTAGGCAGTGACATAAAAGCCTCTATGCTTGAGGCATTAATGAATGTGGCTGGAGAGACTTCAATTCACTAAAAGTTGGTGTTTTCTTTCAAAGAAGAAGATATGAATAACTTTTCTTCATACCCGTAGCATCTTTCAGAGAAGGAAAATCGACGTTGAAGGAGGAAGAAAATGCTTTTGGGATCAAAAAACATTACGATTCATGTTCTATTTGTACGGTTACATGATGAATTCCGAAAGATGTTTCACAGTATTCCTTAATCTCATGCAGGATTTCATCGGAGCAATCTTCAAGTCCAATCACAACATGACATGACAATACATGTTTACCTACTGTGATGGCCCAAACATGAAGATCATGAACATCACGAACTCCTTTGATAAGCTTGAGACCATTTTCAAGACATGCAGTATCAATATCATGTGGTGCCCTCTCCATCAATACGTAAAAGATATTCCTTACCATTGGCAAAGTCGCAGCTAAAGCAATAATCGAGAAGATAAGGGTGCAAACCAGATCAACCACCAACCACATTGGTTTTAGCCATATTATAGATCCGGCAATCATCACACCAACAGATTGTATCAGATCTGTTATGAGATGCAAGTAAGCTCCCTGAATGTTGATGTTTGACATTTCAGCTTTCCCGTGAGGATTTGATACAAGCTTCGCGTTTTCTTGATCCACTGTCCATGATTCTTCTACATCATGGCTGTGGCCTTTGTCTTTAGAGTCAGAATGATCATGGTCCTGATGAGAATGGTCGTGATGAGAATGGCCGTGATGAGAATGGTCATGACCGAGCCATAGAACCAGGATAAGATTAACCACGAAACCAAACGCAGCAATTGCAAACATGAGCTTGCCATTGACTTTTGTCTGTTTGGTAATGATCCTTTCAATTGCTTCGTAGATCAAAGTTCCTGAGATGAGCCATATCAGCTGGACGGATAAAAGGGCGCCTATGACTTCAAGACGATTGAATCCAAAAGATTGTTGGGGTGTTGCTTTCCAACCAGAAACCCAAACAGTGAAAAGAGAAATGGAGAATCCAGCTATATCAGAGAGCAAGTGGGCTGCATCGGTTAGAATTGCTAGGCTGTTGGCTTTTAGACCACCAACGATCTCAATAACCATGACTATAGTGTAAAATGTCATAAGCCCACAAAGCTTCGTAGCTGTTTTTGATCGTTGAGATGCATCTGATTCACTATATTTTTGCCTAGAGAATGGACAAGAGGTGCTGCAAGAAAATTTGTGCTTTATAGGGAGGTCCTTCATCTCTTCTTCAATGGCTCTGGTTGAGTCCAATTTCCCCTCTTCCATCTGCTAGGACATTCATCAATACAACAAATTAATCTCCAAAAAGAAAATCTGTGATATTCCAAAAACCGGCATCTTTTCAGCTCAAGTAAATAGTATTCTCATTGCCATAATTAGGCCTTAGTGAAGTGTATACTTCCATAGTACGAAATTTATACAACAGCCAATACTATGACAGTAGAAAATCAAAACCAAGAACCAGTTCTAATTAGTGCTCAAGTTTCAGATTTACATTTTCAGAATCATTTAGCTTTTGTTGACTCATTAGTGGCGTTAGGGCATTAATCTCCTAATCCGCAACAAAGATTTCCTAGCTAATCCTTCAACATACAAGAAAAGGAATCAAAATGGTATTCAAGCTGCCAAAATCTAGGCCTAAATGAAGAGTATAGTTGTATGGTACGAAATCTACACGATGGCTAATAGTTGACAGTAGGAAAATCAAAACCAAGAACAGAATCTCCAAATTAGCGCTCGAATCTCAGATTGATTACATTTCTGAACTTTTCAGCTTTTGTTAACTCATTATTGGCTTTTAGGCATGGATCTAAAAGCATATTTCATAGCTAATCCTTCAAAGTAAAAGAAAGGAATCAAATAGTTTCAATGCAAGATTGCATATTTTCACGAAGTTTTGAAAGGATTAGCAGAATAAACCCCCAAAAAAATATATATACTAACCCTATAATCCACTATGTCAGATTATTACAACATTCGAAAATTTGAGTAAGAGAAAAGCATTAATCAAAAAGCAGAATCCATATCATCAACAACAGTTCTACATATAGATCACTTTTCAGTTCTTACCTCAATCCCCATTTCTTTGCCCTCAAAACCTCAAGAGGAATGGAGGGCTGAGATCCCAAATAATTTTGATCAACTTTCAAAGTTGTTCATTTGCAGCCATATTTGAGCCTACAAAGAACCAAGAAAACATTCAAAGGGTTACTCTAATCAATTCTACATGGCATATATACTAAGAAAGTGTTCTTGATCAATATAATGGGATCATACAAAAACAATTAAACTGAGAATGAAAATCAACAAAAGGGTTTTTCAAATTCCGAAAATAAAAGGAGAGGGATTACTTACATACAAATTTCCTCCTTCCCAAAAATAGAAATGCTTAATATTTCCAGAAATCGGAAATGGGAAAGGAAGAGATTCAGAAATCTTTGAAAGAGAAAAAACAAAACAGAGGTTATTACAACGAATTGAACGGTTCAGACAAGTCAAACCATTCCACCTTCACTAAAACAATAATCAAATATAAAAAAGTATAGAAATTAGAAGGAAAAAAATTGACGAGAATTTTTGCGCAAAAGTTTAAGAAATACGAGACAAAAAATAACATGCTAATAAACACCTTTTCATTCTTTCTTTCATTCCATAAAGTAAAATTCATATAAATCGCATGATTTCTAAGAATATAAACATATTGAATTCGTTCAAATCGTGAGAGCATCATTCGGTTAGATAAAAATTCGAATTTAGGATTAGAATAGGCTCAAAGAATCGCATTAATAATTAAATTATCTGACTTCTGAGCAGTTAATTATTCAAAAGGTTATTTAATTACGTTATTATTGAGTTTGAATTCAAGATTTGAAAAATATGACATCCGGATTAATTATTTCATGTAAGGCTATAAATTAATTCAGCTTGTTCCCCGAATCTAATTTCATAAATTACTTTTGTAAGATTGATAAATAAAATATTTATATATGAATTTGTAAAGAATAAAATTTTTATTTGTTGATAATTAAGTTATAAAATTATATCCATAAAATTAATTTAAACAAAATTTTATATGGCTCGATTTTATGTGATACCGGCTTAATGATCTTGTTATATGAGATTGGTCAATTTATAACACATATTTAACAATTTGTAAAAGAATTAGTGAAAATGAATTCAATTTATGGGTTGTGATTTTATATTTAATAGTATGCTAAGTTAATTTATGTTTTGGAAAACAATTTCTAGGTATGCATTATTGGTATTGAAAATTGACGTAAATCATTATTGTAAGAGTTGAACTCCAAATTACCCCATTTGCAGTTGAAACTACATTAATGTAATTTTAAAAATCTATATATCTATATATATATATATATATAAAGAAGATCTTCAATAAAAATAACAATAACTAATTTTCCCACTCAAATTAACATATTATAAATGGAAAGAAAGTAGTTACAAGAAATTAAATAAATCAAAAAATAAAAAGATTTATACTTTTAAGGGTTGTGAGGTCCACTAGATAGGTAGGTTATGAAATATATTAATTTATCTTTTTTCTCTATTTCATATAAATTATAAGACAAAAACTTGCTTACCCCCGGTGCACCGTACTCCCAAATGTATTATTAGTTTGGTGTCAGTTATATACTCATGAGGTATTATTGGTGTATTCATAAGGTATTAGTGGTATATCCTTGAATGTATTGGTGATATACTCATAAGGTATTAGTTGCATATTGATCATAAGATATTACGTGTATAACTGAAACATATGTTTTAGTGAAGGTATTATTCAATGTATTATTTGTTACATGTTAAGGTATTGTCATATTATTTAAAGGTATTACAATAAATGTTTGGGGGTACGGTGCCCCGGGGTACACAAGACTTACTCAAATTATAATATTTAAATTAATTATTTTTTATTTTAGATTTTGTTTTAGTTTACGAAAAATATAAATTTTATATTTACATTTTGGTGCAAAATTTAAGAAATTAATAACAATGAAAAATATTTTAGTATAGTTGTTTGATATATTGAACTAGCTACGTTATTAATATATATCAAGATCTTTTAGTTATTTGATGAAATTTATATCTTTTCTTTAAAGATATCTATAGTTGTAAATGCAAAAGAATTATTTACTAACACATTTGTTAATAAGTAGGAATCAAAAAACATAATAATATATTAATCATGATACTTCTATCTATATTAATCTGTAACATGCATAACATATATCTTTATGAAGTAACATATTTTTTAGATATCAATTATCGTTTATAATAAGTGTTTCTCAATACTAAATTTGATTCAATTTATTTTAAGTTACAATATTAATAGGTATGTTTACAAAATTGATGTTTATTTAACAACCTCATATTTCAAATATAGAATTTAAAATTCATTGTTAGACATAGATATATATACACAAATACTCATATGCAACAGTCTCACATGCAACGGCACTCTCGCACGATCGATCGTGTCCCAGGACACGACCGTGCGCGACTGTAGTGTATAAGTACGTCTTTTTCAATAATTAGTATGTGATTTTTTTTCTCGCCCATGACCGTGTCCTGGGACAGACCGTGCCTCGCGTGAAAACTAAGAGCAATCTGTGGCGCACGGTCAGGTCTCAGGACACGGTCAAGATAAGTATGTGATTTTTGTCTATAAGTATGTCTTTTAGTGCTATACGTATGTGTTTTGGCGCACGGTCGACCGTGTCCTGGGACATGGTCGTGTCCCAGCACACGACCATGCGCGAGTGCCGTCACACATGAGACGGTCTCACAGGAGTTCAGCTCATATATATATATATATATATATACACATTTATATATTATTGTTTGCTTTTTAAATTATAATATTATTTAAGATGTGACACATTAAATATACAAAATTAAATTCTTATTACTATATAATTTATGTTAAGATAATATTATTACATTACAGTATTAGAAATTTTAAAATTAAACAATTGTATATTACAAACCGTGCATCGCACGGGTATACTACTAGTAGAAATAAAACTCTTATAGAATGCAAATCAGCAATCCCGCTAAACCACCCACTGTGGTCATATATTAATGTGTCCACCATTGACATGACGAAATTCCAACATATCAATTAATTTAATTTTTCATATAATTAGAAAATGAGATCATTATATTAAGGGGTGTATATATTAAGAGTTGTCCAAGGTTGATATTTTAGGATTTAAAAAAAAAAAAAACAAATAACAAGATAGGACACTTTTATGGACGTTCTGCTGGTGGAAAATGTTGTCTTCACGAGTCAATCTGATTAACATTAATTAAAAGAAGGCCAATTTTGATTTCTTCCTTCTTCACTTGCCTTCTTCCTTTTTCTTGTGTTCTTTCTTTTTTTTTTTTTTTTTTCTTTTTTCATGTTTAGATTTTCTCACCCCATAATTTTTCCTTTTCTTTATTTAGATTTTCTCTTTCTTTTGATTTCTTCCCTCTTGTATCGGTAAATCAACTTTCTATTCAAAATCAGATATGGTGAGAGTAAGTCTTATATGAGGTTGTCTCACACAAGTATTTATGATTTGGGTGAAGGTTTTGAATGAAAGTTGTTTTTTTTATCTCGTTATGATTTTTCGAAATGTATTTGAAGATCATCGAGCTATTTTCAAGTTTAGTCTTTGAAATATTATGCATCAATTTTTGAGTCTTTTATAAATGATGCAAACGATCATTACTCTAGTTGAGAATGTTTTACCTTCTTAATCTTGTTTTTTCCTAATTTCCTATGTCATGTTTGTTGAGGTTTACCTGTGCAATATTATGTATATTTATGTTTCCTGATTCTAATAAAGTTGTGAGTCTGTTTATATTAACAAAAATAAAAAGAGACGCTAAATTTTTACTTCAAGCTTACAAGTTATAGCTCATCAAATATCATTTTATTCCCCTATATATGTATTTGTGTCACTTAATTTGTATGTAACCTTTTACGACATGTATGCCATCAAATTAGTCGAATATCCACTGTAATTTAAATATATACATATACTTTAAGATTTTGTAAGATTTGATAAAACCTTAAACTACCCATATATTATATGAGTGAGGTGTGTGAGACCATTTACGAATCAGGCCAACCTGACCTAGGCAATATAGGTCAATTTCGTTGATCGATTATATGAGTCTCTGACATTGACAAGAAGTATCACATCACATATATATAATATAAAAGCATTGCCAATGTTTTTATATGTTATCATATGATACTTTCAAAATAACTACATCATCATATATATAATAATATAACATAACGAGAATAAAAGATTACTTGTCAAATTACAATCATCATTAATCATTTATTTAAAGTTATTGAACCAACAATATTACGTATAAAAGTATTATTTTGTACAAACAATAGTATCCGTAATAATATTTATCATAATTATAATTTGTTAAAGAGTATTATTCTTGTGCACCAGATGCATGGATCTAGATTCATGCAACTGGACATCCACGGGTCGGGTCGGATCCTACCCGGATCTGCGTCCAGGTTTTTTATTTTTAAAATTATGCGGTAACCTTTATGTTATATGAGTATAACATTTATATTATATAAGTATAGCTTTTCTGTGCAAATATCATAACATTTGAGTTAATATACTAAAAACAAACTTTTACACATAAATATTAACCTTCGTGTACTTAAAGAATAACATAAAAGTTATGTTAATATTATTACGCGTAGAGGTTACATTATTACAAATTAAAGGTTTGAAAAATATTAAAACCTTGAAGTTATATACTTATAATTTTTTCAATCATGTAACATAATTGAAAACTTTTATATTGTTATAACTTAACCATTATGCTATATTGATATAATCTTTATGTACAACTATCATAACCTTTGAAAAATATAAAAGTTGTATTATTATAATATAAAAATTAATTATTATAACATAAAAGTTTAAAAGGTAATATATATATATTTATATTACTCTATAAAATATTAAACTATCGTGATATAAAGTTCATGAAAACATAACATAAAAAATATGTGAACATGACAAAAAGGTTAGACAGACATAACTAAAAGGTTAGACGGACATAACTAAAAGGTTAGACAAAATAACTAAAAGGCCGCGAAGCGAAACCAGGGTTTGAGCGCGATTTGAAGGCGCGTTCCAGCACATTTTGAGTGTGAAAATCACTTTTCGGGTCATATGACCCGGATTACATGGATCATGATCCATGCACTTAGTGTATAAAAATAATTGTGTTTGTTACAAATATTATGTGATGCACACACAAATATCACTTGATAAAAATATTACTCGTGAAACTTTTATTTTCCAAATTGATCATTGATTTACTGCATCAGGATTCCACTTGCTCACAAGTGACTTGATTGGTCACAGAGACACAGAATACACCCTATATATGTTTTTTCACGAAATTAACCAAAGTATTTCCTTAATTATAAATTAATTAACAAGTTAAATGGGCCACATGCTAACATGCTTCGACCTAAAAAATTTCCGTGTAGTTAATAATCATGTCAAACCCAATTCAAACTATTTTTTTAAAAAGTAATTGGGTAAATTATACTCATATCTCTACCAGTCCATACAATATCATATTTTATTTTTGAAATTTCATCTAAAAACTAATACAGTTTTCACATATGCACGACTAAAATAAGATACTGTAGCTTAACACTTACTTTTTCTAATCAAATTTAGATGATTTTACCATTGTCAGATATCATCTATAATAACAACTAACATATAACATCTAAACTCATAGGACATTATTTATGTATTTAACAGACACACATTTATTTTATTGAATTCGTATCATCCAAATCACATACTATAATTAATCAAGAAAATAAATAAAAAAGATAACACAAAAGAAGAGGAGGCCAAGGATGATGGTTTCCATATTAAAAATTCTTATTATTACAATGATATTGCCAAGAAATCAGATAAGAGTTTAATTTTCATTGTAACCCTAGATTTTGAATACACACACACACACACACTCTCTCTCTCTCTCTCTCTCTCTCTGTGTGCAGCACAAACACAAGGCAATAAAAGAGAGGAGAATAACTGAATAATACAGGTGAAGAAGAGGTGGTAGAGGGAAGGGGGTCCAGTCCTAAAATCTCCCAACTCAGTACCACAGAACCCTTCCACCCCTCCCGATTTTTTCTTTCGATTCTCACCATTTTTTTTGTATTATCAATTCAAATGTACCCATCCATGGCGACAAGCTCGATCTATTCACTCATCCTCTTTGCATGAAGCTCAGTCCTCTCCGCCTCATCGGACTTGCAGCCACCCAGCTCCCGATTCTCTTTTTGAACCCTTTTGGGAATCTATAAACCCACGACAGCGGATTGAACCCAGAAGGATTTCTATTTGATTTGGAAATCTAGGGTTTTGTTATTTTGTCTGTGGGCCTTTTAGAATCGAATGGCGGGTAATGGGCAGGGGATAGAACCTGCCGTGTTGGATGACATCATCAATCGCTTGTTGGAGTTTCGGAACGCGAGGACTGTGCGCCAGGTGCAGCTCTCCGAGAATGAGATCCGTGCTCTCTGCTCGACATCGCGTGAAATCTTCCTCTCTCAGCCTAATCTCCTCGAGCTTGAAGCACCTATCAAGATCTGCGGTATGCCCTTTCTTTCCTCTCTCCTCTTTGTTGCCCACGAATTAGTGATGGACTGATGGCTATCCATGTTCCTAGTATACCTAGGTTGTGAAGGTTTTGCCTTTCTAATGACCTGTTGTAATTGGTGCTGATTTGGAATAGTGTTTCATGCTGATGAGGTTTCTTGGCTAGAGGAGGAGAAGTGTTGTTTATTGAAATGAACTGTTAATATTATTCATGAGTTGCATTCTTGCGGAATGTACCGGAGAGAACTTCTGTTTGAGCTCATATGTATCACCCACTTCACATTTCTAGTCTGTTTTTAGTCATTACAATTTACATGACCACATAATATGAATTTGGTAATGTATTATTAGCGGTCATAATTCTGGGTTAATATGTAAAGGAAGCTGATCTATAGTTCCTAGTGTTGTTTTTCGTATGAACAATGTTGTAATGCTGCTTAAGCATTTGGACCCAGATATCATGTAGAATAACTGAAGAATGGTTAAATGTTGTGGTCTCTTCTGAGTGTGGACAGTCAAGTCTTCTCTTACCAAATTTAAAAAACTTTTCTTTTCTTCTGGCTTCAAAGTCCCATACCTAATGGTTTTATTGGAGATTTTCAATTATAATCTTGCTTGTCGCTTTTTGTTTGTTAGACTTCCCATGCAGTATTAAAACCACTGCAGAAGAACTCACCATTCAGCAATAAGACAATATACCTATTATGTATGATGATAATGTCACTTTTCAGCTGCTGAAAGCGTATATCCAGTTACCTGAATTTGGCATTTAGTTTACTCAAGCATCTCCGCCTGATATTAGTAAATTTTACTACATGAGTTTTCATGTAGGGTTAGTCCATTAAATCTGTTCATACTATTGGTATGTTAAAAAATAAATTATTTCATTTGCTATTCTGAGAAGGAAGAAACTCTTATAGTTGTGTATTTGTGTTCTCATGGTACCCTCTGCGATACAAAGCAAAAGAAAGATTTCTGTTCTTTCCATTGACTTTTCAACATTCAAAAAATCATTATTCCATTCAATTTTTGTTTCTTTTTAAATTCGACGGCCCTGTATTTTTATCACATTATACTTTATAATGAAAACAATTATAGCAAATTGGCATTTCAGCATTGGCTATATTAGGACATCTGGTGGTTTTGAATTTCTTATTGACGTCATCTTGCAGCTGTTCTTGGAAATTGGAAATAGTTCACGCTGTTATTTTGTTTCATGCTTTTATAACAGCTATGAAATTTCAGATATAAGTGCTTCCAATTACTAACTTAAAAAATTCTCTGAACATACTTTCTTTTACGATTTCTTATTTCCCATTCTTCTATTGTCATCTTTAGTGAAATATGCTAATGCTTTTACTGGAAACATATTTCACAAAGTAAGCTTATCTACAGAAATTGATTATGTCATTTTTATTGACCCTTTGAAGAATTATTCAAGACCTTTTTTCTTCCTGGAAAACATAAGAACAGTAAGAACTTCGTATTTTGAGACATAAAATATTTTTTTACATTCTTTTCTCGACATATAATATGGTTCAAACAATTTAATGTGTCAATATTTGCAGAGTATCCACATATATCATTTTCATAGAATGTTTATTTTTTTATTTTTGCGCCTCATGTTCAAGAGGTGCTCGCCTTGTGCGCTAGGATCACTTATGTGCCTTGCTGCGCCATGTGCATGCATCTTTCTCTTTGTTTTGGTAAAGCCATTTTGGATGTCTTTTTCGACTTAAGCATATAACTTATCTTCAGTCTTCTCTATAAGCTTGAGATTTCTTACCGATGAAAACTGAAATTCAATTGGCTGGTGATCAAGAATATTGTAGCATAATTTATTGTCTTCCTTTCTTGGGCTGTTGGGCATGAAAAGATTAAACATTTAAGCTAGTACAACAGTGTTCCCTGTTGATGGCATGGAATCCATCATTAACTGCTTAGTCTGAATGTAGCTCTTTCTTTTTATTGGTAGTGCCTGCTTCTCTTCATCGCACTATGTCGAGATGTACTGGATTCATAGTCAGTATATACCCCATAGCTAAAAAGTTTAAATAATTATGCTTGTGACTTTTGAGTAGCATTCACATGGTTACAAAGACAGTTTCATTTGTCTGTTTGCCCCCTGCTACCTTGATATTGAATATGAACTTTTTGGTTTTTGTGGAAGTTTTCATACCGTCACTTTGTTTAATCTGAGAATATTTGGATTAAGTTATGTTTTTCTTGTGAATTCCAGGTGACATTCATGGCCAATATGGAGATCTTCTAAGGCTTTTTGAATATGGAGGATTTCCTCCAGAGGCCAATTATTTGTTCCTAGGAGACTATGTTGATCGTGGAAAACAGAGTTTAGAGACAATATGCCTCCTTCTTGCCTACAAAATCAAATATCCTGAGAATTTTTTTCTCTTGAGAGGAAATCATGAATGTGCTTCTATTAATAGGATATATGGGTTCTATGATGAATGTAAACGCCGTTTCAATGTCAGGCTATGGAAAGTTTTCACTGATTGTTTTAACTGCCTTCCTGTGGCAGCTCTTATAGATGATAAGATACTCTGCATGCATGGTGGTCTTTCTCCTGATTTAACAAACTTGGATCAAATAAGAAATTTAACTCGTCCAACTGATATTCCTGACTCTGGTCTTCTTTGTGATCTACTTTGGTCCGATCCTAGTAGAGAAGTTAAAGGCTGGGGGATGAATGACAGGGGAGTCTCATACACATTTGGTGCAGATAAGGTTGCTGAATTTCTCATGCAACATGACATGGACCTTGTTTGTCGCGCTCATCAGGTATGTGGCATTTTCTATCTTATATCCTCATTTGTTAATTCGGCCTCTGATGATTTGGTGCATGCTTGAGCAGGTTGTGGAAGATGGCTATGAATTCTTTGCTGATAGGCAGCTAGTTACCATATTTTCTGCTCCCAATTATTGCGGTGAATTTGACAATGCTGGAGCTATGATGAGTGTTGATGAGAGTTTGATGTGCTCGTTTCAGATTCTAAAACCAACAGATAGAAAGCGGTTCTTGTGAAGCAAGTTCTGATAACCGTGTTTAAGTTCTCTAGGAATATCCAGGTTCATTAAATCTTACTCTGTTACATTTTTTGGTTTTGAAAACAATTCTATATTTATTTTTTTATACTTCACTGGTGTTTTCTGCCATTATTCTGTTTCTTTTTTGGATGGTTAGATTTGTTATGTGGAAATTGTTCCCTGGTTCAGGAGAAAAATAGGATTTATTAATTTACAGGGAATTATCTGAGTGTAGGAACATAGTCTCTTTTGCATACCTGTCTGTTGGCTGTCCTTTTCAGGATCAAACATTATTGACCATGCTTATGCTAGCATTTAATTCATAGTTTTGATCCTGTAATCCTTGTTTATGCCTTCTTTCTTTCATGGATATTGAGTCAATTTCTTTATTTACATATTTTAGGTTAATACTTGTATGCCTTTTAATTGTTTTACCTATGAAAAAGAAGGCTCATTTATACCATGTTATGCATGTCTGGCCTAGGATTCCCAGTTGTGAGAGTTTTTTTTTAGCAAGTTTTAATACAATCTGTAGTGAGATTATACCTCAAATGTGCTTACTTTTTTAACATAATGCACATATTGAACATGGAAAGAGTGCATAATTTTCAAGCTCAATGTGCATGACAATTATTCATGAATTGGTATTTATGTTTTGTGCTGAACTGCTGATATTTACACCGTTCTCATTGCTCTTTATTTCACTTTCTGAAAAGTTCAGTGCTTGTGTTTGAATATAATGAAATTTCCAAAAAGATTTGTTTCTATGGAAATCCTATAATCTTGCTTGTATAAGGCCAACTTTATTATGAAGTGATAGTAATGGTGAAGTTTTGTAAACATTGTGTGTAACAACTATATTGATGGGTAATCCTATAATTCTATTTTGTATGAGGTACAACTTTACAAGTATATTCGAAATATTCTCATACAAGTATCAATCTTCTAATTCCTTAAGGTAACATTGGTAAAAATATTAATTTGCTTGTTAGAATTTGGAATATAATCAAATTAATATAAATACCATCTAGTCTTCCAGTAATCTAAGGATGTATCAGACACCTGCTTTGAATTCAATTATGTGTTTACTGTATGTTTCTAATGAGAACCAATAATGGTAATTTTGGTTTTTAAAATTTTGTTTCAGAGTGATATCTGTAACATAAATTTCTGTTTTCGTGTTGACAGATGAAGTGGGAAATGGTTCATTTTTAGTTTGTTACCCATCTAATTTAGTCTGTTTTGTTTGCCAAAGGGCCAATTGTACATTATACGTGATTCTTTTCGTTTATAGCTGGCACAGCTAACTATGTAGAAATGGTGGATATCAGTGGCCCGAAATTGTGATTATCTATGATTTTTTTGCATTGCCTTTGGCTACAATGATATAATTTTTGTACATTTCCAAGTTTTCTGCCCTTCTCCAGTGTATGAATCAGTGCTCTCTGTAAATTGTTCAAAACTATATAATGTAACAATAATGTAATATGCTTTCATTTTACTTTGCATTGGATGGGTTTTTAACCCAGGTGTTGTGTGGTTTTAAGAGAGACCAAAAAGGTTTTGAGTTTTATTTGGTATATCACAATCTTTTGTAGTTCCAAATTTGTTCTTCACAACCTCAAATTTATTTGGGAGCATATAAATGATTTTCACTGTCTTATAATTTTTTCTGACATTATGCAGAGTGGAATTTTTCTGTTTTTTATTGTGAATTGTTCCTAATTCTTGATTATTCATTCTACAGATGTCCCTCTTATGGTGACCTAACATTAGTGGCTCTTCTTAACTTTGTAGGACTCAGAGGCATGAATATGGTACTAAGCATTGTGCAATCCTAATGTATTAGAATCTTGTTCAAACAATTGTTCCCTGAGGTGGATGTGGATTACCCCAAAAAGATTGATTTGGAGGCAACTGCTAATCAAATGGCCTCAAGTGCTATTTTTATTTTAGTTTTTCTTCTTTCTTTTTCTCTCTCTCAACGCCGTTTATGATTTGACTGTATAAATCCGCTTCTTTAGTAATTTGCGGTCCAACCGTAGATTTATTACTGATTTTGCAGAGTTGCCTCCTCTTGAATCACTTTTCTGATGGAATATTGTATCCCCTTGCTGTTTTGGTAATCACCTGCTGCTATGAAAGTTCACTGATATTGAATGCTCAGATCGATCAGATTTCTCGATTGCAAATTGTGTTTCGATTTATATTCCATCGATATCAAAATGCATCATGTCTTTGTTAATGTGTATTTCATACACATGACATGTGGTGGTGGTAGATAGGAATGTAAACTGAAACCATATTTGAAATTGAGAAATTCATTTAGCTTCAAACCTGTAATGTCAATTTCCTAACCTGATTTTTATTGTTAGCAGCTATTTTTAGTTTACATAATATTCCTTTCATATTATACTCAAAACGTGCTGTCCTGTTTTCAATTTTATTGAATGAAACTATTATGTTGATGCAGTCCCTTGAAAGTTTGTAACACATTTATTTGTTGTGTGAATAAGTTATGATCATTGCATTCAATTTGTTTCACTCCAGAACATCCACAAAATTCATCATCATAAAATTAATCCCATGTAATCCCATGTGGATTTGGAATGAAACTTAGCAGATTCAGGTGTTGCCCACTCTGATAATAATTTAACCTACTATGACCTATTTAAGTTGTTTGAAAGTTCCATGTAAATTTAATCTTGTTTACATGATGATTTATACCCCCCTAAAAAACACATGTGGTTGAATTTGGATTTCAAGGATAATTTTCAAAGATAATTCAAAGGGTAATTTTATACACACCCCATCAATACTAAACACACCCCATCCATACACACATTCTTAAAATAATAAAAAAAAAGAATGTGTGTATAGATGGGGTGTGTTTAGTATTTGATGGGGTGTGTATAGAATTACCCTAATTCAAAAGCTTGTTTCTCAAAAAATCCCTTTTGCTTTTTAATAGCTGAAAATTATCAGATTTATTCGTTTTGATATCCCAATATCATATTTATTCTTGTTTTAAAAAATTAGGGTTTAGAAGATAAGAGGAAGAAAAGAAGAAAAGAGAAGAGGAACTAAGTGTTTTTGATATTTTAATATATACAAAAACTCATGTGAGACGGTCTCACAGATAGTTTCCGTGAGATGGATTCTTATTACCTATGTGTTGAATTCATTTTCACAAATTTTTATATGAATTGTTAAGGGTGGGTTATGGGTTGACCCGTCTCACACAAGAAGATCCGTGAGACGGTCTCACATAAGACCTACTCTTTAATACTTTAATATAAGGGTATTTTTTGATATTGCAACCGAACTTATGTTTATTCAAAAATCTGTACACATATATAGTCACAACCTTCCAAATATTGTGATAGTGAATACCAAGCCTTCAACACATGTTTTGAGCTTATTATTAAAAATAAAAAACAAAATGCATCAAAAAAAAACAAAAAACGAAGACATTTTATGGTTCAACCAAGCATTGAGAGCAACATTCTGCCAAAAAAAATAATCTCAACATTCTTTAAAAAATAGGTCGAATTTCCTTGGATTAATTTTTGAGAAATAAGTACGAATTAGATAAAAATAATACTATGAATAATAATAATAATAATAATAATAATAATAATAATAATAATAATAATAATAATGCCTCAAAAGTACGTAAATAATTAGTAGTGAATTGATGAGAAAATGCGAAGATAATCCCAATGTTGCAAATTCAAACTCTCCAACTAACTTACCTCTCAACACCCCTACTCCACCGGCGCCGTCGCTACGCCGTCGCCTGCCGCCCCTCTCCTGAGACGCTCACAGTCCCCATTTCTACCACCAACAGAAACCCTTCAATCCAATCCCTCTGCAGAAAGGGCCAACTGAAGCAGGCCATCCACTTGCTATCACACGAGCAAAGCCCAACCCAGCACACATACGAGCTTCTCATACAATCTTGTGCCCAAAAGAAGAGTCTTTCAGATGCGTTTACAGTTCACAGGAACCTTACTGAGAATGGGTTTCATCATGACCCCTTCTTGGCCACGAAGCTCATCGACATGTACTCTCAACTCGACTCCATTCAACACGCTCGCCAGGTGTTCGATGAAATTACGCACAGAACCATATATGTATGGAATGCCATTTTTCGTGCTTTATCTCTATCTGGTTATGGAGAAGAGGTTCTGGATTTATACAGGAAAATGAACCTGATTGGGATGCCTTCTGATAGGTTCACATACACATATACTCTCAAGGCATGTGTCGTTTCAGAGGATAGGCTTTATTCGGCATGGAGAGGGAAGGAGATCCACGCTCATGTTTTACGGCATGGCTATGAAAGCTATGTCCATATTATGACTACCTTGGTCGATATGTATGCAAAATTTGGGTGTGTTGAGATTGCAAACCGTGTGTTCTCTTCCATGCCAGTGAAGAATTTGGTATCTTGGAGTGCAATGATTGCATGTTTTGCCAAGAATGGCAGGCCATTAGAAGCATTGGAGCTTTTCCATGAGATGCTGCTTGAGAATGAGGATATGTTGCCTAATTCAGTCACCATGGTCAGTGTCCTTCAAGCTTGCGCCTCGCTATCTGCATTGGAACAGGGCAAGTTAATTCATGGTTATATACTTAGGAAAGGCCTTGATTCCATTTTACCAGTAATGAGTGCCCTTATAACTATGTACGCTAGATGTGGTAATCTTCGATTGGGAGAAAACGTATTCAATCAGATGAAGAAGAGGGATGTGGTCACTTGGAATTCCTTGATTTCAAGTTATGCAATCCATGGCTTAGGATCAAAAGCTCTTAAAGCTTTTCAAGATATGGTGCAATTAGGCATATCTCCTAGTCCTATATCATTCATCAGTGTTCTTGGAGCTTGTAGTCATTCAGGCCTTGTAGATGAAGGCAAAATGTTATTCAATTCCATGGTGAAAGAGCACGGAATTCACCCTACTGTGGAGCATTATGCTTGTATGGTTGATCTTCTTGGCAGAGCTAAGCGATTAGATGAAGCAGCTAAAATCATAGCTGATATGAGGGACGAACCGGGGCATATAGTTTGGGGCTCTCTTCTTGGATCATGCAGGATTCATCGCAACATTGAGCTTGCAGAGAGGGCAAGCAGACAGCTTTTTGAGCTCGAACCAAGAAATGCAGGAAATTACATGCTTTTGGCCGACATTTATGCAGATGCGAAAATGTGGGAAGAAGTGAAAAAAGTTAAGCAGCTTGTGGAAGATAGGGGCCTGCAAAAGGTGTCTGGTTGTAGCTGGATTGAAGTTAATAGAAAGATTTACTCACTCAACTGTGTTGATGAGCTAAATCCACAAATCGAGCAAATCCATGCTTTGCTAGTAAGGTTGTCGAAGGAGATGATGGAGAAGGGTTATGTTCCACAGACTAAAGCTGTTCTATATGATGTTGATAACGAGGAAAAACAACGTTTGCTGTTGGGACATAGCGAAAAATTGGCAGTTGCTTTTGGTTTAATAAATTGCAGCAAAGGCGAAACGATCAGAGTTACAAAGAATCTGAGGTTATGTGAAGATTGTCACACTTTCATCACCTTCATTTCCAAGTTTACAAATAGAGAGATTTTGGTGAGAGATGTTAACCGCTTTCACCATTTTAAGGATGGAGAATGTTCTTGCAAGGGTTATTGGTGACCTTCTCTTCTGCTTTAGGCTGCTAATGATTGTCCCTTGGGTTCAATCAACATGGGAAGCCTATATGCATCAATCAGCTTGCACTAATGCAGACTTGCTATTCATCTGCTTTATGGACACTTGGTACTAAAAAAGAGACACATAGGTTTATTTTTTATTAGCTGAGCTTCAATCAATGTATGTAGGCATAATTAATCAATATAATGTTACAGATTTTATGTTATAGTCTAAAGTGATTGCACCTTTGTTGTGTACAGATTTTTATTATTTGTTATGGATTGGGGCTCAGGAGATCCTTTATTGCAAGTTCTATTGCAATGATATTAATATTTTTTGTAAAATGAATGTCTTGTTTTTTTTGTTGTTTTTTTCCCCTTTAAAGAAATTAAAATACGTAATAATATCCTTTTTTTTTCCTTTCAGAAAAATAAATAAATAAATATATATGTGTGTATTGAAGATTCAAAGTATCTTCCCACACAGAGTATTACTGGCAAGAACAGAAAAAAAAAAAAAAAAAAAAGGTGGTTCAAGTAAATTTAGAGGCTTTAAAAAAAAATTATATGTGCATTCAGTATTTCCAAAAAATAAATTTAAGTTTATTCATAAATTGTTTTTGTGAATATATTTTGTCATTGTCGTAATCACCAAAGCTACACATTCAAGAAAACTTTAAGATTGTGACTTTTATATAACACAAATTCCCTCACATATATATAAGTTGCATAAATCTAAATTCATGTAAGCGGGTCAATTCGATATGAATCCGTGTGTTTGAGTTTTTTTTTTTTCATTCATGTGTTATCTTTATTTTGTAATATTGTATTAATATGACGTTTATGTTATATTAGTACACTATTATATACAAGTATTATGACATTTATGTACTCTAACTTAGAAGAAGAAAAAGGAAAAAAAAAAAAAAGAATTTCAGCATTTAAGATCAACATACTTTTAGTAGTTGTAAACTATATCTTTCTATAATGATATATTCCATTTTTAAATAAATTTTTTCTTATATTTCAAATATTTGAATAAATTATATTATATATAAGTTACATATAATACATTTTTTTAATATTTGTGGAATTAATAGTTGAGAAAATCAAGAAATTTACTTAATTTGTAAATTTAACCAAAATTTTGAATATTAGCAAATTGAACATGAACTTTCATATTTACGGTTACACTCAAGAATGTATATTTTCATTTTGACAATATTGGTTTTTTTCAACTCCAACCTTTCTGATAATAGATACTACATGACAACTCTAAACTTCAGCGTTAGACAATCATATTCGATAATAATTTACTGGTTAAAATTGCGAAAATATGAAAGTTAATTCGCTATATTAGCTAATATTCAAGATATCGGTTAAATTGTAAATTAAGTAAAGTTCATAAATTTTACCGCAATTAACTCATTTATATAATATATGAAAGTAATCCAGTAATTTCACGTATAAAATTTGCTCACACACAGGGGTATGCACAGATCGGTTAATCATCCGAACGTAATTGAAATTGAATATTGGTCCAAAATGAAAATCGAAGAAAAAAATTTAGTATGATTTTCATTTTTCATTTTGAGATCTTTAGTTTCCGGCTTGATTTCAATATTTTTGTCCAGTTATCAAAATCGAACAAAACCGAAAAAAGATAACCATATTTTTCTAATATTTCTTCCTTTGAAATATTTAATCAATTCTTTTCCCAGCCTATTCCTTTCAATTTTTGTCAACCTTCAGCCATTATTGTTTGTGTAGAATCTAGATAAACTTGAGATTTTAAAGTTTAGATAGAACTATTGTGAAATGGGTCAATCCACACAATTCACGATACAAAGTAAACATGAGTTCGTGAAAATCGATTTGGTTTCTGAATAATGGAGTTCCGTCTCACAAAATATATCCCCATGAGACTTTCGTTAGTTCGTATAAGTTTTTGTGTAAAATTTGAATTTTATTTCATTTAGTATAATTTCAAAATTTTGTATAACTATATGTAGCTAGATTTAAACAAAAAGGAAATTTTATCACTTATTGAGCAAAATAAGTATTATAATAACTAGATATTCGTTTACAATTTATATCTAAATATTTTTCCTATAAAATTGAATCTTAAATCATCTTTTGTTATGATTTAAATTTATATTTATATTTATTTTCTCCTTGATCATGGAACAATTGTGTTTTGTTATTTAGTATGAGATTTATTTGACATATTGACAAAATTCACTTTATAAATGAAATTAAAAGGTCAGTCTCACAAGTAGATGCATACCAAAAAATGCTTCTGAAATGTTTGACAAGAGACTTCATATGGTAGATTCAAGTTCTAATTTAAGAGGCTCGCTGCAAAGTCTACATCTACCTTATGAATTAATGTATAGTGAATCATTTTTCCAAGGTAAACTTAAATCTTCTTGAAAGACCTGTAGTGATATTACTTGAGAAACAATTTCCTTAAAACATTGTTCTTCTACATTTTTTTTTAGATAAATCACATAAATTAATGCATCTTTTTGTTATATATATATTATGAGAGAAAATGCATAATATACACCAAATAAACATACATACATATAATATAACTGTCTTTAACATATTAACACATTCTTAATAGTGAAATATTGAATTGTGAATTTTAAAACCTAAACTTTGCATGAAAAGATATCATCTAAAATGGGTCAAAGACAAAATAAACTTCAAAATATACACCAAGGATCTCATGGATGCTTCTCACCGTTCATAGATTCTTGAAACAATAATACAAAGTTAATGAGAAAAAAAATATTAAAAAAAGAAAATAAAGCATTAAACTAATCCCTCATGAAATACCATACAATCCGATCAATACAATTCTATCATATAAGAATTAAGAAACAAAATGACAATTTCAAAAATAAAATTAAAAAAAACAATGTTTTTATGACAATGGAAAAGAAAGCCACGCAATGTTTAACATTAGTTACTGGAGACAAACAATTTGTATAATTCCAAAGTTGAAAAGTGAATATTACATCCATAGTAGGTGTTCCTAGGCACAACATGTAACTAAACTACTAAAGTGCTAGTAAGTCACCATTTTGCCCTTTAAATTAAAGTTATGCACTCAAGAATGAACTTACTATTATAAGAGAATTACATTATACAATCAAGAGAATTAACAAAGGTGATTACATCATTTGTTAGTTACAGAAACTGATCTTGATGGGCTATATCACAACTCTAATCTGCTAATATATTGATTGGACTTTCACGTGAAGAGAACTATATCTCACTAAGAAAATTTCTCTGAATCAGTGTGACCTTGCCTTACAACTTGAGTTTTGTTAAGATCGCTCATTTGTCACAAAGTAACGCTCCTTCAAAGGCCATAAATTGTTAGTTCTTTCGCAGGACATCAACCCAGTAAGACTTTAGATGTACCTTCAAGCAAAGTAGGGAATATAGACAGAACATACCCGAAAAACATCATGATGGGAACAACAACTATTTCTACAAAAAAACTCATGAAGATAAAGAACATCACGAATTTAGGAAAACAAAGAACATGAATCTATATAAACACACACACACACATACATAAATTGAGAGATAAGACTTTTCATATCAATCATAATTAAATTAAGAGATAAAACTTTTCATATATTCATAACTAAATTAAGAGATGTAGACTTTTTATCTCTATTCAACCTTTCATATATTTTCTTGATAAATAAAAAATATAAAGAACATGAATCTATACAAACACACACATATAAATTGAGAAATGAGACTTTTCATATCAATCATAATTAAATTAGGAGATAAAACTTTTCATATATTCATAACTAAATTAAGAGATGTAGACTTTTTACCTCCATTCAACCTTTCATATATTTTCTTGATAAATAAAAGATATAATGACATGTAAAACATTACATAGATTGTCATTTATCGAAATAAGAAGCCTTGAGAATGCTTATTTGTCAAGCATAGGAGAGACACAACTCTCTCTTTATATATATAGATTATAGAGAAAAACGCGGGTTAAAACTGAAACCAAATAGAAAGAATGAAATTAATCCAAAATCCAATTGGGTTAATCGGTTAAAACCGAATCAACTAATAGTAATACTATACTAATTTATATAATTATTTTAATATAAATAAATAAGATGGAAGGCAGGTAAAAAAATAAGAAGAGGCAAGAGGGCCACGAGATTAGATTCCCACTTTGACAGACAGTCTGTCATTTCTCAATGGATTAGTGCTCTTCTCAGCATACTCTCTGCATAAATATCAGTATCACTCACTCTCTCTCTCTCTCTCTCTCTCTCTCTCCCGAGATCAAGTTCAAACTGTTCGTCATTTTCAATGGCGTCAATGCTCGAGTCTGCTTGGATGGTAAATTACATCTTCTTTTGCCCTAGATTTGTTCTCTTCCTTTGAAATCTATGCCTATTGCATTATCGATTCATACGCGATTTCTTCCATGCGAGCAACTCCTTCGCCTAGTCTAAATTTGTCTCTCTGTTGTATTTGGTTGCTCTATTCATTTAATTTTTCTCTAGTTTACTTAATTTTTGGAGAAGGAATCCGTGGTGGTAAACAGTTCATGCATCTGATATGTATCGATGACACGAAACTCCTAGATGATTATGTAGATTTCTAGATTTCACCTAGACTCTGTGCTGTGCTGTTTGGCTTGTAACTTTGTTATTTGCATGGTGAAGAAACTGTTATTGCATTTCCTCACACTCTACTTCCGGCTATCTCAATGATTGAACTTAAATGGTGGTTTCTGGATGAGTGCTTTTATCTCAAAGCCGATTCATAATTATATCTGATTATAATATTGAGACATCTTGACTTGTTGATTAATATTTTGGTGATCAAGGGCTGTCTGTGTTGCTCGACACTACATGGTTGGACATTGGTACATAAGTTGTATGTTTTCAAAGGAAAATCGAGTTTACTGAGCTAAAACAGAAAACCTATGACTTCATTTGATGGGGTTGTCAATAATAAGTGGTAACTGGTTGTGCTTTCCCATACACAATGATGGCTGATGGCTGATGGATGATATGCCCTGTCATAAAAAACAAACAGTGATAGGTGATTTTGGACTATAGACCTGGAGATTCTTCAACTCTAGGAAAAATGTAGCTCATTTAAGTAATACAACTAACTGTGTAAGTGGAGCTAAAGAGTGAATTGCAATCTGTTGCCCGCAATCTTTAAAATTTCCTCCGTTCATTCATCATTGTTAAACAACAAGTTTGTCTTCCTTCTGTTACCTCATTTGTAGTAATTTTAGCTATATCTTCCTCTTGGTTTTATCTTGGACTCCGATTTCAGGAATATCCACAACCACTGCATATGATGGACATCTTTTAGCTTTGTTGTACTATCTTTGTCTTGTTCATTGGCTATAATGATTTTTTAAGCTTCCCTGTTTGATTTATGATTAATTGAGTTAGAGTACATGAATCCCTTCCTATGTTAAATATGAAGACTCTTATATCATATTCATATGTTTCATCTTCATTTTGTATTCTGCTCATGTTCCAGTCAGTTAAGTGAATTTATTTTCAATATAATTAATTCAGAGCATGCATTCAAAGAGCTTGACAAGTTGAGCAAGCTTGGTACCTGTTTCATAAATTCCTCTATTATCACAAAGGGGAATATAGTTTCTGAATTCATTTATTTGTTGCAGAAATACGGCTTTTCATTGATATGGTTATGCAGAAAATCATGTTCATAGGATTTCTTAGGGTTGGTAGAGGTGGGGGTTTCTTTTTGAGATAGAAATTGTTGTGAACAATTATCAGATTCCAAAAATGGTTTTCATTGTTTTTGGAGAAGGAAAACACTGTTTGGTGTTAATTCATGCTTTTGTGAATAATTTTGTGTTTTAGCCACTTTTATGTACTTTAGTTTTTCTTATAAATTTTCTTGAATTGTCTTTGTATTGTTTTAAATTTTTTATTATTATTTTACTGTTGCAGTATCTCATCACTAATTTCAGCGACTTTCAACTGGCTTGTCTTGGAAGCTTTTTTCTTCATGAGAGCATCTTTTTCTTGTCTGGACTTCCATTTATATATTTGGAAAGGGCTGGATGGCTGAGCAAATACAAAATTCAGGTTTCACTATAACGACTTGACTTCATTGATAATGTTGTTTCCTGGAGACTGATTGTATTTCTAGCATAGTTCCACAGCCACTGATTTAAATGCATCCCATTCAAAACTGACGCGACAATACAATAATTACTACATTTCCATTACCTCAATGTTTTTTGTACTTTACACTCTCTCTTTGTCCTGCAAAATACAACTGAAATGTGTAGCCCAACGCTGTAATTTGGTCAGAGAGGGCAAGGATCAATGAGAACATATAATGGGCAACTTCAGGGGAAAAACAGTGTCCTTGGTTACTGGGGCAAAAACTTGTATTTGGGGATTAATTTCCAAAAAATCACTGTCTCATGAGTGAAGCATGATAAGGTGTAGCTGCGGTGGTTTCTTTGAGATATCCTGTTACTAGAACTAAAGAACACATCATTCCAGCATCTCTCGACATTCTCTGTCTCTGTCTCTCTCTCTCTCTCTGCGCATATATCAGGTGGGAAGAATACAGATGATAATTTTATTTTTCTTCATTGGTGCAGACTAAGAACAACACACCTGCTGCTCAAGAGAAGTGCATCACTCAGCTATTGTTCTATCATTTTTGTGTCAATCTACCTGTTATGATTCTATCCTATCCTGTCTTCAAATTCATGGGGATGCGGAGTACTCTCCCGTTGCCGTCCTGGTATATTCAGGTTCTTTATACATTACCAAATCGATACTGTTTAGAAGCTACTAAATTGTTATGAAGTGGTTTCAAATCTTAAATGATAAAGAACCAATACACACACAAATATATTCATATATATATGTGTGTGTGTAGGGCCCTACAACTGAGCGTCAATCAGGTTGCTTAACATTTTAACCACAAGCCTTATATGGTATCCCTCACCTTTATAAGGTATTATTGGGATGGCTAAGGTTTGAACTTTGGATCACCCAAAACTTTCTAGTTTTTACTGCCTCCTCTCTCCCCACTCCCCCTTGGCTCATTTAAAAAAGGTTATTACCTAACATTTAAAATTATACTGAATTACATAGAGTCACCCTGACTAAGTCACCCTCAGTTCGATGATCTCAGGATGCTTAATAATGTGTTGTTGCAAAGTCATGCATTGTCAAGATGTCAATTAAACTGATCATTCAAAATGGATTTTGTGTATTTAGGTTGTTAGATGATCAGTCAAATTGATCTTTTCTCGCTCTTAATTCAGATCTAAGAAACCTCTTAGCAGTTAATAAGCTAAAGCTAAAATAGAATATTTATGCTGTCAAATCTCTTTCACCATTTGGCACAATGCCTCGTTTAAGTTGCAATTGCCATTTGTTCACTGATCTTCTTGGATTAAATCATATGAGTTATTTCTGCAGGAAAGTAATATCAACTCAGATTTTATTCTACTTCATCCTGGAGGATTTTGTTTTCTACTGGGGCCACAGACTTTTACATACAAAATGGCTTTACAAACATGTTCACAGCGTCCATCATGAGTGAGTAACCTTCAGCATGTTAAAAAAAAAAATACTTTTTTTTTTTTTTTTTCATTTGGTACTAGAAATATCTTCTCTTTTGTCTTATATGTCTTTACTGATAGGCTTGAAATATGTACAGATATGCAACACCATTTGGCTTGACTTCTGAATATGCTCACCCTGCTGAGATTCTGTTTCTTGGGTTTGCTACTATAGTTGGTCCTGCCATCACTGGTCCCCATCTGATAACTTTGTGGTTATGGATGGTACTTAGAGTCCTTGAAACAGTTGAGGCACATTGTGGATACCATTTCCCCTGGAGTCTCTCGAACTTCTTGCCTTTATATGGAGGGTATGTGCTCTTGCATCCTTAACTTGATAAATGATATTTTCATGCTTCTACATCATCTTCACATCTGAAATCTCTTTTCTGGACTCTCAGTGCTGATTTTCATGACTATCATCACCGAGTGCTGTACACAAAGAGTGGGAACTATTCATCAACTTTTGTTTACATGGACTGGTGAGGTTTTGTTATACTGTTTTTGGACATGCATTTCCCTATTTTGATTTGAGCATTATTTTTCTTAACTATGGATATCTTGATAATTATGCATTAATCAGAAAAAAATAATGAATAAAACCTGGCACATTATCATTAGGGGAATTTTATACACACCCCAAACATTTCTAAACACACCCCATCTACACACACATTCATTTTTTTATTATTTTAATGTTCATGTCTATTGTTGGGGTGTGTTTAGTATTTTTGGGGTGTGTATAGAATTCCCCTTATCATTATCTGAATATTACCAAGTACATGAAAGATAGCCAGATCAATAATTTCTCAACGCAAAAAGGATGCTTAACCTGGCTTAGTTTCATGAATGGCTATACGAAGTAGGGAAACCCTGTGTGATACTCTATGTTATTGAGCATGAGCATGTAAGAATGCAAATTGAACGACCCAATTGTGCTGTTATAGTCTAGTTTGGGAGCTAGAGTGGGCCATTGAGACTTTTACTGACGAGCATGGATGTGGAGAAATGTAAAAAGCAGCAGCTGTTGTTTAACTTCCCTGATGACCATGTAACTCAATTGTTACTTGGGCGGACCAATGGCAGGATGCCTATATTTGTTTGTGTCATAACCAAATTCTCTTCATGGTTTGCTGCCAGCATTTTTATAAGCTCATCTAATAGCTACCATTAAACCTGGAAAAAAATTCAGCATGAAAATCTAGTAATCATTATTTGATCAGTTAAACGTCTCTAATTTTCAATCTCTTTTAGGCCTTTTAATTTCACAAAATTTGCTTCACTTTTGTAACCTATTTGCTAAACACTTTTTTTAGCAGAGCGTGCAAAGAGTGTACACCAGAGAATTCCTAGTGTTATGCTGTATAATATTTCTCTTTCTTGATTGAGCAATACTTGTAGATTAATGAATGTCCACATACAATTATTTTGCTTCTAATATATTTCTACATTTCCAGGATATTTGGAACTGATAATGGTTATAGAAAGTCAAAGGAGCTGATGAGCGGAGGAGATGAGACGTCGTTGAAGGAAATGTAAAAGTGTCTTGGTATCTTTGCCCGTACAGGTCTGTGTTGTTGTAGCAGCATGTCAACTGGTTTAAATTTGGTTCTCATCATCTTGTGTGCAATTGCATTTTGTATCCAATTGAAGCTACAGTTTTACTATTGTATTGTGTGGAATGGTTCGTGTCTTGTTATGGATTTTGTCCTGTAACAGTAACTGTAACCACATGAATGAAAGTCCACACTCTCTCATTGCTCTACTTCCACAACCCTCTCTTTTCTGGAATCAAGGGTATATATATGACCAAAATCCAAGTACAAATTCTTTTAATTCAAATGTCAATGTAGGGATATGTATTTATTGAAGATGAACGTTGGATTTTGGTAGCAGATGGCAAGTTACAATCACCCATGTGGCTACGGTGAAGGAATGCCCCTTTTGGCTGATTTAAACTTCCAAGTTATTTGATAACGTACTCCCAACTTTTATTAAATTCTTTATGTTAATTACTTGTAGTACGAGATAATGGTACTATCTTCTTAAAGACGATTTTGAACATAATTTAAGCAAATAATCAACTTATGTTTATTATCTTTTATTGGTAAAACTAACTATAAGTTGGATTTTTTAAAATGTTCTTTTGAATGGGCAGTTATTAATTTCTTTGTTTCAATCCCGTTTTAAACTTATAAAATCATACTTATTTCATAATCTTTAATCTATAGGTTAATCAGTAACGTAAGCGATTCCTTTGTTCTGTTTTTAAATTTAATTCCTCATTATTATAAATTTCATGTATGTTTTTGTAATTAACCAAAATATAAAATAAAAATTATTTAAAATTTCGTTTACCACAGTTATAGCTCTCACCATAAATTGTGAAAAAAGGCCGACTACATCATTATCATACAACTCAAGTTCATAAATTCTTGTGGGCTAATACTAAAAATCCACCTCAAAATAAATCCCAATCTCTTTTCCCAAATAAAAAACTACCCACGGAAAATATCTTAAACAGATTCCTCAAGTCAAGTCCGATGAGAGAGAGAGAGAGAGAGAGTAAAAGTATCAAGGTAGAAAAGCTAATAATAGAAATGAAAGCACATGTCACGAGGCGTTCCTGAGATCAATGACAACGACGCTGACGTTATCGGCGCTTCTCCGGGCCAAAGCCAGCTTCGTCAATAACATCGAGGCGTCACTACACGCCTTGTCCGAACTCTCTCCCTCATTTTCCGGCGACGACGTTCCCACCCCTATTCCCTTCAGGCACATCCGCGCCACCCCGCACGCCGTCTCGTTCGACACCACGTCCCACAGCCCATCGCTTGCTAAGATCAAGCACTCGTCCTCTTCGCTCCGTTCCGTCACCGTCACCTCCGGCTCGCAGCTTACATACGGCTTCAGATAGTTATCACCTGAAACGCCGTTATTTCTCTTGTTAGGTTCCCTCCATTTTGTAATATAGTAGTACTTGTATTACTTTTATGGATACTATTACCTTGGTAGATCCGAAAAAAGTATAAATACGATAAAGATTATAGTAGTAGTATTTATTTGAAGTTATAATGGGTGTAAGATTTGAGGGAAATGAGAAGCTTACCAATGGCTCTGGACATGGCGAGGACTCCCAGAACTCTAGCACCTTCCCAGTAGATCACTCGGCCGCCGGCCGCCTGTATCCGGCTGAGCTCATCTGGCCGATCAGGCTACGATCCGTACACCCAAAGTTTATTTAGAAAAATGAAATTTTAAGTGTCATGTAAACACGGAGTCAGCCAACACTCACTTTATGGTCGGTGGAGAGGGGAATGGCTTTGCCGCCGCGGCTGAGCACGGCTCTCGAGTCCCCGCAATTGGCGACAATGATTTTGTGCGGAGTGATGACGGAGACCACCGCCGTGGAGCCGACGGCGTCGCACTCCGGCGTCTGAAGTTCGCAGCGGCAGGTGATGCTCAGGTTGTCGATGACGTTGTCGTTCCATGCAATGACCTCCTTGTCCATGCGAGTGAAGCTTCGCTCCATCACGCATTTCCACCAGTTGTTGGTGTTCACGCTCTCTCCGACGATGTCGTATTCGTAGACCAACTCTTCCTTCACAACCTCGTGGAGTCTCTCCTTGCACTTGGTAGCTACCTGAAATTATTGTACGATTAAAATCATTCAAATTAATTACTATATTTCTCGTGTGTTGTGTTGAAGGAGATGGGTACGCACGTGAGAGCAGCCATGGCCGTCGTACACTCCGAAATAGTGGAAACCTTCAGCAGCGTCGCCGTCGCTCCGGTAAAACGACGGGCAAATCGCCACCGCGTCCTCCATGTCTCTCCGCCGCCCGCAGACGGAGGCGATGCCGAATTTCGGCAGCGTAACCGGAGGCAAAAGAATGGGATGAAACTCCCTCCCATTCTCCACTCGCTCTCCACAATCAGCACCACAGTTATCAGAAGCGTTGCAGTAGTCCCTAGTGTAACAAACACCCAAACAACGGCGCTTCACGCCGGGCTCCACCCTCACACGACGGAGCTCCATTCTCCGCCTCCTCGCCGCCCTGCTGCTGCCTTCGCAGGAACCCTCGCTCTCGCAGCAAATCTCCGCCATCCAGCACCGGAAAACCCGTATTCAACAGCAAACACCAAAAGCTATGATTGATTGAGCGCCCAAATAAAATAAAAAGGAAAAAGCTTGAAAAGGAAACACAGGTACAGAGTTGAGTAGAGAGAGGGAGAGTAGGAGGACCCAATTTGAAAAAAGACGAGTACAATCAATGAAGACCTCTTTTTTCAGTTGATGAGTTATTAGAGAGAGAGAGAGAGAGAGAGGGAATAGGTGGGGTTGTATAGGTAGGAAGCATGTGTCAAGCAGGGATGGAAGAGAGTGTGAATGAGGGCCGTTGATTAGGGTAGAGTTCCACCCGTCTGTTCGGAGACAACGCGTGGTGTAGCAGCTGCTTTAAGGGGCCAACTACGTGGCCCAATCGGAGAAGGCCAACGCATTGCTTGAAATAATAATGCCGGAAATGAGATTGGATCGCTACTGCGACACTTGGAATTCATCCTGCCCCTCTTTTGGTGGCGCGGGACACGTTTCAGGTTGTGACTTCTTTCTGTATCTACTTTAGGGTTTTGTTTCACCTTCCCCACTCCCAACACGTCGGATACGATGTAAATCGAGTGATGTGTCTAAAATGACAGACAACTAAAATTGAGGGATATATGAAGTGGCAAACAATTATACGAAAGAGTCAACAAGATATAAATCCTCACATACATTGTTGGGGAGTTTCTCTCCACTTCACTGCATCCCTACCACTTGGCTATACCCGATACCCTCCATAGTTTGTTGATATAATTCATTACTACATTCTTCATTTAAGCAATGACCCACTTAAATAGATTTGTGTGGCGAAATAAACTAAAAATGTGTTCAAATTTTGTGCTCATGTCGATTTGAATGTACCTAAAATTAATTATAAAAATGATTAGGGATAATATTGAACAGGTACTTCAGAATATAGACCCACATCCAAGAATAAATATATGGATGTCGCATGGTCATAACATTCGGTTTCCTTTAATAATTACAATGGGGGTACGAGGCTCATCTGAAAATATCCTAACTCCAATCCACTCACCTTATTCCACAATGAAGACATCAATAAGTTTGTTATATATTTAACATATCAATTAATTTTATTTTTAATATAATTAAAAGATGAGATCATTACACATTAACAACAGAATATAAAGGCTATGTTTGGAAGGGAATTCCAAAGGTAGGATTTTGGATTTCAAAATCCTATACTATGTTTGTTTTCAATTTTAAAATTGGATTTCAAAATCCTGACATAATCATTACTACCTATATTTAATCATTCAATCATTAATAAATACATCTTTTCACAATAAAACTATTATATTAATATAATTTTTTACAATAAAATATTATATTCACTCACTTTTTCCAACATTGATTTGACATCTATAATATAATCCTATTCTACTAAATATTCAAACAAACATTCATTTTCACTATTCACCTTTACTACAAAATTCGAGATTTCAAAGTTAGAATTTCACCAAACCCAATAAAATCTCTTCCAAACATACCCTAAGAGTTATAAAAATTTGAATGTATCAAAACTTTTACTTTTGAGCCCGCTCCACTCTTAAATCCTGGGTGACAACTTTTAGATTTGGAAATTTTAATCTGAGAGTTTCAAAATTTTAAATCTTAAAATAGTAAATTTTATATGAGGTGTTGTTGGCTTTTGCAGTATTGTATGGGCATCACTTCTCTTGTGTCGACATCTTTGTTCTCTTGTGTGAATATCCATAATCATAACTTAACTATACATAATTGCCTCTTGCTCTCTTGTTTGGCATCCCTAACCATAACTATCACGCGTTTTTACTTCCATCGTTGCCTCTTCTTCCTCTAACCATAACCACTCTCTTACTCCTCTTGGAGGCGGAGGAGTGACCTGGCTTTTCGTGTATTATTCACGGATTCGAATCAAGTTCAGTTGCACGGATCCTAGAATTCTCAAGTGTGTTACTCTAATAGAAATCATGGTTGTTAGTCTGCTTTTGTTTGCAATTCTGCAGTTTTCTCCCCCAAGTCGTATCAAATTATGATCATTTATTTAAGAAGGTAAAACACGATTCTTGTCTTCGTTTGACACGTTTCTCCCATAAAGGAATATAATCAAATCACGATACCACATTAAACATTAACTTAGATACAAAGCAAATTGTGTCTCTCTTAAAAAAGAAAAGTGGAACCTTTTTCTTAAAAAAGTAAAATGATGACTTGTACGAAATGGCATTTGAGATGAGGTAAAAGTTGTACAGCTTCTTGATATTGAAAGAATTACAGAGCCAAATGATTGGCGTTGCTAAGCATTTATGGTTATACACAGCAAGATTCACAAAATCCCATTTCAATGTCAATTTACATCTCTATATATGTAGATGCATGGTTATCTGAATTTGAACCTCAAAAGCTGTTTATGCTGATCTTATAAAAACTCTAGTCATCATCAATGTAGATGGTTTCCTGCTTAAACAAACCCCCGAATACCTTCCTCGTCTCCTTCTGTGCCTCCGTTTTTGGCTTCGCTGCCTCCTTCGCTTTTTTCCGAGGTGGACTCTTCACCACCGCCTTCAGAGAAGGCAGTGATCGAGCCCTGGCTTGGCCCCGTGACGTGGCTAGCTGCACTTTGGGCGTCTCCTCCTCCTCCATGTTTTGAACAGCTGTTTTGAGCTGTGAACTCAGCTTTTCCCAAGAGATTCCTGAAGTGAAGTCCTTGGCTTTGTTCAATAGGTTCTCAACTGATTCTCCACCAGCTTCTGCTGCTATGTTGGGACCCTCAGCTTCTTTATTTTCCATCTTCTGCACTGATTCCGATTCTTGGATTGCTTCTTCTTCGGCCTTTGCTTTTTCAAGGGCTTCTGCATATGCCTTTCTTCTTCCATCCTCTGGGATCACACTGTAAGATATGATTCAAAGATTTATGCAATTTTCTCGTGCTTGAATACGAGTTGAGAAATGGCACATGATTTGATTACCTGAATAGCTCATCAACTGCCTTTGATGGTGCTGATGGATCAGTACATACCTCGACGACCTTTACATTACGAACAATGACGGATCAATGGCGATATAGCATAGTTTAAGCAACATCAAATTGGATTTACGAGATTAGTTGTCCTCCCACTAAAGATTACCTTATTTTCTGCAACTGAAGTGTTGGAGAAAACACCAGCCACCAGTGAAGCTATCTGTGATCCTGCAACCTGTTTCGCAGAAAAGTAATGACTTGTGAGGAATTGAAACACTGTTTACCAGCTTTAGTCATAGAAGCATGATTGTCACTCAAAACCAAATGCACTGACACATTAAACTTGATCTCCTACTTGGATTCTTTCAAAACGAAAAAATATATTGCATACATTACATTACTTTGTAGTCGTTCGTGCCAACACTTCCTTCAGCAGAGACTACAACATTGTAAGCGCTTTCGGGTGAGAAGTCATCCGTGAGCTTGGTCTTTATAAGGGTGTAGCCAACATCAGTCTTGACTACATTTTGGAGAAAATCCGCAATGGTCAAGGGTGGAGATTTTGAAAAGAGATTATTGAAGAAAGACGTGATGCCATCAAGAACGTTATACGTGGAACCAGTCCCAAAAGATTCATCGTAGACTATAGCCACATGGCCAACATTTGCCAACTCTGCAGCCTCTATCACTTGCAAGGCATCAGATATGGTTACTTCTGCACTGGGCCCATTCTCTGCTGATCCAATGGTGACCACAACTTTGCTAGCATTTCCGATTGCTCTTGCTATTGTCTCTGGGCTGTCGAAGGTGGAAGCAACCGCGTTCAGCCTCTTCGACTCTTCGTTAGAAATGATCTGCCATTATGATTAGATACTGAAAGTAATTAGTCTAGTAATGGAGTTCAACAAAACAACCTCTCATCCCAGTGATGTGAATAGCTACTTAAAATGCTCATACTCCCAAGATAGAACAGCTAAACATAAACTAACTAAACAAGGTAATACAAGAAACTATTTCAACATTGTAAAACAACTAGTGATGTGGAAACGGCCTCGTTTCACACAAACATATAAGCAGACACCTTCAACACCATTGTTAATATATTTTTATGCACACGATAGAGGACTGGATCCTTCGATGGTGACCAAATTAGCTCGAACCAGATTCACTCAACGTGGATAAAGAAGCTAATTACCTTATACTTGGCTGCAAGACGAGCTAATTCCTGAGCAGCGACAAGATCAGGGACTCCAGCTCTGACACTAAAACCCTGTCTCAGAAGGGTTTGGGCAATGCGGATCCCCACCTGCCCCGTTGCACCGGCTACAAACACAGTCCCAGGGTCCTTCCGCCTCGCCCCACCAAAACTCAATCCTGGCGACGGGTTCGCCACCACCGGAACCAAACTTTTCACATCCGGGAAGTTCTTGAAATCAAACCGGAATGGGCTCGAGTTGGAGCCTTCCTCCGATGAAGAGTCATTGGAAGTTTTGCCGAAAGGCGCCTTTTTGGCAAACACAGTTGGCCTGAGGTTCTTGCGAGTGATTCTTGAATGAGGAGTGGTAGTTAAGAGAAAGGAATTTGAAGTGAGAGCTGGCGCCATGAATGGATAGATAGATAGATAAAGAGGAGAGAGAAAGAAACAATGAAAAACAGGGCTTTGTTTCAATCTCCCTTCATACAACCATGTTTGTTTCTAATCCATTCAGCTTGTGAAAATGATTATGGTGAGTGAGAGCCACAGTCCACAGGCCAATTTTGTCGGAAGAGATTTTTCAGTTATTTTGGGATGGGGGATGAAGCATGTCATCCAATCACAGGATGCCACCTGGCTGTCTTTTTATCTACTTAACGAATAAGAAATTTGCTCAACCATATATATTTGGTAGTGAATGAATTAGACAATATCCACCAACCAAGAAATTGGATTTATTGGGAAATCCCACGCATGATTTTGAATTTTCCAAATTTATATAATACATATTATTTTATTCATACGTTTCTGCTCTTGTTGCAGTTATGATATTAATCAAATAAGACTTCTCAAGTTTCCAAATCGACTGCAAAAATCAAATTAAACCCAAAGTACTTGGCATGCCAACGTGGCATAACTATCAATCCATCAATATCGAGATATAAGCCGTGATTAATTTAAACATTTGTTGCCACAAATACAATTGGCCAATTAGGGACAAGGCACCATTAGCCTATACTAGCCCCTCTATAATCGATCATGAGTTAAGAAATCAGTCAGTAAAATGAGTTGCAAAACAAACATTTGAAAATTTTTGCTTTAAATATTGAGAACATATTTTTGTCTTTAAAATTCCTCAAAATCATTGTTTTCCTTCTCCAAAATAATAATTACTCTACCCCCATTTAAGCAGAATTAAACAATACTGACAGTACATCATGTCCTCAGTTTCTGCAACAAAAATTCACACATTTACATTCTCAACGTGTTCCTCAATCTCTGCCAATATCTACTTCTCCGAAACAATTTCCCCAAAGTGAATAGAGATGAAACCAACGCAAAGATTCAATTTATACACACACCAGAAATGCCAAAAAGCCTGAGTGTCAACACCCCTAGCATACAAAACAGAGTAATAAAAAAGATCACTTCACAATGGCACTAAGTAAGCTTCGTTGTTGATCAATTTCATTTATAACATATACCAAAGAAGCCATTGGATCGAATTATTGTACCCTAAATTCACACGTCTAAGCAACTTGCCTTCCCATGGCCACACTGCACATCCCTAGTCAGTTTCATAAACATTTAACATGATCGTTCAAACTTGCTCAACATCTCTTAAACAGCACATCATTCAACTTTAAAATCAAAATCAACCAAAGTTGTAGCTTCTTTTCCCACAAACATGACAAAAAAACCAGTCACAGCAATTCAATAATCCATAAGATCTACAGCATAGCCTTAAGAGTTGCATAGCAAACTAATATATGGTTTAGTAAATCAATACTCACAACAACCAATAAAGCAAGCCTCCATTAAGCTCGATAACTTATTGAGGAAAAAAAAAAAAAAGAGTGCTGGTTTTGAGATTGAAGCACCAAATAAGATTAATCAACCAAATCTCTACAGATAAAATAAACCGACCACCTGGGATCTACATTGGATAACATAACCACACACCATATTATCTAGCAGAATATAAAAACTTATTCACTTAACTAAATCCACGGGTAAACAAGTCAATGAATCCCCCATGTCCAAGACAAGAGCAACCAAATAATAAACAAAGTGATAAAATTATGTCAAGAACTGGAAAGCTGACTTATAAGTCAGCCACCTTAATAAAGGAACACTCAAATAAACTTGAACACATAGACAGCCCCCAACCCATGCCCCTCTCTCTCCAGTGTGCCAAATTCATCTGATATCTTACAACAATAGCTCAAAGACAGTAAATCAGATAGTTTAACCAAGTCTTCAGCCAACAGGAAACATGCAAGTAGAAAAGCAATTCACAGTAATGTAAGTGCGCACAAAACTTATAAGGTAGAACACAAAGCTCATTTAACAGGAAAGTAGAAGCAAGAAACATATGAAGTATATCAAGAGTCATAAGCAACACTCAAATAAACTTGAACACATAGACAGCCCCCAACCCATGCCCCTCTCTCTCCAGTGTGCCAAATTCATCTGATATCTTACAACAATAGCTCAAAGACAGTAAATCAGATAGTTTAACCAAGTCTTCAGCCAACAGGAAACATGCAAGTAGAAAAGCAATTCACAGTAATGTAAGTGCGCACAAAACTTATAAGGTAGAACACAAAGCTCATTTAACAGGAAAGTAGAAGCAAGAAACATATGAAGTATATCAAGAGTCATAAGCAACAATAAACAGCATTTCTTCATAAGCATAATATATCTAGACACAATAGCAAATCAGAGATGAAATATCAGAATAAAAATTACAAACCGAGGAAAGCTCAAAACTCAAGCATTATTTATAGACTACTTGACCAAATTCAAATGTCACCATGGCAGCGGTTATATCACTTCTGGTGCGAAATTTACTTGGGAACAACCCTCAAACTGTCAACCATGTAAAAGTTAAATTAGTACTCTAATAGAATTTGCATGCACTAGATGATATTAACCAACCAAGACAACTTTAAAAAACGATTAACTAAAGATAAAAAAATTCACCTGTTTGAATGTCCAAAATAAGAAGCTGCGAAAGATCTGCTCAACCAAGTCATCTAGGAGGAAATTATATATCTATCAATTAATCAGAAAGCTCCTTCAGTAACAAAGTAATAGTCCAGAGAAAAACGCCAAGACCTTTATGAAATTATACCAATCAGCTCAAAACTTGAAAAAAAGTTGAGCGAGAACCTGATAACAATTATGCACTTAACACACACACACACACACACACACACACACATATATAATCCATCAACCAATCAGAAAGCTCCTTTAGTGACAAAGTAATAATCAAGAGATAACACAAAGACCTTCAAGATTACATCAATCAGCTCAAAACATTGAGAACCTGATAACTATTATATCTCAGGAGCAAGTGAGATGTGCGAATGAAAGGGTAATAACATAGAACAATTCAAGTCGAACAGTACAAACCTCGACAGGCAATAAGAGAATTTAAAAAAACAATTCATATATATTCAAGGAACAACAGATAGACTCCCAGTTAAAGAGGAATAGACTTCAATTACCAGAAATTTTAGCAGGAAAGTCAGCATAAAGTTTCACTCATGATACTAGCCAGGAAATCCTCATTATCCATTTCAGCTGCCACCAGTAAAGACAGATCTCATTAAACAGATATCAAGGGTACATTCATCCGAAACTATGCAATGTCTAGTAACAAAGCAAGATAAGATAACAAGAACACAATAATAACAAATAACATCTAAATATTCTAGAGCATGATAAATTCATTTTCAGATGCCCTTTTTGGCTCGAAGGGACTCAAGAGCCTTCTCACGAAGCTCTATCTCAAGCCTTTTCTGTTCAGACTCTGTCTCTTTACTGTTGCTTGCTCGTGCATCTCGCCTTTTAACACCTTTATCTTCAGAATTATCAGATGCAAGATCTGGAGATAAACTATCAGCATCATCTGACTTTAGCTTTAGCTTCTCCGCACGCCTTCCACCCTTTCTTCGGCGTTTATCTTCCCGCCGTCGACGACGCTCCTCCTTTTTCAACTTCTTTTCTTCTTTTCTCCTTCTTTTGGCCTCCTTCCTTCCCTCATGAGAATCATAGCTAGAATAATCATCGGATTCTACATCTTGTCTCTCTAAATTCTTGTGCTTCCTCTTTTCATTGACTTTAGCTCTGTGCCCATCAGTTTCCCTAGAGGGAGAGTCTAATGAACCATTCTGATCAGACTTCCTCGACAACTTAGGCAAACCTTCAGATTGTGGAATCTGATAACCAACTTTACCCTCATCTGCCCAGTCTAATTTTTTATCCTTAGCTCGAGCACCATCATCATATGATTCCCTACTTTTCACACTTACACCAGTTTTTTTAGAAGTTGTTGACGATTCTTGTCGCCCACGATGTTCCTTATGATCCACAGTGTCAAGAAATCCGTCACTGTTAATGGACATGCACAGAATATACATGAAATAATGTCAGTAACAGAATATCACAGACCAAGAAAATATAATGTATCATCAGCACCTGTTTGGCAGTTGAGACTTTCTTGACTTTGTTCTATCAGCGATACTACGACTTTCAACATTGTCGTGTGAACCCTTGTGATGCCCAGGCGTAGGAGAAATTTTCCCTGAGGACCTATATCTGACCTCTTCAATATCCCTAAGAAGACATGAAACAATTCTAACTTAGAAGTCATATGGTAAAAGAAACAGATTCCATATACAATAAAGAAGTTATGAAAAACCTGTGAGAAATATTGCTCTCGTCATCCACACTTGTCCCAGAACTATCCTGGCGAGCTTTAGCCTCCGCAGCTTTTCGCAAAGGGCTTGGACTCTCAGGCTGAACAATTCTTCCCCTCATTTTGTAAGGACTACCACCAGGAGTAATCGACCTACAACAGTAAACCCCATAACTTGCATATCAAATAAATATATTAAGTGAAAGAAAGCCAAAAGGGTATTGAGTTGATAGATATATAGACCTTCGTCCTTCAATGTCACTTCTGCCCCTGGACGCGTGTAATCCATTTGGCGACTTCTCCATAGAAGGAGACAAATAACGTGGTTTTCCATGTAAATCACTTCGATCCAGCATATCCCTCTGTGGTGACCTCAGAGAAACAAGGGGCCTGCGTTCCACATATTTTGCTGCTTTATGGTTTTCAGAAGGGAGTTCAGCTCTTTCATCAGGAGAAGCACGACGAGCAGGAAAATACTTCTCACGCCTTCTAAACAAGAGAGGAAAGATATTTAGCATGGAGCAAAAAGGAGATCAACCATAAGAAGCAAAAACTTAACGATATCTGTGTCATGAGTAGCAAAACCAAATTTAAGATTCACAAACAGAATCTACAGAGTTCTCATCACACGCATACTTTGATAGATAAAGATTGTTTCTTAGATTCTACACCATGTTTGCTCCATATGAAAATATAGCTCAAGCACTTTTAACTTCAGTTACACAAGCAGAAAATATCAGAAGAGGTGGGCAATAGCTCATTTTATGCCCTGTAGTTAAGTTTGGTGACGTGTATCAGTCAACTAAACTGGTTAATCTTTATCAATGGGATATGTATTCAGTCCATCACATTTACATTATATTAACTAAGAGAATTATTGTTATCATGTAAATTTATTTAATGAATTCTATCCAAAATAATATTCATGGAAAGAACTTTTAAGTTAAAAATACTCACACTTGATTAAGGGTGATATATATAAACATAGTTAAAGAAGACAATCCAGTACCAATGGGTCTTATTACAAGAAATAATGCACCACAGTAAACTTCATGATTTTTTTATTGCAATTTGAGAAATCAACTCTAGAATTTCTATATTGCAATGTTAAAAATTAGAGGTAATATCCTTCAAGAAAAATCAAGTTAGAATAGTCATGCTTTTAATAAAATATCTTAATACGCATTATCATAATTAATAGAGTAGGACTAAAGGCACCACACTAATTTCTAAGGGCACCACACTCATGAGTAAAATTCGTTATGGAGTAGTGAAATGAGTGTGGTGCCCTTAGAAATTAGTGTGGTGCCTTTAGTCCCACCCTAATTAATATTATCTACGGGTCCAACGATATATATTGAGGTTTTTTCTGGAAAAGTAGTATATTATTAATTTTTATAAATTTATCACACTTTGTTTGAAGTTAGGACTGGAAAAGGTTATATTATGAATAGATATTACCAATCTATCGAGTATTAATGAGGAAAGGTTGCTGAATCTAAAAAATTAAACAAACAAAACTCATGCAGACTATAGGCAGGGTATACACAACCAACTCTCATGTATTAACAGCAGATAACAAACTCAGCTACCTGGTTCTTTCGCGAGGAGATTGTACAGGTGATCTAGCACTTGTCATCGATTTTCTCCTCATTGGGGAAAGAGAACCACGACTAATATGTGAGGGGGAACTTGATTCTTGTGGAGAAGGAGACCTTCCACCTGGAGGAATTGATCTTTTTCTACCATGTATAGAGGACCTACGTCGAACTGGAGATATAGACCTTGACAGAGAACGTTGAGGCTGCCTCCTTGCAGGCAGTGGTGAATGACGATGAGGAGATAGTGAACTGCACTGTAATGGAGATTGAGACTGCCGAGACGGTGGAGATGGTGATCTGCGACAAACTGGAGATGGTGATCTGCGGCGCACTGGAGACGGTGATCTACGGCGTACTGGAGATGGAGACTTGCGACGAAGAAAAGATGGAGTTCTTCCTCTTCTAAAAGGAGAGGGTGATCTGCCTTGCATAGGAGATGGGGATCTGCGTCGTAATGGCGTCCGAGACCTATACCAAACTGGTGATCTCCGTATTGGTGTCCTCGACCTACGTCGCACAGGGGATCTTGACCTACGACGCAAGGGAGATCGAGATTTATGACGCCGTGGAGAACGAACCCTATACCAAGCGGGGGAAGGAGATCTGCGTCTTGAACGAGATCTCGATCTTCGTTTCAAGGTAGATGATCTACGCCATGGTGAAGGTGAGCGGCGATTAACATGCCTCCGACGAGGTGACACAGACCTTCTAAGTGAAGAGCGGTCTCGTCTTTCCAAGGAAGTTGAGCGACTCCTTGATGGTGGTGTGTGAGTAATGCTTCTTGATCTCCGCCTTTCACTATGCAACCAAATTAGTGCTTAGCATCATAGAAGAATGACACACAAACTCTTCTAGGTATAATAAGCAAACCTATATTGAATTGAGTACAAAAAGTTTTACAAATCATAAAAATCTTCTCAACAACTAATCGCAGACCTACTTTGAGTAACTTCTAGAATTGCATTTACTGGGTGATACCGAACACTTCTGTCTGCTAACTATCGCAAAGCAAAATAAATAAATATACGGTTGGTACAAGAATATTCATCAAGCAAAAATAGATCTCTAAAATTTAGCATGATAAGCATACATACCGTGAAGAGGAATGGTAAGGTGAACCTGGAGATTGTGAACCCCTGCGGAGATGGAATATATATTACTCTAACATCCACATGCAAGCTATCTCTATAGTTTGAATTTTCTCTCCATTAAAATAAAGCACAACTGAATGAAAAAGTAGTTGCCACAACTAGAAATATATATTAGTCTAACATAGCTGTCAATGCAAAAAAAAAAGGAATTACAGGTCACCTTTTAAACGCATTTATATCTTTTGAACCTCAAATTTTACAGTACGTAAAGCATTTGAAAGATGAATCACAATCTCAATCATAGGGTGGTGGTACTAATTTTAATCTTCTTAAACAGCATTTGCAATTGAATCTATCAGCAGGCTCTAGGTTGCAGGTTAATCCACTGTGGAAAGGAATTAATGCCCATATTTAGATCTATGCAGAGCAAAATGGCTACACCACAAAACTTAACTACTGAAACAGAATGGAACAGTGAGGAAAAGTAGCTAATATTGACTCTTCCCCAACAATATTATTCCTCTTCCCTGACATGTCCCGTAAGAACAGGTATTCTAAATCCTGTGTCCAGCAGACAGAATGATATTGCCAAAATTGAGGAATTTTGAAATTATAACATTCAAACAAAGAATTGGAAGACAACACTTTCTGTAACCAGCTTTCAATCAGCTTTCGGAGAAACTGTGTCTCATTCCTCAATCATTAACAAAACCCAAAACTACATAATTCACGAAACTTTCAGGGCCTAGGAAAGCAAAAAACTACAATACTTAACCATGCTCCTATTATATTTTCTCTTCCCGAAAGCATATTCAGGAGCATGCTGAAAAATATCTGAAAAACAGTTAAATATACTATCACTAGTACCTGATGCTTCTTCTCCGGCCATTTCTCTTGTATCGTTCTTTCTCATCACCTGACTGGATGGTAGAACCTCCAGCATTATGCTTCACATTAGGCTCTAATTCACTGTTCTTATCTCTTGACTTTGCAACTTCGTCGTCCTACAGCAGTTTGAGGTAAAGGATATGAACCGAAATAATTGCAGAAGCAGAAGCAAGCTGAATGCAATGAAACAGAAAAGGAAGTTAAGGAGAAAAGGTCTAGCTCTATACGATCAAACTCTTGCATGGAAATGAATGTAGTTACCATTTTTGCTTTCTCTTCCTCGAATTCTTGTTTCTCTTTCTCTTTCTTCCTTTGAATTTCATTAGTTATACGATCTGTCTCTGCCTAAAATTTCAAGAAAAGCATCATTAGATTAAGATAAAGCAGTTAAATACATGCAATAGATCTCTACGAATTTTAAAAAAAAAAAGGCACAAGACCAACCTTCTTCTTCTTAGTTTCCTCTTCTTTTGCATCCAAAAACTGTTGGGGAACACCACTAACATTTTGCTGCGCACTTAGAAGCAGTGCCCAGAGCTCTTTCATAAACTTACCGGTATTTCTCTCCATAAATCCAGTAAGTGAAATTTGGATCTGCTTCCCATTAACAGCCTGTATCATATCACATGCATGTCAGTGTTTATAAACACGAAAATATTACACAATAACTAACCTGCCTCCTCACCAACCCCCCCCCCCCACCACCACCCAAAAAAAAGGGAAAAAAAAGACCAGAGTTACAGAATAAGCAAACAGTGTTTCACAAGAGTAAAGAATATGTGACTTGGATCAGAGACAGTGATCCTGCACTACAATAACAATAAAACCAGGCTGCTAGTCTAGTCCTCACCTATGTGAATAACAATACACCTTAAGATAAGCATTCAATTTAAATCTATACAAAGTAGATTAAGAAGGCAATCACCTTTCCCTCCAGAAGACTATATATAAAGTTGATAAGCACTTCATCTTCAAACCCAATTAGCTCAGTTACACGTTTTGCAATCCATGGCTTCATAACATCCATCTTCACTTTAGTCATGTCCACCTAAACACACAAATTTAAATCAAAAGCAGCAAGAAACATTAAACAGAAAATACATGACAACCCCCTGCCACCAGCAGCGTCTTCAAACACCGCTACCCATGAAGTGAGCTTCTTTTGTTCTCTTTCAGGATCCCCCCCCCCCTTCTCTCCCATCCATGGGGGCAGGGAGGGGAGGAACCTTTACACGTTGGTTGGGACAGAGTGGAACCCAATTATGTTCCAAGCATTGCCAGATATTTATGTCAAATTTTGTCATTTTTGGTCACATGTAAGGTCACTAATCTTTCATTCAGTTAAAATATGCATCATACTAAGAATACAAAATTATGAAAAAAACATCATGACCTTCCCCCCCCCCCCCCACCAATTCCATCCTGCTGTCAACCACACAGACGTAGGTAATTAGAAAAACAAAATAGGTTTGGCACCCTCCCATCTCATGGAATTTGAGTACTTATTATTGATTATTGATTATCAATATAAAATCTGCAGAAAAAAAAAAGGTTTTTCTCTAAAATCTGCAAGATGCGTGAATTCCTTCACTTGGCAACAATCAAATCCACTCTAGCAAGTAAATATCATACAATAATCGGATTAATAATGATTATCATTATTACTCATAAAACAACACAAGTAATAATTAAACCCTAAAAAAAGGCTGAATCTTTTTTGGGAAAACCCGTTAAAACGAACCAGATTCTCCAATTCAGGGGCGAATTTCTGAGACTTAAGTAGCTTCGCTTGCTTGTTCGAGAACCGCGTGTCTTGGTCCGCAGAGGTTCCCTAAGGCACGATTGAGAGAAAGCGATAAGCAATAATTCAATGGCAACATCTGAATCAGCGCAAAAACATAGTAAATCAAGATATGAGGAGACGATTCTGAATTCAAACCAATATTACCCTGAAGAATCCGCCTGACATATTTCTAGGGTTTGTCAGAGTAGAGAGATAGCGCGGTTGGGAGAGAAGAGTGAAACTGGTCGCCTTGTGAACCTGCTGTTGGTATTCGCTCGTGGGAATGAGATTACGACGACGTCGTTAGGTAAATAAACCTAGTTTCACTAGTATACCCGCCTTTGCGATGGGCGGTATATAATATATTAAAATTCATATGAAAGTAATAATTAAATATGTATTTAATTGTTTTTATCAATTATTAGTCGTGTACCTGTGCGTTGCACAGTATTATATATATATAATTATTAAAAAATATAATAACATATAAAATGTAATGATTATTATTTTAACAAAAATATACTGATACTTTTTTAATTTGTATTAGTATAAAGTTAGGTATTTTAATTTTAAATTTATGTCATTATAAATAATTATATTCGAAAATATTAGAAATTTGAAATATATAAAGTAGTATATTAATCTATGGATTAAACAAACAAATTAAAAAAATTGTGTCAGAACATTACATGGGTAGTGAAATTTTAAAAAATAAATTTAATATCGAAAAATAAGTTATATTTATTAGAAACGTTATGATTTAAGTATTGAGATAAATAAATTTATATTTTATTGGCATTTATAACTATAAATACACACGTATTTTAATAATTTTTTTTTTGTTCAACGCCTCATATAACTCATTTATTTTAAATCAAATGAAAAATTATATCAACTTATCAAATACATGAAAATCTCTCTTGTTATCTATTTAAATGAAACAATTCAAAATTTGACTTAATCTACACATTTTGAATAAAAAAATTATGAATAATAATTATAAGATTGATAAGTCAATATATCAGGGACTAAGAATGATGAAATTTTAATTTGTGAAAAACCAGAAAAATTACCTTTGTCCAATCCCTTATGCCACCTCAATTAATCTGAATATAAATATAAATAAAATTTGATAACAAATAAATATAAAATAAGAAAGATAAAATAAAATATTTGTATTTCAAATGAATAAGTTGGTTAACTTGCAATAATAATTTTAATCTTTTTTTTTCTATTTGATATGTTTTATATGTGTAATCTATTAGGTGTACCTATAATATTTTTTTATTTCTACATTTTAATATCAATTTACAATAAATTAATAATATATATCATAAAAACGTTTAAAAATGAAAAATCATTGAAGCTCACACACATACATTTCCATATTTCAGATTGATAAATTTTATATGAATATTAAATTTAAAATCATTAAATAATGATTGATTTTATATATTATATATTTAAAATTGATTTCAAATATGGTAAATTACAAAAAAAACAACCCTAACTATTGACTTTTTTAAAATTGCAACCTAATCTGTTTTTTTTTTTTTAAGATTGCCACTCAGTCTTTCTGTGATTTTGCATATTGCAAAATTCCCGGTCATTTTTCCGGCAAATGAATTAATTTTTTTCACTTTGCAACCCAAACTTTAATTTTTTGTCCAATAGCAAATCATGATTTTTTTTTTCGCTTCACACCTTTATGTTATATATATGAGTGTGACATTTATGTTATATAAGTGTGATCGATATTCATAAAATAAATATCAAGGAAATATTGGTCAAAATTGGTGAAATATATGTAACATCGGTAAAAAATCAATGGAATATCAATAAATATCGAGAAAATATCGGAATATATTGGTAAATATATGATAAATAACAATAAATATATATACCCATATTACCATCGATATCGATATTTTCACGTTATTTTCGTGAATTTAAGTTACCTATATTTTCACTGGAATCGAAATTTTCATTCTTGGTTGCAATCTGATAAAAACACAAAGTTTAGGTTGCAATTAGATAAAAAAAACAAACAAAATTTAGGTTGCAAAGTGAACAAATTAATTTCCGTTTCGCCGGAAAATTTGCAACCGACAAAATCACAGAAAGATTGGGTGGCAATCTGACAAAAAAAAGATTAGGTTGCAATTTGAAAAAAGTCGATAGGTGGAGTTGTTTTTTATAATTTATCCTTTAAAATAAGTACTTAAAAATAATATGAGAGATAATAAATATATAATCCCTTATTTCATCTTATTTATCTATTTATTTTTTTATTTGAAATTTCTATACAATAAATACTAAATTGAGTATCATAACTGATTTCTTAAATTAAATATTTATTTATTTGTATTGAATTTCTTAAAATACTATAAATAGGTTTATTTATTTTTATTTAATTTGTATTGAGTTTCTTAAAATACAATAAATAGATTTATTTGTATTTATTTATATTGAGTTTCTTACAATAAATACAATATGAAAGCAATTAATAGGTTTCTTAAAATAGTAATTATTTTAATAGGTAGATAATTTATTATAGTTATTTTTGACAGAATATCTTGCTTTCATATATATATAGATATAGATTTTTATCTGAACTCATAAGTTATGACCTTTTAAATATCGTATAAGATATTCAAGTATTTTTTAATTTCTTAATATTCGGAGATTTTTAATTATTAATAGTTTATTAAAATGAGATTCTCTCAGATTTTGAAACTACTTTGTGATCTAATCTCCTTTTATGTTTTTCTAACAATTACCATTTAAAAAAGTTATTACAATAGTTTTAATATATATTCAAATTTAAAATTGAAAAACATCTAAAAACCTTAGTGGCAAGTTTGAGTTAAGAAAACTACATGAAGGTTTTATTAATGTAGATATTTTCTTACCTAAAACACGAGGTTAATTACACACCTTTAATTTTTTATTTTTTAGAGCAACAATCATGAAACCGAAATAGCTAGAATACAGTATAGGCAAAAACTTGCGTACCCCCGGTGCACCGTACCCTCAAAGGTATAATTAGTTTGGTATTAGGTATATATCCATGAGGTATTATTAGTGTATTCATAAGGTATTAGTGGTATATTCTTGAAGGTATTAGTGGTATACTCATAAGGTATTAGTTGCATATTCATAAGATATTACGTGTATAATTGAAATATATGTTTTAGTACAGGTATTATTCAAGCTACTACTTGTTACATGTTAAGGTATTACACATATTGCTTAAAGGTATTATAATAAATGTTTGGGGGCACGCAAGACCTACTCTACAGTATAGTACAACTTGCACAAAATTTATAAACCAAGAAATTCAAGTAATATATGAATTAAGTTACTTTTATGCAAAATTTTAGGGAGTCTAGTTAAGGACTAAAAATTCACCACAACATCAGACTTCAAATAGGATCCAAATAAATATCAGCAAATTTATATTTTTCCCCCATGATTGTAATGTCAGATTTCTAAGAATTTAAATTTTTTCGATAAATTATGTTTCTTTTTTGAAAATAATAAATTATGTTTCTTAAGAACACAAATGTGTTTGTTTTTCCCATGATTGTAATGTCAGTTTTCTAAGAATTCAATTTTTTTTTAATAAATTATGTTTCCTTTTTGACGATAGTAAATTATGTTTCTTAAGAACACTACTTTCAAGGTTTGGAATGGAAAAACAAAGTTTCGATTAATTGAAGAATGTAATTCAGTATTAATTATTTAATTGTAAGAAATGTGCTCCTTCATAATCAATGATCATTAAGTTAGATAAATGAGCTTGATTTTTGTTATATATAAGATGAAATCAATAAATCAAGAGATAAAAAATGTATGCATTATATATCAAAATATTAATTCTCTGTTCTTCTGATATTACTCGAATCACATCAACATTTTCATACCGTAACAATATTCTTTAAAATAATATTTTTATCGGTGATCTCTATACTTGCCTATTATATTCTTGAAAAAGTATTGTTATCACCCCTTTTATGTACTTGCACATCAAATAGTTAAATTATTTGATATTCAAATCTTCGAATACAACCCAATCATATCAATATTTCGGGGCAAAAACTTATATACCTCGGGCACACAGGGGCACATATTTAGGTGTTATATACATGTTCTTCAGGTATTATATAGGGGCACAGATTTAGGTGTTATATACATATTCTTCAGGTATTATATATATATATATATATATATATATTATAAAGGTATTATGTTTCTTGGTGCTATAAATATACTCTACAGGTATCATATATATATATATATATATATATATGATACCTGTAGAGTATATATTTAACATCATCTGATGATTAATTTGGGGGCACCGTGCCCCGGTACACATAAGTGTTACTCATATTTCAAATATCTAAACTATACTCTCATGTCAAATTTGAAATTAGCAAGGGAATATTGACATTCATATATTTTGGCGATTCTACAAAAATGATAAAATCTCTCAATATTCTTACCCAATAACCTTAGCTGAATTATTTGGTAAAATTTGTAATGAATAGAATCACCTCATGATTTCACGCATAGAATTAAGGCAAAAACTTGTGTACCCTGGGGTACCGATCTTAGATCCGTGCCTCCAGATCCGACTCGACGCGTGGGCAGCCTCCACACACTCCCATGCGCCACCACGTGTGCCCATAGCAAATATGGTATGCGCCCACACAAACCTAATTACCTAGTTGATGATTTGGTATTGATTTTTTGTTCTATATGTATTACATGTATACTCTTAAGGTGTTACATATATACTCTTAAGGTATCATGTGTTCATTCAATAAAGGTATGAATTATTTGTTTTTACTTTTGTGTAGGTATCACATGTTTACTCTATATGTATTACATGTACACTCTATAGGTATTACAAACTAACTCAATTAAGGTATGAATTATTTGTTCGATTTTTTGTTCTATAGGTATCACATATGTACTTTATAAATATTACATATTTAGTCTATAGGTATTACATTACTGTATGGTAAGTTTAATATTTCTAAACAATAAAATAGCGATTTATATCATATTCTTCCTCATTTTTTCCTGCAAAATGTACAAAATTGCAGAATTCATATGAAGTATTATTACAGAAGTATTGTGCAAAGAAACCCTAGAACAAATCTATTCAATTCAATCAATTAAACTTTGATGGAGAAGAAGAAACGGTGCATCTTAATGGAGAAGAAGAATGATGCGCCTTAATGGAGAAGAAGAAGAAGAAGAAGAAGAAGAGTAGTTGGACCGCAAAACGAAGGTGAATATAAGATGGAGAGGAAGAGGAGACAATGTGGAGAGGACTGTGGAAAGTGGAGAGAAGAAGATACGAAACAGAGAAGAAGGAGAATGAAGAAGATGCAGAAGGATAATGGATCTGATGGAAGTGGCGGAAGGAGAATGGATCTGATGGAAGCGGCGGAAGGAGAATGGATCTGATAGAAGCGGCGAAAGGAGAATGGATCTGGATGGAAGCGGCGGATTTGGATCTGGATGGAAGCGGCGGATCTGTTAGGACATCCATTGGAGTGGGAAAAAAAGCATTATATATATGTATATATATATATATATATATATGATTGAATGGGCCGGATTGGGTCGGGTTTGGGGCACGGATCGGGGGCACCCAAGTCCTTCTCTAGAATTAATATCAATAACAAACATGCATTCCATTGTTTATTCAAAGGGTTCGGCACATAATTCATAGAGTAAATCTTGTTTGAGACCGTCTCATGACGGGTCAACCCATACCCACACTTAGCAATTCATATGAAATTTGTGATATGAGTTTAATTCATAAGTAGTAAGAATCTAGTCTCATGGAAACTATCACGAGACCGTCTCATGAAAGCTATTCTGACATGAGTTTATATGTAATTGCTATGTTGGGGAAGTGGAGAAACAAATTCAACAACAATAACCATTGTTTGTCGAAAGAATCACAACAATATCAGCAAAAGATTCAAAAGTTGGCTCTTTGTAATAATTTGAATGTTATCATATAATCAATATCAATAGTAGTAATTGATTAAAAATCTCTATCTATCTATCTCTCTCTCTATATAGTTATTCATTTATTTATCCGAGCACATTATTTATCAATAAAATGATCAAATGAAATGAGTAAAGAATCTGACAAACCCACATGAATAAATGATTGGATATCATTAATATTAAAATAATTTATTGTATGAAAATGCAGTGTTAAGATCTATCTTCAGGCCATACTTTCACAGGAATAGAGTTAATGAAGTTGATATGTGCACAAAGAATGAGGGAAAGCATTGCACAACCAACATTGATTCCCGAATCCGTTTCTTCCTTGCTTTCCGTTAAACAGATTACAAATATCTGTTAGGGATGTGAACAAATATGCAGAAAAGGCGGATTGTAGAAAGAAAAAAATTATTGAGCAACTGTGTGAAAGAGAATAAGAGGTGGGAACAAATTTTTTTTGTTAGACCAACTCTTCGGTCTTCAGAAAATGGAATGAATACAAAAAAATATGAATATGCATAAATAAACTGTGTTTCTTTTTCTTTTTCAGTTTAAAAAAAAATCGAAATTACAGTTATATTTAGCCATAGTTGAGGGTGGGAACAATTTTTTTTATTTTGACTTATTATTATATATAGATAGATAGATATCAGGATAAAGGATGCCAATATAAATGAAATTTTGATAATCATTTAGGTAGGATGAATTTTTTGAAACCATTTCGTGAATTTCATTTCATGAGATGATTGATCAGTCCATATATAAATTTGTGAAAATAATTCTTTTTTATAAATGTTGAAATCTCGTCTCATAAAATTATATATGCGTAAACATCTTTATGTATTTCCAATGTGATAAAAAATTTATGGTAGAAATTAGATTATGAAATGACAAAAACTTGCGTACCCCCGGTGCACCATACCCCCAAAGGCATTATTAGTTTGATATTAGGTATATATTCATGAGGTATTATTGGTGCATTCATAAGGTATTAGTGGTATTTTTTTAAGGTATTAGTGGTACATTCATAAGGTATTAGTTGCATATTCATAAGGTATTACGTGTATAATTGAAATATATGTTTTAGTGAAGGTATTATTCAATGTATTACTTGTTACATGTTAAGGTACTACTCATATTATTTAAAGGTATTACAATAAGTGTTTGAGGACACGGTGCCCCCGGGGCACGCAAGACCTACTCTTATGAAAAAGTAAGTTAGATGACTATTTTGCCACCACACTCAAGACATTTATTTTTACATAAAAAATTCAGTATCCCATCCGAATAAAGACATATTTATTTGTTTATTTACTTTTTGCTTTTGGGTTGAACTATCCATACCCCATATATTACTAAACACACCTTAAAATTAAAGAAAAAAAATAGAAAAAGACAAAATTACCCTTATTAATAAAATAATTAAATATTTTGAAAAAGCTATTTACACCCCCACTTTTGCTTTTGAACCACCACTTTTTGCTATTTCCAAACTCCTTTTTTGCTATTTCCAAATAAATCTTAAATACATTCAATTTATACCAATATTCATCTAATCTATATTATTTCGAAGATCCAAACCCCGAGAAAACGATATATAGGCTGAAAATTGTCGACCTACCCCTTTATTATCTCCTTGAGATATCAGGGTAAACTGGCTGTGAACAACGCCACGTATCGTTCGGGATCGATCCGTGAAAATGGTATCAGAGCCTAGATTTATTAAGAACTAAATTTATATTTATTATATTATTTATATGTAATTCACAATTGGTGAGGAGAATTACATGAGAAAAGAATGGATCTGGACGAATGTCCAAGATGTATATTCTACAGGACATATTGACGATATATGCTCAACAAGCTGGAATACCTCAGGGTAAACCAGATGCTACAAGCTGATCTAACGAGACATCAGGAGGAAAACCATCAGTATCATAATGTCTGATGGAAAGCCCGAGTGGAAGGAGATACTTCCAGATACCTCTAAGATCTCCGAAGATCTTAGAGAAATCCAGAAGACGGTGCAGAGTTATGGAACCGCCATAATCACCTACCAACACAAGTTCATCAGATCCAAAGCCAAATAGAGACGATGATAAAAAATCAAAGGAGACTCTTGAAATCATTCATGATATTCAAGAAAGAGTCAGAAATCTGGAAAACCGACCAAGTTCATCCGGAGGAAGGAAACGTATAAATTTTGGAACAGTTCCCTATTTACACCTAGATGGGAAGCCAACCGAAGTTGTACGACCCATGACCGATGATGAAAATCTTATTGTCATCATCAAAGGAAAATCCGTTACAAACAAGTAATGGATTTCGAGAAGATAAATCTGCAAGATCTACATGACCTTGCCAAATCCTTCGCAGGATTAGGTATTGTGGATCTAAAGATGAAAGCAGGAGATGGATCTGTCTTGGCTACTCGTGATCAACAGCAGAGACCACCAGTCAATCCCAAATCCCAACGTAGCAGAAAGTTTAGGATCACATCATGTGGACGAACAAATGCCACACGTAGAGTTTGAACGTAGAGGGGATAAAAGAAGAAAAAAGAAAAAGATATAAACAAGCCCTCTACAGCCTCGAGTTACATGATATTTATCATATTGACGAATACATCAAGTTATTCAACGAGTACCGATGGAAGTCCAAGGTGGAAGGCAGAGAGGCTTCGCAATTATTCTTTGCGAAGATACCAAGTCTCTGGAGAGAAATGCTGATCAAGGAATACAAGAGTGCAGATGACCTAGATACAGTGGTCAGAAGAATGTCATTCTTAAAGGCCAAACTATCGGAATGGTGTCATCAGGCAACACTCTACAAGAACTACAAGAGACTGCGATGAATCAATAAAATGGTTCTTTTATGTTACGAATAAAATGACATCCCAACAGTCGTTGGAGGTCAACCACGGTGGTATAAAAGACAGAAACAACGAAGCCATCCATACCACCGTGGAAGCAACAACAAGAGAGGCAGTCGTTGGTCTTCATAGAGACCAAGAAGGGTATGGTCAAAACAAAAGGCCCGAAGCTACAAATCAGGGCAAAGACCAACACCAAACAGGAATAGAGCTTGGAGTTTTTCATCAAGCTCTGATCATTGAAGTTTCAGCAGGACTACAGGAAGAAGAACTTTCAGACGAGCTCACGCCAGAGCCAATGAAAGTTTTAAAGATTGTAATTGCTGGACATGCTGAGCAAGAGGGCATATCTCAACAGACTACCCAGAAAACCAGAAACGAAGAATTAGACAGTTCGAGGCGACACCCGAACTCAAAGAAGTTGTCTACTATCAAGATCTCATACAGGTGTATCAATTTGAGGATCTACCCTCAGATGAAAACATCTACAAAGAAGAGATCTATTCTGAGGATGAAAGTGAATCCAGCTCAGAATCAGAGTGAAGAAGAAATTCTTCAATCAACGGTGAGAGAGGATATGTCAGGATACCTCTCCCACACTACGGTGTCTCATAAGACTCTAATGAGGATTATGAAATAAGATCTAAAGCTCCAGATGTACAATGGTTTTACCATCGGAGCTATGGAAAAGACGTTGGATAAGATTGGTTTTCGCAGTAGAAAACACCAGATTATCCACAGAGTAACTACCGGAGAATTTACCATCCCGATGGAATTCACTGGTAACTTGATTGAGATGTAATTGGTCCCCTACAAAGATATACAGGAGATCAAAAGCAGCGTCAAGAGAGAAGTTGCAAATACACTCTCATGAATTCATATCGGAGCCATAAAAGTTGTTATTAAAGCAACATTCAAAGAAGGAGTAGATTCGCCGCTCAATCTTGTAATTATGGACAAGCGAATCTCAAATCTCAAGGATTCATGCCTTGGGGTGATTACAGAAAACTTGTGTGCAGGAAAATTGACATTCAATGTCTATCCAAGAATTGCATACAACTTGGGAGATTGAGATTTCAACCGAGTCTTAACCCTTCATCAAGATTTCAAAAGAAATGATTTGATGAAAGAAGGGAATAGACCCTACTCGATTACCTACAAGATTTCCTACGCTCTCTCGAATACACATCACTCGGATGTATTCTTAAGAAATGAATTTATCGAAGTTCCAAGAATCTTTGAGGACTTCGCCAGGGTAGTTCTACCAGAACTCATAAAATCTCCAACTATAAAGGAGATCGACATGAGGATACAAGATCAACCCATCTTCAACAAGAGCCAGAGTCTCAGAATTGAGCCAAGACAGATGTCTTTCCAACAAGATAGACTAATAAGCAGCAGCTGTTGGGAAGAAAAGAGACCGAGTACAATTCAGCAAATCCCAGATGTTTTCAAAACACAAGGAGAGCTGATGTGCCCTGGAAGGATGGAGAGGAGTTGAAGTGATATTCGACATTACTCAACGGGACAATATATTCCCTTGTAATGTCCTATATTACCTCCAACAACCGATAGTCGGAAAATTTTAAGGAAACCTAAAAATGGGAGAAATTGATTTGGCTATCAGATGAGTTGCAGGAAGTATCCTAGATCAGTTGACACTTGGGATTGAGTTTCTCGAGGAACACAAACCTTGGGAAAGATTACAAGATAGAATAGAATTCACAGTGGCCAATAAAAGATACAGAATCAGATGACCACTAGTCTATTCTCCATATACATTTATATCGGAATGATATATGATGAATACAAGACCGAATATTTCACCGCCTATATTGACTCAGGCACCGGAATATGTACTGCAAAGTAGGAGGTTTTCCCTAAAGAAATTGGAGAAGATCTACCAGCTATCGCAGGAAGAGATTTCTCTAAAAGGATTCTTATCTTTAATCGAGGAATCAAGCAAGCGAAAATCATGATCGGAGGTGCAGACGGTACCCCATGGTACAAAGTCAAAATGCCACCCATCTATTTCCATGATATAAGCGCACATGTGTTGTTAGGTAACAATTTCCTACATCATTCAAGCGCTTTACACCAGAAATGAGACAAAAAGACTTATTTTCACAACCCTATGTGATCACAAGATTATTGTCCAAAGACTGCGAGAGACATTCTATAGAAAAATGCCTATCACTTTTCGCAGCAAGCGTGGTGATGAAGCCAAACTTCGACATCCAAAAATGGCGGATAGAAGGAGATTTGGTGATGCACTATTATCCTACCGACAGTTTAGACATACCAAACCAGGGATCAAAGCGTGTGATAATCACTTGTATTCATTTAGGGTACAAGGAGAAGAAGAAGTTCCTCCAATAGTAATTGTGGAAGTAATATGCATATTGGAAGATTCATCGACATCAAGTGAGATTTCTATTGATGAACAAATTTCACTCGAAGATGTTAAAAAGAAGATCCAAATGAATTATAATGAAAATCCTTTGGCATAGTGGAATAAGAACGAGCTCAAAGCATCCCTGAAGGTTAAATCCGTAAAGGAACAAGAGTTCGTAAGATTCAAGTCAATCCATAAACCAAACGGATCGTGAGGATATGCAGAAGATACTTAAGGAACATCTGGACCTCAAGTTGATCTCACCAGGAGTTTCTCCATACAGCAGTCCGGGATTCCTTGTAAGGAATCATGGAGAAATCAAGCGAGGAAAGCTAATACTTGTTATTAATTACAAATGAATTAATGACATCTTGGAGTTCGATGGATACTACATCCCGAGTAAAGAACACCTGGTCAATAATATCAAAGGTGCCAAGGTATTCTCTAAATTCGATTGTAAGTCTGGATTCTACCAGATTATGATGGAGGAAGAAAGTAAGAAGTTTACAGTCTTCTTCACACCACAAGGACATTCTGTCTGGAACGTGATGCCCATGGGATTGGCAAACGCTCCCCAGATATATCAGAGAAAGATAGATAATCTTTTTAAAGATTATTTCAGCTTCATGTTCGTGTACATCGATGATATACTCATCGCATCCAAGAACGTGAAATAACATCTCAAGCATTTGGAGATATTTTCAGATGTTTTCATAAATAAGGATTAGTACTTTCTGAAAAGAAGACAGTAATTGCTACAAGACAGATCGAATTCCTTGGAGTTGAGATCGACGAATTTAGAATCATCCTACAAAGCCATATTATGGAAAAGATTCAAGGATTTCCAGATACCCTCAAAGACAAGAAACAACTTCAGAGTTTTCTTGGAGTTTTTAACTTCGCCGGTATGTTCATAAACAATCTGGCGCACTACAGGAAGATGTTTAGCCCATTATTGAAAAAGGATACAATATTCAAATGGGAGGATGAACACCAAGAGGGAATTAAGCAACTTAAGAAGGTTTGTCAGCAACTTCCAAAACTTGTTATACCACAAGACGAGGATGAACTGGTTCTCTACACAGACGCCAGTGATCATTGGTGGGCAGCAGTCCTTATGAAGACTACACTAAATGAAGAAATGACATGCAAATACTGCAGCGGTTTATTCACAAACAGTGAAGCAAAATGGCATATCAACGAGATTGAATTATTTGCAGTCAGGAAGGCTTTCAAAAAATGGCCTTTATTCTTACTGACTAAGAAATTAATCCTGAAGATTGATAATTCGAGTGTTAAAGCTTTTCTGAAAAACAAAATTGAATCTAAACCAGAAAAAACTAGGATACTTAGATGGCAGGCTGAATATCAATATTATGATTACGATATTGTCATTGTGAAATCTCATGAAAATATTCTTACAGATTTCCTAACACGAGATGGAAGGACATGTCGCTGACAAGGTCCTTAAACGAGTTAGGCATCTTAGGGATAACCTGGAGAGCCTACAACGAGGCTTTGATGCTTTATGTAGCAGGGCAGAAGTCGCTGGACAACTTCAACAAGCTGATCAGAGATCTGTCTCTGATCTAATACGAGCATGCAGTATGCACATGGACAATTGTTCACAGTGCTACAAGAGCCTATCCTCCAGGCTGCATCTCCAATGGTGCAAAAGAGGGAAACAAGAGAGCGAACCTCTAACCCGATTGTTATGGATTCAAATACCATAACCAAGAGTTCTGCAGATGATGCATTCCTTGAGAATGCACCAACTGGAACAAATGTTGAAGCTCCGGTGTCAAAACCCGAGTCTTCAAGTCAACCAAGCACCTCTTGAGTTAAAGAGAGAGTGTTGAACCTTAGGCCACGGACTGGCAAAACTAAGGTTCAAACTGACGAGAATTTAGTTTCCCCTATGCAGATTTACCAGAGGCAATGGGAGAAGTTGATCACCAGGATAGGTATCCATCCAGAGAGAACCATCATAGATGTCTCTGGAAAATACCCAAGAGTTTGGATGAAACCAGGAAGTCATCCAAATGAAGTACATGAATGGTATAACTTTGGAGCTCTTGCTTCAATCTATACCGTCTCACCCGGATTCCCAGAAATTTCGAGACTACCGAAATGGATTGAGACAGCGGTGCACGAGACTTGGGCCAATAATCCACATTTGGCCAGAGGTGATATTCTGGAGTTGTACTTCTTTAGTGCAGCCCCAGAACCAGCCAAGAAGGTTTCCATGAAGCCTTTCATTTCATTAAGCTAAGGAGACCTGACGGAAACGCCTTGAAAACCATCAAGACTGCTGCTCCGGAGGATACTCCAATTCTGGTAGGAGCATTTTCAGAAGACGAAGATTCTACTCGATGAGCATGGGGACTATGAGTTTGTCTAACCGAAATGGACAAAGTCAAGTACCCTTTCAAGTTCTTTCAGAATTCGGCGAATGGATCTTTTCTGCTGAATTCCATTACAGGAACAACCACGAGCTTTGTAGAGGACTTTTTTGAAACAAAGAGAAGGATCATTTGGGAGAACAAGCTTTCGGCAAGTAAAGAAACCTGCCGGAAATTCTGTAATATGACACATGTTGGCCGATGGCTAGATCGAGTCTGTCCAGCATGCCTAGATCAGAAAGAACCTAAGTTCGGGAAAGGGTTCCGACCTAAACACGACCGACGAGAGCGAGGGGTAGAAAAGGACAAAGGGCCTGCCCAAAAGAAGAATTATTCACGGGGACCACGAAGGTAAAATTTATAAGATTCCCCGACAGAGGTAACATGGGCTGAGTCACGCCCCATATGCATCGCATGGGAAAAGTCACAGGAAGAAAAAAAAAGATTCCTTGACAACTTCATATGGGATGAGTTACGAGAAGAAAAAGTTGGCAAACACTCACTCGGTGGTTGATCCACTCAGAAAGGAGGACAGCTGGCTAAAACGAGTTTGGAATCCACACTTCAAGTCTGGATTTCCATCTATAAATAAGGGAGACTGAAGGAAGCTAAGGACATCAACAATTCTCCATAGTTTTCTTCAAATAAAAACATCTTTGTAATAGTTTGAGTGTTCTGAGTTTTAGTTTTTTAGTATATGTGCATACAAGTTACATCCATCTCCATGAGAGGCTGATCCAGTATTCTCCTCCCAAAAGGAGATTACAGATATGTAATAAATATATTTAGTTCTTAATAAAAAAGAGGTTTTTGCTTCAACGTGTTTTCCGTTCGAACAATTTATCCCTTGGAAGGATCACTTTGTACACCTGGTGTAGGAAACGAACCAAGGTTATGCTAGGTTGCTGAAGGAGATGGATCAAATCATCTTCCCTGAGGGTTGAAGTTGAACAGTGAGGAACTGTTCGTAAAAAGATTTGGGGGCAGTAATATTCCAGCTGGTGGTGTTGCAAACCATCTCACCCGGTGCTGTTCTAGTCAAAGAAATGTATGAATTCCAAATGATTGATTATTTTTACGGAAGCACGTTGGGCCTGATTTATTTATTTATGATTTTGGATCTAAGAAAGATATAGATTGGAAAAAGAAATTGGATTAAATTAAATTTATTTAAGCAGAATTTTGGAAATCAATTGACCTTGAAATTAATGTGAAAAGTAAAAAAAAAAAAAACGAAAATGGGGTGTGGATAGAAGGGTGGACTTTTCCCACCTTTTTGAATTTTATTTATTTATTAATTAGTAAGAGTATTTTAGTCTTTGTCTATTTAATTTTGTTTTATTTTAAAAGGGGTGAGATGTGTTTAGTAGATGATGGTGTGTGGATAGTTCAACCCTTTGCTTTTATGTAGTATATAAGCGTGGCTTTTAAATTAAACTACGATGATCATTATGTACTGAAAATAAGAGAGAAAGGGTTTCAATGCATTTTTTGATCAAAATACATTTATGTGATGTTAGTTACACTTTTTTATATTATTATATTAAGGTATATATGTGTAAAATGTGTTGAAATTATCTTTTTTTTTTCTAAGAAACATACTTTTATTTGATGTTAGTTGCACATTTATATACTGTATAAAAGTATATACATGTATAATGTCTTGGAATTCTTTTTTTTTTTCAGAGTTACATTACATAAAAAACATCATATTTGTATATAAAATTCATACTATAAAAATCTCACTAATACAATATTAAAACCAATATGCGAAACAATAAAAAAAAAACACACCGATCCAAATTGCATACTGTAGAGCCACTATTCTTCTAAGAAAACAACTCTGCTATGGGGAAAATCAGAGAAACTATCTTGTGAAATATGTACATGAATCTCAAATTCATACACCCGGGTTGACCCACTCACTTTATTTAATTTTTTTTTCACGCTTGAATTTTATATTTTCGTCATATATGTTAAGTCATACATACACTTAAGTTATATTAAACTTACTTTTATGCCAAGACTTCATACTTTTAACTAAAAAAAAATAAAAATTGACACATTTTGTACACGTACCTTTACGTGGTATTTCACATACCTTTACATTATGTTAGACATATATTTATGTTACATTAGACATATCATATGTAATGCATAAATGTATAACATAACTAAAATGTGTGACTAGTATAACTAAAAAATACGTCTAACATTATTAATATAATTTAACATAATATAAATGTATAACACTTTAAGTGAATTTAAATGCAGCACGTCAGACGCACATGGAAGCACGTTTTTTAACGCTTGAACAAGATCGACCCGGGTGCAAAATGCACAAAAGGTTATTTGGGGAAAAAGAAAAGAAAAGAAAAGGACACAATCTATCCTATATTGCCACGTGGGCTTCAATCACGTAACGGATGCAAACCTATTTATATTCTCCTCTTTATTCTCGTTTTCCATTCCGCCTGTTCTCTCTCACATCTCTCGCACCGCTCTGGGTATCGTCTCTCTCACTATGGAATCTCCATTTCTGGAACCATCCACATAAATTTTCGAAGTTTTATAGAACCGATCTGACGTTTGTTTATTTGTGTTGAGGAATTTCAGTTTTTCTCAAGAATTCTGCTGAAATGGCGAGCTCTTCAACCAGTAATGTTTACGTCCATGTCATTGAGGACGTCATTAACAAGGTCCACGACGAGTTCACCAATAACGGCGGCCCAGGCGAGGGAGTACTGAATGAGCTTCAAGGAGTAATCATTTGTCAATTGCCATTTGATTCTACATTTGATTCTCAATTAATTCTAGGGTTTAGGAAATGCGTAATTCAACATACTTTGTGTGGCGTATGTGAATTACTAGGTTGAGTTATGGTTTAATTTGATTTGATTAGTGTAGGGTTTTGAAATTATTGGATTCGTAGTTGGAATCTAACTGCTGATGAGTTGGCAATGGAAATCTGCAGTTATGGGAACTGAAGATGATGCAAGCTGGGGCCATTTTGGGTCCAATAGACAGGTCAGCATCGCAAAAGGCGGGGACAGGTGGTCCCATCACTCCTAATCCTGTGCATGACCTGAATGTACCCTATGAAGGCCCTGAGGAGTATGAAACTCCCACTGCCGATTTACTCTTTCCCCCGGTGAGGTCTTGGTTTTTGCATCCCCGCAGTCCAAAATTTGAAATTGATGATTAAGTATTAAATGCTCTGTGGTTCAATTTTTGGTTTCTGGGGGCGTGCAGACTCCAATGCAGACACCACTGCCTGGAACTGCTCAAACACCGTTGCCTGGAGTGGCTCAGACACCATTGCCTGGAACAGTTCAGACTCCTCTTCCTGGAAACGATAGTGGTTCCTTGTATAATATTCCCACTGGTGGCACCCCAATCACTCCTAATGAGTATGCATCTACTAATGAAAATGGTGGTGTTCCTGAGATAATAGCTGGACCTGGAAGGCCTAGCCCATTCATGGTATCATCATTTTTTGATCCTTCTCTTATGTTTGGTTGGCGTGGCTTTTCTGTCACATTAAGTCAATATCCTAAATCTCAATTGCAATGTTTGTTTGACTCTGAAAATATGTGGTTTGCTATTGTGGTTCCACCTGGTTCTTAGAATAAGGTCGGTAGAAATGTCTACAGCCTCATTTATTTTTGGTGAGTGTTTTAACTGAGACATATATATTCTAATCCTGCAGCCGCCACCATCACCTTGGTTGAATCAAAGGCCTCGTCTTGATGTGAATGTCGGTGAGTATGATGGTGTAACACTGTAACCAAGCATTATGTAATAATATCTTCATAGGGAATTCAAGATGCAACATAATGGTAGTGACTAAATAAGATATGAGCTGGTTGAAGGCAGTGAAGTCAATTTTATGTTCCTTGTATAAATTGCATCTTTCGGTTTTTCAGCTTATGTTGAAGGTCGGGAAGAGAGTGATAGGGGAGCCGCTCTGCAGCCAACAACTCAGGTAGTTGTCGTTTGTGGTTCAGTTTTATTAAGTTGGTTCACAAAGGAAATACAATATTATTTTTTCTTATTACTAAACCTTATCTGGGTCTCTTACAACATTGATTGTTTATTAACTCTTATTTAAGGTATAGTGCCAGTTAGTTAGTGCCTGTTAGCAGTTTAAATTTTTTGGCATTGTTGGAGGTTGCCAGAACATCTAACGGTACTTGCATCTAAGAAAGTACTTCATTCCTGATTTTGTTGGATGAATGCGCCATGCCCACATTGGATAATTTTTTTTTGGCTTATGTCATGTTTTGTATTAAATTCCCTTGGTTCTAGTTTTGTTGTCTTGTAATTTAAGATGGGTAAAGTTCTATCATGCTTCCTGAATGAGCCCTAAATTTCCATGATAAATGAACTAGCTGTACGGTACACGCCCTCTTCATTTGGAAGAGAGAATGAATAGGTGTATTACTGTTTTCTTCTCTTGATCTTAAGTAGGTAATGGTACTCATTTATAATCCAAGAAGATCTTGATTTTATTGACTTATTTTTCAAATTAGATTTAACAACTCATAAGAATTTAAAAAACAGCTTAGAAGATAAATATCTTGAATTGTGATTGCTTTTTCTGTCACTAATGACCATAATGCTGGAAAAATAAAACAGGATTTTTTTATGGCTTCTGGAAAGAGGAAGCGGGATGGTCCATACAATGCAGGATATATTCCACAGCAAGATGGAGCATCAGACAATCTATCAGATGAGTCGAAGGTAGATCGTTTCCTTGCATCCAGTTACCTCTGTTCATTGCTGAATTTGCCAGCAGTTTGTTTGCAGAACACAAACTTCCCTGATAAATTTACAGTTCTATTTATTTTTATAAATTATCATATCATTCAATAACTTGGGAACTGTTGACCTCCATTTACTAATTAGGAAGATCCATAAATCAACTGTCTGGTCTCATCTCATTGATGACCACTTAATTTACATTCAAATTCTAGAGGTAGCACATATGCATGTACAGAATGTCACAGACTTCCTATTGGTTCAGTGACACTGGATTGCTATCCCTTTTTATTTAAGGGTTACGGTGATTCATCACTAGCTAGATATGTTCAGCAGTGATGAAGTTATCTTATATAGTCATTTTTGGGCGCCATTAATTGGCTCATGGTATGTGATTTCCATGTTCTTCAATTTTCTTGTCGTATGCTTCTCATGAATTTGTATAAACTTTAAACTCCTAAGGTTTCATGCTGTTAAATGATCTATGTCTTCTGGACCCAATTTTATTTCCTTCCATGGGTTCAGAAGTAAATGTAGAACACAAGTGATAGTATAAGTGTTTCAATAAGAAAACTCTTCTACTAAGGTTTGGAAGACTAACTGGAAGATAAAAGGAGCTACATGAAATATTCATGGAGCCTGATTTTATTCGCATCAGATGTCGTGTAGGATGAAATTTTATGGCCCAAAAAACATAAAAATCCTCAACTGTTACTTTGGTTTCCATGGTCCAGTTACTCAATTTGAATTCTGTTGTACTTTTCTTACATGCTTACCTTTATCTTTGTCTAAAATATATTTCATACCCTCCTTCTGCAAAGGGCACTACCCCCAGTTCCTAAGTAATAGTGCTTGGTTTCTGTTGCTTGAAATTGTTTTATTTTTTGTTCTTGGTTTTTGTGCTTTCCAATTAGATTATGCTGAAGAAGTTCCCAAGTATTGTTCTTATAGTAAATAGTTTAGCTAGTACACGTCTTTAAAGAGTATATGGTAAAAGAAATGGTTGATTCTAAAAACCAGAAAATTTAACATCTGCCCCCATGAATCTTGAAGGAAAGTACTAATGTAAGTTTCATTCCCTATGACATCCGCATTGTTTCTCTCTTTAACATGCTGGCTTTTCAACCTCCCAAGACATTGTTTTCTTTATCCAATGTAGCTTCATAGATTTGTAATTGCTCTTTCACAGGTGGCTCAGGGGAGTGTTCAACAAGTGCTTTCTCAAGGGGGAAAATTTTCTTCTAGGATACCTCAGTCGGACGGTCCTATACCTGATCCATATGATGACATGCTTTCTACACCCAATGTGAGTTTATCTTTCTGTTTTTTTGGCAATAAGCAAATTACCACTAAAACAAATACTAAGACTTAATATATTGTAGTATTAGCATCATAAGCAAATTACCACTAAAACAAATACTAAGACTTAATATATTGTAGTATTAGCATCATAAAATAGTAGCTTTACATTCTTGATCAACATCATTAGAATTGTTATTGTAGATTACCTCACTTGTGCCTTCGAATTCCACTAAAAACTAGTAAGCAGATTTTATAGATCTGGTGATATCTTGTTTTTGACTGGGTAAAAGTCCCTTTTTAGTGATTGAAGTGAGCTTACATTTGTCCTCCTTTTCAATTCTTTGGACGTTTGCTTGTTATCTGTACTCTTTCCTTGTACCCCATTCTTCTACTGACTTTGTGATATTTTCTCATTACTGTCTGGAATTGCTGATGATGTGGTATTTTCTATCATTCTATTATATTAGCAGTGATGTGAGGAACATGTATAATGGAAATATTGGTAGAAAATAGTAATGGTGTAGGTATTAAAAGGCTGGCTCTTTCTCTGTAATTGAAGTTTTGACTACGATTGTTGATTAATGAGTTCCAGCGGGTGGGGCTTTGCTGGACTTTAAATTGCTTTTATGCCTCATGATTTTTGAATTTTCTCTCTTGTGTTGTACTGTTTCTTGAACAATTAAGACAGCCTAATCTATTAAGCTAGTAATTGGTAAAGAAAGCTGCTTAATTATAGAGTTTTTTCTGCTGTCTTCAGAGGTTTTGCATTCTTTTCTGCATAGTCAAGTTTGAATCCTTGGTTGTGATGCTATAAGTGTGGCATCTGCTGCACATTTTGAATCAATTTCTCACTATTAGCAAATCTACTATGTTTTGTTGGACATTTTTCCTGCTAGACTGACCCGTGTTATGTTGTTCAAATGACTATATCCCCTTTCTTACTCTGCTTCTCTAAAATCATACCAAAAATAAATATAATTTGGCAACGAACACCTGGGAAACTGCCATTTTTATGGCGACGATCTATCGCACTTCCAGGCACTGCAGACGCTCTACCTATGTTTCAGAAACAGAGGAAATTTTAAGTGTGTTTTAGTGGCTTGTAAATTTGGACAAGAAATTCTTCCATTCTTATCTGCATTTCATCGGTGTAACAGCATTGCAAATTTTTTTTTTTTTTTGGTGGTTGTTGTCATGGATACTGCTTTCCATTTATAGCTGCACTACTGGATTTAAAAGGTTTCCTTGAAATCTAATATGTTGCTATTGTATTCTCAGGTGAATTCCTATATCTTCATAATGTTGGCAGTTAAATCTGTTGACATCTCCTTAATGTTTCTGCTGGCAAGCAGCCATTATTGGCCTACTGTGAATCTTGTTTTACTGGCTTTTGGAGAAGTATTTGATAATTTGTAGTTCAAATTGAAGTAACAATCTGAGAATCCTAATTGATAGTTTAATCATGGTGGTTGATAAGCATTAGAATTAGTGTTGGTCGACACAGTCTTGGTCATTTTCTTCTGTCATCTTCTACCTTTTATGTTGTTATTATATGTATTTTTCCACACCATGATGCATTATATATTTTGGGTCTCAATTAACTATTTGTTGCCTTCTAAACTAACTTGGTTTTTTTATTCTTCCCTTGATAGATTTACAATTATCAAGGAGTTGTGAATGAAGACTACAACATTGTGAACACGCCTATGCCAAATGGTATCTACCAATTATCCAATTTGAACAACTCACCGTTTCTTATAATTATTTGTACTCCATTTCTCATATTTTACCTTCTGCATTATTAGAGATGGTAGCAGCAACTCCTGCTCCGGTTCAGAATGACGACGATGAAGACGACGACGATGATGAGCCCTTGAATGAAGATGATGATGATGACCTGGATGATCTGGACCAAGGGGAGGATTTGAACACAACACATTTAGTATTAGCTCAGTTTGACAAGGTGCTGAGCTGAAACTTTCTGTGTTCCTTCATTTACTTAGATGTTGATGTTATTTTATCCGTCGTTTTTCTCTATTATGATGTTATTCTTACCAGATTGGTTCTTGTTTAGGTGACAAGAACCAAGAGCCGGTGGAAATGCACGTTGAAAGATGGCATTATGCACATAAACAACAAAGACATTCTGTTCAACAAGGTATGTTGTGTCATAAGAATGCCCACCTCCAATCCAATGCTTTTTTTTTTTTTTTTTCTCGATATTGGATTCAATGTTTCCGCTTCTTGGTTTGATTCTCAGGCAACCGGAGAATTTGACTTCTGATGTTGCTGGAAAAAGTTGCCAAAGCTGCCTCAATATCGGGGGGATATTCCACATTTTCTTATCCTTTGGTCACACTCTAATTGAATGAGAGTTGGAGATCATTAGAATGAGTGGTGATGGCCACATGTATATACCGAGTTGAGTTTAAAGCCTATGAGATTGTAGAATTTCACTTGTATTCTCCCTCCTTCCAAGATTTTGGTGTTGATACCCACATTAATTGGTTAAAATACACTGCTAAACGTGGTTCGTTATTTCTACCATTGTTTTCAATCAATTTACACCTACTAAAAATGTTTTCCATATAAGGAAAAATGTCCTTTAATCACTTTCTTCTTTTTTAATTTAAAATACTCTTCAATTGACTTGTCACGAAAAATATACATTTCAACGTGTTTTCAGCAACTTTTAGGGATATTTTGGTTCTTTTTACAGAAGTGGATACCAAGTTTTTTTTTTTTTTTGCCCCCTGATGTCGACAATGAGTTTTTTTTTTTTAGGTGACATTTGTTAAACTATCAAATCTTATTCTACTAGATCCTTTTATTTTATTTTATGTGGAGTAAAAACTGTATTTTTGAACAATTATACAAGTTGTAGGAATTAGATGATAAATATTGGAAGTGAAGCAACCGGCAATGACGATATTAATACCCAAAAATGGTGACAGCAAATGATATTACAATCAACAAAGTAAGAAATCCGAAAACGGGTGTTGAAGTGGACCCTGCTTTGCTTTGAAACAAAATTAGAAGCAACAAAAAAACTTTGATGATCGATCTCAATGTTCATTCAGATTTATCCAGCAACATGCATTGCGCCTGAAACAGAGCAGGAAGATTCGAAGCTTCCACCGCAACCCCAACTGCAGGGTGTCGCCACCCCTCACCACCACCGCCAGTACTTTTCTGGGGCACTACATTGGCATCCACTGCCGGCGCCCCCACCTCCGGAGAAAGCACGAGTGGCGATAGCAGGGGGATGGCGCATCGGCTAAAGCCCTCCGCATTGGCAGCGTCGACGTGCAGAGTTGGCGGCGCGTGTTTCTGCAACCTGGAGGAGGAGGGCCTCCTCTTCTTCTCCTGCTCTTTCTTGTTTCTTTCCATAATTTGGAAAGATGGAAAATGAGAAAAAGGGTTGAGAAGAAAGAGGAAAAAGGAGAGGCAGTGATGATTGAATGGAGTTTGGTTGGCTTTTAAGGGCGCAAAATTTATCTTCTCTTCTGTTACAGAATTGTGATAAAAGGTGACGCCCATAACAGGTTTCATGTGTTGTGCATGCAATACATGTTTCATTTTGCTCCTTTATTATGCACCCTCCATTTTCATATGTATATGCTCATTTACATGTGTCTTATGTTTCTTTGTATTTTTTTTAAAAATATTTCTTTGATATTTCAATTTTAACACCATCTTCCAATTTGTTACGATTCAGTACGTGATTGGATCCTTTTAAATTGTGAACGTTTGAGGATTCAATCAATCTCTAGAATTAAATCTTCTTTTGAAAAAAATATGTTATTTTACGTGCATTGATATTTGTTATACGTTGACTTGTAGGACTATTTAATTTTCTTGACAATTTGGATCCACATTAACTGATGATGATGATATTTTTTCAAATTTCGAGGCGCTGCCACATTAATAATTGAAACACAATGACCTTTTTGTCGTGTAGTACCTAAAATTGGCTATCACGTGACACATAATATACCCATTATCAACTATTATATCGTGTATCGATTAAAGAAACAATTATTATGTTGTGCAATACTTAAAATTCACTTATGTCACTGATACATATATATACTTAAAATCAAACTATATATCATGTACCGATGAAGTAATTAAAATGGACTATTATATCATGATTAACACAAACTTGTAAAAAATGGTAGGAATCTTTATCCAAAAATCGTTATCAAAGTCCTCGTCCCATGTTAGAATGGAATCTTTATCCAAAAATAGTATTCAGGGTCTTTTATACAGTGTTTAGAATGGAAAATCAAAGCATAAATATTTCTTGTAAAAAATTCCATGTCCTTGAGTTTCATCTCATGGCCATTACTGTGATAGCGAAACGTATTTTAGCTCACAAGATTTATCAGGATAGACACTCACCACAAGAATCAATCAATTCCCGATATGAAAAGCATATGGTAAATTGATAATCATCAAAAAGCTAATTCTATATATGATAATGAATCATCCCTCTTAAACCACTGGGATAAAATGGCTCTTATTTGCGCTCCGCCATTGTTGAATGTCAACTTCTGGAATAACCACTCACAAACCCATTTCCGCGTTGCCAAGAAATCATATCCCATTTCTGCCACAACTGGAAATAATCGTCTGACCCTGTATTCTCAACGGCAATCAATTTTTGCTAATGATAATGGATTTGGATCGACATTTCCACGGTCTCCGGTTAAACCCAATTTGATGAAGGTAATTGCAGAATTAGGGTTTTTTCTTGAACCAAAAAGTTGGGTTTTGGTTAAATGGAGTTAATACATCGTTAAATTATGGTGGTTTGAACTTTTTTCCATACTTTTTGTCTGTGTCGGAAGGTTGCAGCTTCTTCGGAGGAAGCTAAACCATTTCCTTCTGAAACTACAGAGCAAGAAGTTTTTACTTGGGCTTCTGTTATCTTACCGTAAGTATATAGCAGCACACTGATGTGATCATATTGATTATAAAGTGAAAAAGACATTGCAAAATTTCCATTGTAATATGAGGAGAGATGGACTTACAGTAAGTTTGTTTTGGAACTTTAATTGGCAGGGTAGAATTTGCTTCAATAATATTACTGCCGTTTTCTTGTTTTTGAAGTGAGAAATGATTTTTATTGTCCTTTATGTTCCTTGTTCTTGTGAGAGGGAACTAGTTCTAATATTGAGCTTTCCCCAAATATATATAGTTCCTCCCACAGTTCCACACGGTTTATTATCTGTTTCTATAGTGACAGCTATACATCATTGTCAGATTTGTATTCCCCGCTTTGGGTGGTTTGTTATTTGGCTATGATATTGGTGCTACCTCTGGAGCTACACTTTCATTGCAGGTAGAATTCTGGCATTGTGCATTTTAAACATTGGGGATTAGGGTTAATTTAAAGTTTGTTTTACAGTCACCTGAGCTTAGTGGTACAAACTGGTTCAGCCTTTCTGCTGTTCAGCTTGGTTTAGTGGTATGCTTTAAGATTCTCCGCATTTCTGATATCTGTTAAGATGACATAATTCACCGACTCTTCTATTTTTGTTATCTTAATCAAGGTTAGCGGCTCCCTTTATGGAGCTCTTCTCGGTTCCCTCATTGTTTATCCCCTGGCTGATTTCCTTGGTACTCGGTTCATTCAGTTACAACTTACAATATTTCAATGATGTTTCTTTTTAAGTTATGAAGAATATATAATATTATTTGTTTGATATATACTAGGAAGAAGGAGACAACTTATCATTGCATCCCTCCTTTATTTGATTGGTGGGTCGTTGACTGCCTATGCTCCTGGCCTTGACGTTCTCTTGATAGGCCGATTTCTATATGGTCTTGGTATTGGCATGGTGCGCTTTCTCTGTCTTTCTTGCTCAATTCTTGTGTAGAAGTTCAGTTAGGGTTACCCTGATGTATTGTAGGCAATGCATGGGGCACCTCTTTACATAGCAGAGACATGTCCATCTCAAGTTCGGGGAACTTTGATATCTCTAAAGGAGCTTTTCATAGTTCTCGGAATATTGGTAAATTTTTTCTCCAGGCTGATATTTTATTTATAATTTATGCTTGAACAGAAGGCTAAAAGTTGATGAATGCTTTTCTATACAGTTAGGTTATTTTGTTGGCAGTTTTCAAATCGATGCTGTTGGAGGATGGCGTTACATGTATGGGTTCAGTGCTCCCATTGCGTTACTTATGGGGCTAGGCATGTTGACTCTTCCACCATCTCCACGATGGTTACTTCTCAGGGCTATTCAAGGTAAAGGGTCCTTACAAGAATACAAAGAGAAGGCTATACTTGCATTGAGAAAACTCAGAGGCCGGTCTGTTGATGACAAAGCATCTGAAAAGCAAGTTGAAGAAACCCTAGTTTCCCTAAAAACTGCATATGCTGATCAGGATTCAGAAGGAAGTGTTCTTGAGGTGTTTCAGGGGCCAAGTCTAAAAGCCTTTATAATCGGCGGAGGATTGGTTCTTTTTCAGCAGGTTGATGTTATTGCTTCCGGATTTGTATTTTAGTTGCTGTCTCATTTATTATCTAATAAAAGTACGGTGATGGCTCTGTGGGTATATCAGATTACTGGGCAGCCAAGTGTTCTGTACTACGCAGGTTCCATTCTTCAGGTACTCTACATCTACCAGTCAGAATTCCTCTACATGTTTAACATTTTATCTTCCATCTTTCTCATCATTTTTTAGTATTTAATACATTAATCCCATCTTTGTCCAAAGACTGCTGGATTTTCTGCGGCTGCTGATGCTACAAAACTTTCAGTTGTTGTGGGTGTATTTAAGGTATCTGTAAGCAATGCTTCTCATCAGGAAACCTTATTTATCCTCCTTTATAGAATAATTTGAACTTTCAATTATAGGTAATGTCATTATTTACGTTTGTTTGTTGTTGCAGTTGCTCATGACTGGAGTAGCTGTTCTGAAGGTTGACGATCTTGGAAGAAGACCCCTGCTGATAGGAGGGGTTGGTGGGCTTGTACGTAACCTGCCATCCTTATGGATTTTGTGTTCTACTGGTTAATTCCAAATGGTTTCACTTTGAACTATCAAGCGAACTCTTACATATCTTTGAATTCCTATCACATTGATCACAGGCCTTCTCTCTGCTACTACTATCTGCCTACTACAAGTTCTTAGGAGGATATCCTCTTGTTGCAGTAGCTGCATTGCTTCTCTATGTTGGTTGCTATCAGGTGATTCTATTTCCTATTGAAAATTTGGGTACAACGAAGCTTCACATTTGATCATGAATGACTAAATAACATTTCACTCGTTATTTGAAATTTTAGATATCATTTGGACCTATCAGTTGGCTCATGGTGTCAGAGATATTCCCACTTCGGACGAGAGGAAAGGGTATTAGCCTTGCAGTACTTACAAATTTTGGCTCAAACGCTGTTGTCACCTTTGCTTTCTCACCATTGAAGGTACTCTGCAAGTATTGGTATTTATCTGAGCAGAGAATTAATTTTATATATTGAAGAGGAGTAATATGTATGTGAAATCCATACATTTCTGCAGGAATTACTTGGTGCAGAGAATCTTTTTCTCCTATTTGGAGTGATTGCTCTACTTTCGCTCGTGTTTGTTATAGTCTCCGTCCCTGAGACGAAAGGCTTGAGCTTAGAGGAAATTGAATCCAAAATTTTGAAGTGAAAGGCTTATGCACCAGAGCTGTCATTGCAGGTTTCAGTTCCTTGTTGTCTATACATATTACTTCCCAATGTTGATATTTAAGAAATCACCAACCAACTCTTTATCTTGAATATAAACAGTAATCTTCCATGAGTGTTCATATCATTGTGTTGTATACTTGTATGCAATATTTGACATAAATAAATAAATATATAAACATCATTGGCAAAGAAATTGTTGGCATTTTATTGGTGTTAAAGAAAAAAAAAATGAAATCAATGTACAAATTATGATCAGGGAGAACAAACACCTGTAATTTTAAGAGAAAAATTGCAATTAAAAGAGATGATTAAATTGGAAAGGAAATATTTTGCATTATGGGCAATATATGAAAAGAACTATGCAGGTATTAATTTTGAATACTTGTAGCTTCTAGAGAAATTTTTTATAGTGATGATTCCTTAAATTTTGAATTTAAAACTTATACTTGTTAGAGGCGTGCCTGAGACGCAAGGGGCAAGGGGCGCCGAGGGCAGCACCTCTTTTGGGCTGAGGCGGGAGCAGTATGAGAGGCAAGCGCCTCTGCGCGCCTCTCTCACATCCAGTTTTTTTATTAGAATTAATATTTAATATATATATATATCTTTATTATATATAGGATGGGTTTGACTTAGGGTTCAAAAATATAGACTTTTACACTTCTTCTACTCTAGTCTCTTGGGAGAGTGATGAAGAAGAAGAGTTATTTCCTGAGTTTGATGATGATGTGAAGGAGGATTTATGATTTCATTGAGACTTTAAGTGTTGAACATGTCTTTATGTTTTGATTTCCAGTTGATATTTTGATGTGTTTGGGACTTAGGCTTCAATTATGAACTCTATTTTATGTGTATCATTTACTTTGAAGTTTGAACTTTATGTTATGGATTTATTAGACTTAATTAAGTGATTTATATTTTTCTTATTGATTTTTATTAATTCTGCGCCTCTCGCCTCTAAAATCTATGTTATAAAACTTTTGTTATATTATTCCCATGGATTTATTTGATCATACAAATGTGAATGGTTCAATGTTTCTTCAATAAATTGACTAGTGATTTGATGTTCTTAATCATGCAAATATTTCATCAACAGAAGATTACATGTTTAATAAAACTAAATCTTAAGTTGAGTTATTTATTTATTTTTATAATAGAATTAAGCCCAAACTAAATCAACATTCTCTATATTTCCATCATCATACTTCTCCATGTATGCATAAGCTTTTACATTACATGCAAAGCGCCCATTGTTTACAAGCATTTACATGCAGAGAAAGCTGAACCAGATCCTATGTTCCCCTTTTCTGTAAACATTGTCCTTTCATAATTTACTACTTACTTGGAGTATATGCTAAACCTCAGCCTCAACACAGGCGGGTTTCAAAAAAAAAAAAAAAAAGTGAGAAAAAAAGAAAACTATATACTAAGTATCAGTTGTCAATATCTGATACCAGACTGGTTGTAAAAGCCAAAGTGATCCCAGATCAATGGCGACTGATTCTTGATCACATATCATTGGCCTACATATGAGTCTTCAGTTGGCTTGGAGAATTTTCCCGTGGTTCTCTTCCTCATGAACTGAGACAAGATCCTCATCAGTCTATGAGTCAATTGTTTTTCCCATTGTCTTGTTAAATTCAAGATTTTATCTATGTTTCAAAGGGATACCATATTCCGCTACAAGATGAAATCATATTGATGCTTTAGAATAGTATAAAGTGAAACAGTATCTTACCTTCATAAGGATTGGAAGAAAGTGGAATGACAGGTGAGGAGTTTGCACCGTAACGTTTGTGAACTTTAAAAGAATGATCATTATTGGTTGAGCTGTTGGCACTAGCAGAATGACCAATGGTTGAACCGATTCGGTTCTGTTGAGTAGAAGTTGGAGTATTTGAGGAGGAAGATATGCTTGCTGCCTTTGGCATTGAGTTGGAGGTCTCCTCCTGCCAGAATAAAGAAGTGACAGCCCCTCTCACCTTCTCCATCACCCCAGAATCTGTAGTTGTTTTCCTTGGACTGATGGCCTCCGTTATAGCCTGTGAAAGTGCTCTTTCATCATCTCCAGGCTCGAGCTTGTGCATGAAATACTCCTTCACAGAAACACCTTTATCCCATGTTTGAGAGCTGTTTGGAGAACATTGCTTCATATTTCCACCATCTTCACTCGATTTCTTGGCTTCAGAAGACGGAGGAGGAGCAGCAGGAATAATCTCTGCAGAATTTCTTGCTATTTCATGTCCTCCACTGTGAACCCGAGTATGAACAACTGCTCGTTCTAGTGTTTCTTGAGTTGCGATAGCAAGACCAGAAAGCTTTGAAACAACTTTGTTGGTAGCATCAGACATAGCAGAATAGGTTGGTCCGAATTTTTCTGATACAGTTTCAGTCATTGTCATGTTTGGGCTAACAGGGTTTTCATATTCTTTTGCAGAGTCTTGGTTTGCCCTCTTTGGTAGCCGATGCCTCTCGGACACCACAGGCACTGCTCGTGGATGTTGCCTTGCTGTCTCTTTTAAAGTCTCGGGTGCTGCTTCTGATTCATACACTGGATGTACATTGGAGAAAGTACATGTTAAGGTAACTGTAATGGAGATGTAAAATATCAATTGGGAAAGAATTGGGTTTTACTTGGAGCTCCAAGATATTCAGGATCTTCATCTCGTACGTCATCAGCATCATCTTCCAAGGTAACACCCCATGAAGGTACTCTATGACTATGACTACTATGATCATTAATGGGGCCGATTTCTTGTCTCCTCCTTCCACTCAGTGTGTGCCTCAATTTCTTAGCTCTCTCCTTTACTATTGCTAGAACCGATTTCTTATGGCTAGGGCTGAATGGATCTCCTTGATCATGACTTCTTCTTGAGGTAGGCGACGAAGTTGGTGACCAATATGTCTCTTCAACTATAGTTCCAATAAGATCATCAAAACGTGTTAGAAAGAAATGATTATTATCATTTCATATAACAGAACATGAAATTAATGAATCCGTGGCCTGAATCAGTTAAAAGTGAACAGAGAATTGCCTTTTAGGAGCTGCTCGAAAGATGATGGACTTTGAGACTTGGGTGTTTTAGGGCTCTCAGGTATCCTTCTTCTCCTCTCCAGTTGAGCCATTGCCTGTTATTTGTGAATTTTGCGAATTCGAATTCTTGAAAAGAGATGAGAAATATATAAGAAGAGGGAAATAGCTTAATCTAAGGCATGGCTTTCGGCTATTCCAATGGACTATAATCTGAAAGCCAGGGGTTGTTATGACATAATAACTAACTATAATATGAGACCCCATTGAATCTTACTTTAAATAGCAATTTTGACTCTGTCATCCTCTAAAATCATTGTCTTCTGCTTTATTTTCCTACTTACATGCGATTATGCGATATTTTCTCAATAATGATGTCTTCCCTTTTTTCTTTCAACCTATGTGTCTTTAAACCTTACTCAAAATGGTTGGACGTGGAAATAAAATAGCTTAAAAATAGTAAATTGTTACAAAGATAAATTAGATCTTGTGAATCCATAAGTACTTATGCATCATGTTCGTGTGTATGTGTATAAATTTATTGGTTTTTGCATAAGGTTCAGCAAAGTAACTTGCCTTAAATATGTGATGAAACTTATTTCTTGAAATTCTATCTTAGTCATGACAAAATTAGAAGATCCTTCTAGGATATCATAAATGAAAAAAAGGAGAGGGTTATCTCCATTCTTCTGTATGGAGTAGGAGACTAGCTTATTCACACACCAAACATTCATCACCACTCTAACAATGCTTATAAGTTACATCAACTTATAAAGAGTGACTTTGTTTTGAGGAACCTACCACTTAAATTACTGCATGATGATCATTTGCCTATCTCATCCCATGCTCAACAGGTGCCTATTTCCTATCTGAATTCATATCCGACTACACGCTGGCTTTTTCGCCACTTTTTTATTGCGTATTACATTGCGCACTGTGGCTGCATCGTTCCAACTACCTTCCATAGCCAGCACATTTCCCAGTAATACATATATGGCATGATCATTGGGACACATTTCGACAAGCTTTCTAGCTGACCGTACAGCAATTTCCTTGTTACCATGAATCTGACAGGCACTTAACAAAGCTTTATACACGCAGGGCCCTTGCTTAATAGGCATACTATTGATAAACGCCTCAGCTTGCTCGAGTAATCCAGCACGACCATAAAGATCCACAATACACGTGTAGTGCTCCAACCGGGCTGGTGGAAAGTGGTCACTTTTCATCAGATCAAAGTACTCTATACCCTTTTCAAGCAACCCAACATGGCTGCAAGCAGTAAGTGCTGCAAGAAAAGTGGTGTGATTCGGGCTAACGTCACTCTTCCTCATTCGCTCGAAGATTTGAATAGCTTGTCTACCATGGCCATGGTGGGCACAGCCTGTAAGTAATGAGTTCCATGAGATCACATCATGAGAGTCCATTGAGGAAAATACTTTCTTTGCATCATCAATCTCACCACATCTTGCATACATGGAAACAAGCCCATTCCACAGGTTTATGTTCTGAACATACCAAGTCTTGAAAAGCAGAGCATGGATTTGCTTTCCCTCCTCAAGAGATGAACTTTTACCCAATGCTTTTATTACACTTGAAAAAGTGAAGAAATCAACAACATGACCTGCTTTTCTCATTTGAGAGAAAAACATGTAAGCTTCCTCACCAAGCCCCAAATTAGAAAATCCAGCAATAACAGCATTCCATGCAATTTGATCCCATTGTGGAACACTAGAGATGATTGTGTAAAAATCTTTTAGTCTGCAATCACACTCTGAATATGCAATCAACAATGTCGTGATCAAGAAAGGATGAGACTCTAGACCCTCACGAATCAGACGACAATGAATCTGCCTGCAATGTGTCGAATCATCTGGAAACCGAAACGAGCTCAACAAACTATTATAAGTAACATAATTCGCTTTAAGACCAGAGCGGAACATCTCCTTGATCAAAATCATCGAGTTTTTAGGGCAATGGTTATGAGCATACCCAGCTATCATTGAAGTCCAATCAACAACACTCTTATCAGTTAATCCATGAAAAACTTTCCTCGAATTTTCAACATTCCTGCATTTTGCATACATTTCAATCAAACCACTTCCCACTACAACATTAAGCTCCAAGCCTTCTTTCAAATTCAGGCAGTGTACTTGAGCCCCTAGTTCAGAGTCTTCCAGCTGCGCACAAGCAACCAGTGCAGCTGAAACACCAAACGGCGTCAAGGGAATATCATTTCTCGTCATGTCGATAAACAATCTAATAGCAGTATCTGGATCATGGGCTTTAACGTAACCAGAAATCAAGGCGTTCCAAGTAACTGGATTTCTATAGCACATTTCATCGAACACCTTTTGAGCACTCAAGATATCCATACATTTACCATACATATCAATGAGGGAAGTGTTGATATGGACATTGTAGTGATACCCCACTTTAACGACATGGGAATGAAGCTGAATTCCCAAGGAAAAAGAACACGATTGGGCGCAGCAAGATATGGTTTTGTTGAGAATGAATGAATCTTGTAGAGATCGAGGCTGTTGCAATGCGGCATTTGTGGTGGTTGAATAGTGTTGTTGGGTATTCGACCATGTTCTCGCTGAGGAGGAAATTGCAAGAAATCGTGCATTCAACATCAAATTAATTAAGTTTAAAACCTAAAAAATGAAAACAATCCATCGAAGGAAGATGAAATTAGACTCACAAAAATTAAATCTTGTTTGGCATCTCGAATATTAATTAGTAGGTTGTTGATGTTGTTATTAAGCAAAATAAAATTGGGCGCGGCTATCCGCACCCCACCCTTTCCTAAACACACCCCAAAAAAGGAAATACAAATTAAATGATATAACAAAAGACAAATATACCCTTAGTAAAAAAATATAATAATATTAAATATTACATAATACTATCAACACCCCACTTTTAAACATTACTTTATACACCCCATTCCATACAACATATATATATATATAAACACATCATCTTCTTCACTATCTTCCTCTCTTCTTCTCTCCATACTACCTTCATCTGCTTCTCAAAAATCTTCAACAAAGTGTCCATTGTAGAAAGAAGACATTATGGAGTATAATAAAGCACCTGAGGTTGACAATGTAAGTTTCTATACCTAGTTAACGGTTTCGTTTCTCTGTGCTGGGAAGAAAAAAAATTTTCTGCTGCAAAATCGCGAAAACGCGATCGAAAAGTACAGACCGAAAATGTTGTGAAATTTCGACCACTAGTGGTCGAAACTTAACTGTATTTTCGACCACTAGTGGTCGAAATTTCACAACATTTTCGGCCTATAGTTGTCGAAATTCGTCCCTTTTTTCGGCCACTAGGTGTCGATTTTAGGGTGAATTTTCACAAAGTTGTTTTTGAACAGTCTTTTTTCGACTATAAGTGTCGAACAAACGTACCTTTTTTATTTCCTTGTGCTTGAATGTATTTAATTTAATAGTATTCTTCTATTATTTCTATAGGAAGACAATTCACTGGAAACTCAATTGAGCACTTACAACGCGGTGGGAAATTCAAATGTCATCAGCCCCATGTACGAGTATATAGACTTTTCTCATGAGTTTCAAACTGATGAGTTATTTGATACTCGGGAAGGCATGGTCAATTGGGCTTATAGAGTTGGAACTCGTCTAAATATGGTTGTGTTGGTTAGGAGATCCGACAGTGGTGAAAGTGGCCGCCGAGCTCGTGTATTTTTGGGGTGTGAACGAGGTGGCAAGTATCGTCCGACAAAGAAAAAACTTGCTGAAGTCTCTTCCAATGAATCCGGAAAAAAGACTAAGGAACGGTGTACAAGCACTAAGAAGTGTGAGTGTCCTTTTATGTTGAAAGGACTGCAAGTCAATGAGCAAGGACAATGGGCCTTGATGGTAGTGTGTGGATCGCACAATCACCCAATGGGTCGCGATTTGGTAGGCCACTCATTCGCAGGTAGATTGACTCCTTCTGAAGATGCACTTGTGCGGGATCTTTCTATGAATAACACAAGGCCAAAAGACATCTTGAGCACACTTAAGCTCTCTTCCGTGGGGAATCAGTCGACTATGAAAACCATCTACAATGCTCGGCAGAAGCACAGAGTTGTTGAGCATGGTGGTCGAACCCAAATGCAATACTTGCTGGAGAAGTTGACGTTGGAGAAGTACTACTACCTGGACAGGAGATGCAAGCAAACTGAAAGGGTTACGGACCTGTTTTATGCTCATCCCACAAACGTTGAGTTGTTGCGTGCGTTTCCGAATGTAGTCTTGATGGACTGTACCTACAAGACGAATAGGTATAGGATGCCACTTTTGGAAATCGTCGGTGTCACGTCAACAAATATCACGTTTTCTGTGGCTTGTGTGTACTTATTGGCTGAGAAGGAGGAGAACTACAGATGGGCTCTTACTGTGTTGAAAGGTTTGATGATCGAAGGATGTTATCCTAAGGTGATAGTAACCGACCGTGAGCTTGCACTTATGAATGCGATCAGTGTAGTCTTTCCGAATGCCACTCACTTGCTCTGTCGGTGGCACATCAACAAGAACATCCTAGCCAAATGTAAACCACTGATGGGTAGAGCCGAGATTTGGGAGTCCTTCAATAGCTCATGGAATTTGCTAGCGTTGGCTCAGGATGAACATCGATTCAATGAGTTAGTGAGGAGATTTGAAGCTGACTACGCCGATCATCCTGAAGCTGTAGCGTATGCTATGAGGACGTGGATCGAGCCATACAAGAAGAGGTTTGTCTCATGTTGGACAAACAATGTTATGCATTATGATAACACAACAAGTTCGAGGTATGATTCTTGAAACCTCGTTCAAGCTTTATATGTTAAAGAGTTATGAAAAACGATGATTGAATACTTACGCTCTGTATCCACTCTCAGGGCCGAAGCCATGCACGCAAAGCTCAAAAGACAATTGGGCTCATCTCAATCAAACTTTGAGACGTCTTGGGCACGCATACACCATCTACATATCACGTCAATAACTCATGTGATCGAAGGCCTCATTTGAGCAGAGTATGACTATGACCCCGCATCGTTTTTCCTCGCCCCTTTTCAAGCTCATTCGAGGATTGGTGTCCCATCATGCACTTGGGTTGCTCTTTGAGGAGATGAGGCGAATAGATGGTACCGGTGTTGACCCTTTGCTTTGTGGTTGTGTGTTGAGGAAAACATGTGGATTGCCTTGTGCACATGAGCTTGCAATTCTGAAAAGGGATCGTCAAGTCATCCAACTAGAGATGGTGGATAACTTTTGGAGAAAATTGGATTGTGAGCCTTCAGGTGGTGAAAGTGTTCCCAATGTTGATGTTGGGAATCGATGGGTGGAGACCTCAAATGCTATTAATGAGATCTTTGGATCAGCTTCCGAAGCTCAAAAATTGTTGTTGCTTAAAAGACTTCAAGAAATATCAATTCCGTCCACAAGCTCGTTGCAAGAACCATTGGTGGTTACACGTCCTCGTGGTAGACCAAGCAAAACAAAGGTCAAGGCATCTACCTCCACCAAACGCAATCCAAGTAAGTTTGAAATTGTTGAATCATTGATCGATAGTTGTTCTACCCCGACGGAGGAAAATGTGATAGTGGCTGAGACAACAGTGGCCACACCTTGTTTTACATCCTTGAAAAGGAAAAAGCTTGCACCAGTTAGACGTCGTTCCGCACGCAATGCAGGTGATGAGGTCTTCCTCGTTCAACTTCCAAAACATGTGCAACCCCATGTCGTAGGTATCAAAAATCCTCTCGGAGATGGTCATTGTGGTTTCCGTTGCATAGCTCATGCAATAGGATTGGGTGAGAACTCGTGGCCTCAAGTCCGTTGTGACCTTCGTGAAGAACTCCAAGAATTTCATGGGTTGTACAATCAAATAAATGGACTGTCAGATCGGCTTCATAAGATAATGGACAATTTGAATTGCTTCGACAAGTGCACATACGATGTTCATCATTGGTGGGCATTTCCAGAGATGACGTACTTGGCAGCAAATGCTTATGACATAGCACTTGTGCACTTGTCCCCCCAGTTGTGTGTCACCGTTCTACCTATGAGGACACAAGTCCCCCCCAAGCCCCAACTTGTTTGCATGGCCTTAGTTGGAAATGATCATTACATTGTGGTCAGTGTTTGGAATATTGTACTAACTAGTGGTTGTCATCGGTTGCTCAATTTCTTATTCATTTTCTTAACTTGGCAGGTGGAATTGGATGAGAGAGCACCGTTACCTCCAATAATTGAAGGGTGGTTTGGTCAACGCTTGCCGGTTGCCTCTGGATGGTCTGAAGTGTACAGACAACGCATCATGGATTATGCTCGTCTTCAAAGTTTGAGTGGAAGCTCTTCAGTTGGTGACAAGACAATTTTTTTGGATGATTAGATGATTAGATTTCGTTGAAGCTGTGCATATTTTGTGTAAATTTCGTTCGAAATGATCATATTTTGTACCTCGTTGGGTGAGAACTTGAATATCTATTCTGTGTAAATACCTGTGAAAATGAATGAATGGAAGTGTTCACCTGCTTTAGGTTATGGAATTTTGATGTCCAAGGACTCGATTGTCTACTGTTCGACCACTAGTGGTTGAAAATTAACCTATATTTCGACCACTAGTGGCCGAAAATTAACCTATATTTCGACCAATAGTGGCCGAAAATTTAGCTATATTTCGACCAATAGTGGCCGAAAATGTGTGCAAGTTTCGGCCCCTTCAGGTCGAACAGAAAAAATTGCCTTGTGTTTTTTTTACATTTAAGTGTTCTTGAACGTTAAGATGTTTAACTTAAGACGATAGGAATACAACTTCCCACGTCACCTTGTACTTTGCCCCTGTTTTTCCACGCCGAACATAAGATGGCACGAGGGGCCAGTCAGGAATAGTCTGAAGATGGCCGAATTGACGAAGTACGCGATCCGGATGGTATGGCTCGACCACATCGAATGCACGAATACAACCGTGGTAAAATGCAACCTCGTCCCGGGGATGTGCACTCCGTAATTCCGAGTACGGCATCCAATTAACCTATACATGCACACCACTTATTATAAATGCAAACTATGGGCTCTTCAACTTAACGGATGGTACAAATTTAAACTTACGTTGTGCGCAGGCAGGTTGTCTAGTAGCTCACGAAGGCCTGAGACCCGATCGGTGGTTCCTCCACTTCGAGCTCTTTGGATCCACCTCAGTGCAAGTGGGTCACCTTGCTCATATCGAACATTATGGGTTGGCCTTGTAAATGGAAAATATTCATAGATCCACGCCTATGTGAAGAAAAAAAAATTGGTAAAGTAATACGCAGTTTTAAGATTAGATGCAAAATGTGATGCATGTACAGTATGAAAATTGGATGAACTAACCTCCAATAATGTCAAGTAGCCACAGATCTGACGCACCCCACTCCTGGATGCAAGTCCCAGCTGCCGGTACAAGTAAGCAAGAGCAGCTGCTCCCCATGCGTATTGGCCGACACGATCCACCCTCTCCAATAATCTGAGTATTTTGGTGTCTGCTCGTGTCCCACTTTTATCGGCGAAGATTGTGCATCCAAGCACAAACCATAAGTACGCACGAGCAGCACATTCACGTGTTGGCTCATCGGGACTGTGGACGTCCTGCATGAATCGACTGCGAAGCCACTCGAGCTTTACAGAGGTGCCTCGCTTGCCAAATAGAGCTGTACTTGCCTCCGCAACTGAAAGACCCAACAATCGACTCAACAATTGAGCAGGTCTCTCGGGGCCCAATCGTGATTGTGGTATGACAACCGGTAGCCCACTTACAGGCAGCCCCGTCAGACAAAACACATCGTCCAATGTGATTGTCATCTCCCCCCACGGCATGTGAAAGGTATTGGTTTCCGGCTGCCATCGCTCAACAAACGCACAGATGAGGTTTTTATTAGGGGTCTTGTAAGAAATATACCTCAGATCCGGTATACCAGCAGCTTGTCCAAGCAGATTTCTGAACTCGGGAGGGTTAGGGGGGTCGAATGTCCACGTATCCATCTTCGTGGTGTGACACCAACACTTCAACACATTCCTCTCCTCGCCCTCCCAGATGCTGTAGGCCACATGTGTCCTAAAGCTTGGGATAAGTTGTGGCTCTAGGGGTCCACCAGGGCAGGGGCCAGTCAATACGTTGGCATCGTCCGGACCCTCGTCTTCATCAGCTTCTTCTTCATCATCCTCCTGACCCTCGTTTTCAGCATATGTATGAGGAGGCTCTTCAACTTCAGGAGCAGCTGATGGCCCAGCTTCCAATGCTACATTCCACTCCAGGGGTGGAACTACAACCGGCATCTCAGTGCTTGCCTCCTCCTCCAAGAATCGACGCCTCCTATTCGAAGCAGTCGGTCTCACCCTCGTATAGCACTGGCCTCCTGTAATCAACAAATCAATTAACAACATTCAGGTAAGTTATTGAAGACATAATATGTAAAAGTTTGAAAAAATTCAACTTAAAACTGATATCCAAATTCGACCACTAAAGGCCGAAATTTTTTCCCATTTTCGGCCACGACTTTGCGAAAATTTCTCCAATTTTCGGCCACTACTTTGCGAAAGTTTATCGAATTTTCGACCACTTGCAGTCGAAATTCAACACAATTTTCGACAACTTGTGGTCGAAATATATGCAAAAATTCGACACATTGTGGTCGAAAGCTCATTTTCAGATTCGAAAAACCAGGTTCGAATTCGAGAAAGCCCATTCTCGTTCCATCCAATTTCAGCCTATTTCAACACAAATCTATACGAAATACAACCCCTAAACACTTCTAAACTTATAATGTACATAAATTTCAAGTTTTAAACCTAAAATGCCAACAATTTTATGATTTCTCAACAAAATATTTACAAACTTACCAAACAATATTTGTCTTGGAGGATTTGGTTGATTGTGAGCATGTTCTTCCCCGTCCATCTCTCGAAAACAAGTGGTCGAACTTTGGTTGAATTCTTCGACTCAATGGAGGTCGAATTTTCTGCAATTTTTGGCCTCAAATTTTCTTCCAAATTTTCGCTGAATTCGGTGGAAGAAGAAGATGAACAGTGGGGGTGGTGGGGTGTGGGATAGTTTTGGGGTGGGTTTAGTATATGTGGGTTTTTTGTATTTTTTTATAAATAAAGGGTAAGATTGGTAATATAAGGGGTGTGTTTAGAAATTTAATTGTATTAATTATTTATTTTGGGGTGTGTTTAGAATTTGGGGTGTGTTTAGGAAAGGGTGGGGTGCGGATAGCCGCGGCCAATAAAATACTTCCCACATCTTCTGACGGTGAGGGAATAATAACTAACTATATATAGAGCAATAGAAACTTTTATTTAATAAAATAAGTTAAGAAACAAAAAAGAATTTGATTAGTATTGACCCAAAAGATAGTGAAAGTTAATGACAAAAATACCCTAGAAAATAAAATAAACAATGAGAAAAAATAATAAGCGGAAAAGAATTGACAAATTGAGAAAAAAATATAAAAAGACTTTACGAAAAAGTAAATCCCTCAATTTTAAAACCCTCGTATTCACTCTCCCTCAGTCTTATCGAAACTCCGCCACCGATGTCGTCCTTCTCCGCCACCGCTAATATCCTCCCCCTCACTTCTTCCCCAGCCTCCCGCCGCCGCCGCGGTTCCTCCGAGACCCCTCTCCCTTCCCGCCTCCACTCTCCCAACTCCGCTATCCAATGTGCTTTCTCATCTCACGCCGCCTCCTCTCAAAACCCTAAACCCCCGAAATTCCCGCCTTCTGTTTTCAACTCCTTGCTTTCCCCTAAATCAATCGCTGTCTCCGCCGCATCCTGCATTCTCTTCCACATCGCCAACCCTATCTTATCCGGCAGCGACAATATCTTTAATTTCGGCGGCGGCGGCGGTGGTGGTGGTGGAGGAGGAGGAGGAGGAGGAAATGGCGGAGGAGAAGGTGGCGGTTTCTGGAACATTTTCTCACTCGCCGCTGTTGCTAAGGATGATGATCCCCAGCAAGATTGGGATTCCCATGGATTGCCCGCCAACATCGTGGTTCAGCTGAACAAGCTTAGTGGCTTCAAGAAATACAAAGTCTCCGAAATTCTATTCTTTGATCGGAGGCGTGGCTCGACTGTTGGCGCAGAGGATTCCTTCTTCGAGATGGTGTCTCTTCGGCCTGGCGGGATTTACACCAAGGCGCAGCTTCAGAAGGAGCTCGAAACCCTAGCCACCTGTGGGATGTTCGAAAAAGTTGATATGGAGAGCAAGACGAATCCAGATGGGACCATAAATATTTCCATTCCGTTCCTCGAATCGACCTGGCAATCTGCTGATAGATTCAGGTGTATTAATGTGGGGCTGATGCCACAGTCAAAACCTATCGAAATGGATCCTGATATGACAGAGAAGGAGAGATTGGAGTATTACAGGAGTCAAGAGAAGGATTACAGGAGGAGGATTGATAGAGCAAGACCATGTTTGCTTCCAATGACTGTGCAAAGGGAGATATTGGATATGTTGAGGGACCATGGCAGTGTGAGTGCCAGATTATTGCAGAAGATTAGGGATAGGGTGCAGCAGTGGTATCATGAGAATGGTTATGCTTGTGCACAAGTTGTGAATTTTGGAAATTTGAATACCAAAGAGGTGGTTTGTGAAGTGGTGGAGGGTGATATCACGCAGCTGGTGATTCAATTCCAGGATAAGCTTGGGAATATCTGTGAGGGGAATACTCAGTTCCCTGTGATCAAAAGAGAACTGCCAAAGCAGGTGAGTTTGACTGAGTTGCTATACTCTATTGTGACAATATTTGACTACTTCTTTATGAAGTGAAAATCTTACTAAGAATAATACATCTATTAGCTGTTATGCTTATGCAACAGATAATGGTAGTAATTACTTTTTTGATTTTGTTCTGGTTGTGTTAAATGGTAAGTCATTATGTAAAGGCATATCACTCTTTAGGAATTAGAGAACCCATTGAGGGGGGCCTCGGCCTGGGAAGCCATAATGACATGTGTAGTCTTAGATTTCCTTCACTTATATTCCTGTGTGGAAACTATGGAAGTAAGTTTAATAATTATGACAATTGTTATCTGCCATTCTTGTAAATGTGGTAGAATAATGTATTATTTTTGATCAAATATTTAAAATGTATGTGCCCTGCTTTGTTTAACTCTCTTTGTGTGATTAAATGTGTTTCTTATCTTGTGTAATACATCAGTTATGTTTGTTTTCCATTGTTTATGAATACGACTGAGTTCATTGAGTTCATGCTATTGTTTATTTAAACAGCTTCGCCAAGGACTAGTTTTTAATATAGAGGCTGGGAAGCAAGCACTGAGAAACATAAATTCATTGGCTCTTTTCTCAAACATTGAGGTAAATCCACGTGCTGATGAAAAGAATGAGGGGGGGATTATTGTTGAAATCAAGCTCAAGGAACAGGAACAGAAGTCTGCTGAAGTTAGTACAGAGTGGACTATTGTCCCAGGTCGCGGGGGCCGTCCAACACTGGTAAATAACATAAACTTTGGAATGTTATATTTCACTTGCCTTGTTCAGTTTTCTCATTAAGTGTTTTGATTGTCAAAATGCTGCTCAGGCTTCAATCCAACCGGGTGGAACTGTTTCTTTTGAGCATCGAAATATTAAAGGTTTGAATAGGTCACTTCTTGGCTCAGTGACCACTAGCAACTTCCTCAATCCCCAGGTAATATAACTTTGACCCTGCCTAGAGCTTTTCTTTTTTTATTCTTTCTCCCAATTGAAGTGCTGATCATTTTCATATTTTCATGACTACATGTACAGGATGATCTTTCATTCAAGCTAGAGTATGTCCACCCATATGTTGATGGTGTGTATAATCCTCGCAATCGTACCTTCCGCACTAGCTGCTTTAACAGTAGAAAGCTGAGTCCTGTTTTCACTGGTGGACCTGGAATAGAAGAAGTTCCCCCTATATGGGTTGACAGAGCAGGACTTAAAGCAAATATCACAGAGGTAAGCATTTCTCCTTATAATGCATTAGATAATTGTAATGCATTTTTTATTAAAACACAAGTACAATTAATTGATGTAGGTGTATTTTTAAGTGTAGGAAATGTGTGTTAATATGTAAGAATGCCATTCTTGTTATCTCTCCAATGATTGTTCTCTCTTTTCTTTTTATGCTTTTCTATTTCCTTTCTTTATTTTCAATTTTAGATGTATTTTTTATTTTGACTTGTTTGACATGTAAAAATTAATTGTTCATTTATATTAATTGTTTGTCAAATCTATTTTAATGTCTTTTCTTATGTAATTAACCAAAAAAATACAAAGATTTGGAGTAAATATTAATTTATTCTTTTTTATTATTAATTACATTTTAATGTGAATTGAAAATTTTTAATGTCATAATAATTCAATATACAATTTTGCTAAAAATATCCAACCAATAAATAATTAATTTGAATTGATATAAATAATAGAATAAGAATTAGTGGATAATGGGACCCACATGTAATGATTGTATTTGTGTTAAATTGATGTAGATGTGTGTTTTTAAAAAGTAGATGTTTTAAATTAGTTTGGTGGCATGTAAGCCCCACATAAAAATGGTATGCTAAAAATATTCTAATGTGAATGCTCTTATATTATTTTCTATTTATACTTTATAACCAAATTTAATTGTATGTAGTTACTAATTACTGATTTAAAGAAAGTGGTAGATTGGACAGATAAATGTATGCAGTACGAACTAAACGTTCATGAGTCATTATGACTGAGAATGAAACTGATGAATTTCATGCAGAACTTCACACGGCAAAGCAAATTTACATATGGACTTGTGATGGAGGAGATAACAACACGTGATGAAAGTAGTCACATTTCTGCAAATGGTCAAAGGGTGTTGCCAAGTGGTGGAGTGAGTGCAGATGGGCCTCCCACAACACTCAGCGGTACTGGAGTTGATCGTATGGCATTTTTGCAGGCAAATATCACTCGAGACAACACAAAATTTGTAAATGGAGCTATAGTTGGTGAGAGAAATGTGTTTCAGGTATGATGCAGGCTTTCTTGTCAATCTTCTAACAATTTATTCCTTTAATTGAGATTCAGGTTGAATTTTCTTAGCCCTTTTTTTGGTCTAACATGTGAACATTAATTTTTGCTGAGACTTTTTCCCACCCCTTCTGGAACAAAGAGTATACAAACTAGCATATGATTTCTAAAGTTATCCATCCATGTTGAAATGTTTCTAGTTAAAACTTTTTTCCACCTCCTTCTGGAACAAAGAAAATACTTACTAGCTTAGGATTTCTAAATTTGTCCATGTGCTAATGTTTTAATTTTTTTTTAAAATTCCCACCCTCTTCTGAATAAAGAAAAAACTAACTAGCAAACGATTATTAATGTTTTCTGTGTAGAAATGTTTTGAATTCTAATTTTGTTTCTTCAGTTTTCTTTCTCCTGCATTTATGATATGACTGATTGATAGAGGTGGTGCAAATTGTGTGACTTAAAGACATCTTTTCATTTGTGTGAAATCTTAGATTTCTTTCTAAAAAAAGAACTAATAGAAAATTTGATTTTTCCATTTCACCTTATTCTTGTCAGTCTTGTTTAATCGTGGACCAAAATGTATGTTGTGTCTGTTTCTATTGTTTTAAACTCTACTTTGTTAAATTAGCAATTGTTGCTGAATCTTTGTCTCTTTTATATTTATTATCTGTAATTAATGTTACCACACTGAAAGCCTTTGCTTTTGTTTTCTAATGTTATGCAGCTTGATCAAGGACTTGGAGTTGGTAGCAAGTTTCCATTCTTTAATCGCCACCAATTAACCCTCACCCGATTTCTCCAATTAAAGAATGTAGAGGAAGGTGCTGGGAAGCCACCACCTCCTGTGTTAGTCCTCCATGGCCGTTATGGTGGTTGTGTTGGAGATCTTCCCAGTTATGATGCATTTACGTTAGGTGGGCCTTATTCTGTTCGGGGTTATAATATGGGAGAGTTGGGAGCTGCAAGAAATATCCTCGAGGTATGACATCTGACTCGTTCCTATGCTTCATGAATTAGTGTATTCTCTGGAACTGCACATGTTTGTTCTGCACCTGACATATTGCTAATATATCATATTTCTGTAAAGATGTTGACTTGCATATTTAAGGGTACTTCCAAAATTATTTGACCTAATTTTTTCTATTTCTTAGACGTTACAAACTTTAGAGGGGATATTAATTTCAACTCAAAAGGTGTTCTTGTAATCACAAACATAGAGTTTTTACATAAAATAGATTAAAAATCAAGGGTATTTTTTGTAGTTTAGCTTCCGTTATTCTCAGCAAAGTTACAGTTGGTGCTTATATATTGATGTTTGTTATATTGTCTTTAGTTGGCTACTGAGCTGCGGATACCGGTGAAAAATACACATGCTTATGTGTTTGCAGAGCATGGGAACGATCTTGGTAGTTCAAAGGATGTGAAAGGGAACCCAACAGAGGTGTACAGGAGAATGGGTCAAGGATCCTCATACGGTGTTGGGGCCAAGTTAGGATTAGTGCGTGTCGAATATGCTGTCGATCACAACTCTGGAACTGGTGCCGTATTCTTCCGGTTTGGAGAGAGATTCTAAAAGGAACAAACTCTCTTGGAGCTCATGAGGATTTTGCAAATTTTGAAAGGAGATTTAGCTGCTCTTTTATCCTTATTCACCCTTTCTATATTGTATTAGAGTGACTTTTCTTTCTTTTAATTATTTTTTTCCTGGGCTCTTTCACACCGTGTCTTCTCATGTTAACATTGAGTTGCATCGAGTAAATGGCATTCGAATAATGGAAAATTCCCGCATAAATTAGACTAATTTATGAGATTGATTCTTGTGTACAAGTTTCCTTAGTTGATGATGAACGACAATTTTTTTCCCCTTTAATTTAATACTTAACAACATATTTGTTCATATTCATAATCATATCTTCTCTCCTAATTTTGTAAAAGCTGGGTTATTAGATCCTTATATTGTAAAAAGTATTTACTCAGAGGTCTCTATAATATCAACAATTAATCTATATTCTTTCAGTTGGTATATTTGTTTTTAGTAAAAGATCGTGGAGGGAAATTAAATTGAACAATAGTATGCAAAAGAAAGGGTTGAATCTCTTTGCAGAGATTCCTCAAACCAACAAATAGAATAGTGGCTGAAGGGCTATTAAGATCCTAATTCTATACATGATTCACCTGACTCTTTTCAACTTAGTAATCAGATGCAATTGTAAAAAAAAAAAAGAATTCTTTAACATCAATCTGTAATTTCAAGAATTCAAGAAACACTTACAAACCCAATTCCTTTTTTAATTGGGCAAGGGCTGCTTCAATCTCATCTATATTATCATTAATGCTACTCTCTTTCTCAGCATCCTTTTGATAATTACTTGCACTCCCCTTCATTCCATAAGGTTCGTAGCCTTTTGAATACCTCGATTCCTCATTGTTTTCAACTTCATTTGCATCCGTAATGTTGAGCTCTTTCTCCAAGAACTCAACAAACTCTTCTCCAATTTCCTAAGTGAGGCAGCACAACAAACCATTTAGAGAAAAGAATGAAAGAAGATTGCAACTAATATTGTCATAAAAAGCATCTCACCGACAATTCTTCCCATAAGCTCTTTGGCTTTCCTTGAGTAGCAGCACTTGCTTCCCAGTTGCGAAATTCTTCCTGAAGATCTCTGAAGAAGTCCTCTGCAGCAAGAAGAAAATAGCTTCAGCATCTTAGAATTTAATTTTAGTTTCTAGAGAAGCAAATGCATAGCATGTAAGATGATTCAACATTGAGAAAAGGATATTATGGGACAGTGAGCAAGGAGGATATAACAACCTATCGTTATTTGGGCATCCCTCAAAAGGTTACCTGCATCATTGAGGGGTTACTATAAGAATATACAAACGAAAAACTTTAACTCTTCTATAAGGGCAGTGTTGTATACTGCTGAATGAGGCTGCAATTCATTTTAAAGAGTATAGCAGAACTAAAAAACATTTGTAGCTTTAGATAACATCAAGCAACTAATACTATGCAATGGAAGGGCCAACAGTACAAGGAGTAGTGAAATGTTTTGTGCCAACATGTACTCATAGTTGAATTGGAATATCCTAAATTGAACACCTGTTTCTAACATATTTAAGCAATGATAGAATATTTACCAATGAGATATTAGATTTTAGACAGGGCCAAAATCATGCATTTGCTCACCAACAATCAACTAAAATTAGCGATAACTTTTTGGGCCAAAATCATGCATTTGCTTAGGTTGGTTGGAGAACCAAACTGAGAGCAAGACCACTAATGTACATAAATACATAATGTTTATAAATAATTTCATGTGTTCATATTATACCTGCCTTAATAAGACGTGCAATCAATAGGAAGGCAAGTGAAACCAGCTGTACTTAAACCTTACATACTAAAAAGCTTTTATGCACTTCTATTTGCATATCCTACTTGAACTATTTCGCCCTGAAGTAGGTGGTAATTTTATTTGTCTGTCTGGCATATATGTGGATGAAAGTTATGTTTTGAATGCAAGATAAATTCAAATAAGGAAACTGCTTTTTTTCATCTTCTACTCAAAAAATCATATAATTCTCTCTTCCAATGCCAACTATAAAATATTCGAGCAACTATAGTTGTCTGATATGATGTATAGAAATTTTTCTAAGTTTCAGGTCACAATACTGTAATAGCTACATATTAGCCATCAGTGCAGTTTATGGTAGAATGGATATTGCCACTATCTTGTTTACCCGGGTATGGTTTTAATATTTTTCCAGTAAGTAATGCTTGAGTATCATGCATAACTAAATAGCTGATAATAGTAACCACTATAATAAAATAACATGAAATATGCCCACCTCATATTTTTATGCCTCTTCTCAAATGACCAAACAACAGTTTAACTCAATTAATCCTAATTTTTCCATGCCTATTTTGTGGACTGCGGTGCGTAAATAACTGCACTGTTTACATACACACACAAGACAAACCACATCATTTGGAATAGCTTATTCAGTTTCCAAATGAAGTGAGTAAAAAAAATAAAAATTGTATGGAGTCAGACGTAAACAGTTGAACTCATCCAGTTTTTTATAACCATTATATATGCCTCACAAATTATCTGGTTATTATTACATTTGAAATTGTACTCTGCTCTAGTGTGGAAGCATCACTGACTTTAAACTCATCTATCTTCAAATGGTTTTCAATTGGCTTTTCATGGTACATGTACATTAAGCAACCATCACTTTGTCAACCAACACAGCATGTTCTTCTGGAGTGATAACCATATCACTGAAATATACTGAATTGCTGGTGATGGACATGATAGATCTAGGAACGGTTAAAATATAGATGTGAAGTTCTGAAGTTAAGCATAAGTGAGTTTCATAGTATATTAGGAGAGGGGAATTTTGGAATCAAATTTCTACTGAGATTTAGCCTTAGCAACATACATCTAATAATAACTGCTGTAGCAATATGTTTTCACACTGACTAACCTTTAAACTTCACTAGTGACTCAATTATTAGGATATATGTCAGCATCACAAATATGAAGCATGTTCTTAAGAAAGACAACTGACCACAAAGCTCCAGACACAAAAAAACACATAATTTCTTGAATAAAATTAAGACGTCAAAAAAATGCACTTGAATGCATTTTACTAGAAGCATTTTCCTTTATTTCTATAACCAGAGATAAACTATACCAATAAACATACAGACAACTGAGGGTTTTAGAAGAAGAAAGACTTTACCAAATCCATAGAATCCTTCTTCTTCAGATTCTCTAGTCTTTGTCTGGAATCCTCCAGTTGAAGAATATTCCTGCTTTCCAGCATCATATCTACCTCTGGACTTAGAGGTCAGCAATGTATTATATGCATGCTTAATCCTCATAAATTTTTCCTGAGCGCCAGCCTGTATGCAAAACAGAAACTATTCACCGCGCTCAAATAACAAAGGCATTATACAATGATGCAGATTCTTGGATATCAGACATGCAATTAAGAACAAGCAAAATGCGACAAGAATATTGGTTTGGTACAACCTAACCCAACACTGATGAAAATATTCTTATCAAGGCATTGCTCAAGCAAGCATGCACTTACACAACTGCATGTGGCAATTTATAAATCCCAAGGAGGGATCTAATGGGATAAAGGAAACGTGTAGCTGACCAAGAGGACAACCTACAATAAAGCAATTTCAAAATAAAAGACATTCTACAACCTATGCAGCTTGATTGCAAATGCAAAGTCGCATGACTCTAAAATGAATATTGGATTGAAGTTAATACATTAAATCACCATTCACCTGACATAAGAAAATGGATGACAAGGATAGAAAACCTAAAGAGTAATGCCAACCGATAATTTTAACAAAGTCTGGAGTACAAGAAATCAACATGGCAGTGCCAGGCAGCATCTTCTTTAAAACTCGTTCAAATTTTTCTGGGTCATCTACATTAGACAGCATTTTATGCTTTCACTGCTGCACCAGCTGCTCTTAACATTATTTTTCCCACAATTTGTATGAATATTTGTGACCGTACTTGATCCTTCAAACAATCAAACTCGATTAATTTCATACATCCTTGACCATGGGTAAACTACAATGACAATATGTTATTGTTTGTAACGATAAAGAAAGGATACAGTTTCTCTAGACCTACCAAAGTCTTGATCTTTGCTTCGCATATAGTTTTGTCAATCATATCTGATGTAAATATATATCATATACTTATCAAGAACTAACACAACAAGAAACCGAATTCAAAACATAAAAAAAGAAGAAGAATTGAAGTAAGGAAGAGATGAATGATAGTATTAGTCTTAGACAATAGAAACAATACCTCCTTGTTCACATCTGGGTGATACTTTAGAGCAAGTCTTCGATAAGCCCTCTTGATTTCTTTGGTTGAAGCTGATGGAGACACCTCCAAAACTTCGTACGGCGACTCCCTCCCACTCGCTCTAACCTTAACACCTCCGAAATTTCCTATCCTTTTCTTTTTGCAATGGTAATAATTTCTTCCAAAACTGCGCAAATAGGCCTCTGATGTGCACACGTAGTGTTCGATGTTATGCCCATACCCGATTCGGCAAAAGAAAGAGGGCGAAGTCGATTTCAGTAAAGGAAAGGGAAACGGGATAAAGCAGAGGACTGATTGTGATGTCAAAGAATGGGCAAATCCATGCATGTTCTTGAATTCATATGGGATTGTGATGGAGATGAGAAATTGGGAAAAATCTACGGATTTGTTGTCTGAAAAAGTTAACGGTTGGAATTCGTTTATACTTGCAGCGAATTCCCAATTTGCCACTTTTTTTTAGGCTAATTACACTATTCTTACCAAACTATTCCCAGTTAATTTTGAAAATCTTCCTAAACAGTGGAAATATTGAGACGTTGTAATCTCAGGTCGAGAGATGAATGCAACTACAAAGATACCCTTCTAATTTCAGATAATCACAGTTTTGGGATTTTTTGAAGAGTTAAATAAAGGGCGTGGCTATCCGCACCCCACACAATACTAAACACACCCCATTAAAATAAATATAAATAAAATGACATATCAAAAGACAATTATACCCTTACTAATAAAATTATAATAAATATTAAATAAAACATAATTTAATTCTTAAAACACCCCACCTTTAAATATTACTATACACACCTCATTTTATACACAAAACACATATAACTTGTTTTTCTTCTCTCCTTCCTACACATCATCTTCTCTCCAACACATCTCCATTACTGTAAGAAAAAACTTCAAAAAAAGTTGAAATCTTGGAAAGAAGACATTATGGAGCATGATAGAGTACAAGAGGTTGGCAATGTAAGTTTCTATACTTAGTTTTATGGTTTCGTTTCACAGTTTTGTGATGAAAAAAAATTTCTTTTTCAAAAATCTCGAAAACACGATCATAAAGTACATGCCGAAAATTTTGTTAAATTTCGACCACTAGTGGTCGAAACTCAAGTGTATTTTCAACCATTAGTGGTCGAAATTTTTAGTATAACTCGGCTTCTAGTAGTCGAAAGTTATACATTTTTTCGACTAATAGGTGTCGAATTTAGGATCAATCTTCACAAAGTGGTTTTTGAACAGTTTTTTTCCGACTATAAGTGTCGAACAAACGTACTTTATTTATTCCTTGTTCTTGAATTTATTTAATTTAATTGTATTCATCTATTATTTTTATAGGAAGACAATTCACTTGAAACTCAATTGAGCATTTACTACGAGGTGGGAAATTCGAATGTCATCAGGCCCATGTACGAGTATATAGACTTTTCTCATGAGTTTCGAACTGATGAGTTATTTGATACTCGGGAAGACATGGTGAATTGGGCATATAGAGTTGGAACTCGTTTAAATATGGTTGTGTTGGTTAGGAGATCGGACAATGGTGAAAGTGGTCGCCGAGCTCGTGTATTTTTGGGTTGTGAACGAGGTGGCAAGTATCGTCCGACAAAGAAAAAACTTGCACAAGTCCCTTCCATTGAATCCGGAAAAAAGACTAAGGAACGGTCTACAAACACTAAGAAGTGTGAGTGTCCTTTTATGTTGAAAGGACTGCAAGTCAATGAGCAAGAACAATGGGCCTTGATGGTAGTGTGTGGATCGCACAATCACCCAATGGGTCGCCATTTGGTAGGCCACTCATTTGCAGGTAGATTAACTCCTTCTGAAGATGCACTTGTGCGTGATCTTTTCATGAATAACACAAGGCCAAAAGACATCTTGAGCACACTTAACTTGTCTTCTGTTGGGAATCAGTCGACTATGAAAACCATCTATAATGCTCGGCAAAAGCACAGAGTTGTTGAGCATGGTGGTCGAACCCAAATGCAATACTTGCTGGAGAAGTTGACGTTGCTACTACTTGGACAGGAGATGCAAGCAAACTGATAGGGTTACTGACCTTTTTTATGCTCATCCCACAAACGTTGAGTTGTTGAGTGCGTTTCCGAATGTAGTCTTGGTGGTATGACACAGCACTTCAACACATTCCTCTCTTCGCTCTCCCAAATGTTGTAGGCCACATGTGTCTTAAAGCTTAGGATAAGATGTGGCTCTAGGGGTCCACCAGGACAGGGCAATCAATACATCGTCTTCCTCCTGACCCTCATCCTCATCTGCTTCTTCTTCATCTTCCTCCTGAGCCTCGTGTTCTGCATAAAATTGTGTAGGATCTTCAACTTCAGGAGCAACTGATGACCCAGCTTCCAATGGTACATTCAACTCTAGTGGTGGAACTACAACCAGCATCTCAGTGGTTGCCTCCTCCTCGAAGGCTCGACGTCTTCTATTCGAAGCAGTCGGTCTCACCCTCGAGTAGTACTTCCCTTCTACCAATCAACAAAGGAATTCGGAACATCCAAATAAGTTATTGAACATATAATATGTAAAAGTTGAACACTATCACATTAAACTGAAATCAAACTTTCGACTACTACTTGTCGAAAGTAAGTGTAACATTCGTCAACTACTGTAAACACTTTCGGCCTACAGTGGTCGAAAATTGCACAAACTTTCGACACCTAGTGACCGAAAGTTCGGCTAACTTTCGACACCTTGTTGTCGAAAGTTTAGCCAATTTTCGAAATGTAACGACCGAAAGTTCTGCTAACTTTCGACACCTTGTGGTCGAAAGTTTAGAGAATTTTCGAAAAACCAGGTTCGATCACATTCGACGAACCCAATTCTGTTTCCATCCATTTGAAGCCTATTTCAACACAAATCAAGCCTCATTCAACCCCCAAACACTTCTAAACTTATATAATACAAAAATTTCAAGTTTTAAACCTAATATAGGAACAATGTTATGCATTATTCAATCAAAAATTTAGCAACTTACCAAACAATATTTGTCTCAATGGAATATCATGTTGATCTTCACCGTCCATAGTTCTCGATAACAAGTGGTCGAATTTTTGTTCAATTTGAGTGGTCGAATTTTTGGCCAAAACACGATCGATCGATCGATGAAGAAGAAGGTGAAGGAGGTTGAGAGGGAGAGTTAGAAATTCAATTTGAAGAAGATGAGGGTTTGGGTGGGGTGTGTTATGTTTTTGGGGTGCATTTATTATATATAGTTTTTATATACGCACTAATATATTTTTGATAGATAAAGGGTAAAATTCTCAATTTAAGGGGTGTGTTTAGAAATGGGATAGCGGCATGAAATACCCATTTGAAGATAAAAAATATTTATTTTACCCAGTGATATAAAAAATATCATCTATTACCCAATTTATAACTTAATATCACCAAATACCTCCCATTTGAATAAATTAGACTGCAAACTTTGGCATTTAATGCATATAATAACTGTCCCCCACCCCTCCACCCACCCAACCCCCCCCAAACAGCCACGTGTAAATAAATAAAAAAAACTGGAATTAAATTTTAAAAAACGGGCTTCACTTCACCCTTCTCGTTCACCCTCTTTTTCTCCTCTTCTTTTTTTTTTTCAGTAACTGAGTTCATGTTTTACTTTGTTTATATGTAGTTCATGATTATTTGTATGTTGAAATATATTTTGGATTAAGAATTTTAGGTTTTCATTTTGTGAATTTAGGAAATTTAGAGAAGCCTGTCGTGAAACCCTGAAAAATATAGGGTATCACGAGAGGTTGTTGCGTTGCACGAAAGGTTGAAGCTTTCGGGAAACCCTAAAGATATAGGGTTTCCCGAAAGATTCAGAAAGGTTTCGGGAAACCCTATTTTTATAGGGTTGCACGAAAGGTTGAAGCTTTCGGGAAACCCTCAAAATATAGGGTTTCCCGAAACCTTCAGAAAGGTTTCGTGAAAGGTTGCACGAACACTTCAACCTTTCGTGAAAAGTTTCGTGAAAGGTTAGCAATATAAAGTATTTATATATGATGCATACATTATATACATTATATACACATGCATACATTATATACATTCGTGAAAAGTTTCGTGAAAGGTTTCGTGAAAAAAATGCATACATTATATACACATGCATATGTATATATAACAAATTACTTAATACTATATATATTATAGGAATTGATGTGGAAAATTAAAAACGAATTTAATATTTAGGGTTTCGTGAAAGGTTGCACGAACACTTTCTTAAGGTTTCGGGAAATGGTAAAAATATAGGGTTTCACGAAACCTTAAGAAAGTGTTCGTGAAACTCTATATTTTTAGGGTTTCCCGAATGCATTCAAGCTCTCGTGCAACCCTAAAAATATAGGGTTTCACGAAACCTTCATAAGGTTTCGTGAAACACTATATTTTTGGGTTTCCCGAATGCTGTCAAGCTCTCGTGCAACGTACAAATCTTTCGGGAAACCCAATATTTTTCAGGGTTTCACGAAAGATTATGTGAAATTCTAAATTTCCTAAACCAAAATATATTTCTAACATACAAACAATATATTTCTAACATACAAAAAATATAAATATATTTTCTAACATACAATCATGAACATAAACAGCAAAAAACATGAACTCAAGGAAATAAAATACTAACTATAACATAAACAAAAGAAAACATGAACTCAGAAAAATAAAAGATATTTTTAACAATTCAAACCATAAACCCTAAAATATACCATTAATATAAAATTTGGAGTAGATCAAAATTTAATGAATCTTGTAAAATAAAAACCAAAATAAAATGTGAAATCAAAAGCAAAATATAATGTGAAATAAAATCCAAGTTGTAAAACAAACAGTAAAATAAAATGTAAAATAAAATTCAGTAAATAAAACGAAAGAAAAGTAAAAAATAAAAAGTTATCAATGATTGATTATAGAAAAGTAAAATAAAAACTTATCAATCATTGATTGTCAGTAAAATTGAAAAGTGGGTATTTGGATACATATTGTTATATAATTGGGTATATTGAAACCATTTACTATATTGATGGGTAAAATAATCAATTTTTTATATGGAAATGGGTATTTGGGCCCATTTCCTCTTTAGGGGGGAAGTTTCATTATATTAAATCTTTAATATGGGGTGTGTTTAGTATTGTGTGGGTTGCGGATAGCCGCACCCTAAAATAAATGAAGAAGGTAAATTGTTCATCTCCGGCGAGGGTATAAAGGTAATTTGAGCAAAACACAATGAAGAAGCACTATTCAGATCTGCGGAGTGCCCCAAGTTGGGTTCGATGCAGCAGAACATTCCTTTAGCTATTTATTCATTTTACGTAAAGCTCCTCCATTTATGCGCCAAAAATGGAGCCTCAAAATTAGGCAAATCACTGCACGCTCGTTCTATACTCCACGGCTTCACACCTTCGCTCCAATTTGCTTCCAAACTCATTGACTTCTACGCGCAGTGCAGAGATTTGGCGGCTGCTCGGAAGCTGTTCGACGAAATTCCCAAGTCAAGCGTTCGCGGCTGGGTTGCTGTGATAGGATCCTGTGCTCGCTATGGCTATTACAAGGAGGCCATGTCCCTGTTTGATGAAATGCAGAAACAAGGGTTTAAACATGACAGGTTTGTTCTCCCTAGTGTTCTTAAAGCATGTGGACAGCTCTCTGATAGGAGAACGGGACAGGTTCTACATGCTGTCGTTCTGCGAAATGAGTTTCAATCTGATGCTTTCGTTATGTGTGCTTTGGTTGATATGTACTCGAAATGTGGGGTGCTTGAAAGGGCGAAGAGAGTCTTCAATGTCATGCCGGATGTAGATTTGGTGGCTTTAAATACTATGGTTTCAGGGTATGTTCAAAATGGATTTGTTGAACAGGCTTTAGGTTTGGTCGAGAGAATGAAATCATTGGGTGTGAAACCTGATATCGTGACATGGAACTCGTTAATCGCAGGGTTTTCACAAGCAAATGATGAAATGATGATTCGGAAAATTTTCAAGATTATGGAAACCAATGGAGTTAAGCCGGATGTAGTATCCTGGACATCAGTGATTTCTGGTTTAGTACATAACTGTAGGAGCAGAGAGGCGTATAGTGCTTTTCGGGTAATGATACAATCTGGGGTGTTTCCAACAGCATCAACAATCAGTGGTCTATTACCTGCATCTGCTAGTTTTGCGGATCTGAGGCGTGGCAAGGAGGTTCATGGCTATTCGGTGGTAATGGGGTTCGAAGAGGATGTATTTGTGAGGACCGCACTAATAGACATGTATGCCAAATGTGGGTTAATTTCTGAAGCGATGTCATTGTTCCGAGATATGCCTGAAAGGACTAATGTAACTTGGACCTCCATGATATTTGGCTATGCAAATCATGGATACTGCAGAGAAGCAATTGAGCTTTTTAATCAGATGATAAAACTGGAGGAAAGAAAACTGAACTACCTGACTTTCATTGCAGCTCTTACTGCTTGTGCTCATGCTGGGATGGTTGATCTTGGTGAGAGTTTGTTCCATTTAATGCAGGAAAAGTATGAAATTGTACCAAGATTAGAGCATTATGCATGTATGGTAGATCTATTGGGAAAAGCAGGGAAGATTGTTGAGGCTTATGGTCTCATTCAGGGAATGCCTGTTGAGCCGGATGTGTTTGTATGGGGAGCATTTTTAGGGGCATGTAGGCAGCATAATCGTGTGGACCTTGCAGAGATAGCTGCACAATGGTTGGCCAGGCTTGAACCAAAGTGTTCGAGTAGTAGTGTGACCTTGTCAGGCTTATATGCCGGCAACGGTAGATGGGAAAATGCTACAGAGGTGAAGAAGATAATGAAGAAAAAGAAATTAACAAGTTTCTCTGGCCGTAGTTGGATAGAAGTTGCATGATTGATGCTACCATCTTCATTTTTCTGTAAGTTTTGATGATGTCTTGCTTTCCTTTCTAATACATGTCACCAGGGAAAAAATTGGTTAGACAAGTGGTCTTAGCTCCCATTCTGGAAAAAGCTCAGGTGACATTTTTGCAGCTGGGTAACAGTTAAGTGAATTTACTACTTCAATAATTGACAGTAGCTAGCGAAATAGGATGCTCTGAGACAATTATAGTTTAATCTTACCATTCAAAAAGCTGAATAGGGAATGAAGTGATTGTTTGCGACTAGGCTTAAAAGTTGAATCTCATTAATCGAATTAGATCTCTTATCTTATTCTTCTGTGTGTATATATATATATATATATTAGGCATGAAAGTGGACATTTTCAGCAAGTATTCATCATTGTATGAGTTCTTATTTCCTTTGCTGTTGTTATTTCCATCAACTTGAATATTGATCACCCAATAAACGAGATGTGGTTTAAGGAAACAATGGCTATTATCCAGAGAGCAGGCAATGATTTGATTCCAAAATTTTGACATCTACTTGTAAGCAGTCTCTCATAAGTTATAATAATGTTCCCAAGATTGTGGGAATTTGAAGATGAAACTCACATGCCAACATGTCATGGAGGAGGGCTTGGAAGATGAAATCTTGAAAATTTTGCTAAAATCAATGATAGTTTGCAGGATGTTTACATCCATGCATTAATGACTCAAACAAAACAATATGTAGTAATTTATTTGATATGACTGAAACATCTCACAATTGACTCACTACCACATAGATAGTTCTTGCATCTGTGAATAAAGACAAAACATAAGGAACAAGTAAGTTTGTAGGACTCAGGCGCAGCAAAGACCAGATCTACGCATCAGCACTTGCAGATCAGCAGATTGTTGTGCAAAAGCAGTCAATCCCGCTGCAGCTCCCACTAATCCCACCATCATAAAAACGGCAGACTTCATCACAAAGATCTGGACATAGTGCAGGATAATGGGATGGATACTGGCATGTCTTTGCATTTACCACCATGGTGCCCATCTCTGCAGGTCACAAAGTTTGGAAAAGTTGAAGAAATACCAAGTAAGATTCTGTAACATGTTTGTTTGTTTACATTGCATATGTTTTTCATGCATTTAACATATGGTCTCCACTTAGTTTACATGGATTCTTCCGTTGTTTCAATGGATTTTTACTATATATGGCTATGGTAAATAATGTGAATCACAAGTTTAATTCATGTAAAACAATGGATGCATGATTATGCATGAAATCTTGATTTTACAAGTACCAAGACCATTACCTGTGGCAGCGAAGAGAATAACACATAAAGCCAGAATCAAATAGGTGGAGCTCTTCATCGAGATGTGTGTGTGTGTGTGTGAGTGAGAGAGAGAGAGAGAGAGGAGCTAATGCATCAATGCTTCTTGTAGAAGTGCTTACTTATACTTGTTTTCTTGCATGCACCATCATTTGTTTATTAGTTCTCTTCCCTTTAAGCATTACCTCGAACCAACCTTTGGGTTTCTATGTATGCAAGTCAACTTACCCAGTCTACTATCAAATTTATCCACTTGCAGCCATGGAAATGCCAACCAAGACAGTCACAGAGACCGAGATGCCCAAGTAGTAATTCATTATCTGTATAGTGTAACGTTGACAAATTCCTGCATGTGAGAGAGATGGAGAGATTAACTGGAAGGGCCCACGTGATTTTCCTAGTATGCAACAATGTAAACTAGGTTTAAAGGTCTGAGTTGCACAGGTTGAGTAGTTCAAGGTTGTGGCCTGTGCTCGTTGCCTTGTTTATACTACGGGCATATCTAAATACGAGTGTTGGTGATCGATCGGGGGAGGCGCCTAACTGGTTGGTGGGCAATCAGGCCGCACACCAGGTTCAACTTCTAGAATAGATGTCAATCACTGAGAGTCCCTAAATAAGCAGGATTGTAACCCAACAAAAGTATAATACAAGGATTGAACGTGACTTGTTTATATTATAGTTTTTGCAACTAAACTTGAGCTTGGTTTGTTATAACCTAATAACATTATTAAATGACTCTAATTTGATTTAGTTTGGTAACATATAATTTTATAATTTTTAAAGTGAAATAAATATATAATTCTCTGTCTGATTTTATTATAATTGTATTATCTTAAATTAACTGTTTTATCTCAACATTCATCTAAGGTGAAATGTATGTTGCATCAATCATTCTTGATATTTAGTCAAATTATTGAAGAAATCATGTGGTTTGTGATAATTACAATTAGAATCTTTTAACGACTAAATTTTAATATAATAATTAATACCCTTAACACAAAAGATAATTGAATGGTGTGATGAACAAGAAATCAGTATGTTTGAACTAAATTACTCATAGGATTCAATAGAAATACCATAGGGGTTCTTTATTATTCATAGATTTGAGGCTTGATTATAGGTTTGTTCAATAATGTGTCTAAACATCAAGATGATAAATCTAATTCACCTTTATACTTATTATTATCTGTAGTTTGACTTTTATTAGTTATTATAATTACAGTTTTTATATGTTTTATCATGTAATTTAATAATTAAATACAATATAGTTTGATTAATAAATTCAAATAGTTGAAAGTTAAAACGTGCCATATTCCTAACATAATATAATTTTCAGGTGTTATGACTATTTAATTTCCTTTTGATTTTCATATATGTTAACAAGAGAAAATTAAAGTTTCTCAAATAAATTTCACCTATTTTAAACACATGTTTAACTAAAATCATTCTGTTTTGATTAACTAAAGTGTGGAAAACGACATTTCAATTACCCATCTCTGTTTAAGCATTTCCCTGCTTTGATCTTTTAGGTATGTAAATATTCAAATTTTAAAATTAAAATAGATTTAAAAAATATATTTAATTTCAAGGGTCTTTGAGATGTCTCATAAGTTTTTTGGCATGTGTAATAGTCCTATCACTACATATCAAAAGATGGGAAATCTACAGAAATATCACATCAGTATTTCTAAGCTAGAGGCCAGCTTTGAATTCACCAGGAAAATTAAATACGAAGTCTCAATTGTAAGCCTGTAAACGTAACATTTCATATTAACTTTTTGACTATGACTACTAAATTAAATTAGTATTAATCACAAAAGAATTCACCCTCCCCAGCTGATTAAAATAGAATACTAGGCCAAGTGGTTCATCCACTATTTATAAAATCACAAAATCACACCATATCCATATGTATTTGTACAAGTTTACCATCACTCAAGATAACAAAAGTTAACTGAAATACTCAACCATTGTTCCCATACGAGGTCTATGTTCCAGTTCCAGTTCCAGTAAGAAAGCAAAGAGACAAAAGTACATTAATGTAAGCTACCTCGATAACGATTCTATTTGTCACATTTGCTGCACTTTTCTTGCTCAAAGGAGCTGCCTTTTCGAATATGTACATGCAACAATACCATGGAGCAGCATACTATATTTTGGATTCCACTGGTAGCCTGCCCCTTGCCAGCAAATCTTAGTGTAACTAATGAAAATGGAGAGCTTCATCGTAATATAAAAGGACGAGTAATAGCAGGCAAGCACAAAAAATAATAAAAGATAGTTTCAAGTTAATAAGTCGGCCCCTTTTAGCATTGTCTTCAAAAAGGAAAATGACTTCATTTCTAGATAATGCAGGGACTATTGCAGAACTTTTTATAACAGCACACTTCGACTGGTCAAAAAGGGAACTCTGTAAAGTCGTTTTTTTGTCCAGAAACATGAATATTACTAGACAAATACAACAGATTAAAGACATACTGATAACTTGTCGCGTGAAGGTGAGACTGGTTTGACAGTACGCTTTCACTTCAGTGCACCAGAACTGAGTAACTGATGCAGCCAATACGCGTAAAATCTTCCTCCTTACTGTGATTGCCAACAAATACATAATTGACTTTGTATTCTGTAATAATCTGACACATCTGATGTGATAAATCAGAGCTCTCTGTACTTGAATCATAATTGAAGCTTCGCTAAATCTTGAATACATGCTATAAAATCAAACGCACTAATCAGGATGTCACGTTATATTCTTAAACGATACAAAAGAAAGAGATATATAAGAAGATTGGTTTATCAACAACTCAGGAGAAGAGGCTATTTCCCAGAATTAATTGACCTTCAGTTCTCGACACAGCATTGACTTAGCATTTGGAAGTTCAGAAACAGACGTTGAAGACACCTGAAATTGTCAAGGCAGGGATTCTAATGATTTCATGCTCAAATCTGTGTGAGCTAATTTGTAAAATTAGTTACTTCTGCAAATTTACTACAGCACATGTAAACAAAACCTGAAATAACTCAGATTTCCACTTCCAATTTTCCTAAAGCACTTTTGCACATGCAAGTGCAAAAATCTCTTTTCTTGAACCTAATATACTTTATGAAGAGGATGTCAATTTCTTTAAGATAATCCCATGATTAAAAGGATGGCCTGAGAATAAAATCCTAGCATTCTATCATTCTCACAAAATTTGAATTTTCATGCATGTTTGTGTTAGAAATATAAGCAAGGGAACCCTAACTTAACCCAAAACCATGGTCAAAGGTAAAGGATTGACTCCCACATATACCCTTCCACACTTACATGTGGGATATCATAACAATCCAATCCCCTTTTAAACCGGATGTCCATGAACGGCACACTCTGGGTGGCAACCCACATGACAAGGCCCACTTCCCGAGTGATAACCCCCACTTGGGCCCACATCCGGGGTGGCAACCCCTGGGCCCACCATCAGGTAGCCCCTTTCCGTAGCCCGCCAGACCAAATTGTTAGGAATATAAGTTAGGGAGCCCTAACTTAACCCAAAACCATGGTCAAAGGTAAATGGTTGACTCCCACTTATATACTCTTCCAATTTTCATGCGGAACCAATGTGGGATATCGTAACAGTTTGCCTCATGTATCCTTCTTAGTTCTTACCAGTATTAAGGTGAAAAAAATGTGAACAATAAAGACAAAGAACACAACAACAATGGTTAACATGGAAAAGTCTAGACAAACTATACATATGTATCAGAGTAAATAACTACAGAGCCAAAAGGTCTCCCCCACCCCACCCCCCACACACAATTAGTGATCCTAAAAAACAGCAGATGACCAAAGTTTGTTAACATGAAATACATTACAATGTCACATAACATTCTCAAGCAGTCAAATTGATCTGAATGTTAGCACAAGTCAAAACCAGACATCAGAAATACAAGCTTTTCAAACAAGAGAAAAATACATCAAAACACGTTTTTATAGTCAATTTCATGTATGTACTTAGAATCAGATCAGGAAGGATATCCCCTCTTGACTATTTATACCCTTATTTTATAACTGATGAAGAACAAGGAAAAAAAAAAAGAACTAAATTGGAATAGCAGTGAAGCTTAATGCAAAAGATTCAGAAAAAGGAGTTAATAAGCCACGAGTTGCAAAGGAAAACATTGTAATCCATCACAGGAAGGCTGCAATTAATGATAGTTGAATATATTATATTTTAGCACGACAGTAACCAGAATGTGAAACATAACATAAAGCAACCAGAAGAAGTTTGACTTCACTTAAGATGTCTGCCTGGATAAAAAGGAGTGACTAATATGGCAAGCAAATCCCCATGAAGGAAAAGGTATGCAATTCTAGTACAGAAAAGGAATATGTAGCCTATCAATGCAGATACACTAGCTACATTTACAAGGTTTCTTATAGTATGAGGTCATACAGAAACATGCCTTCAAGAGTATAGTTGAAATTATGATACGATTGATTGAAAGCAAAAATACTTCATAAAAATAAACATGAATGAGGTTTAAATCACCAATAATGTCATTGCTTTTAATGCTACTTTACAATACAAATTTGGAATTTTTCTGTGAAGGTTCTGTACTTTCAGTCATTTACATGTATTCTTCATTTTTCCCTTATTGCAATGTAACAATCTTGACTTTGCCTCCATCAAAATTCAAAGATCAAATTATAACACTTTAGTAGTATCAATTATATTAACATAAGACAGACATTTCAAAGAATTTAGTAAATAAACTACAACTTGAAAAATCAACTTGTAAATTAAGACAAGTATTATTCACTATCTAAAAGACAATATAATTTCCAACACAAAAATAACAGCTGAGGTTCACAAGCCACATTCCAAACGCAATAAATCCACCAGATCCTGTATAACCAATTATGAATCAGCAAAAGAAAATCACAAACAGCAATCTGGACAATTACAAATACAGTATTAGCAATAATCAAAGGGTGAATTCACAACGTTTCACAAGAAAATACCTCACCTTTATTTCCATTCCCAGCATTGCTCCGGTTAACACTTATTGTTGTTCTGAGTGACCTGATGTGGATAGCCATTGTACTTATTTCCAGACCAATCTCTTTGTTGCTGCACCATACTACTATACTGCTGCTGATAATGATGAGAATGAGCAGCTTCGTACCCATGAAATCCATGTCCATGTGTGGCCATCCCCATCATCTGCATGGGCATAATCTGCGGTGGTGGAGGATATGGCATCGGAATTGGCATTCCCACATGATTGTTCCCACCACTTCCATTACCAACACTACTGTGACTTCCATTAGGAATCCCATTCCCATGGCTGGGACCGGCGCTGGATGACTCATTGAAACTCTGCGGCGGCAATGGCGTCGAAGCAAACAAATGATCGGACGGTGAGGGACCCTCGTTGGACAGCCCCTGCATCCTCTTAACATAGAGCCTATACTTCTGCAAGTGGCTCGCAACATTTTCCCGGGTCAAACCCTCAACATTCATCAGCTGCATAATCGTCTTGGGCACAGCGTTCTTCAGCCCTAAATGCGCCACCACATCGACGAACCGCTTGTGCAGCTGCGGGGTCCAAACGAGGCGCGGCCGCTTCAGCGTCTTCGCCGCCGCCGACTGGTCGTCCGTACAATTATCGACGGCCGGATCATCGGCAGGGTCCGTCCTCCGGCTCTTCTTGGGGTCGGATCCTTCCTCGAGGTCGGCCTCCACCATCACGTGATCTTCGACGTGAGCAGTGAAGGGCTTGAAATTGGAATCGGTGGCGAAGGAGCCAACGCGGAGGGAAGAGAGGGTAGTCTGAGAGGCGCGAGTGACGTCAATCAGTGTCCGGGTGGGCTCCGGCGAAATTCTGAAGGCGGAGGCCAAATCCGGCGGGATCAGAGACTGAGACAAGGGCGTGAGATCATCGACGGAGGGTAGGCCGACCTCCCACTCAGAGACGCCATCGTCCATCTTCACTTCCTCGCCCATGGAATTTAAACACTGGGAAAACGGAATCAAATGAAATGAAATCACATCACATGCTAGAGATAATTTGGTGGGGATATTGGATTGAAGAGAGAGAGAGAGAGATAGAGAGAGAGAGAAAGGAGGGGTAGGCGGTGGAATATAAAAATAAGTAGAAGTAAGGGGGTGGAAAAAGTGCAAGTTGAGAATCCAAAAGAGGTGCCACGCTGGAACCAGATATTTATTGAATCCTCCAAATATCTCACCACATTCATTCTTCAACTACCCTTTTCCAACACTGCACTATACATATTTCATTTTACATTTATACCCTCAACTATTACTTCATACATCTCTTCCTTTTCAACTCGCTTTCTTAAATGCATTCTAACTTTTTGATTTACAACTTTTGTCATAAATAAATCGTAATTGTGATTGATTTGTCCTAACTTCAATCTTCTTCTTTTTCGATACCGATTGGAATTCTCCGACGTCGATTGGAATTTTCCGGTCAAAAAGACCTGCAAAACAAAGAACACCGGGGGTTTTTCCCGGTTAAGAGACTCCGACGCTCAAGTCAGTAATCTGGGAAAAACGTTGCTATTGCTCTTTTGCTTAGTAATTGTTGTATGTGATATTCCGTATGTGAAATAGAAAGATAAGGGTTATAAATACTCCCTGAAAAACGTGGCAGTTAGGATTTCTTCTAAAAAAGTGGGAAGTGGGCGAGATTCTCGCGGTCGTGGTGGTTGCTCCAAATTTGAATTAGTTCGTTCTTGATCCAGTTCGACATTTCAGCTGCAAATCTGATCAGTTCGCTCGTGTCTCTTTATAATGCACGAACTATCTTGTTCGCATTCAAGTCTTATTAGTTCGCATCTTTACAGAGTAGTTCGAATATGGTCAGTTCGATCGAATGTGATCAGTTCGACCACATCAGTGATTTTTATGGTCCTTAATCTTTTTAGTGAGCTTAGTATATTTATATAGTTGTTAATCTGTATTTACATTTCAAATGACCAAATTTTTACTTCTTTCTTTCTTTTTCCTTTTTGTCTCTCATCTACCTAAAATATCATAAATCACATTCTTAAATTAGAGTAGGTATCTTGTGAATCAGGTGCATGGATCTTAGATCCATACATTCGGGTCGGGGGACCGCATCTTTTTTTTTTTCGCACATGATTTTTGAAAAAAAACACATATCAATAGGTTATGTTAGACATACCTTTAAGTTATGTTAAACATATCAGTTCTGCCCATATTTCATGTCTTGTATTTTTTTGGCTTGATTTTTGAATTTTGGCACATACCACTACGTTATGTTAGACATATTTTTACGTTGTGTTGGACATACCTTTATGTATACTTAGACATACTTTTGTATGTGTTAGACATACATTTGTATATAGTTAAACATATCTTTATATATGTTAGACATATCTTTGTATATAGTTAGATCTACCTACATATGGTTGGTCTATCTTTACACAAAGGTTGGTTTAACTATACACAAAGGTTGGTTTATTGGAGAGAATTTTGGGTGAGCTTCAGCGTGCAAGCACGTTTTGGGCGCGTGAACAGGGCGACCTTGTTGCACGGATCCCAACCGGTGCATAAAAGTTTTTGTCCTTAAATTATCATTTTAAATATTTTTAAAATAATTGTGAATCACAAACTGGTAAACAAAACTTTAATTCTAGGAATCTTTAATTGATCTTGAGTAATTTTTTATTTATCAATCCCGAATTAATAATGGACAATATTTAGGGTCCTAGATTAACAACAATCCAAAACAAAATCATCCTAAGATTAGGGAGGACAAAATTGACCCAACCCGTGGGTACCCGACCTGACCCGTGGTGTTTGGGGCGGGGCGGGGCGGACTCGCCCCGTGCATAAAACGGGGTGGGGCGGGACTGGGTACCCATAGCGCCCCGTCCCGCCTAATACTAATATTAATAATATATATATATTGTGATAATTAAATTTATATATATTAATCTCAATTAATGTATATATTATAATAATTAAGTGTATATGTGTATATATAAAAGTAATTGAGGATCATATTTTAATTAATTAAGTAAAAATTAAAATGATAACATTACATGTAAAATAATGTTTTTAATTTGTTTTGAGTGTGTAAAATAGTAAAATTAAATATAACTTCAAATAATTATTCAAATTATTTAGTTAATGATTTAATTAGGTGTTTTTCAAATTATTCATATTAAAATTACAATTTATTATTTATTTATTTTTAATTTTTTTATAAAAACGGGGCGGGGCGGGGCGGGGAGAGGCACGGGGCAACAATTACCGACCCGTGACGGGTCACGGGGCGAGACAGGGCGACGGGTAGTAGACGCGGGACGGGCCTAGGTAGTTAACTACCCTGCCTTGACCTGCCTACCTAAGATCATATTTAGTTAGTTATTGTACTGAAAAGAAAGACATGGTCTCCTTAATTATTCAACAAAAAGGTTAGAAGTGGAGATTCAGATGCCAACCAGGATGACTGACACTACAGAGTACCCTTTTATTCGTCCAAGTGATCCTCCTTTTCTGCCACGTTTTCAGATGATGGTTATATATATTCACTGAAAAAGGCAATCATGGTTATAATAGTGCTTATATACCATCATCATCCATAAATGGGAATATAATTAGAATAAGAACACCATCACAATTACATGACGATATACATCATTTTTATGCGCATGATCATCATACATTGATTTGAAGAACAATGCCACTTAATCACACTCTACCAACTGGGGAAAGAGGAGGGAATGCAGCATATTTTGCTGAAACCTCAACCTGTGCTTGGTTGAAGATTTTCGACATGTTATTTTCCGACGCCAGTATTTCTTGAAATGTGTTTGGTGATGATGAGACGAATGATGTTTGACTATGCAGGGCTGCTACACCGATGGAGAAAGCTTGTACCTGTTTCAGCGATGAATTGAACTCAACAGAGAAGATCCCATCCTCAAATGCTGACAACATCATCCAAATTGCTCGTTCTTCTTCAGCTTCTTCCTGTTCAGAGCAAACATATCGATATCAGATTATACGGATCAGCATTCGTGCTTCGTATTGAGCATGGCAGCATGTAGAGTACCTGCGAGAAAAGCTTCAAGAAAGTCGTTTGGGATTTCACTGAATTCGATTGTTGACTTAGTTGTTTGTCATTGGTAAGAGTTCGTATTTGACAGCCAAGATCCCACCCTCCACAATCACACGATCCACCATTTCTCCATCTTTCAATCAATGGTGAAGGTTCGCCTTTTCTAGGCACTCCATGATGACCTCCGGCAAGAATAACTGTTGTGCTAAAAAGGTCGCCATTTGCACGTTCACTCCCTTGCTCATCCTCTGAATTTGAGCAGTGTGGAACACTAGAAGTACCCCTCTGTGTTGGCATCCTTTCAGGGAATCTTACGATGATAGCAGCAAGCTCATCACCTGGATATGAATCTGATGTCTGATCTACGTCTCTCATACTCACAGATGACAAAACAAACTCCCTTGTCACATATCCTTTTCCAGTTGAATCACTGTTCAGAACGTCGGAAACCGTCATCTGTGCAATGACATTTGGCATATAACCATGATTCTTATCTTTGCTTCCTTGATTTCTCCTTTGACCACCATTTTTTTTCTTTGTTTTGCTGAATGACAAGAATGTATAAATCCAGCTGCGCGTAGTTTTGTTGGAGCTTAATTCTTTAACAGTGGCTGCTAAAATATCGCTGCAACTGTCAACTGTAAATGTGAATAAGGGAAGACCATTCTTCACAGCTACTTGGAGGAGAGCTTGCACTGACAGTGCTCCATGCTTCACTTGTAATGTTCCTTCTATTTGTCCCGCAGATGATTCTAAGGTCCTACCTGTTGTCGATGGATTTCTCTCAGATGATCTAGCAACGCCGTGAGAGTCAACACCCCTTGGCTTCAATATTGGATCAAGTAACCTTCTCAATGGACTAGATCTGGCTCTGGTGGTACCCTTCGATTTGTCACTAGACATTATCTTTGAATCAGGGCTATTTTCAGAAATCAGATTTGGAGGAGCTGATGGGTTTGGGTTAACACTCTTGCCAAGTTTACCCATGGCAAAGCTGAATCGTCGAGTTGGTGAGGGATTTCTAACCTTAGTGGACTCTGGTATCCCCATTTTCATCTGAAAATTCTTGTTTACAGCTAACTTGACTGGCTTTGAGCCTGAGTTCTCCTCCAAATTCTTTATTCCAGATGAACTACTTGATACACTTTCACTAAATTGCATTGTCTGTTCTTTACTAGATGGACAGTTGAGACTCCTGATTTCTTTGGTAAAGGATTTCTCTACCTGCGAGTCCTTGGTCTTGATGCGTTCGCTGGAAACAGAGTAGAAACGAGTATGATCAGGTCTTGACTTTGTACGGCAGGCCTTCTCACGACATCCTCCATAGAAGGTGTACCTATTTTCTTCCAGAGTTCTATCATTATCTAATGTAACATGTGTACTTCCAGGATCATTTCTTGACTCGGGCACTGCTGTTTTGTGACTTTTGGATGAATCACGATCGATAAAAGCAGTACTAGAAACCTGCACTTTGGCTTTTGAAGCTTCCCCTTTCCGACTCATTTCACTCCTTTTTGAAGCAGATATGATGCCTTCTGTTTCCAAAGGCTTCGTTCTTGTCCCAGTGACGTCCTGTAGACCTCGGCCTTTGCTTTTGCTATCTGTTAGTCCATTCACAGTGTCCACACCAGAACATTGAGATGCTTTCAATGAACTACGATGCACCTTCGAGAGATCAACAGAATCATTTTTGCAGTCTAAAAACTCTCTTCCACTTCCTGCAACAGGTTTGGCACCACTGGAACAAGCTTCAGTTGGAGGAGAAGGATACTTTATTTTCTGTCTGCGGTGGGGCCAATTATTGTCGCTGCTAGAATAGGATGATGACCCTTTGGAAGAGACAGCAGTGCTATTACTAGAAGTAGGTGAATGCTCACTGTTGACACCGACAATGTCATTAGCGTTATGTTGCCAATTCTGGAGAAGGCGCCAATCAAGAACTCCGACGTTGAAAGGTTTATCCTGGGGGGTTTCTCCTCTCTCCAAATAACTAGGCAAACATGACATGTACATAATGAGCTCTCCACTTTCTCGTGACTTCCTTTCAACCTGTTCCTTCTGATGAAACCCATTAGATTTTTCGCCATTTATTACAACCTTCGGATGAAGATCATCATACGTTCTCTCACACTCGTCAAAGTTCAGTATGGATCCCAATTTCTTCCTCTGTTCTGAATGAAAGTCCATATTGCTGGCATAATGCATTATGCATAGCTTAGTTAAAGATACAATATCTCAGAAGCTATATTTTACCTAGACTTATGGATAACAAAAACTTATCAAACCAATTGCATTTTCTAGCAAGAAATGGAAAACCTCAATGGTTGAATGAAACAAAGAGAAACATATATCAGCAAGGAGCATTATACACATATATGTATGTGTCAAAACTCTCTAGATCTCAGATGATTGAGCTAGCAAAGGCAAAGGCAACACAATCATAACTTAAATACATTGGTTCGTTTGTAACCAACACTTACGCTTAAGGATATACATGTGAATAACTTTCGACATAATTTGAAAATGCAAACAGAAGCATATCTATCATACCAGTTCGATAGCATTCGTTCCTTGGCTGTTGAAGCATTACAGGACAAGCAGCTCCAGAAAGCTTCTCTTCAATGGAAGAGCAAACTGATTCACGTTGCTTATCTTCTTTCTTACCACAAGCATACACTATCTACCTACATATAATCACAGAGATCAAAACATTATTAACATTACAATGAATGGGATAAGACAAAATTGTAAGCCTCAAATTTGCACATTGCCAAATAATGTATACTCAAAACAGCAAGAAAACAGCTTTGGACTTACAGAAAAGGATGAATCAAATTCAAATTGAGAAGCCTGTGGTCCTAAAATACTCACAAGTGTAAATGTTGAAGATAAGGTGAATCACGAGTCTTCTTCAAAGATGGCCTTGTTGTAAAAGACAGGAATTCAAATACAGCCCAACAATCACAAATTTCAAAACAGTTGACCCCTCCTTCATTGCTTCAGATAAAACAAAACTAAAGATGAAAATTAAGTGCAAAGGAAAAGCATTTAAAAGAGCACATCCTTCCTTTAATCAGCTCAAAAGCACACCCTTTACTTCTCCCACGCAGAAAAAGGAAAGAAAAGAAAAATCTGCAATTTGCATCTAACACACTTGCTAAACTCAAATTGCTTGAAAATGCAGGAATCTTGAATGTTCAATACTTAATCAAAACGTAGCGTGAAAAGGAGAAGAAAGCCCACCAAACAGAAACAGATTAAACATCCCAAATCACAACCTCTCTCTCACTCAACGCTGAAATCGAACAAGAACCCAAGTCGCAGAAATGAGGAAACGGTGGGATTCACACACCTCGAGAAATGAAAACTAAAAGCGTGTCGGTGGAAAAGGAAAACAGGTCTAGAGAGAGAAAGGGGTGGAATCCGATGATGAATCAAGAGAATCAAGAACAACGACTTTCAAACCCGAATTAAAAGCAGCAGAATGTAGGGAATAATAGCGAGAAAAGGGCGTTGGATAAGAGAGTGCTTTCTGCGAGAAGAAGATCCAACGGCTGAAAATGGAGGAGTAATAAGCGGGAGGTGAAGGCTCCGATGTGGGCCCACATCAAGAGTGTAGCTTTCTCTCTTGGGATGATGAGTGCGTGTGTGTTTTTGCAGAAAGGCTTTTTCTCCAAATCAAGATTTCTCTCTTTCTTAGCCAATAATTTCAACTCACAGCTGCACCTTTGTTTCTTTATTTCAATCCAGCAATTAACTCACTCATTGCCTCTATTGTTTAATTCACATCAACTTGTTTCTTCATTATGTTCTTTATGCATAAAATGAAAAGTTGCACTTGATGTGTGTTTTACACACAACATTGTGTTCTATTCAGTTGAAAATTTAATCAAGAGCCCCACAAAGATGTAATATTATCTCATTTCAGATGAAGATGTAGAGAATTTGGTGGTTAATTTAAGATTTTCAAGCATTTTATGTTTTTATGTTGTACCTACTAGATTTATTTTCAAATAAATTATATGCATGTAATTTGAATACAGAAACTACAAGACAGAACATCAACATCTTTATTGGCTAAGCTTGTACAATGTACATAAAATAAGCTTACCATTTTGTATAACAACAATTTGGTTATAAAATACTAAAAATAAGAAATTAATAATTGTGCTTCATAGGAGTCTGACAAAGACTGAAATTTTTTTCTGTTGTGGGTTGTTTTTCTTGAATTAATGGATAGAGTGTTTGAATTAAGGAGGTGGGATTTGTCCAATTTAATAATTTTATTGTCTTTATCTGATACTTGATTTTCCTTTTGTTTCACTCTATTCCATTTCCAACAGCTACATTAAATGAGGGCGGTGGCCGTTGAGGGTAACGGGCCCTAATATTTTGTGTGAATAACAGCATTAACTACAACTATTATATTTCTTTCCAAATTAAAAATTACAACTATTGTATTTTAAATACTTTTTACCTATCATAATTCATATGACAACAAGAGAAATGTATTTTTAATATGATTTATGGATCATAACGTGTAACATGTGGAAGAAAAAATAGAATAGCCCAATTTTCCTTCTATACATAAGAACTGTAGATAAAATGCTTGCATAACTAAAACTGTGAGGCTTATTTTTATCTTTTAACATCACGGTTTTAAACATAAACAGGAGTTGACCAGAATAGAACAAAGCTTTTAAATTGTTCTTTTTTCCTTTTAAAAAAGTAATTGTTCATTCGTCAGAATAAATTGTTTAATCAAAGCCTTTAAATTGTTTGTTCTCCAGTTTTTTCCGTAGAAAGTGATTTTATTGAACTAAAATTGCCTATAAGAAAAAGCACCACAGATACGAAATGACAACACTAAGAGAGTATTTGGCTAAACTATTTAAAAGACATATATAAGCTATTACATCTTGAACGATTTTATGAGTGCTTAGGCAAGCTTCTAGGTTCCTTATAAACAAAGATCTATTTTTTATAAATTCCTTCAGGTTCATTGGAATTGGATTCTCTATTCCAATATCGTGTTTCATCTTATATTTTATTGTTTTAATTAAATGACAAGTGTACATTAGTGATATCATCTTTTACATGTGTCGTGTGGGGGATTATATTGGAACACTAGATGAAACACGGTTTGGAATAGAGGATCTTCATTGGGGTCGATTTGGATAGGTGGATTTGAGGAGGAATTTAAAATTCATGGAATAAATCCACCGGTAGTGTTTGGATGGATGTGGATTTGAAATCCATGATTATCATTTTGAGCTAATTTTGGAGTCATACAAATCCACTCCAACTTTAGAGGATTTGAAATCCACTCATTTTATAAAATTTAAATTTCAAATCACTCTATTCAAAGAGAACCTTAGATTTAATCATTTAAATTAGGGCAAAGGTTCAAAAATGCACCTAACGTTTGGGTTGAGGTGCAAATTTACGCCTATCCTTTTTTCAGAGCAAATAATACACAAATTTCATCTTTTTTGGAGCACTTTACCACTAAATTGACAGATTTGCTTATCAATTAACGGTTGTTATGAAAAATCTTATTTTAGATGGTTTTTTTTTTTTTTGGGGTTGCTAGTAGTTATCCCTATTCTATTATTTGTAGTCACATAATCTCTAATTAAAAATTAGACATATAAGTTATAACTAAATATTGCACAATTTTGTTATTTTTTTATGAATATATATATATAACACTATATAAGTATGGATGTTTTGTCCATTTTTTGTAATGTCAAATTTAACCCCATGATTAAATTTAATTGATGTGAAATGGAGTCTTATTTAAATAAAACTCTTTATTAAGAGTAGTAATATAATTTAATGTTTACTTATTTTTTTAAAATCCTTTACTTTTACAACTCTTCTGGAATATATTTTTACATGAATTGATTATTTTTCTTCTATAACATTTTAAATTTGAGACTAAAATTAGTTTCATATTGATATATATTTAAAGAGTTTTTCAATGGTATAAAAGCTTATGAAAAAAAAGTTATACTATGAATTAATATTTTTATTAAAGTATTGTACTATTAGAAGTTAGGGATAATTTCAATTTTGGTTTTATATGTAACATAACTTCCATTTTTATCTTAGGTTTATTAAGTATTCATTTTCAATTTTGGTCCTCTATGTTTTCATATTTTTCAATTTCAGTCATTTTTTTGTCTAAATTTTCAAAACTGCTGACGTAGATACCAAAATTGAAGACAAAATATAGTTATCTTTTATATAATAATCAGTAAGTTTGAATTACCAAAATTGAAAGGAAATAAAATTAAATAATCATGGAGATTAGACTTTGGTTCAAATAATCTATCAAACTAAAATTATTCTTCTATAATATCCAAAATTTGAAACTAAAATTAGTTTCATATTAATATATATTTAAAGAGTTTTTCAATGATATATTAAAAGCTTATGGAAAAAAAGTTATACTATAAATTTAATATTTTTATTAAAGTATTGTACTATTAGAAGTTAGGGATAATTTCAATATGGTTTTATATGTAAGACAATTTCCATTTTTTGTACAATTAAATATTCGTTTTTCAATTTTGGTCCTCTATGTTTTAATTTTTTTCAATTTTAGTCATTTTTTGTCTAAATTTTCAGAACTGCTGACGTAGCTATCAAAATTGGAGGTAAAATATAATTATCTTTATGTAAGATTCAGTAAGTTTGAATCACCAAAATCAAGAGGAAATAAAATTAAATAACCATGGAGATTTATTTGTAAGACATAGAGACTTTGGTTTAAATAATTTATCAAACTAAAATTAAGTATTAAAGGTACCTGAACTTTTGAATTTCATAATATCATCACCAACCTTTGCGAGTGATACTAATAGGCAACCAAATGTTGTAGACGGTGGAAAATTCCCCTGAAGATATTTATTTCGAAGGGTATTTTCATCTTTTAAAAGTATTGGGGTAGAGACTATAAGTTTGAAAAATTTATAGAACTCACAATATTTCTTATTATACTTTAAATTCTCAAAATCATGTTTTCAATTCGAAAATAAACAAGAGAAATCGAGCCATTTGGTTACGATTTAGAGGGAATTTGGTTTCCAACTTGAGGGACAGTTATGAAGTTTTTCGACGACTATGATGGGGATTATTTGATGTTATTGGTGTGTTTTTTGTCATATTTTTATGAAAAGTTAATGAATTGATGTATCGTTGAATATTACCCGAAAACATAGGAATTGAGACGAAAATGAGAGTTTTGAGGGTTTTTTGTTAGGGGTGATGTGAGAGTCATCAGCGAGAACCAAATATAATTGAGAAATTAATTAATTAAAAGACAAAAATATATACCCTCAAGAATAAGCATCTTCGGGAAAATATTCCACTGTATTGGTCTAATAATCTATACTATATTTAAAATAGGAAAAGTTTGACATATTTACTATTTGCCACTCAATTGTAAAACTGGACATAATTACTGATTTACCATTGACCAATAGAAAAATTGTGGAAAAAAAAAACTAAAAAACTTTTGAGAATCTTATAAAACAAGTTTCGTATATATTTTAAATATAATAAGTAGTCTTTTAATTTAATATAGGGGTAAAATGAAATAAAGGAAATTATTTTGGATGGTATTATTATATAATTATGTCTTAGTGATATAATTAAAAAATCTGAAAATAAAGAAATTTAAACATTGTCAAAAATTTAAAATTTTGAAAATTATTCTATAATTTTAATATATAAATGTGAAAAATAGGTCTAAAAGCTAAATTTCATTTTATGAAAGGCTGTAAAATGTTTAAAAGTTTAAAAGCTATTATAAAATTATTAAAAATAATAATTAAATCTGAAAGTAAAACTAATAATAATCTAATAATGTTGTGAGGTTAATCTAAAAAAAATCCACAAATAACATTTAAAAATAAATTCAAACATATATGCAATACTAATTGTGTAAGATATAACTATAAGAAAAAATATTTTAAAATGGTTTCAAAATTCTAAAAAAAATATTGTTTTAAATGTAAAATGAATTTGAAACCTAATTTTTTCAAATATAAACTAAGTTTTTGAATAAAGACTGTGTTTGTAAAATAAATTCATCTAAAAAAATGTAGAAAATTATTTACAAATTATTAAATATAATTCTCAAATATAAAGGAACAAAAATATGAATAGAACATATATATTAACAAATATAATTAATCACTTATAATTAAGGCACACAAACACATAACTATTATTATTGTTGTTTTTGTTATTGTCGTCGTTGTTGTTGTCGTCGTCGTCATCATCATCATTAAAAAAATATGGATTTTTTACAAATCTCAAAATAATAAGATCTCATGAATAATATTTTAATATAATAAATTTATTATATTATTAATAATCGTATTTGTCATAATAAATAATAAACTGCGCATCGCGCGGGTATACTACTAGTTTTGTGTAAAAGGGTTATAGTTTGGGGTGATTTTTGTTATTTACCTTATTTTTCTGTAATAACAAATTATAAATTCACATGTATGAAAAGAGTTCAAGAAAAATGGTTAGATTTGAATTTTCATTAATTTTTTGCTTGATTCGAAAATTCTTTAAAATAAAAAAATTGAATATTCAAGTAATTAAAGAATTACTAAATAAACTTTACCTTGTATACTAAATTTTCAGTCATACCATTATATGTCAAATAATCTATATATTTTTATCTTTATTTCTTTCATTTCAAATTGTAATTTTTGTAAACTTTTTATCTTTACAACTATAAATATTATAAAATCATCATTTAACGTTTAAAATTATTAAATTACCATTAAAAAGTATAAATATAATTTCAAGTTTTTCTAATTAATTCTATTTTAATAAACATAAACGTTGAAAGAAATATGAAAACCAAGATTTTAAATTTTGTGAGGCTTACGGAAAGAATTAATTTGCCGTGAATTTTGTATGTTTTGGTTAAAATTTGGTTTTCAACTTGACTTAGGTACTTGAACTTTGAAACTTTATAATATTACCACAAAACTTTATGAATGATACTTATAATAGAACGTCAAATGCTGCCGGCGGTAGAAAATTCCCCTGTATATGTTTATCATGAAGGATATTTTAATCTTTAAAAAGTATTCGGGTGGAGGTTGTGATTTTGCAAAGTTCATAAAAAGGAAAACTATCAATTTTCGTCTTGTAAATTAGGCTCTTTCCAGTTCTGGTGCATCAAGTTTACACTTTTCAATTTTAGTCCTTTAACTATTGATGTAACACCCCGTTTTCAAGAAAATTTGCATTGCATATTTCACAAAATTTCTTTTACCTTTTACCTAAAAATGATTTGAAATGAACTCTTATGTTATTTAAAGTTATGATTTGCGCATTATGTTGTACTTGATGATTTTTACGTATTTTGTGATCTAATGTTTCTTTCGAGATCTTAAAGTATTTTACAGGATTGCTTACGGAGGAAACCGAGTTTGATCTCAACTCACTTGACAATCATGGATGAAAGTAAAAAGATAAGATATAGATAAGTTTAAATGAGGAAAAATGATACTAGGTTTTTTATGCAAAGATTATTCGTTTGTGTCGTAAATGCTTTTATTTTATTAATTTTAATCATGATCTCCATATATGATTCTATGTGATAAAATAATTTACATAAAATGTACTTAGTAAATACTTGTGTATGAATTATGTTATTGTAGTAAATTATTATTATTATTATTAATGTTAATCTTATATATTTATATATGTATATGTGTGTAATATATAATATGTATAAGTTTACATATCATGTGTACATTTATTACTTATCTAAAACACATACATGTATATTATTTATTTTATGAGTGTAATAGATAAGGTTTTGGATCAAATTTGGAGAGATAAGTCAAATTGTTAGCCTTTTCTTACACTTACATGTGTAAGCTATACATCTATGAAAAGAAGAGGAAATCTTCTTCCTCCCTAAAAATCTTATCTTCTCTTTGCAAAGAAACGGGAAGAAGTTCTTGCAGCTTGAAAATCAATAGGAGGGTAAAGATTTAATTGCTTCCAATTTCTTTTTCCCCAAATTGAGATGTATGTATATGTATATGGGTGCAAGTGTATATGTATTTAAATTGTGTGCTGTGGTTTGGAAAGGGGAAAAGTGGGGAAGAAAAGGGAAAGCAAGGAGGAAGAAGGGGGAGATGGGAGAAAGGTAGAAGAGGCGCCACCGCGTCGGGCGGCGCCATGCGAGGGCAGGGTGTGCAGCACCGCCGCCGCCGGCGCTGCTGTGCAGGTGTGTGTGCGTGTGTTCGGGTTGTGCGAAGTGTGTGTTTTGGATGTGTTTTGTGTGCGTGTGTGCTGGTGTTGTTGGGGGAGGCGCCGCCGCGTCGGGCGACGCCGAGCAAAGGCAGGGGAGGGCAGCGCCGCGAAGGGCACTGCCGTGCTGTGCGCTGCGATGGGGCGGCGGCGGCGGCGGCGACCTGCTGCATATCGAGAGGAAGGGGGTGTGTGTGTGTATTGTGCTGTGTGTAAGTGTGTGGGCGCCGCCGTGAGTGGCGGCGCCGTGTGTTGTGGTGGCCGACGACGGGTCTGTCGCCGGCAGGAGAGGGCGCAGGCGACGGTGGCGGAGGGGCTGAGCAGCGACGGGTTTTGGGGGTTTGGGGCAAGGATTAATTTTTGTAAATTCATGTTTTCCAAGGACTTAATTGCAATTTTCTATTTTTGCTTAATTATTATACAATTCATTATCTTTTGCTTAATTGCTTTTCAGTCCCTGCAAATTCTATTAATTTGAATTCAACCCCTGAAATTAGTTTAAGTTGCAGTTTAACCCCCAAAACTTTACAAGATTTTTAATATGATCCCAGGCTTTATAGAAACAGCAGAATCACCCCTAAACTTTGCTACAATTATAAATTGAACCCAATACTGTACTGGATATTATTTTATAACCCAAACCTTTATATTTTATGTGTCTTTTTAGGACTAAAATTTCTAGTTCAAATATCTAAAGCTTAAGTTATGAGTATGTTGATTTCTTTTAAATGCTAATCATGTTTAAATGATTCTTATATGATAATGTTATCATCAAAATTTTATATATGAGTCTAATATATGTATATTTTGTATGATGTATGATTAATATAAATATTTTGATAATGTGTATGGAATCATGTTAATGGATTAGCTTACGACCTGTATTTCTATTTTGAATTGATTACATGATAATTAAAGATTTATATAAATTTATGTACATTGGTTATTGTTTCGCTAATTTATTTTGTTAATTGAGGTGTGTATTTCTAAATTATTATACTATTTGGCAAATTATATATCTTAATTATTTACTTTACAAAATCATTTATAGCTAGCAATGCAATTGTGGTTTCTTGAAATTATATAGTATTAAAAGATAATCTATCTTGCCAAATTGAATAAGAAATTGGTATCCTGCATGACAACATAAGTTTATTTTTTGGTATTAAATGTTGTGTGTAAAATGTTGGTATACACTATTAATTAGTGATATTAATCCAGAAATAAGATTTGAAAAGTGTTATATTAGTTAAATTAATTTAAGGAATGATTTAAGTAATATAGAAATTAAAGAGAAATTGGGTATAGGATTAGTGTGTTCGGCTAAATAAAGGGTCGATTGGTAATTACCATAAGACTTTTATTCTGGCTTAAACTTATATATGAACCAGAGAAGTATGTAAACTTTAAGAATCTCCTTTAGTTATATTTAATTGCTATGGGTAGATTATCTATAAGTCTTTACTTCATATGTTAGCTAATGGTATCTTTTATGTTACACTAGTTGTAGAAACTCATAAAAGATAAAGAGTTAGTTAATGGAACAGAGTAAAGATTTAATTTTAAGTCTTTAGATAATATCTACATGTTATATGATATTATATGACATAAGAGACTAAATGATTAAGTATATCGAGTGCAGTTGAGACGAACGGTGATTCCAGAAGCAATCCTCAAGCCGTCAGCTTAAAGTGGGTAACTTCTACACTCTACTATGCGTTGATAATTAAATTAGTAAGTTATGTATGAAAATCTACGGCTGAAACTTCGTAGCTATAACCGGTAGTTGCTTCACTATCGGGCGACAACCATAAGGGCGAGAGTGTCTGGTCTATGAAAGCAAGGTTTAGTGGGCGAGCGACTCCCACATTCCTTTATGTTATGTATGGTCCAGGGTGAGCGTGTCCAACGGACATGTAGTATGTGCTTAATAATTTAATTGCTTCAATGAATATTAGAGAGTACAGTTATCCCACTGGGATCCCTCTCCGAAGGTGTCTCATGATTCTACTTTTAATATTTTCAGGTTCGACGTATGATGACGCGGATGTATAGTGAGTTAGACTGATTTTCCATCACCCTTTATGTTAAAGTACTAAACAATACTTACTTTTAAGAATAATGTTATATTTTGATATGTAAATTATGATAGATGATGGGCCTAGACTTGTATTTTGGTATTATATTTTTGCTCTATTATGTTATCTCTCGTAGGAGTTTGTTTGAACGTTTAACCTAGAAATGTGGGTAAAACACGAGTTTTAGAAATAATTGTATTATGTTTTTAAAAAAAAATGTCTCGTGTTTTCCTTTCAGTCTTCCGTTGTATATTATCTTATGAATTATTTAGTTAATAATTAAGTAAAGGGTGACGGTTTGATTCCCAATTATTAGGGATCGGGGCGCCACAATTAAATTCATCCAATTTGAATCCGATTTTGATCGGAATATTTTCCGGACTGACGTGGCCATCGGATTTGCGTGTGGGGCTTGAAAACAGAAATCCCCAATTTCTTAGAGGGAAAATCCAGTGATGTGTCTGTCATGTCATTAAGAATATTAATTAATTCAAAATTCAAAAAATAATTCAAAAAATTCCAAATCAAATTAAAAGAAGTAACTTGGGAGTTATTTTTTTCTTCTTCGATCTTCATCACCGGGTACCAGCAAATTGGGGATCTATTATTTTTCTTCGTTCTTTATCATTGCCAATCTTTATCTTCTCCACTGTTCCAACAAATTAATCACTGTCTTCTCTCAAACCTGTTGCCTCTTTCTCACCTAAATTGAAATCTCAGATCAAGCTACCCCATGGAGTAGTTGATCGAAGCTCAACTTCTATTTAATTAGAAAATTGTATTGAAAATTCTGGATTTTCCTGGGGGAATTGATGAAATTGTGATTTTTAGAGATGGGAAATGTTGTGGGTCAGTGAACAGGATGGCTACAATGGTGGTCGACCACAAAGGGCAAAAGAAATCACAGCTTGTGTTCGGTAGGGAGAAAGAAGACAAATGATGATTTTTTTATTTCTTTTATTATTTTCCATTTATTTTATTTATCTTTTAATAATGTGGCAATGAGGATTTTTAATTGGGGTGACATGTATAAAATTCCGACAGCCACATCAACACTAAAAGATTTCCAATCAAAATCGAAATGCAAGTGGAAAAATCCGATAGCTAGGATTAAAATTGGAAAGCTTAAACTTGATGCACAAAAACTGGAATGGTCTAACTTACAGGACTATAAATGATATTTACTCTTATAAAATTGCAAATAAGTCATTATTATATTTTGATTTCTCAAAATCATGTCCTTAAATTTGAAAATAAACGAGAGAAATTGAGTCATCACAAGATAATAAAAATAACATAAATTCATAGAAAATTGATGCTCAAATTATGAGAATTAAAAACCCTAAAACAATTTATGAGTTTACATGCATGAAAAAAAAAAGTCTTAACAAAAGGGTCAGATTTGAATTTCATTCCCCCCTGCTCGAGTTTAAATTTAATAAGAATTAAAAATTCGAGTTGAGGCTTTTTGTTGGGTTTGCACAGAGAATTAATTTGATATGAATTTTGTGCATTTTGGAGGAAATTTGGTTTTCAACTTGAGGGATATTTGATGGTACTGATGTGTTTTTCATCATATTTTTATGAAAATTTAATGGAAAGATGATGTCCAGTTGAATTTGACCCAAAACATAGGGATTGAGACGAATATTGGAGTTTCGAAGGTTATTTGACCCAAAATATAGGGATTGAGATAAAAATTGGAGTTTTGAAGGTCTTTCATTAGTGACCATGTGGTGGTCATCCGCAAGCTGATGTTGGAAGAGAAAGATGCAGTCAAAAAAATAAATTAATTATTAAGTAAAAGACAAAAATATCGTCAAAAATAAATATTTTCGGGACAATATTCCCACCGTATCGACCTAAGTATCATTCACAAAGGTTGACTGTTTTAAAGTTCTAAAGTTTATATATCTTTGTGCAAAAGGGGTTGTAGTTTGACGTGATTTTTGAAATTTACCCGAATTGAACTTACATGTACGAAAAAGAGTTCGACAAAAGGGTTAGATTTGAATTTTCATTCCTTTTCTACTCGGTTCAAGTTTAAATTCTGTAAAAATTAAAAAATCAAGAAGGGCTTTTTTTGGGGCTTACAGAGAGAATTAATTTTTTTGTGAATTTTGTGTGTTTTGGTAAAAATTAAGTTTTCAGCTTGAGGAACGGTAATTGAGTTTTTCGGTAACTATGGTGGCGGTTATTTGATGGTAATGATGCGATTTTCGTCAAATTTTTACGAAAATTAATGGAAACATGATGCCCAATTGAATTTGACAAAAACATAGGGATTGAGGTGAAAATTAGAGTTTTGAAGGTTTTTCGGTAGCGGTGATGTAACGAGCTGATGGTTGAAGTAGGAAGATACAACAAATAAATGAAAAATTAATTGATTAATTATATGACAAAGACACGTTAGCAATTTTGAAAATTTTGTGAAAAATGACTCAAATTGGAAAAAATTGAAACATAAAAGACCAAAATTGAAAAACGGATATTAGTTGTCAAAAAATGGAAAATGTCTTACATAAATGACCTAAATTGAGATTAACCCTAACTTATATAATAGTATCATACTGTAATAAAGTACTAAATTTATGGTATAACTTCTTCTTTTTTGTCATATGCTTATAATATATCTTTGGAAAACTCTTCAAATATATTTTAATTTGAGACTAATTTTGGTCTAAAGTTTTAAATGTTCAAGATTATAGAAGGAAAAAACATGTAAACTTTTTCAATAAGAGTTTGGAATGTAAAGAACTTTTGTCTATTTATAATTAAATAGAAAAATAAAATAAACATTGAATTACGTAATTATCCTTAACAAATATTTTTCTTTATAATTAGGAGTTCATTTAATTTCAATTTAATTTCATCATGTTAAAGGGTTAAAATCGGCATTATGAAAAATAGATAAAACATGATTTATACTATAAATAGAGTAATTTATAATAAATTTGAACATGAACAAAAAACTGAGAATCATAAAAATAAAAATTTTAAGATGGTGAGTTTATATTGTACTTTAATTAATTATGCAGAATAATAAAATAAATGAATAGTATGGAAAAATTGAATGACATTTTTGTAAAAAAAAAAATTGAAATGTTTTTATTGTTATTTTAATTAAAAATACTTGAAAATTATTTAAGATGTTCTTAAGAGGCCTTTGGATGTTCCTATTTTAGTAAAACTATTAGATAAAGACGAAAGAGTTTGAAAGAATTTATAAAATATTTGAAACCAATTAATAACAAATAGTTCATTTGTATATTTAAATAATCACTTAGAAATATATGAAGTTGTGTGAAGTATAGGTAGAAATATTGAACTAATGAGTCATACAATGATATGGTGGGAAAAAAAAAAAACACAAAAGATTTAGATAAGTTACTAAATTTATTTGATAATTGATAAAACAAAAAATATTGATTAAAATAAACTTTAATTTGTGTACTAAATTTTCTGTCATACATACCCTTATACGTGAAATAAGCTAGATCTTTATATCTTTATTCATTTCATTTCGAATTATAATTTCTATTAACTTTCTATCTTAATTTACAACTTTGGACATTTATATCTATATCTATATATATAATATAATATATAACATTATATAAGTATGAATGTTTCGTCCATTTTTTGTAAGGCAAAAACTTATATACCCCTGGGGCACATAGGGGCACGGATTTAGATGTATATACATGTTCTTCAGGTGTTATATATATATATATATATTCTATAGGTGTTATGTTTCTTGGTGTTATGTTTCTTGGTGTTATAAATATACTCTACAGGTATCATATGTATATAAGAGTATACATGTGATATCTGAAGAATATATACATGATACCTGTAGAGTATATATTTAATATCATATGATGATTAATTTGGGGGCACCATACCCCTGGGGCATACAAGCGTCACTCTTTTTGTAATGTCAAATTTAACTCTCATGATTAAATATAATTGATGTGAAATAGAGTCCTAATTAAATAAAACTCTTTATTAAGAATAATAATGTAATTTAATGTTTATTTATTTTCCTAGAGTCATTTACTTTTACAACTCTTCTAGAATTTTTTTTACATGAATTGATTATTTTTCTTCTATAACATTTTAAATTTGAGAGTAAAATTAGTTTCATATTAATATATATGTAAAGAGTTTTTCAATCATATATATATATATATATATATATTAAAAGCTTATGAAAAAAAAGTTATAATATAAATTTAATATTTTAATTAAAGTATTGTATTATTAGAAATTAACATTTGAATTACCATATTAATAATAAAAAGCATATACATATTTGAAAATAGAAATTAAGATTTAGAATTTTAATTTTTTAAAATAATTCAAATTCTCATTTTTTATGTTGAACTATCAAGATATAAATTTCATTTAACCAACAAGTATTCTATTGGTTTTGAAGATGATTTAAATTGTAAATATTATCAGTTACTTAAGAAATAAAATAGAAATAATTTCCTTTAATTATGACAAAATAGAAATAAGATGTTTCTAAAATGTAAGTAAATAATTTTATTGATAATTTTTAATTGATTGAACTTTAAATAAATTATGTTAATTAATGAAATTTTTATATTATAAAAAACAAGTACGTAATGTTTTAGAAAAATAAGTATTTAATAATAAATTATGTAATTATAATATCTCACATGCAGTGCACGTGTTGTTATACTAGTATAATATATATATATATATACAAAAACTCATGTGAGACGGTTTTACAGATAATTTTTGTGAGACGGATCCTTATTACCCATGAATTATATATTCCATGTGAATTACTAAGTGTGGGTTATGAGTTGACCCGTCTCACAAAAAATGATCCGTGAGACGGTCTTACATAAGACCTACTCATACATTATGATACATATATAACATCTTATTTTAGATGTTTTTTTTTTTGGCTTGCTAGTAGTTATCCTTATTCTATTATTTGTAGTCAAATAATCTCTAATTAAAAATTAGGCATATAACTAAATATTGCACAATTTTGTTATCTTTTTTTATGCATATATATATATATATATATATATATACAAACTCATGTGAGACGGTTTCACGGATAATTTCCTTGAGACGCATCCTTATTACCCATGAATTGAACTTATATCCATATATTCCATATGAATTTACTAAGTGTGGATTATGGGTTGACCCGTCTCACGAAACCTATATCCATATGAATAACTAAGTGTGGGTTATAGGTTGACCGTCTCACGAAAAAAGATCTATGAGACGGTCTCACACAAGACCTACTCATATATATATATATATATATATATATATATATATATATATATAACGAAATTTGTTAATGGATTCTGCTATATGTACACCAATTATGCAAAAAAGTTAGGTTAGTATCTTCAAAAATAAAAATAAATTTTACAAAATTCCTCCACATTCAAATCAATTTTGTTTAATATTGATTCACTGAATTAATCATAAATCCAGAAAAATTCTAAATATATAAAAAAATCATTTTTTTTCCAGTCAACTAAGTTCACTTTTTAAGAAAAGAAAACCATAGTTGACACTGTGTTTGAACAAAAAAATCTATTTTTTTTTTATATATTTAGATTTTTTCTGGATTTATGATTAATTCACTGAATTGATATTAAATAATATTGATTTGAATGTGGAGGAATTTTGCAAAATTTATTTTTATTTTTGAAGAGAAACCTAAACTTTTTTGCATAATTGGTGTACATATAGCAGAATCCATTAAATTTCGTTTTTTAATATATATATATATATATTATTCATAAAATAAGATACCAAAATCATGCAATATTAGTTATATGCTTAATTTTTAATTAGATAGTATCTAACTACAAATATTAGAATAAGGATAACTACTAGTAAGCCAAAAAAAAAATCATCTAAAATAAGATGAGTAACACTTGCATGCCCCGGAGGCACGATGCCCCCAAATTAATCATCATATGGTATTAAATATATACTCTATAGGTATCATGTATATACTCTTCAGGTATCACATGTATACTCTTATATACAAATGATACTTTTAGAACATATTTATAACACCAAGAAACATAACTATAAAATAAATTTATAACACCTGAAGAGTATATGATTTTTCATAACAGACAAATCTGTCAATTTAGTGGTAAAGTGCTCCAAAAAATATGAAATTTGTATATATTTGCTCTAAAAAAAAGGATAGGGGTAAATTTGCACCTCAACCCAAACGTTAGGTGCATTTTTTTGCACCTTTGCCCTTTAAATTACACGATTGACATGACTAACATTATATGAATTCCACCATCTCAAATTTAATCATTCAAATTATCCAATTGACATGACTAACATTATATGAATTCCACCATCTCAAATTTAATCATTCAAATTATCCAATTGACATCACTAACATTATATGAATTCCACCATCTCAAATTTAATCATTCAAATTATCCAATTGACATCACTAACATTATATGAATTCCACCATCTTATGTCCAAACACTATAATAACTAGTTTTCAAATAGGATAAAACAATAGATAAGCCCAAAAAACATCTTATAAGATGCAAAAGCTTACAAACTCTATTAATTAAACCCAGCTTAGATCGAAAGATGTTTTTTTGCTTCAGATGGATGCCTAAAACAAGCAGGAAGCCACAACAAAGGGGGAAAAAGTGAAATTTTGACAAGGTGGAATCATTCAGTTTGCATCCAAAATGAATATACACACAATTATACGCTAACACCCACACAAAGTGCAAATTCAAAAAGGATAGAACTGCACATGGCTTTGTTTCACTTACTGCTGCATCCACAAGACCATAAAGTGAAATAACACCACAAGTTCAACTGCTCGTGGGGATATTTTAGCATGTGACAAATTTTCACTTATCATGGTAAATCTGTGGACTAAGACAAACTCTCAAACATCTGATCCAAATTCAACTAAATAATAGCAATAATGTGCAACAGCATAATTTTGGAATGGTGAAGACTAAAAGAGTAACAGCACGTAGAGCGAAGAGAAAAAATTTGAGAATTCATCATACCAATGGTCACACTTATCATATGTTATTTGTGTGACCCAAACAGAAGGTACAGATAATCTTTGCATCTACCAACAAAGTTCAAAATAACTGTCATTGGGAGTCATCATCAGCTCTCAACTTTATATAAAAGGAGGAAAACCATAAACCATCTACCTCCACGACAAAACAAGACATTTTCATCTGCAGACCAAATTAGGTACTATCAGAAATCAGAATAGGGGCTGTAGATACAATTCAATTTGATTACAAGAACCAAATAAAGACAGAGAAAGAAAGAATGGTACAGACAAAATATACACACAAGATCATTTGAACAAGAAATCCCAACATTTAGAAGCAAGCATTTTGATGTGTGTGTGTGTGTGTGTGAAATCCATAAAATGAAAAAAAATAATGATAATAAGATCATAGGAAATGATTTTGGCACACAATAAACTCAAGATTATAAGAACAAGAGCTATTTTATTATATTCTGGAAAGTCTTAATTACAAGTCCTCAGATGAGCTGACATTCAATAACAAATTTTACCCATGATTGTTTGCAACTGTCATGTGCTTCTCACATATGATTACTGCAATATTTTTGAAGATCAATAAACTTTGATTACATTGCAAGCGTCTAAACTTACTTGACCTCCTGTAAACCAAGAGCTTACAACTTTCAAGTTCTGATGACTTGCAATAATTACTGGTCATAATTTCATGTTGTCAAAAAGGCTACAGTTGGGTATTGGAATGGAGTTTAACATACTTAAGTTTGCTGGGTCAATTGACTGGCATAGAATGTTAGCTGACCTCATGAAACTAGAAGGTTCCAGAAAGTTGCAGGTTTCACTCACATTAGATATGGGTTTTTGCTACTCTTAACTAGAAATCTGTGCTTAATTCTAGTGGCTTGTGCATGGTGGGTTCATAGACTAGGATACAAATTTAAAAAACCATAGCGTCAATTTCTATCAAAAGAAATCTCAAACTGCTCAAACTATACAATGAAATTGCAGTTTGAGAATAAGCTTCAACCAGTCAAATTCTATGCAAACCTAGGGCTATGGAATTTATAGTCATTAAACTATGCAAGTTTAAGGATTCAAAAGTTTTTAGGATGCCCATGAATATACTTAATACATTTAAAGGTTTTAAATTTATAAAGAAAAAAGACAATGCATCTGAATTTTATTTTTAGCCTTACATAGAATTATCTATCATAAAACCATAAAACACATTCTTAACTCGAAAAATTTCAAGGTAAGAGAAACAACCGGCAGGCTTACATCACAATATGCATCTCAAAAGAAATTTTCACATGACAATCTGTAACCTCCCTCAAAACTGATTTGCATCCAAAAAGACATTAAAAAATGCACGTTAAAATAAGGCCCCCTCACAAAAGTTGAAAGTAGTGATGAACCATGATGAATGAACCAGCCACACCACATTGATAAGATACTTTGTTCAGGTAATCACCAGAAAAGACAATGAATCAAATGTGATTCTCACATTATCTAGGACCATGTATGAACCTAGTTAAACAAGTAATGGTTTTTAGAAAAACAGTAACGCTCCACTCTACATTAGTAAAATGTGGATTAAATTAATTTACCAATGAATTGTGGAAGAAAATAATGACAAATATCTTTAACATGTCACGTAACATCAAAAATGGAACTCAGTTCAATCAAAAATAAACTATCACATATCATAAGATGCTTTTCCACCAACAAAACAGATCGAGATTTATCCAAGAAAACCTTCTAATTGCCTCTCAATTACAATTAATTTTGACAAAAGCATACATAGTAGAAAAATACCCAACAATGTACTGAGCATAGTCGACGTAACATAATTCATAAATATATAAAATGGGCAAAAACACAGATCACCAATACCGAAAAATGTTTCTAGGGTTTACGACCAGAGAAGAGGGGCTCACTTTTATTTTTTGTGCCTCTGCACAAATGGAGAGTTCTTAGCGTCCTCCTCTGCAAAAATCGAATCAGTTACGTACAAATATAGATGGATCTAGGATCAAAATCGGGGAAATTTCGGGCATTGTGGTTGTTAGCAAATAGTCAAAAATACGAACCGGTGAGGCTGAGCGAGAACTTAGTGATGATGGTTCCCGTAACGGCAAAACCGACTAGGAAAGGCCAGCAACGGTTGAATTCTCTCTTGAAAAACACCGGCCACGGATCGAATTTCCTCATTGCAGCTGATTTTTCTCTCTCTACTCTCTCTCTCTCTCTCCAAGTCTCGGATGAAAGGCGATCTGTTTACACGAAGGGACGGATGATTTCGGCTGGGTGGTTATATTGGGCTGGCAGGTTACTTAAATGGGCTTGGCCCACTTATTGCAATTCCACAATACAACAGTCCATTTCCATGTGGTAGCTAGTACGATCTCAATAAGATTATGGTTTAGGAAAAGAGTCATTGGGCCCGTACCATCAAAGAGGGTCAGATTGATTCATTTTAGGACTGCAAAAAGGTGACTAGAAGTAAGTTTGGTTTGTGGTGGATTAGGCTTTTTGTGGGTTGTTGTGGCTAGTGGGTTAGCCTTTAGGCTAATAGATTGGTCCGTTTCTATTTTATATATATATATATATATATATATATATATTAATAAAAATATATGAGAAATGATTAATAACGATGATAATTGTAATCTAGTGCAATCAATGATTAACAAAACATTAATATGAACCATTAAGTTTTGAAATAAAGAGATTTTAGTGAATAGCTATTTTTAATAAATTGTTTTCATATAATTGATGTAATTAAATACATGTATATTTTAGTAATATATATTGCATGTATTTTTTTTTTTCAAAAAATATTTTGATGGGTCGACCCGCCTAACCCGCAGAGCTCACCGATGGAATTGATTGGGTTTAGCATTTAAGGCGCACCACAAGAAAAGTCTGCTCCGCCAAGTTGTATTAATAGCTCTAATTTTAATATAGATATATAGGCGAGTTGAGTCGAGTATAACTAGATTCAAGTTCAAACTTGATAAAATTTTAGGATTGGGTTTAAGTTTGGTAAAATTTTCAATGATTGAACTGGACTCTTCGGATGGTTAAATAAGATCGAGTTCAACACAACTCAATTGAATACTTAAATAATAATATTAAATAGCTTAAATTTCAAAAGACATGTTAAAAAAAACTATATTATATTAAATAATATAAATTATTAAAGACAGAATAATAAAAACTTTAAATTAATAAAAGTAACCATTGAGTTTGTATACTTGAAATTTCAACAGTAAAAAAGAAAAGGTAAACGTTAAAGATTATATTAGCGAAACAGTCGTACTATCCTACCACTGTGGGCATGTTAATATATGTCCACCGTTGACGTATCAAATATCCAATATATCAATTAATTTCATTTTCCGTATAATTAACGGATGAGATGATTAAACGTTAGTGATGAGTATATTAAAAGTTACCTACCGTGGGCATTTTAACATTTTCAATTAACTAAACCTTTACATATACTAGGTTTGAACCCGTGCGTTGCACGAGCTTTATTTAATACTTATCTCATTTTTTATTTTATAATTAGAGTTTATTTTTATATGATAGTAAAATTTTACATAAGTATGATATTTTTTATATTCTTAAAATAATATTTCTTATGGTCCATTTGAATATGTGGATTTGAGAAGGACTTTGAAATTCTTGGTAGCAAATTCACTGATAGTGTTTGGTTGGATGTGAATTTAAAATCCATAATTTTCATTTTGAGCTAATTTTAGAGTTATTTTTGGTGGATTTCAAATCCACTCAAACTTGAAAGGATTTAAAATCCACTCATTTCAAATTCTGGATTTGAAATCACTCTATCCAAACGGAGCCTTATTGCTTTCTTTAATAAATTTTTTCATTTATTCTTTAACACAAAATTGTTAATATATAGTTCTTAATAGACGTTTTAATTATTGCATTAGGTATTTTCATATATTTCTGTAAAAAGTATATAATATATCTCATTTTTATCACTCGAAAACATCTGTTTTGTTCAATGTTTGTTCTAAGTGCACTCATTATTAGCTTTATGTATTGGTTTATTTTGTAATTGTGTTCTTTTTGTGATCTTTTTATTAGCCTTAACAAATTGTTACATATTGTAATATTTTAATACAATTTCTCAATTGTTTAAGGGGTGGTTGGACTGAATGTGCACATTTGGATTTTGGATTACCAATATCCGAATCATGTTATTTGTTTGCAGAATCTTATAACTATTCTTTTTTTTTTTTGTCTACTTCATCCACTTTTTTACAATTTGAACTGAAAATATTAGCTCTTTTTTAAAAGATAAAATAACAATACATCATCTATTTTTCTTATAATTCTCTATATGATGACATATTAATTGTAATCCTACTTTTTTAAAATCTCTAAACAAACACAAAATTATCAAATTTCATCCTTTTTATAACTCACTTTCATACTTGTCAAATTTACATATGTTTTAACCTAAACATATCCTAAAAAAAATTTAAGCACCTATTTTTTGCTAATGTCATTAATAATATTGTTTCAGAGTTTAAACACAATTTCAAGTACATTAGTTTTATTTAATACATGACATTACCGAACTAATGTTTGCACATTGTTGCTTTTTTTTTTTTTTAAATGTTGGACAAAAACAATAATTCAAGCTTGAAACCAAAGATTTCACGTAAAAAAGATAATACAACATTAGCAAGCACTTGTAACTTACATATTTATTTTTTTTCCAAGCAATTTTTTTTTTATAATACCCTTTAAAATTTCTAAACAAACACAAAATTATCAAATTGCATGCCTTTTCATTATCTAATGCCAAATATGTTTCAATCTCACATATCTTAAGATTTTTTTAACACCTATTTTTAGTAATGTCATTAGCAATATGTTTCATAGTTTAAATTTCAATTTTAAAGTACATTATTTTATTTCATGCCTGACATTACCGAATTCTGATATTTATATGTTATTTTTTTCTTGAATCCTCTAAATAATTTTTTCTCTAAGGGTTTTTATTTTTTTGAGTTTGAACTACTTGAATATTCTTTTGTAAAATATTATTAGCACCTTCAAATATCTTTTATTTATTTGTTTTAATTCCTTTAAAAAGTAATAGCAGAATTACTCTTCAAATTTTGTTTTATTTTTTTTGAAATTTAAATGTTGGACAAAAACAATTATTAAAAGTTTGACACCAAATATTTCATGTAAAACAAAAAAAGAAAAAAACAATACAACATTAACAAACATTTGTAACTTGCATAATTAATTTTTCCAAGCACTTTATTATAGTAGGATAGTGGGGTGTGTATTTAATTGATATTAATATTTTGATATTTTATAAATAAAATAATTTTAAAGGAAGGACACTTGACAACATTATAAAGTGCCACTTGTCAAAGACTTGAAGGTGACACTTGGCAACATTGTAAAGTGCCACTTGTCAAACACTTGAGGGTGCAAACCACACTTTTATATATATAATTAGTTATATACACTTATACGTGGAAAGTGATAATTGATGATTAGTAAGATGATTAATTTTGTAAAACCATAAACTGACTTGGGAAAATGATAACTCCAGTAACAAGATTCTGGGCATATTTGAGAGGGTATTACTGTGGTATTGAGCAAATCATGTATTGTAATTGTGGATTTTATAGTAAATGTAACTAATGAAAATGTATATTTATATAAATATTTAATAGATAATTAAATTAATAAAAAAATAGTGATTTGATATAATATTATATTGCGAAGATGTGAATTAACGTTGATATATTATTATATAAAACATTGGTTGATGTAAAACTTTATTATGAAAATATATACAATTTGATAATAATTGAATGATTATAATAATATAGATAGCAATAAACATAAGAGTACAACGATCAGGAGTCACAAGAGTTGAAGATATAATATATAATTGCACTTGCAGAGAGGATCTGGAATGGCATGAAACATGACCTACTTTGTGAATTTTTAATGAGATAATGCAACCCAGATTCCCTTTACACTATTATTAATCACTGCAAGATCGAGTTTTGATGATTTTGTTGTCATCATCTTCATCAACTCACTCTGAGTGTCACTGTGAGTGAGAGAGAGAGGCATCAAATTTGGTGCATCAAGCCTGTCAAAACCAGAGAGAGAGAGAGAGAGAGAGAGAGAGAAGCCATGGATTGCGTCTACAAGGACCCAAATGCTCCCGTTGAAGCTCGGGTCAAAGACCTCCTTTCTCGTATGACCCTTCTTGAAAAGATCGGCCAAATGACCCAGATCGAGCGCAGCGTCGCCTCCCCTTCCGCCATTAAAGACCGCTTCATAGGTCTCATCAACTCTCTCTCTCTCTCTCTCTCACTAGTTTGCATGTCTAATTTAGTGTATTTATGGCTTTGGGCTATAAAAGAGGAATTTCAGAGCAATGTCCCACATTTAAGTTGAAACTTTATAGAAATGAATATACGGTGTCCAGAAACAAAATAGTAAAATAAAGTTCTTGAAGAAGGTTATGATGATTTATAGGATGTCTGAAAACATTAGACTTGCTGTTGATTTTGATTCAGCTCTTTGTGGAATCTTCCTCCGCTCCTCCGTCTATATACTGTATACACACAATCACACACGTATCATGTGTATGTTTGCAGATTAATGGTACATAATTCACTGGGAGTAGTATTTATAAGAGCTTCAACGACAAATGGTTGTAAAATGCAGGGAGTGTGTTGAGTGGGGGTGGAAGCAAGCCATTTGACAATGCAAATTCAGCTGATTGGGCTGACATGATCGACGGTCTCCAGAAGGGGGCGTTGGAGACTCGTCTCGGCATTCCAATAATCTATGGAACTGATGCAGTCCATGGAAACAACAATGTCTATGGCACCACCATTTTTCCTCATAACATTGGCCTTGGTGCAGCCGGGTGAGTAGTCTTTTAGCAGGTTTAGTTTTATATAAGGCAAGTGCGAAATTCTTTCATGGGCTTTCCACTATGAGATATTGGGAGCTAAATTCCAGCCTTTCATTTGCAATGAGCTTTTTTCCCCCTCCCCATGTTCTTGTATTTATAGATTGTCATCTTATTTTCTGTTTTTTTTGTAATTTTTATTAATTGATCAAGAAACCTTTTTTTTTTTGGGTAGGCCAATTAGAAGCACCTTGGATATTTTTGTTGCATTCGTCTAACACGATTGCCAATCCCTGTTGTTATTGAGCTTGTTGGGATCTCTCCCTGTCTTGGCCTTGGTTTGGGGATGGGGGCAAATATTAAGGGAGCTCATAGAAATTCTTAAAAATCACAAAGTCTACGGAAAGCTTTTAATGTTGAATGTTAAGGGAGGTTACAGGATCAATCCACCAGCACAAGTTGTAATACAAACACCATGAATAGAAAGAAAGTTTGCCTTAAATAGGCATCCTGTCAGACGAAAAGATTTGAAGGTTTTGAATAAAAGCTAAAGCATTAACTGTCATTTGATTTTCCAAAGTATGATCATTTTGCTTTGTAATGAAATCAACAAGCTGTATAAGCAAATACTTGATGAGACAGTCAATGACATCATTCTCTTCTAAAGATAAGAATGGTTTCTTGAGGAGAAGTGGGAGTCTAATAAGAAAAACTTTACCCTAGATTGAATATGAAGAAATTTTTGTCAATGCAATTTGATCTGGTATTGAGTATTAAAAGAAAAACATCCCTTTAATATTCCTTCCCATTAACATGCTACTGATTTAAAATGACAGAAAATGGAAATAGTTGATTTATTTAGCTGTTGTTATTCACTTGCCCTTTAAAGTAGCAATATATCTTTCAAGTGGAATATTTTAATGCTTCAATTACTTGATATTCATTGATACTTCTGCCCATGGGGATGTAATGGGAAATCTTCTTCTCATTAGATGTCTTGAATGCTTTGATTATATGATGACACTAATATTAGAGGATGGAATTTAGGGATGCCGATTTGGTAAGAAGGATTGGGGAGGCAACAGCTCTTGAAGTTAGAGCAAGTGGTGCTCAATATGCATTTGCACCATGTGTTGCTGTAAGTTACATCCATTCATCAATATATCAGTTATCCAGCATAATTGTTTCATCATGCTAGATATTTGCTGAATGTCGATAGACTTGAAGCTCAATTTGCAAAACAGTTACCATGCTGATATTAATCACATAAGTCGCTGCATTTTTCCCCCCTCTGGAGATGATCATTATTCAGCACTAACTGCTGAAACTACCTCTTTAGGTTAGCAGAGATCCAAGATGGGGAAGATGCTATGAAAGCTATAGTGAAAACACTGAAATTGTGAGGAAGATGACATCTCTTGTTACAGGCTTGCAAGGACAGCCACCTGAAGGTCATCCCAAAGGCTACCCTTTCATGGCTGGAAGGTAAAAGTTAGTTTCAGAAATCCTTATATAGAGAACTTGTTTTTTCCTCAGATGCCATCTTGATCACATCTTCATCAATTTCAAACTTGATATCATATGATGTTATAAAAAATGAGGTCCAAGAATCGTAGCTTATGAGTAAAGTCACAGGTCCTGCTCCTGTATTTGTGTGAGGAAAGCCAAATCTGAAAGACATCTTGCTTCATTTGTTTATATTTGTTTCAGCCTGACTTCAGTTATTAGTATGGCTGCTTGCCTGATATTCCAGTTTCATTTTGAAAATGTCATTTTGTTTCTCATTTTAATGCATTTGGCACAGTGAACTTGATATTAGATATTACCCTTTCCTGATTTTGTTGTTCTGCTCAACTGATCATTAGATGTTTGCATTTGGTTTCCCAATGGACTCCAGGAAAAATGTTCTTGCATCTGCCAAGCATTTTGTTGGTGATGGAGGAACTGAGAATGGTAAAAATGAGGGAAATACAATAGCATCCTATGATGATCTGGAGAGAATTCATTTGGCACCATATTTGGATTGTCTTGCTCAGGGAGTGTGCACTGTAATGGCGTCATATTCTAGTTGGAACGAAACAAGATTGCACACTCATCGTTTTCTTCTTACTGAAGTTCTGAAAAATAAGCTGGGATTCATGGTAAATTGTTTTTGAATTATCCTTGTTATTTGTATTGTGGAAGTTATTCTCCCGTAATCAAAAATTTCTCTGAAACTTCGAGGAAACCACCTTTTGCATGACAATAAAATATAAATTGATCCAAGTAAATTGATTGCTATAAAAGTTTTGTTGTTTTCAATGACTCAGATTAGTTACCAAATTGCTCTGTGTGTTCAATAAAGTATTAGTTCAAAGGTGACTGGCAAGAAAAATATATTGACCATTCCCAAAGTAGAAAGCCTACCATTGATTGATATTTTATGGATAATTTTATAAGTAAAAGAATATAAATATACTCATTTATATTTAGCTCATATATATCCTCCCTTTTCACATATATTAGCTCATGAGCAAATTGATACATAAATGATGATCTTTCACAGGGATTTGTGATTTCAGACTGGGAGGCATTGGACCGGCTTTATGTCCCCCACGGTTCAAATTATCGTCAAAGCATTTTGTCCACCGTAAATGCGGGGATTGATATGGTAGATATTATATCTGGGTCATTACTTAGATGATGCTTGTTCAGTCATCTTTAAATACTTATGTCTGTCTCACTTATATATGCAGGTAATGGTTCCCTTTAGGTATGAATTGTTCTTGGAAGAATTTCTCTCTCTTATTGAGTCAGGGGAGATATCAATGTCCCGGATTGATGATGCTGTTGAGAGGATCCTCAGAGTCAAATTCATTTCTGGAGTTTTTGAGTATCCCCTTGCTGACAGATCTTTACTAGATATAGTTGGTTGTAAGGTATTTTCGACTCTTTATTTGGTGTTTTTGAGTGGTGTTTCACATTTAACGCCATAAAAAGAGAAGGGACACAGTCATTTCACTTCATCTTTGTCCAGTTTGAGCTCCTACCATACAGGATTGGAAGAGTTTGCATTTCTCCACTTCTAAGAATATTTGAACTTTTTCTGCACTTAAAAGTAGTTTACTCTCTGGCTTTTCCATGGGCATGTCCTTTTATGATTATGAGATTAGATAGGCATACAACTCTTTAAGCGAGAATATTCTTGTTTTGATATTTTAATTAAAAAATCTGAAACTGTTTCCTTATTGATGGAAACAAGTGTTATCAATACGGATGATATGTGATGTAACCTTACTTCTAGTAACCTTTTCTTCTTACCTCACCATATGGGATTTAGGGTTATTGAAAGAGTATAAAGGTAAAATATAAACCAAATCAGCGAAAACCAAGTTATTTCTTTCTGACTATGACTCTTTTTAACTAGATGCAACAAATGCAGATTTATAATATGGAAAAAAAAAAGAAATGTGAAAACCATTTTTCGTGAAGATTCTTCTCTTGTATTTTTCCATACAAGCAGCGTTGGCAGTGGGAACTCAACCCACTGCCAAGGCTGCATGGTAGATGAGATAGCAGGCTGTTCATAATCGGTTGTAAGGAAGATCAGATATCACATATGTAATAATTGTCGATGCCATTTTACCATTTCAGGCACATAGAGAATTGGCAAGTGAAGCTGTTCGCAGGTCCTTGGTTTTGTTAAAGAATGGAAAGGATCCTAAGAAACCTTTGCTCCCACTAGACAAGAAGGCCAAAAGGATTCTTGTTGCTGGAACACATGCTGATAATCTTGGATATCAGTGTGGTGGGTGGACGATCACCTGGGAAGGGAAATCTGGCAGAATAACTGAAGGTAAACTCTTTCAGACTACATTCTATTTAGATTCCTATATACTATCTCATCAATATTTTAAAAATGACATTGACCAACTTTATCATGATGATTAGTTCATTTTATTTATATTGTATTTAAGGAGGCCTATGAAAAGAAAGTGGTGCTAGTGTACTAGAATGTAATTCTTGGAAAAATAAACTGAATTGTTAGCTGCATTTTGGAGTTTAGCCTATTTGATCAATAATCTTCGGGCATGATAGGCACGACCATTTTGGATGCAATAAAAGAAGTGGTGGAAGATGAGACTGAAGTGACATACGAACTAAACCCTACTCCAGAAACATTTTCCGGCAAAGATTTCTCCCTTGCTATTGTAGCTGTGGGTGAGGGTCCATATGTCGAATCCGGTGGTGATGATCCAGAGCTTAAAATTCCTTTCAATGGAGCTGAACTGGCAAGCTTAGTTGCAGATAGAGTTCCTACATTGGTAATTCTAGTTACTGGAAGGCCTGTTGTCCTGGAGCCACAGCTTTTGGAGAAAATCGAAGCTCTGGTTGTTGCTTGGTTGCCAGGAACAGAAGGACGGGGAATTACAGACGTCATCTTCGGAGATCATAAGTTTGAAGGACAACTTCCTATGACGTGGTTCAGAAGCGTCGATCAGCTTCCGATACATGCAGCCGGGAATTCTTCTGATCCTCTCTTCCCCTTCAGATTCGGGTTGACATACTAACAAACATGATTTCAGCAACTTCAGAAAAATAAATAGCAATCAGCTACCCAAAAATATTATATTATATTAGGGATTTCTGATTTGTGTATTAGTATTGGGTCTCTTGTTTAGGAGACCAACATGAGACAGTAAACTCAACAAGATCTGCCAAGTTATTGTTCTTACAGTCCTTAAAATGTTGGGTATTTGTTTATTGGTGTTTCATATTGTTTGCGATGCTGCCTTTCATGATGATACAACATGGGTAAGATATAATACAGGAGATGAAATAGAGATTGTAATAAACGAATGCTGTGCTACAAACTTCTGGAGAAAATTAATTATGAAAAAATAAGTCCAATAGGATAATGAAATTTTAAATTGTCAAAAGATTATAAAATATTAGCCAGATAGATATTTATTTCTTTTTCTGTCAATTTATTTTCCCTTTTTAATTCCTCTATTAGAACTTTTTCAAGAATTTCATGGCTTGTGTTTATAATATTCGTTTTATATGCAATGCCACTATGCATGACAATACACATTAATATAATAAGATCGAGACTAAATCGAAAATGCAGTAAAGGAATGCAAGGAACCATTTCTTTTCTAATAATCTTATTGCCCAGAAATAATATAAAAAACAATTGATAAAGATTTAGCAGTTAAAAAACCAGAACAATGTCATTACTTTTAGTCAGCATCGTTATTACAATTTACAAATTACAAGTTTGATCACTGAGAAAGAAACTACATTTCACACAAAGTGAAGATGCCTTGCGAATATTTTGGGTAATAATTGATACTCCAATTCTTCACGATAAGAGTCACATTTTGCTGATAGGTTTAGTAAATAAGGAGTGCCTCCCTTCAGCCACGACATCTCCAGTTGTTTTGTTTCGAATAAGTACATGTGTTCCTGAGAAACCACCTTGCCTACCTAAACACCTTGACATAATCTCCAATTCATCCTGCCAGTAAAACAATATTGTTAACATGCATGATATGGGTTGGAGATCATAAAATGATATGTCAGAAATCGAATTCTATGTGTTTTTTTGTTAAACTAACTGCACGCAGTCCACAGGAACATCCAGTGGCTGGCCAAGTCTGTTGGCATATGTTCCACCAGCATTATTAATCTGAAAATGAATTCATGACTGAAAGTATATGGATGATCACGTTTTCTATTACACACACAGTCAGGGTGAATGCTAGTTATATAAAGAACCCAAGTCCGATAATCAACTAGATTGACAAAAGGTGGATTTCCTAAACCTAGACGTTCTAACTGAAAGTTCAGCCTACCTCCTTTACTGGTCCTGGAAGACTCCTAGGCTATCTAACGTTCCCGCTAAAGGAATTTCACAATTACCAGAACCAACATTTAGGCGGAAATTGATGGGAATTCTGCGGCTTAATTTACATCTTGAAGCAGAATTGCATCAGAATTGTAAAGATTAAGAAAAAGCATTCTGGTCAAAACAATAACTCCTAATTTCACTTAGTCATGAAGTCATGACAAGCATCCCATTAGATTGACACAAAATGCAGTGTTTCTGTATTTACGGAGAAACCACAATTATAGACATATCAGTGAATTCACTCTTCAGCATTAGTATGGAGAAACCATCCAACAATGGGAGTGCATATATATTTGGAGCAGTAAACTATTGGCTGTTGGTTTCTAATCATCAGATCTATCAGGGATAAAGCAATAAATATATTATGTCATCAAACACATTCATATTGTACTCATTTTTCTATTTACTTTTCCCCAAAATAGTTCAAGAATCGAAATGCAACTGAGCTGCAAAAGAAAAGGATGAGAGCATCAACTGAAATTCTAATGAAAACTGAGTAAAACATAGAGGAAGAGTGAGCAATTGGAAATCATGGTCTATTATAACATAGTTCAAACAGAAATTTGCATCAGCCGATTCGAGAAATGTCTCATCTCAAAAGGAAACCTCAAATCATTGAAGAAACAGGACAATTGAGATAGGAGACTAGGCTTACATTCACTTTAGCATCAGAAATGAAGGAAATCGACATGTCTACCGACACATCCATCGGTTGGCCCTCCTGATGGATTACCGCGGCCCCTATTTCATCAACGAAAGAGGAAATCGCGCCCATAGACAAATTCCCATTTCTATCCTGAATTAATTAACCATTAATTCGCTACTTAGCAAGAAAATTGGATGGAAAAGCTATGAAGTTGGGGTTTAAGTGTGTTACAGTGAGACGAGGGGGCACTTTGAAAGAGCAACTGATTGCACCGGGTTCGACTCGGTCGAGTCGGATGCCTCGGAGGATGAAATACTCATAGAAGCTCGTCTCCAGGTGCGACGGCAAGGTGAGCCGTGAAACGCGATAGGCTTCGCCGGCGGCGGTGGCTTTCTCGAGGAAATCTCTGGCCTTGTCCACAATCATCCTCCGACTTTACTAGGTCCAAATGCGCCCTTCCTTAACTTTCCATTTCTCCACTATCGGATTTGCTGGTTTTTTTTGGGACAACGATAGCAATCCAAGTTGCATGCAAGGAAGAAAATATTGGGCCATCTTAATTTTACGAAATTATCGATGTATATATTGATTTAGATGGACATATTGGTACATTTATTTTCCCGATATTTATTATATTTTTTGATACTTATCGATATTTACCGTTATATTCCCGATATTTTCTTATATTTTCAATATTTATCAATATTCCACCGATATTTCCTTGATATTCCTGAATTTTTCTATAATTTTTACCTGAAATCAGTGATATCGAAATTGATATCGATATTTAGCCAATATTTTATTGATATTTCTTTTTTTTTTACCAAAAAATGAAAATATCGATGAAATTTTAACCTGAAACCAGTGATATCGAAATTGATATCGATATTTAGCCAATATTTATTGATATTTTATTTATTTATTTACCAAAAAATGAAAATATCGGTGATATATCATTATAACCCGTTCTTGTTTCGGTCACGTGAAAAAACGGAAATATTGAGGATATATCGGAGATATATCGGGATATTTTCATCCTAGGTTGCATGTGACAAGACATATTTGATGGAAGGAACATTGAAAAATATGAATGTAGTTTAAATTGTAATAGAAAATAAATGTAGTGTTTTTTCAATTTTTTTAATTATTGAGAATAAGTGAAAATTTTACAATTTTTAAAAAAGTCATGATCAATTCTGGAATCCACACAATTCACATGAATTTGAGGTCACAGTTGCATTTTTGATGGAGTCTTTATAGTATTTTCATTGAACCATAAACACTAACATTTTCGCCTATGGAAGAACTTGAACGACAATTTTCACGAAATATATAACTGCATAATTTTCGTGAATGGAAAATCAAACTCTAGTTCTAATAGAACAGCCAAACCTAATAGGCTCAATCCATGAAAGTTAACTTGTAAATTCATGTATTTCAAACAAAAATGAATTATATTATTCAGCCTCGAATTATGCTCTCCAAGCCACCCAAACCGATAAATGTATTTTGGTGAGAACAATGTAGTAATAACCTGATAGTTGGTGGTGGGTGAGAATTAATGTTTTTAACTAAGTCTTGGAAGAATCATGAGTTGAAACTTTCTAAGAAGGATGAAAAAGTTTAGAACAAATTGATCTAAAATGTAACATATATTCTCAACATCCAGAATTATGACTCGAAGCAGATAGTAAAGAATGTTAAAAGGGATGTGCATATGCATCTGCATAATACCTTTATCGACAAGAAAGATAATAAAAGCCATAAGCATCATCCTATTATAAACACTATATTTTGTAGACTCAAGTCACATTTTGCTGGGAGCTAAATCAAATAACGAATGCCGCCCTTCAGCAACAACGCCACCGGTTGTTTTGTTTCGTATGAGTACACGGGATCCTGAGTATTTACCTTGTCTGCCCAATAACGTCGCGATAATCTCCAGTTCATCCTGCAAATGTACTGATAAGAAGTGTCTATGCAGGCTAGGATTATAATTCATAAATCATAAGAGTCATGTTTGATTGAAATGTCAGCTAAAGGAGCCTTGAGGATTGAAGCATGAGTGACATTTATATCGTGAAAATCTTTAGATTAAATGATAACTGTTTGAAGTTCAATTATTCTTGTGCGATCACTTGAATATGGGCATATGGATTTAGATTGACATTGATACTTAAATTTGATATTTGAAAGTATAATTATTGTATCGAGGAAGATAAGCGGGTTGAAGCTACAAAATCTGATCCAAAAATACTCATGTGAAAGGCCTCACTAATCCTTGTCACAATGAATTGAATCAATTTTCAAAAAATCTTACATGAATTGTAAAGTGTAGATTATATATTTAGCAGTGAAATCCAAGTTTGCCCACAATTCTATACAATTCTTAACTCTACAAGTCAACCAATGAGTGGTCCACTCCAAACCAAAACAGCAAAAGAATAGGCCTATTATGCACATTTCTCTTATACATATTCAGAAAATCTGTCATTTCTGTAAACTAGGATGAATTGTGTGTATATGGATAGTGATTATAGTTGAACAGAGAAAGGCTTACATTCAGTTTTGCAGCAGAGATGTAGGAGACTGACATGTCAACCGAAACATTCAGTGAATGGTCATAGTCATAGACCACAGTAGCCCCTAGAACGTCGATTAAAGTTGCAATCGCAGCCGTAGCCAAGTTTCCATTCCCATCCTGAACCAATTAACCAGCTAACCAATGTCAATTGATTAAAAAACAGAGAGAAAGAAGCAGATATTAGGGTTTAATGGCGGTTTACGAGGAGACGATAGGGCACTTTGAAGGAGCAGGAGATAGACGAACCCGAGTTGACTCGGTCGACCCGAACACCTCTGATGGCGAAATAGACGTAGAAGCTGGGATCGAGCTGGGAACGATGCGACAAGGTGAGTTCGGAAACTTGTTGAGCTTCTTCGCTGCTAATCAAATTTTCCAGATATTCTCTCGCCTTCTCCATTGGAGCACATCTGCAAATCACTTTTGCATTTCTCAACTTTCAATCATAATGTTGCTCGATTGGAGGGTGGTTCAGCTTTACCTATCATCAATTACTAGTTTTGATTGCTAACCAATTTTATTAAATATATCTATTTATCATTCAATTCGTTATGTGTAGACTACATAAAATACACTGAATATTACATAGACTTTTCGGTTGTTACCGTTTTCTACGAGAGCACACTATAAAATTATGATTGAGTTTGAGACATTTATTTCATAATTTATATATAAATTTATAAAAATGTATTTGGTTTATGAAATATGAGTAAATAAAAACATCTTATACTTAGCGTAAAAAGATTTTTCTCTCTTTAGTGTATGGATTTTGTCTTTTTGGTGGGCTATCTTTTTAGTTATAGGAAGAGTGCAGCTGTGTGAAGTTCAGAATATCCTAGTCCAAGTGGAATTTCTATTTATCTGTGTTTATTTAATATTAAGCTACACAAGTTATTGTTGTTGTCGCATCACCTAATCTCATTATCTTTTTCTGAGAGTTGATAACATTTCTTTCCACCACATTTCATGTAAAAACCTTCTTTTTTTTTAATCATAAATTTTAGTTTTTTTACTTGTTTACAGCAAATTTAAAAAAAAATGATAAAATTATGAGTAAGTCTCTTGTACACCTGTTGCATGGATTTGAGATCAATGCAACAGGGCATCGCGCGGACCGGCATGGCTGGCGAGGCCCGGTCCATCCCGCACTTCTTTACTTTTTTCGCCTATTTTGGTCGTTACTTTCATGTTATATTCGTGTGTTATGTTAGGATGATCTTCAGTTCCAGATTTCATACTCTAATTTCAAAACCATTGAACTAAAATAAAACGATGGTCAAACTAACATAACATGAAGGTTACACTAACATGACATGAATGTTCCATTAACATAACATGAAAGTAAAAAAAACAATGTTAATCATACAAAAATGTTATGTTAGACTGACATTTATGTTATGTTAATGTGACCTTAATGAAGGTAACACTAACATAACATGAACGTAACACTATCATAACATGAAAATAACAATATCTGAAGTGAATTTTGGTGGGCATGAGCACGCCCACCAGACGTGTGGGAGCGCGTTAACCACGCGTGGGGCGCGTTGGTCATTAGACTACCCACATCAGTTGGGGTCGGCGACCTAAAAGAGAATAAGACAAAAAAAATTGAAAAAAAAAAAGAAAAATCAAATTCTGGGTTGCAACCGAGGGGGCGAGAGGCCTGAATATCAACCCATGCCTCAACTTACTCAACTTAGGTTACCCAATCAAAAGATGACATGTGTCATCTTTTGATTGGTTCAACCATATTTTATATGGATAAAATGTATATTGTAAATATTGTAGATAATATGTATTTAAAAGATAGATATATATATATCAAAATTCATATTTTTTAATTCTCTATAAATAGACACCAATATTGACATATTTTGGAACACATCTTAAATTCTCTATTTTCTCTTCTATTTTTTTATCATTCATCTCTCAATTTCTATCATGGATCCAAACCATCCTAATTATTTTCCAAACTCCCAAGATTTTCCAAACTCCCAAGATTATCCAAATTCTCAAAATTATCCAAGCTTTCAATCAATTCTTAACTCTCAATCTTTTCCTCTCTCGGAAGATTATCCAAACTATTATCAAAACTCTCAGTTTTCTCCAAATCCAAATCAAGATTCTACATCTGAGCATTTGTCTTGTGTCACTTATTGATGGCATTTGTCTTGTCAATTTCATCACATCAAGTTAAAGCTAAGAATTCACATGCATATGTCTTACCACTTGTCACAATTCTTAGCTTTAATCACATGCATCCATCACATCAAGTTAAAGCTAAGAATTCACATGCATATGTCTTACCACTTGTCACAATTCTTAGCTTTAATCACATGCATATGTCTTACCACTTGTCACAATTCTTACCTTGCATCACATGCATATGTCTTACCACTTGTCTATATATACGAATTTGATACATATCAAACTAACACACTAAAATTGTTTTATCTTACTCACTAACACAATCCACTTTACAAATGTCTTACAATGAAAATTCAACTTCATACTCAGATTCAAGCTCTAATTCTGACAATAAATGGGAGGATATTGATGAATGGGAGGAACGAGTTGCTCAGCAGAATCGTCAATTTGATCGTATCATAGATGATATGATCATAAACAATCCCAATCTGGTGATAGGAGATCACACTCCTAGAGCCAGAAAAAGGCATTGTGATAGAGGACGAGAGATTGGTGAGCAACGTTTGATGAGCGACTATTTTGTCGACACACCAACATATACTCCTGAGGTCTTTCGACGAAGATTTCGCATGCAAAAAACAGTATTCCTTCGTATAGTGGAAGCTGTAACTGCCAATGATGTATATTTTCAACAAAGGCGTGATGCAACCGGTAGACAAGGACTTTCACCGATTCAAAAATGCACTGGAGCAATGAGGGTGTTGGCGTATGGGACATCTGCCGATGCTGTTGACGAATATTTAAGAATGAGTGCAACTGTGACAAGACAAGCTCTCATAAAATTTGTAGAAGGGGTCATATCCTGCTTCGGTAACGAGTATCTCAGAAGACCCAATCAACATGATTTGGCAAGACTGCTCTATGTTGGGGAACAACGTGGATTCCCAGGCATGATAGGCAGTATTGATTGTATGCATTGGGAATGGAAAAATTGTCCTACTGCATGGGCTGGACAATATGCTGGGAGAAGTGGAAAACCAACAATCATTTTGGAAGCTGTTGCATCCTATGACTTATGGATATGGCATGCTTTCTTTGGAACACCAGGTTCGTGCAATGATATTAATGTACTTCACCGATCTCCAGTTTTTAGTGATATTTTGGAAGGTCGAGCACCAAAGGTTAGCTACGTTGTGAATGGTCGGGAAAATGAGACTGCATATTATCTCACTGATGGCATATATCCTTCATGGGCTGCATTTGTCAAGTCAATAACTTCTCCACAGCTCCAAAAGCACAAGTTGTTTGCTCAACACCAAGAGGCTGTGCGAAAAGATGTTGAACGAGCATTTGGGGTTTTACAAGCTCGTTTCGCGTTTCTTCGACATCCATGTCTTGTTTGGGATAAACTACTGATGGGAAAAATTATGATGGCGTGTATCATCATGCACAATATGATAGTAGAGGATGAACGTGACACTTACCAAAATTATTTTGATCCCACTGAATTTTTAGTTGATGATCCTACAAATGCAGATCAACGTTTTCAATACTCTACTGAACGAATCGCGAACTTGTCCACTTATATGATTAATAGGGAAAATCTTCGCAACAGAGAAGCTCACAACGCTCTAAAAAATGACTTGATTGAGCATATATGGCAAAAATTTGGAACTAGCTAGAAATCAATGTAATTGCATGTTCTTTATTTGAATTTTTTTTATTTCATGCATCTACTTGTATTTTGATATATTTCTTTTCAATTTCGTATTTCAACTATTGTAATTGTAATTGTAATTTCGTTATTGTATCTTATTCTAAGTGTGTTTTAAATTATTTTCCTTAATATATTTATAAATTTAGAATATTAAATTATTTATTGTATTTTTTGTACATTTTAAATATAATGAATATTAATTAAAAAATTTATGTAATTAATAAAAAACAAAATAATAATTATTATTTTGGGTTGGGTTGGGTTGGGTTGGGTTGTGGATGTGGATATAAAAAAAATAAAGTTAGGTTGAATTGTGGGTTGAATAGGTGGATGAGAGAGAAATTAATATTTTATTTGAGGTTGGGTTGAGGCAGGTTGCTGATGAGGGTAGTCTTACATCTCCACTCTACCTTGAGCAATCTTCCAATGTTCATTACAAGGTAAGATTCGTACTCATTATAATTCTGGTTTCTGTTAGGTACATTTGTTTTTTGTTTTTTCTAAATAATTTTTACATAACATGATTCCAATATTTCTTAATTTTGTTGATTATTTTTTTCACGAGACGTTGTACTTTTGATTTATAAATTAAGTTTTCGTAATTATAATTACTTTTATACCCATAATTAGAATAAATTCGTTTTTCTTGGTTTTTGGCAATCATCAATTTCAAACAATATTAAATTTTTTCACACATATAAACATGTTGCACGTTGTATGGCGCTAGTGTGTACAGATTTGTTTGGATTAAATATATATTTAATGCGTCTATATATATATTTACAGGAGCACCCAAATGTGTGTGAATTTTTTATTTTTTTCATTTAAATGAGGATGAGAAGTGTTTGTTACATTGTGGCCTCCTCATCAAATATTTGATTGAGTAGATAATGAGATTAATGACGGATTCAGGATTTGAATCATGGGGTACGATAAATAATCAAAAATATATATATAATGAAATATTATTGAATATTTAAATCCATGCAACTCAATCTTTAGAGAAGACGAGTGTGATTATTTTAGTTTGTTTATTTCTTTTTGAAAATTATATTATACAAGAATTATTATTTGGCCATTTTAAAGGAATTATTTTAATGGGTTCATTTTCTTTCTAAAGATATGAAAATAAAATTATTCATCACAAAATTATAAGATTAGTGAACCAACTATATAAAGAATAATGGTTTGTAATTCATTATACAGCCAAAAGATAAGAAATTGACAAGTGATATGTTATAAAGACGACTAAAACGAAATATTACAAAAACTAATTAAATGCAAGACTACTACTAAAATTTTATCAATAAACAATTAAAAAGAAATAAAAATAAAATTATTAAATACTTATATTTTATCAAGAAAATTCAAAAGAATATTATGAAAACTAATTAAATACAAGACTATTACTAAAATTTCATCAGAAAAAAAAAAAAGAGGAATTAAATTATATCTTGAAATAACTAGAAAAGACATTAATTAAATATAGAAAGTATATTAAAAGGAAAACAACCATAGTACCAATTACGCTGCATTTCATATATCTATGTATTTGTAGAACTTATTATATATACTTGATCTGTAAAATTCATGGGGGTGCAACCGTACCCCCATGCTGGATCCGCCCCTGAATGAGATCCATAAATACTTGATTAAATAGATGATGAAGGGTAAGAAATTATTAAAATAAAATGTTAACATGAAGAATAGAGCGTGTGGATTAATTATTAACTCAAAAACTCAAGTGAGATCATTTCACATATGGCTAGTGGAGCTTTTTAAGGTCTTATTGAAATAAATATTGATCATATTGAATAAGTTAATCCACACCTTTTATCCATATGAACTTCATGTTATATAAAATCTCACATAAAACTTACTCAATTATCAATCGAATAATGTCTGGGTTATATTGAACACATTCTCTAAAATGCTAAAAAAAAAAAAAAAAAATCATATATAGGTATGATCAATATCTAGTTAAAATTGAAAAAATCTATGTTGGATTTTGGTTTTGAAAATTTCAAAATCCGGTTATTTGCTTCATTAATTTGGTTTTGAGAAAAAAAAAAAATAATTCACATAAATTAATCAAAGTGAACCAAAATTTATGGTGTGCTGAACTTGAGGTTTAATGTTACCAAGGATTGTCAATGCAATTGTACGCCTGAAAAAATATACTTCCTCCTATTCAAAATAAGTGTCATCCACTCAATTTTCATCTCAATTTTCATCATTAATTTTCTTCTTCTTTTGATATTTCAAGCTCCATTATTTTTCTTTTTGTTTTGATATTTAAACTTCCATTTCAATAAGCTAGTTCATCCTCATTTAGTGAGACTTATATCTCCATTAATGCATTGCTTATATAGAGGTAGGACAATGACTTATAGATGAAGTCTAATTCTAATGACTTGATATGAAAGTTTGATTCAAAATTATTAAATTAATTTAAAAAATCAAAATGAAATAAAAAAAATTTACTCAAATTGTCCAATAATTTTTAGGAGCTTGTCCAATAAGATACTCAAAAGTTTTTTTTTTTTTGCTTTTTCCCTTTTTTCCTATTGGCTAATAGTTTTGCAATTGAATGACAGTTAGTAATGATCACCAACTATTATCATTTTAGATATAGTATAGAAATGAATTTACATAATTACATTTTTCATATTCTTTTATGTATATTGTAATATTAAAAAATATCGAATGCTTATACTCTCTTCTTACAATATTACACATTACGTAGTATATACTTTTAATATAAAATACTTTCGTAGTAACTTATAACTTCATAAAACTTGTACATATTTATATTATCTTAAACATTTATGTTTAAGTACATGAATTTCAAAAATTCTATTAAATATTTTATCACAAAATATATATTAAAATAAAAAAGACGTTTTAAAAAGAAGACACGTGAGTATGTTAATATGAAAAAACAAATTCTCTACAATAAATTATATTATATAGATTTTATTTACTTTATAAACTTTTAACTTAAGTGATCTTTTATAAATTATAATTATTTGAACTAAAATTTAATAATATGCGTAATATAAATACGTAAAAAAATATAATTTTTCTCTCTCTTTCATTATAATGTATTATTAATCAAAAATTATATATATTTTTCTTTTACTTTTTATTATAATATTTGATAGCTTATCAAGAAAGTCATGTAATTTAAAATTATTAAATTAATTTAGAAAATGAAAATGAAATATTGAAAAATTAAAAGAAAAAGAAATTATTTTACACATCATCAAATTGATGTGACATTTTTAGGAGGAAAATTGGCAAATTAGAAATTTTCTCCAACTTGTTTGCTTTTAGTATAATATAGAATCTATATATATATAAACACAATGGTTTCCTCAAACAGTAATATGCATATTTTCCCGCCTAAAATATCTTGCCAAAACTAGAAATGTTTTATTTATTTATATATAATATAAATATAAATTATATATGATATAAAGTTGATTGATAATCATTAATGTTAGATTCCAATAATTATGCAATAATTTTTTAATTTTGTAAATAACTCTAATCAATGAATTAAATATAAATCAAGGCAAAAACTTTTATGAGTCAGGTGCATGCACCTGATCCGACCCGTTCACGCGCCCAAAACGCACCTCCCACGCGCTGAAGACTTGTGCTGAAGCTCATTCAAAATTCGCTCAAATAGACCAACCTTTGTGTATAGTTAGACCAACCATGTGTAGGTAGGTCTAACTATATACAAAGGTATGTCTAACATATATAAAGGTATGTTTAACTGTATGCAAAAGTATGTCTAACATATACAAATGTATGTTTAAGTATACATAAAGGTATGTCTAACACAACGTAAAGGTATGTCTAACATAACGTAGTGGTATGTGCCAAAATTCAAAAATCAAGCCAAAAAAAAGACAAGGCATGGAATTTGGGCAGAACTGGTATGTTTAACATAGCTTAAAGGTATGTCTAACATAATGTAAAGGTATGTCTAACATATACTATTGGTATATGATTTTTTCAAAAATCATGAGCGAAAAAAAAAAAAGAGGGTGCTGTCCCCCCTGACCCGGATCCGACCCGGGTGCATGGATCTAAGATCCATGCACCTGATTCACAAGAGACTTACTCATAAATCAAGCACTATAGTGATTGAATCTTACCAATTGATTTGAATGTGTATATATATATATATATATATATAAGGACGTTTGTATAATTTGAATATATAAGGAAGTTTATATATATATATATATATATATATTATAAGGAAATTTATGATAAAATTGGTAAGTCACTTTGTTAATTAATATAATAAGTCAACACGGTAAATCATGTCATAAATATAATATATATAAATCATATCATAAAAGATATTTAATTGTACTACTTCATAGAATCAACAATCAAATCAAATAATTCAAAATATAAAAATTAAAGCATCTTTATCTTTATATATATATATATATAAGCACAAACATTGCTAAAATAAATTGGCGATGTTTTCCCACCTAAATTTCTTCCTATTTCTCGAAATCAATATTATAACCAAAGATAATTAATGTGTATTTAATAATTTAAATTAAAATATACAATATTATACTAAATATTGATAAGCTAATTAATATTTAGGAAAGTCAATTGTGAGGCTTCATTTTCTTTTGATATAGTTGGAGAGATATCAACTAAATTAGGTTTAATTTGTATATATATGATGTAATAACACGTTATTATATACATACCATAATTTAGATTTAATGCTAATTAATTAAAATATCAATCAAACACTTATTCAAAATATTTTAAAATAAATATTATCACCCATAAAATATAGGATACACATTGTTTTTAATTGATAGATTTAACAAAGGAAATCTATCAATTAAAAACAATTGATAAAAAAGTTTTCCTTTGTTAAATCTATCACATTACTATTCAAATTATATAAAGATGTCATTTAATGTTTTTGGTTAATATTCAAAATGATATTTTGTTAATTTACGTAATTTTCCCATGTTTAGTTGTCTATTAGTTTTTCTAAAGATATTTATATTGATTTCAAAATTTATACATTTTCAATAATTTTGTATTTTAGATAAGAAAATTCCATATAATAAAAAGAAGTCATAAATACAAACAATTACAGGATATGATATTTGGCGATATAAAATTTCAAATAATATGATGCATTTTTTCAAAATCTGTAAAACCCACAATTCAATCCATAAACGTCGGTATCTTATCATATTAACAATTCAATGAGTTTCTTAAATATACTAAAATATTGTAAAAATGATATTAATCAACATAATTATTAAGAAAAAAAATCATCATATGAAATTATTTCTTATATTTTCAAGATTATCATATCTGAAGATTACAATCATTATATATAGAAGATTATTAATTTATGAGAATAATTTATTTTGTCACATTTTGATGTGACATGTTTATTAATTTATAAGATGATATAGTTTTGTATCCAGCCATACAAATCTTTATATATATAAAAACACAAACATTTCCTCAAATAGTAATGCTAAAATTTTCCCGCCAAAAACACTCTACCAAAATTGGAAATGATTTTTTTATTAAAATAAATGTTAAATGATAAATAATAAATCATGATTGATAATGATGATATATATATATATATATAAGGAAGTGATATGATAAAATAAAATTACCATATTTGTCAATATGGTAAGTTAACTTTAATTATAAATTTCTATTCATATATTTATGATATCATTTAGCAATGTGTGTATACATTTATATATATATATATATATATGTGATTTACATCATATAATATCATAATCATAATATCATATAAAGAATAAAACATTAGGGCAGTGGATGTGAATATATATTTATATATAATTTAATATGCATGTAAATATATACATAAAATATAGTTATTAGATAATTCTTATCATTACAAAATAATAAAATAGATAAAAGATAACCAAAATATAGATATACAATTTTATGTAATTTTGTTGACGTATAAACATAATTGTTATATAAAGGAGTAGATATATAAAAATTAATTCACCACTTGATAACCAAATCTACATAAAACATAAAGTTAACAATTAAATAATTCTAAATATAAAATTTAAAAGATATATTGTAATAATATATCATATAGAAAGAAATTAAAGAACTCCACTTGATTTGATCGTAATAAATCATATGTAATAATAAACTGAATATCATATTTAATGATATGATATAATAAAATTACCATATTTGTCAATATGGTAAGTTAACTTTAATTATAAATTTCTATTCATATATTTATGATATCATTTAGCAATGTGTGTATACATATATATATATATATATATATGATTTACATCATATAATATCATAATCATAATATCATATAAATAATAAAACAATTATGCATTTGATGTTAATATATATTTATATATAATTTAATATGCATGTAAATATATACATAAAATATATTTATTATATAATTCTTATCATTACAAAATAATAAAATATATAAAAAGATAACCAAAATATAGATACAATTTTATGTAATTTTGTTGACGTATAAAACATAATTGTTATATAAAGGAGTAGATATATAAAAATTAATTCACCACTTGATAACCAAATCTACATAAAACATAAAGTCAACAATTAAATAATTCTAAATATAAAATTTAAAAGATATATTGTAATAATATATCATATAGAAAGAAATTAAAGAACTCCACTTGATTTGATAATAAATCATATGTAATAATAAACTGAATATCATATTTAATTAATTATGATATTAATATTCTATAATATGACATTATCTATATATATATATATATATATATATATATATATATATATATATATGAAGAAGAACATTTCCTTAAATAATTTTTCCACTCAAAAGTTGTTTTGATATTTATGGAAAAGATATAATGTTTATCCATTAAATAAAAAAGTCAATTGCCTCATTAATCTTCTATATATAAGGATGAATATTATTATTAATTAGGGAAAAAAAAGAAATTATTGCCATTAACTATCCTTCTTCTATTTAATACGTTTCAATTTAATAAAAATAGTAATTTAACATGTTTCAATTTAAAAAAATGTTAAATTATTTTATAGATGCAAACTAAATGATTTTTCATCTAAGCATTTCATATGATTTTATATAAAAATTTCTTAATTACTTATACATAAAGTTATTTGACATTGATTACATATAAATATTGGTTTGTTTTAAAATTAATATAATTTGAAATGTCATTTTAAAAATATAATAGATGTTGATGCTATCGTTTTCATCCATTAAATAAGATACAAATAAGTCCCTACTAAATTTCACTATTAAAATTGAATATACAATAATATGAACAAACAAATAAGATTGTGATATTATCTTGATCTTGATTTTATATACTATATATATTGAACAAAATTTTCTATTTTGTAAATAATAAAATTCAATAAAAATAATATTTAATGTATAACATAATGTAATATAATAAAACGTTTTGATTTTATCAATAAACACATTGATTGTAAATGAGGTGATTTGAATTCGTCATGTATAGGAATTAAGTAGAAACTGAACATTTATTTGCAATCATTATAATTGGGAAAAAAAAATCTATAAATTAGGAAGCAGCTAAATTTATGACATACAAAATGCACTAATTCCATATCTAATGAACAAATTATGCACTATAAATATGAGAGAAAAAACTTAGAATTGACTCATACTTTCTCTTTAATTTCTCAAATTCTACAATACAAATCTTTTGCTTTCATGGTGCTCATGGGATTGAGTTCTTTTTTTTTCTTTTTCGGTTTTTATTTTATTTGGTTATGATTGCTATCGTTTTCATCCATTAAATAAGATACAAATAAGTCCCTACTAAATTTCACTATTAAAATTGAATATACAATAATATGAGCAAATAAATAAGATTGTGATATTATCTTGATCTTGATTTTATATACTATATATATTGAACATGATTTTCTATTTTGTAAATAATAAAATTCAATAAAAATAATATTTAATGTATAACATAATGTAATATAATAAAACGTTTTGATTTTATCAATAAACACATTGATTGTGAATGATGTGATTTGATTTCATGTACATGAATTAAATAGAAACTAAACATTTATTTGCAATCATTATAATTGGGAAAAAAAATTATAAATTAGGAAACAACTAAATTTATGACATACAAAATGCACTAATTCCATATCTAATGAACAAATTATGCACTATAAATATGAGAGAAAAAACTTAGAATTGACTCACACTTTCTATTTAATTTCTCAAATTTTGCAATACAAATCTTTTGCTTTCATGGTGCTCATGGGATTGCGTTCTTTTTTTTTTTTTTTATTTGGTTATAATTTTTATTTGATCTACATCATATAGTTTGGATGGACGATTAATAATTTTTTGATTTTATCAATAATTTCTTAACGATTAAAGTTCCTATCGTTATTCATATTTGGAGATGAATGTTTTATTTATTGGTATTGCATATGGATTATTATTAATGTAATTTTTGTTTTTTATTTTTATTTTTACTTTATGCAGGAATTTCGTGAAGAAACCTGAATGAAAACTTACATGGAAAAGTGATAAAGAAAACTATAAATTTACATTACAATGTAGATTGTTTTTTTTTTAGAAATAATTGGAAATTAATCATATATTTTGTTTTTATATTTCTTTTATATTTTTGAGATTTCTATCATAGAATTTATTTGTTTTAAAGATAACATGCTTAAAAGTAGTTAGTTGAATTATTCCTTCTATCTTATATAAAACATAGCTTTCATGTTGTGATTTGTTTAAGTAAACATTATTCCTTTATCTTTAAATAGTGTACTTGAATGTGATAATTTCTATATAATTCATATCCATCTTATTTATATATAAACTAAGTTTAAAATTACAATATCTTATTTTATTAACGTACCTAGAGATTATCTCCAACAATTAAATATTTAAAATATATAATATATAAATTACTTAATTTCATTATATTACATTTGTATATACTTTTTTTCCAAATCTCAAATAAAAATATTATAATTGTATTTTATAAAATTTTATCCCGTGCATCGCACGGGTACAAAACTAGTGTATAATTTAAAACTTAAATATAAGATTTTAAATTTGTGATTTCCAAAAAAAAAAAAAAATTTAGAAAAGAAACCCAAAATTATGCAATCACAATCACAATCAATTATGTTCATACCATATATAATGATTAATTCCTTTTCTAATAAGCACACCATCCACTATAACACAAAAACTTTTATGCATCAGGTGCATGGATCCTAGATCCATGCACCCGACCCGACCCGCGCGTGTACGCGCTTCCACGCGCGTCTGACGCGCCCTCACGCGCTCCCACGCGCCTGGGCGGATGCGCACCTTTAGGTTACGTTAAGGATACCTTTCAGTTATGTTAAGGATACCTTTAAGTTATGGTAAGGATACCTTTCAGGGATACATTTCAGTTATGTTAAGGATACCTTTAAGTTATGGTAAGGATACCTTTCAGTTATGTTAAGAATACCTTTGAAATCCTGATTCCAGGTTACATGTCATGTTATGTTAAGAATACTTTTTAGTTATGTTAAGCATACCTTTAGGTTATGTTAAGGATACCTTTAGTTATGTTAAGAATACATTTTGGTTATATTAAGCATACCTTTAGGTTATGTTAAGAATACCTTTAAGTGATGTTAAGGATACCTTTGAAATCGTGATTCCAGGTTACATACCATGTTATGTTAAGAATACCTTTTAGTTATGTTAAGCATGCCTTTAGGTTATGTTAAGGATACCTTTAATTATTTTAAGAATACCTTTTGATTATATTAAACATACTTTTAGGTATATTAAGGATACATTTAGGTTATGTTAAGAATACTTTTATGTTATGTTAGAGATACCTTTGTGTACAAAATGTGTAACACAACTACCTTATGGATAAGGTATCTCTAACATAACATAAAAGTATCCTTAACATAACATAAATGTATGCCTAACCTAAATTAAATGTATGAAATTTGGGCACAAAGGTATCCTTAACATAACCTAAAGGTATCTCTATACATTACCTAAAGGTATCTCTATACATTACCTAAAGGTATTCTTAACATAACCTAAATGTATGTCTAACTTAACGTAAATGTATGAAATCTGGGCATAATGGTATCATTAAGGTAATCTAAAGGTATTCTTACGCATTACATAAAGGTATTCTTACGCATAACTAAAAGTCATGACTAAAATTGAAAAAAAAACAAGAGCGAAAAAAAAAAAAAAAAAAGAAGCGGGTCGGATTACCCGGATCCGACCCGGGTGCATGGATCTAAGATCCATGCACCTGATGCACAAGAGACTTACTCCCACTATAAATATGAGAGAGTAAACTTGAAATTTACTCACTCATTTTCCATTCACAATTTTTCAAATTTTACATTCCAAACAGTATGTTTTCATGGATCCATGAATTGTTTCTTCTTCTTCTTCTTCTTTTTGTATATCTATTTAGCTATAAATTGATTTTTGAAGATATTTTTAATCTGGATCAATAATTAATGACTTTAGTGTTCACCTTTGAATGATTTAGGTTTAAGTTGTTATTCATATTTGAAGATGAACTAATCAGAATATTTATTATTTTATTAATATTTTATAATACTCTTTCATTAATTCTAATTATTTTGTGCAATAATCTAGAATCAAGAGTTTCTGGTTTTGGAGATTTTGAAGGTTTAAGATCATGCGTACACTACAAGAAAATTTTCATATTTATTTTTGTTTTTTGAAGAATATTTGTCAAAAATACTTATTTTATATCTTCCTGTCCAAAAACCTCATTATTCTTAAAAATATGTTTGTGAAATAAGGTGCGAAAGACCTACATACATTGTATCGAATCCATCGTTTTAATCCACTAAAAATGCTTAATACCTAAAATACAACATTTATTTTGATTGCTAATTGATCACTTGAATTGTACGAGACCACAATTTATGAAAATTGTTTTCCATAAACTTGACTTTGATGATTCACTATATTTTGTATATTTCATTTCCTCCATAATTTTATATTAATTGTGATGGCTACTCTATAAATTATGAAAATTCATGTTCCATAATAAAATTGCTTTTCCGAATTTATAATTGTTTTAGTAGTGGAACAATGTAAAAGTAATTTTAAAATTCAAATGTGTAGATTTCAAAATTTATGGAATTTGTTATTAAAAAATGTAATGAATATTAACTATTGATTTTATTAATATGAAACAAAGTTACTTTAATTAGAAACATAATGTAATAAAAAGTTCTTGAATCAAGATTTCATTTCAAGATTTAGACCAAATAGATCTTTGTAGTTCACACTATATTGACGCATTTTCATTTTATGTTAAAATGTATTTTAATGTATCCATTTTATATTAGTTTAGATTAATTTTTATTAAAATTCTTATAAAAAATAATCTTTGTAGTTGACTCTATATTGATGCATTTTATTTTATGTTAAAATGTATTTTAATGTATCCATTTTAGATTAATTTAGATTAATGTGTATTCAAATTTATATCAAAAAAAAAAAAGAATTAATTTATAAGTCATAGCTCTCTTACTAAATTTTGTTGGTTAATATATTAGACAATTCAACAATTAAAGCCCTATCTCATTTGAAAATGTAATATGATGACTTTAATATATTAGTTTATTAGTTAATTTCATCACCTCAATATTACTAACTTTTTTTAATATAATTGGATACCATCAATTTAAATAAATAAAACTACATTGGCCAAATATTTCACTATTAATTATTTTAAAAATAAAACAAATATATATTAAAAAATATTATTAATGTTCTTAGAAACATATTATTTTTAAAGGAAACTTAATCAAATTCAATAAATTGTTTAAAGAATAGACTATTTAAATAATATTGGTGATTTTAAAAATATTATATAGTTGAACTCTAAATGATTGAAGTTTTTTACACATCTGAGTTGATTAACACAAATAATATGTTCAAATTATCATTTAGTGTTCAGGAGTAATATTTTTGATTTATTTCTAGATTTGGAAAATGAATCATATTTGTGAATCTTTTGTTTTATATAATCATAGATCTAATGTTAATCATTATTAAATAATTTCCCATCATAGATATAATCTACAAATTTGATTATTTTTCATTTCACAGAGAGACATAAAAACGGTTTTTTGTAATCATATTTTCTATCTATTACTTCATATTACTTATAAAGTGTTTACTTCTCATCAGCTGTCTAAGAAAGATGATGACATTTTGAAAGTGTTTGAGAAAAATATCAAGTGAACAAATAATTGAACTATGAGTTTTTGACCTTTATCAAGAAGAAGAAACCAAAGATTGTTGTTAAAATATAAAATGATTGAAACTCCTATAAAAATAATCTTATGGATATTGACCTTTTATTTTTTTCTTGCTTCATGAATATTTTGCGGTTTTTTCCCTCTCATGTTGGTTTATTCTTGGTTTAAAGATTTTAATATGTGATAAAAGAGTTGGGTAAAGAAACATCACCACAAATATATATATGATAGTATTTCAGAAATATTAAACTATGAGTTTAATTGATTTTGGCAAATTATCTTTAGTAGTCTTAATTGTATGTTATTTTGTTTAAGAACTTATAATTGAAAGCAGTATAATAATATTTCATTATGTTCAAAAATATATAAAATTATATGTGATATATGCGATAGGTTCAGAAAAGGATTATCACCCCAATTGTATCAATTTTTTTGAAAGTTATTTGATTTTGTTAATCACCCATACTTTTAATTATACCTAAATTCTAAAAAAATTAAATTAAGTTTAAACATTACAACATATTCTTTTATATACACAATACAAAATTAATCTTCATTAATTATATATTTAAAATATCTAAATCAATAATTTTATTGTATTAAATGTATATCTTTTTTTTTCTTCAAATTCTAAATATTTATTATTGTATTTTAAAAATAAATTTAATCCCGTGCATCGCACGGGTACAAAACTAGTAGAATATAGATATAGAAAGATAATAATTTTTTAAAAAGCTAAAAAATTAAAAGCGTGGGTATTTGACGATTCTACCCCCGAGAAAGGGGTTTAATGTGGTTTAGCATTTACAGACATGTCACAAAACCAAAACCCACGGACTACAATTTGACGGACAATCGAATGAGTTGTTCTGAAATCGTAAGGTAGACGAAATGGATCGGGTCCCTGCCGCCAACGAGCTGTCTTTCCGGGTCGGGTTCACCGGCCACAGCGGCCATCTCAGCATCGAACCCCTGCCTCCGGTCGAACGGCCCAACCCTCTCCACTCTCTCCCCGACTTCGTCCTCGTTAGTATTCTTTTCTATGCCATTATATATTCTTGTGGAATTTGATTTTTTCTTGGCAATTTTATGGAGTTAGAGTTTGTGAATTGGGGTTAACTTTGAAGGGTATTTCCCTTGGTAACCCTTCGTGTTTTTGGGGCTGCAGTCTCGTTTCTAGTGTTCTAATTGCCTTTTCTTAATCATTGCTTTGTTTGAATGTTATCTATTTTAATGGAGGCAGAATTTGGAATGGGGTTTTCGTTGCGTAGTTTGACGTATTAACGGTGTGAATTTTGCGTAATTGTGTGGCAGCCACCGGCGTTTCCTGAGGAGACACCGGAAACAATAAGGGATTATATAAAGGAGAAATATTTACTGCCGAGGTTGGACGAAGACATCTTTTCACCGCAGAAGGCTGGTAGGCAATGGGATTTTGACTGGTTTGACAAAGCTGAAATTCAGCCAGAGTCATCAATGCCGCGGTCTGTGATTGTTCCATCCTGGGTGATGCCTTTCAGGCGCAAAAAGCATGAACCGGAGTTGGATAGGTGGGAGCCTGAGTCGATAGAGGTACAAATCGAGAGCTCTCCCCTCATTCTCGTGTTAACAGTTATTTATTATTTTCATTTTCATCCAACATGAGCAAGTCTTTGGACTCTAAAGCGACAGATCATGTATGTCAAAAGACTCAATTGCATATCGTAATTAGAATCCTAAGTTATTGGAGTTGAAATTACAAAGCCTAAGCTAACTTGGAAATCATTGTACATTTTTTACTTTACCTATTTGTGATCCTAATAACTCTTTGATCTCTTACCATTAGAGTCCTATGATTTTTATGATGTGGTTTCCATTGATGGCAACTTTATCAGCCGTACTTTAGTTGTTAAGTTAACTATAAATCATTAATCAAAATCCTGATTTTTAGAGAAAAAGGCCAAAACTGACAAGTGCAGATTTCTACAGAACTCTCTTCATCAAGAGAACTTTCCCATTATTTCTAGTTTCTTTAGAGATTTCATTTATTCAATCCTGGCATCTTGCTTCCAAATCTTGAACTTTATTTCAGAGTTAATTTATGATACTTCCAGGTGGATATGTCAGAACTGACTGTTGGAACCAAGGATTCTGGTGCTCTGCCTCGTATTGTTGGACCTGCTAAGGATTTTGTCAGAGGAAGCATAAACAACCGTCCGTTTCGCCCTGGAGGACTTGATAATAGTGAATCTTTTGGAAAGATTTATCCTGACGGTGCCTGCAATGGTGAATGGGCACGTGAGCTTCTGCGTGGGGGTCCTGCACAAGTCCTTCCTCCAGGATGTAAAGATGGATTAGATCTAGGTGATCTCAAGGTAATGCTATTTAAGAGTAATGTGGACTGTAGTGTCAGTCCATGAACGAATTTCTACTTCCTTCATCTACGTAATCAACACAACTTTATTTTCCTAAAATTTTGAAGGCACACCCTCTCAAGTGGACTATTTATGAAGAAGCAAGTGGAAACAAAAGTACATCAGATGTGAAGCAGGTTAGTTACATTACATATATGATGACCTGTTTATTAAGTTAATATATGGTTCCACTTGTACCATTTATTCTTTTCTTTTTAAATTTTCTTAGAAGCATCCATGATTTATCTTTGTTCATTTACTTTTATGATGTCTATCTGTTTACATAAAGTGCAGAACGAGCTATCAGTTCAGTTTGATGACTTATTCAAGAAAGCATGGGAAGACGATGCCATGCAATTCGTGGAAGACGGTGTGTCCTCTTTGTATATATAAATTCTAGTTCTATGTACATTTTTTGAGATGTGATTTATTGGAAAGTCGCTTATCCTGAACTGAGTTAGATTTCTTTTTTGCTTTATTTAATAAAATAGAGTTAACTGTCCTAGAACAAATGGTAGGGAAATCTAGTAGAGAATAACTGTTTGAGCTAAATCTATATTGCTGGACTGTTGGTGTGTGGATGCATGACTAGGGGCCCATATTGGATCCACCACTGGAGATAGTGGACATGGATTCTCAAACAATGTCGTCTTCAAAGTTCAAACATAGAAGCTATTGCGACCTGTAGTGGGTCCATGGAGATGGAAGCGTCGACAATTCAAACGATATTGTCAAGCCACACCAATGTGCTGTAAAGCATAATTTTTTTGGGAATCTAAGATGAACATGATGGCGTTCATCTTCTTTTATTTAGGGTTGGACTTTTATCGACGGCTACTAACTTATGGAAGACCAATTAACTAAGTTCTTTCCATTGGGTCGAGGCTACTAATTTATAGATATTGTCTATATTATTATTATTTTAATGCTAACATAAAATGTGACTTGCAATGTATTTTAATCAATTTTTCACCAATCTGTTTTAAATTAAATATTTATTTTCTTTATAGGTGTATATATAGACATATCACTTACACTTGTCCATAATTTGGTTCCTTTTCTATCGTGTCTGCCATTCTAATTTTAAAATTAAGAAGTCAGTCTCCTAGATTTGGAGTTATGATGCCTAGTTGAGGTAATCTAATTTGGTTAAGATTCTTATTGTAGTTGAGTGATATGATATAGAGCCACTGTCAAAGTTTGTAATATATTTGATTCAACTTTCATATTTGGAAAATACTAGTGTGTTGGCTTTGATTCAAGAGACTGATGTCTTGTGTATATGGTGGTTTAGGAAAATAGGAACTACGACAGGAAGAAAGTGAGGAAGTGAGAGAGAATATCTGGAAGTGGAAGACTGGTAGGGAATGTAGTTGCCTACTACTTGAGGTTGATTTATATCAGTATGTTCCTACTAGAGAAATTTCTTAGGGGTTAATCACACTCCTCTGTTTTTTTTAAGACTCCCATTTACTACGCAAACCTAAACTCATCAAACCCTTCCGCTCAACAACCCATCAAACATCAAAATTTCCTGGTATCCTCCAAAAACCTAAGCAATGTCGAGAGATCGAACTATATCAATAGCAAAGTTGTTAGAGCGCAAAGGGTGTAGGTTGTAGCGCCTCTACAAGCAAGCACATTCATGTGTGCATGCCACCAATGCTTCTTGCACCTCAGGCGTGCCTCTTGTTCATAGGCCATTGTCCAACCCCAAAAACGTTCTTACGACCCCCTTTAAGATTTTAAAGACAATTTTTTTTCATGAGGAAACCATAAGAAAAACAAATACTTGTTTTTCTTGACATTATTATGGTACCAACAATTTAAATTACCAAATTTTGCAAAGTCTATACACATTTTGTTTTTCTAAGATTTTTTCATTCATTTTTTACTTTTGAGCTTCATGTTCAAGAGGCGCCCAACTCAGACACTAAGATCACCTCTGCATTTATTTGCCTTGCATCTTAAACAACTATGATCAACTGAGGGATAATTTATTCTTGATATTGGGGTTGGAAAAATTATAGATTCATATGTTTGGAATTATTTATTTATTTATTTATTCTGTAGTGTTGACGCTGATCCACTGAATACTTGAAGGAGTTTGACCACAATCCATAACGTTGTAAAGAATGTGTGATCACCATCCATCAAAATTGTTGAACAATGCTCTATTGACTAGTGTCAAACCTTGCATGATATAGTACGCCTTCAACTACTTACGGGGAAAAAAACTGCAGCCTAATATTAAATGTGGAGAAGCGGGGGAAAACTTAGTTTATCCATCTCCAAGTCTTGAAAGTTTATTATTGATTTCATAACTATTCTTAGATGTTTGAAACAATTAAATTTTAGTGGACATAAGAGAAGAAATTGAGAGGAGATACGAGATAATAAGAATAGAAGTACACAAGGGAAACGTGGTTTTTTTCTTTTTCTTGACCTTTATATGCAAGGGAATTTTTGTCTATTTGTCCAAATTTTTTTGATGGTGTTTAAGAAGAAAACGAGTGTAGATTGCCCCAACCTTTAGTCTTGAAGAAATTCTCTTCTGCAAGCTTAATATTTAAGGACTTCTATTTATCATGGCAATTACTTTCTTCACCAATTGACTTCAATTGCAATAATTTTGTGAAACTTTACTTTACATTTGCCTCATGAGTTCAGATTTTTGTTTGAAGCAATCATGATTTGCTTCTCTTTATTGAATCTGTAACAGTTGTTTAACAAATGAAATTACAGCTTCAGTCTAATGCAACAAGTTTCAAACGTGAACTCTAGGAATATGTTTCTTTTTATTGTATGAGGCTAATGCTACAGCTGTTATTCAGGTCATTTGTTAGAATTAGAAACACAGGAGTCTACCAGTGAATCTATTCAAATAGAAGTTGAAGAAGAGTTACATGCAGTTGATGATTCCACCATGAAAGAATCGTTGATTCTAGATGAAATTCTGACGGTTGAATCAGCGAAATCGACACTAAAATTGGACGAACATACAAATAGTGGACAACAGCAGAAAGAGGTAATAGTTTCTCAAGTAAAAATCACTCTATTATTGTTCGTTCATGCATTTTCATACAAAATTTTCCTGATTTATTAGACTAAGTTAATAATTTATTTTCAGGCTTGGGTTCTGACAGGCGACAGTGAAAAGATTGCAGAACGGTTTCATGAACTTGTTCCTGATATGGCTCTTAATTTTCCTTTTGAACTCGATCCTTTCCAAAAAGAGGTATTTTCCATTACAACATTATGGTTAGAAACTCCTTTTTATTTCTTCCAATTAATTCAGCATTGATTGTTTATCTCTATGTTGAAATCATGAAAAGGTGACTTGAATGGCTACCTGATTCTATTCTGCCGGTCAGTATGTAATTGACCTAAATAGAGATGCTGATATTTGTCATCGAAAAATTGATGTGATTATTTATATCGTGAATATGGGTACTCTTACGTAAAATAATGGTCAATTCTTTTGATATAGCATTTTGGTATTAATGTAACCTTAGCATGTCATTACCTGCACCTCAATATTTTGGGTTGACTTAATTGTGTTACTGTACTAAGTTTTTTTATATTAATTTCAGGCCATATATTATCTTGAAAGGGGGGATTCTGTTTTTGTGGCTGCTCATACATCAGCTGGAAAGACGGTTGTTGCAGAATATGCGTTTGCTCTGGCTTCAAAAGCAAGTCACTGTTGCTTTGTTTCTATAAGTTGCTAAGTAATTTGATGTTTGACCTAAAATCAGTTTGGTCTTTCCTCATATGGCTTGGTGTGTTGGTGTAAATGTTCCCCGCCCTGTAGTGGAAAAGGATAACTATTCAAATTTCAATCACAGTCAGATTGCCACTCTGGTGCTTGCTCACCTAGAATTAGATTAAGGGGAACAAAGCGATGAGAATGGAATAGGAAGTTGAGATCACAAAAGAGGATATGGTGGGGCCTGTCAGCCTGTCAGGGATCTATATTTCTAAGGTTTTCTAGGGATCTATATTTCCCATCACAAAACTGAAAATCACAATCTCGTCCCTTTTTACTTCTATTTTTGTTCTAGAGAGCTCAGTATTTAATGGAGTAGAATACACTACGGTATACACACACACACACATATAAAACTTATGGAAGATTATCCAAATATAAACATGGGTCGTATAATTAAGGTATATTGGGACCTATATCATCAACCCACTTTCTAGATTTGTGAATATTGAACCTATCGATTGCATTTCTAACACCTGTTGTACTTTTGAAAGCGTGTGAGTGATACCACCAGATCTTGATTTTCATATATAAATGTAATTATGATATCTCAGAACAGGGTGTGGAATCCTTCCTTGACATTCACAGTCATAGCTAAACTTTAGGCTCTATTGACACATGATTTTACTGGAGAAAAGACTACAAATGCTACAAGCCACGTGCAAGAGAGAAACGAATGTCCATATCATGTCCTATTCAAACTTGTTGGACATTCCTTTGGTTTACCCCTATTAACATTTTCTTTTAAAATCTTCTTGAGCTTGAAAATTGAAAATACTGTTTTTTATGGCCTGTTAAGCTTTTGAAAGATAATTTACATTAAAACTTTCAATGTATGCAGCACTGTACAAGAGCTGTATATACTGCTCCAATCAAGACTATCAGCAATCAGAAGTACAGAGATTTTTGTGGAAAATTTGATGTGGGCCTCCTCACTGGCGATGTTAGTTTGAGGCCTGAGGCCTCCTGCCTCATCATGACTACTGAGATATTGAGATCAATGCTCTATAGGGGTGCTGATATCATACGTGATATTGAATGGGTGAGATTTCTCTTCTAACAATGATCTTTTCCTTTTCTCGATATTGTATCTGACATAACCTGCCAACTTGTGCTCAGTTTTTTACTGCTTTGCCTTCTGGTGTGATTCTGAGACTCTTGTTTGTTTGTTTGCTTTGCGGCTGGGAAGATAGGTTATATTTGATGAAGTGCATTATGTTAATGATGTTGAAAGAGGGGTGGTTTGGGAAGAAGTTATCATCATGCTTCCCAGGCATATCAACTTTGTGCTACTCTCTGCCACGGTATGTATCACTTCAGAATCTTACTGCTCACTAGTGAAATGAAATCAAAGTGCTGATATTGTGGATTTGCTCTTTATCACTTGGAGAGTTTTTTAAGTTCATTGCTTATCAGTAAATCTATATCAAGCCTATTAACTATAAATGTAAATTTAGCTACTTCAAGCCATATGTATTTGAATTTGAGCATATCATCACACTCATGTAATCTTAAAGGTTGTATCAGTAGATGTTCTGAATACTTTCAAGGCAAGGTCATGGAATACTTCATCCGTCTGCCGCAGCCAAATTGAAGCTAAATATAACTTAAAGGCATGAAAGTAAGAAAAAATGAAGAAAATTGAGAATTTAAGCACTATTTTTAAACTCTGTGAAGCTGTTTTCGTTCTGTTCTTGCTGGGGGAATTCCATCCTTTTTATACGTCTTTTTCAACTACTTAACACGTTAAGTCGTGGTGAATTTAGCATAAATATTTTGAAAAAAATTATAAATCTCAACTGCAAACTTGTATGCAGCACTTGCAATTGTTTGTTCTCACATTTAATAATTTTCATGTCTCTTCCTCGTGGAACAGTCATCCGAGAACCATGAATGCCAATTTGGTTGCATCCATTGGAACTGTCATTTATTGATGTAAACGTGTGAACTTTAAAATTGACATGCTTACTGTGTTTAATGATGTTATATTTTCCCTAGGTGCCAAACACAATTGAATTTGCTGATTGGATTGGGCGGACAAAGCAAAAGCAAATTCGTGTTACTGGGTTAGTATTTGATATGGAACTTTTCTATCCATTATCTTACATTTTTATGATTGTACCATAGTATAGTGTTCAAGCCTTCAAGGGCAACATCATTTATTTATAAAAGTTAGTTTTTGTCTCCGTGAGGTTTTTCCAATGTAAAGGCACCTTCCCCCGGGTACGTTCAATCACTTTTACCTTCAGTGCCAGCTAACATCTCTAATCTACAATAGCTCAAATGCCTCATTTCCTCATTCTGCGGTAGCCTATCTCTAATTACAACTATCTCCGCTGAGTATAGCCATCATGCAGAGACCTTATGGTATCTCAAGATACAGCCATTCCCCTTATCTGAGGTTTATCCAGTCAAAACTGCCTCACACATACAAAGACACTTTTGGTATTCAATTATGAATACCATTTATAAACTGAAATGTCTAGCTCTAAATTTAGATATAAATTCTAACAGGGTAACTGGATCAGAACACATTTTTAAAATTGACAACTCCATCTTCGTCATGTTGTCTTGACTTATTGAGTTGGGTGATAGTTGATAGGATCATTAAGAATAGCTACAGATAAGAATTTTTATTTTTGAAGGATATGACATCTTCATTTATAGAAAAGCAAAAAAATAGAAATAAAAAAAATGTATGAGATCTATATGAGATTATTACCTGTTATGAATAATATGATTAAAAAGAATTCAGCTTCAGGTGCTCAAAACAATATGAAATTAATTCTCGACTTTTAATTTAAAGCAAAGATTACCTCATTCTGAAGTACCCCTACACAATAAACAGTTTGAAGCGACTTTATGTTGAGTATCCAATGTTAAATGAAACCTCAAGGGAGAGTTACCATTCACGCATAATAATATTTGAGTTTTTCTACAATCTCTTTCTCCCATATTCACCTGTTTCTTCAACTTCTTTTTCATTTTTCTTTCTGTTAAAATGTAAGGTAAGGTTCTTCCTATTCTACTTTGGTGTCACAATACCTCATAAGAGGTATATGTAGTTGGACATACCAGTGTTTGGGGGGGGGGGGTGCCTGTAAAGTGGAGAAACCTTGTATGAAGATAGTGCAACTAACCATCTCTAGATTAGACTCTGAGAATATAATTAATTACTTTTATCTTTTCCGTTTTGTTTTCTTATTATTTGAACAGGACCACAAAAAGACCTGTCCCGCTGGAACACTGTCTTTTCTATTCGGGAGAACTTTATAAAATCTGTGAAAATGAGGAGATTATTCCTCATGGATTAAGAGCTGCCAAAGATGTTCACAAGAAGAAGAACTCATCTACATTAAGTGGCTCAGGATCATATCCTGGGTCTTCAACAGCCAGTGAAAGGGCCAGGAGAAATGAAAGTTCTTCTCATGCAAAACAGAACAAGCATTCGACATCTCAGAATATGGTGAACTCCTCTGGAGCTAATTGGGGGACTCAAGCCAGTGGTAGTAGTAATAATTGGGGTTCAAGGAGATCTGAAGCTTCTGTGTGGCTGTCGCTTATTAACAAGCTCTCAAAGAAGTCCCTCCTACCTGTATGCTTGATACTTACATTTTTTTTTTTTTCTTAGTGCGCCAGCCCAATCGCTACTTGCTGTTGCATTTTCTATTTGAGGTCTTACAAGTTTTTGCTTGCCTTATCCTTGAAAAATCTAAAATTATATTTTAGGACAAGAACCTCTGATGATGGTTCATCATGTGTGCATCAGATTTGCTGATTTTCTTACTTTTTTGGTTTTGTCTCGTGGAAAGAATGGATTTTAAGTAGTGTTTTGAAAACGATACCATATTACTTCATCTTAAGATTTTAGATCCACTACAATGGTTCAAAAAAATAACTCACAATGGGAGCTCTGGAATTTGAAATCCTAGTGTAAAATCATTTAAACTGAGCTCAATAGACTAGTTAATATGCTATCGAAATCCTTAACTTGAAATCCATCAATCGAAATAGAGCCTTATACATGAGGTTATAACATGGATGCATGGACATTCCTATCGGGATGTAAGAACCTATTTGTAACAGTCGACTTTTGTCTGCAGGTAGTTATATTCTGCTTTTCGAAGAATCGATGTGATAAATCAGCTGACAACTTGAGTGGGACTGACCTCACGACTAGCTCTGAGAAAAGTGAAATTAGGGTTTTTTGTGATAAAGCATTTTCAAGGCTCAAAGGATCAGACAGGAATCTGCCACAGGTTTTACAAACTTCCGTAGTTGCATATTTATTGGGGATGCTGGGATTTGATATGATGTCTTCTGCAGGTTGTTAGAGTTCAAGGCCTTCTCCGCAGAGGAATTGGTGTACACCATGCAGGTTTACTTCCAATAGTTAAGGAAGTAGTTGAAATGCTTTTCTGTCGTGGGGTGATCAAGGTAACATAGCTAATTTTCTTTCTTTTGGATCGATTTTCTGGAAATTTATTTATTTAGAGACCATTATTGTGTTTATAATTAACTAATTGTTCACTGGATCTAGGATTCTGAAAAGTGGGTGAAAAAGAAAAAAGGAAAAAAAATTGCAGTTTGGTTTTTGGTCACTTAATTTATTAAAATAGGCTTGTTAACAATCGCACGTTACTATAAAAACACAGGGGAGCATGATTTAAACTTAGGGTGGTGTAATTCTTAGACTCAGATGGCCATATGTAGACACACATTCACATGTGTATACATCTTTAGTATTTTTAAGTACATATATGTGCAATCATGTAGAAAAATGTGTGTGTGTGTGTGTCTGCCTGTCTTTCTACACCCATCAGTGTATTGAAAATCTAGGTGAACTAAATTTGGTATATCAGGACTTTAATCTTGATGGTGAAAGTTGCTTACAATGCCGTATAAATTTGGAGAAATGTATTTTAGCAATATGTCTTGAGAACACAGAGACATGAGTATGTATGTAAATTTTATGAAAAGAAGAGTGATTAAGTGAGAGCACAAATCTTTAATGACTAACTAATAACTGATTGTTATCTCTAAATCTTCCATTTATCTTAAGTTTTGTCTGCTATCTGGACTCAAGATTTCTGCAATAACCAAAGTACTTCCTGAGTCCAAAACATGCTAAACTTGCCTATTTACTGCCTCAGATCTTTTCGTCTTTGAACTTTTGAATGCACCAATTGTTTGTAAACTATAGAGAAGGGAGACAAGCATACCATGGGTAGTTCCTGGTGTATTTCTAGGATCAGATTGCTTAAGAAAAATAAGTTGTTCATATTTATCATTATATTGTCAGTTGTAATATGCTTTTTCGCCCTTTTTAGGCTTTTACATACATAACATTCAGGCATTTCTCTTGGGGTCTTCTAATGTTTGTAGTCCTTGTGTTATCTGTAGATACTATTTTCAACAGAGACATTTGCAATGGGAGTCAATGCCCCAGCAAGGACGGTATGTTCTTACAAAGACTACTATACTGAGAGATGAATATTTAGTATCCTTGGAATTTTTGTCCTGGGGTCTTCTCTCTGTCATTGCACAATACTTTGATGAATAAATTCAGCTTTTCTTGTGTGGATCTACTAATCGATGCTTTCATTTCTGGCACCTTTTGTTTGGGAGAGAATTATCATGTTTTGCTCCATATTGCTATGATCTCATATTTGCTATTTTCATTGGAAACTTCTTGCAGCAATCACACAATTACAATTTGATGGCTTCATTTGTTAGGACTGTAACTTGTGGTCCAGTGACTTCTTTTAAAGTTATCTAGATATCCTTTTTTTTTGTTCATTAATTGTTATTCTGATATGAGGTTAAAAATGTTGAGATCTGTGCTCCATTATTTTGCCTAAATGACTGGCTCGCCTTTGGCAGGTTGTTTTTGATTCTTTAAGGAAGTTTGATGGTAAGGAATTTAGACAATTACTTCCTGGAGAGTATACACAGATGTCCGGTCGTGCTGGCAGGAGAGGACTCGATAAAATTGGTACCGTTATTGTGCTGTGCCGTGATGAAATTCCTGAAGAGAAGGATTTGAAACATGTTATAGTTGGTAGTGCAACAAGGCTTAAATCTCAGTTTAGGCTCACCTATATCATGATCTTGCATCTTCTTCGAGTTGAAGAATTGAAGGTAAAAATTGTTTTTTCTTACTGCGGAAAAGAAGTTTCTGAAAACTGCAGTTGATGCTAGCTGGTGGATAATATAGTGGAACGTGTCAAGCAGGAATGTATTTAGATAGTTGAGGCATGACAGAGTTCAATTACAATTACAATTAGACTTTCCTTGCTCAGTTTTGCGACTTTTCTTCCACTTCTAATTTCCTCTGTTCATCCAACCTGCTATTATAATGAGTTCAGTGGTTCAAGATCAGATGTTCTATTATGCAACAGGCTTTTTTCTCTTTCCCCCATGAAAAAAAAAACAGTTAAGCGAGCAACACTTGATGATTGGTAGAGATCTGGCCTTGATTGATATGGAAGAATATTCATGTCACCAGCTGTTAATTTTGATGCTAATTTACAGGATTGATTGAGCTTTACTGATTGTTCGTCTTATTGGTGTTCTTGGGAACGTCTCTGCAGGTGGAAGACATGCTGAAAAGAAGTTTTGCAGAGTTTCATGCTCAGAAGAAACTCCCAGAGAAACAACAACTTCTCATGCGAAAACTTGCCCAACCTACAAGAGTTGTTGAGTAAGCACGAAAAAAAAACTTCCATTGAGCACTTTGATAGAAACTAATTTGCATGCTTTATGAGCTGCTGTAGAAAGTACCATTTGTTTAGATGCCAAACTTTTCTTTTGTAAAACAGATATAGGGGCAAAACAGATGGTTTTATCACCTAAAATCTGCATGACTGCATAACTAGTTCTAGGTGAACTAAGAAATAACCAATCATACTAAATGCCATAGAACACCAAGACAAACAAGAAGTCAGCAGATTTTATTAGATCACTAATAATTACCTTGTACACTGGTGAGGATGGTGGCCTTGGCTTCAGTATGATGGTGATTGTTGATGAGAAAAGATAAATCATGGAACGAAAGGAGCATAACAGATTTTGAAGTGACATATTGTAAATAATATACCCCAAATCGTAGATTATATATCGAGCAACTTGTTCTAAGTGTAAGAATCGGTGGATATACAGTCATTTGGTTGTTTTATCTCGCAGAAGCATTAATTTTTACATGAAAGTACATCATGCTGCAATTTTGACAAGATACTGATCCTTGTGAGTGAATAATTTTGGGTGGGAAAATTGTGGTGCTATTTCAAAATTTTCATGTCCATGGACCAATCTTTATCTCATTTGCCCTTTATTTGGAGGATTAATTGTCCTCGCTTTGTTTCTTAATTCCAACATTATTTTCTGAAGTGCCCCCCGAAACTCCAAGCCTGCTGGGGATCTTTGAGACTGTTTTTAAACTAGTATGCTGCTCTTGCAATACCACATTTTATTGAGGTTTGTATACATGATTGTCACGTCATGCAGATGCATTAAGGGTGAACCAGCGATAGAGGATTATTATGAGATGCACTCAGAGGCTGAGAGGTACAGAGATATGTTCACAGAGGCAGTGATGCTGTCCCCAGTTTCCCAACATTATCTAACTCCAGGAAGGGTAGTAGTGGTGAAATCACAATTGGTGAGTCTACATTGATGACTTTAACCCATAAACAAGTATGCATATGTGAGAATACTGGGTGAGATTGGAGAATGCAACCAGTTTGTTCGGTGTACAGTGTCTGAGGCTGCCTCGTTTGAAAAATTTTTATTTGACGCATTTGACATGCTTACCTTACATATTGACCTTGGATGTTATTAGGAAGAGGGAAAATACAGAAACAAAAGATTAATCAATTACTAAAAAATTTCTTAGCCGAAACTATCTGTTATCAGTTGCACATAATTTTTTTCCCCTTATGTTACTGTAGTTCTATATTGTCAATGTTTTAAGGTTAAATAGAAGTATAAAAAGATTCAAGGGATATCAGAAGTCCTATATGGTTGAGGTTTTGTTGGGTTGGTTTGAGTTTTAACAGATCGCTCTATATTCATTATAGGTGATTTCTGCATATATATTCTCACATAAAAGTAACGAATAGATGCTTACATTTTGTCTTTGTATGAATTTGCAGGCCCTAGATCACTTGCTTGGTGTTGTCGTTAAAACACCTTCAGCTAATTTTAAACAATACATAGTCTTAGTAGCTGACTCCTGAATTGCCTTCAATCTTGAAAAGTCCATCAGATAGTAGAGATTCAAAAGGTGCTGATTTTCAAGTACTAGTTCCAAAATCAAAACGTGGCTTGGAAGATGAATATTGCTCTTCAGTCACATCTCGTAAAGGATCCGGAACTGTCAATATAAAACTACCTTATCGCAGTTCTTCTGCTGGAGTCAATTACGAGGTTAGAGGGGTTGAGAATAAGGAGTTCCTATCCATATGCAATAGGAAAATCAAGATTGACCAAGTTCGGCTTCTTGAAGATGTTAGTGCTGGTGCCTATTCAAGTACTGTGCAGCAGCTGTTGACTCTGAAATCTGATGGAAATAAGTATCCCCCAGCTTTGGATCCAATAAAAGGTATGGTAGTGAAAAGCATATACTTCACTTTTGTATCTTTATCAATCAGATAATAAACTCAGATTCCTCGGCCCACCATATGGTGTTGGATATATTTAATTTGTAAATAATCTTGGGATAAAATTATCTTCATTGAATTTCTCGTAATTGGTAACCAGCAATGAGATAGCCTAATATTTTAATAGTATCACTAGGAATCTTTGTTGAACATAACTATCTCCTAGCATGAGCTCATCTAAATGATAAAGTATGTTCACAAATACAATGCAACGTCCATTTCAGCTCTTGAGCTCTCTTATTTGTTCGTCACTATTAGTCTTCTGTTGACGGAGATATAGAAATATAGTTAGTGCTCTCTGTTATTCTTAATTTTTGACTGGACATTTGTTCTTTTTGTATGCTTCCATCTTTTCGGTAGTTTGTCACTGGACTGCAAAGTGTTCTTTATATATGCTCTCATCTTTTCTTTTTTTGGTTGCGTAAATTACTAAACCTCAATGATGGAATCCTTTGCCAGATTTGAAGCTGAAAGACATCAATGTGGTTGAAGTTTACTATAAATGGACTTCCCTATTGCAGAAGATGTCAGAAAGTAAGTGCCATGGTTGTGTCAAACTGGAGGAGAACATTAAGTTAGCTCGGGAACTGAAGCGACATAGTGAGGAAGTGAATGCTCTTAAATTTCAAATGTCTGATGAAGCACTTAAGCAGATGCCTGACTTTCAGGGTCGGGTATGTAGCCTTTTCTCTATACAAACCAAGAAACTTCTTCCTTCAAGCTTAATAATTTTTATTTAACATATAAGTCTTGTCTGTGCAGATTGATGTTTTGAAAGAAATTAGATGCATAGATGCTGATCTTGTGGTACAACTTAAAGGTCGTGTTGCCTGTGAAATGAATTCTGGAGAGGAATTGATATGTACGGAGTGCTTATTTGAAAATCAACTGAATGACCTGGAGCCCGAAGAAGCCGTGGCACTTATGTCTGCCTTTGTCTTTCAGCAGAAGAACACTTCTGAACCATCTCTTACATCAAGGCTCGCTCAAGCTAAAAAAAGGTACCCAAAGTTTCCATCTTCAGTTATCTGCCTTTATCTATAGAAAGTTTCATGGGTACTCGTCATTTTATCTGCATTTTCCATCTACCAGTTATCTGCTTTTTTCTCTGGCTGTCATTTATATAATGTATGTCCATTTTTTTCTTTTTTTTTTTTCTATCGGATTTAGTGAAGGATTTCCTTAAAACCTGAAGGTAGTATTGTTAATGTCAAACTATACTAGGAATGCCTTATATTGGAGGCCATCTGTTAACCTTTTAGCAGAAAGCAGCAGTTACTTATATTCATTTATTTCCCCTGTTATTGTTGCTTCAGGTTTAAGGTCTTTTGTTTGAAGTGCTATCTTAACAAACTCTTTACACAAATCAAGTATCATATAAAGCTTCTTATGAAGTGAGCAAATGAAATAATGTACAAGGGGAAATAAAATACCTCATAATCACATTTATACAAACATTTCCTTTGCTTTCGTCCATCAAGCTCATGCATCTTTCTAAGGTCTAAAGTTCAAACATACCTAAAACCTCATAATCACATTTATACAAACATTTCCTTTGCTTTCGTCCATCAAGCTCATGCATCTTTCTAAGGTCTAAAGTTCAAACATACCTAAAACCTCATAATCACATTTATACAAACATTTCCTTTGCTTTCGTCCATCAAGCTCATGCATCTTTCTAAGGTCTAAAGTTCAAACATACCTTTTCTTCATCATTTCCACTTTTCAAGGTTAATTTTGTCTCTCTTATTGGGAGTTGGGTTCTGCTTGGATTCCTTCACCAAGCTTCTAAAACCTTTATTTTCTTGTAATTTCATTACTGTTAGATTTTTAAAACTCATGTGCAGAATGGCTTCTACCTTCTTTTACACAAGTTTTTAGCATATGCTTACATTGAACACGAACCTCGATTTTCCTGTACTTCAGATTGTATAGTACAGCAATAAGACTTGGAGAGCTTCAGGCAAGTTTCAAAGTGCAGGTTGATCCTGAAGAATATGCCCAAGAGAATCTTAAGTTTGGTCTAGTTGAAGTTGTATATGAATGGGCAAAGGTGTTGCATCTCCCTCTCTCTCTCTCTCTCTCCCCCCCCCCCCCCCCCCGCCCCCCTCCCTTTTTAATTTTCGTCAGAATCCATTACTATGCGGATTTGCATAATGCTACTGGCTTTGTGAATGGACAGGGTACTCCATTTGCGGACATCTGTGAACTTACGGATGTTCCTGAAGGCATGATTGTGCGGACAATAGTGAGGTTGGATGAAACGTGTCGTGAATTCAGAAATGCCGCTGCAATTATGGGTAATTCTGCACTTCACAAGAAAATGGAAACTGCTTCCAACGCGATAAAGAGGGATATCGTGTTCGCTGCTAGTTTGTACATTACAGGGGTTTAGTTCTGTCCTATAGCCCAAGGCATTGCTTCATGCTAATCCTAACCGATTTGTTGTACACTATTCAAAAGCTTTTAGCTAAATGATTGTCAGGTAAAAGGTACATTTTATCTTGAGGAAATACTTCAATTTCAAGAGTAGGTAAAATTTTATTTTCAAACAAATAGATAAAGATACATTTACCTTTTTTTTTTTTTTTTTTCCAGATTAGGTTTTTCATTGTGTGTAATTTTAGAAAATCAATACATTTCTCATGATTAAATGAAAGATATAGGTGCTGCTTTGTTTTTTTTTTTTTGGATTGAATACATTTTTCTTTACATTTAATACACGTCTTATATTAAATGGTGATATTGTCGAATCCACATGACATGTGGTTTTGAAATATGAGATGTAACACAAAATGTAATCGAATATATCACGTGGCTTCCCTGACTTACTTAAGGAGGTTATAAAGGAAAATGTCATAATCAATTTGACAATACCATCTTTCTATCTCTTTTGAAAAACTAGCATGAAAACTGAAGCTTAATCAAGAGAAAACCTTCTAACAAAATACCAAGTAAATTTTGGGTGTTTTCAGAACAACATATAATGAACCAATGCTTTCATTTCAAAATCCTTGCCATATTCTTGAAAGTATTTCTGAATGAGTAAAATATGCACAGATTATAAAATAATTAATCAAACAATTAATTAGTTTCGAATCCCAAAACATAAATAAGTGGAAATGTCAACATAATTCTTGCATCCTTCATGGTCCATACCACTCACCTCAAACCAAAAAAAAAAAAACTCAAATGAAAATCCATATAAATGGTTCACAATTGCTAGTTAGTGAATCTGATTCTAAAGTTTATGAGCCCCACCAAAAAAGGAAAAGAACCAAAAGTACCTATCAATTATCATCAACCAAATTTTAAAAGTAATTATCAATTGACATCACATATCGAAGCCGACAATTTAATATAATAGCAGTATTTTATACATGAATTGTGAAGGATTACCAATCAAATGAATAGTTATTACGTACAGTACAATATCCGTTGAAATTTTGTCCATCCTAATTAATCAATTAATCGCATCACTATTACACACAAAGTAAAACTGTATTTTACGCAATAAATGAAAACCATTATATATCTATAGAGTAATAGGCCAAAGAATGAATCATATATCTCGTGTTTTATGCCAGATAATGTATTCTTTTAAGCACTTTATTAGCTCCTGTTTTCTAAAACTAATTTAATTTCTTTCTATTTAGTAAGCTAGTAAAAATAGTTGAACAATTATGTGTATATATTTGTAGGACACACACAATTTAAGAAAATGGGTGTCTAATTCAACAATTATATTTTCCTTTTGGTTGGATCTAAGGAAGGTTTACTCATTCTACATCCACACTGACACACACACATATTAAAATATATTAGGAAAATATAATCCATATAATATCATTCTTTTGGGAACTCCAAAGTTTGCTGCTTTGTGCAATGGTGGATTTTAAAGGTCAAAAACTAACTACAATTTTTTTTCTTATCTGGTTAATTATCTTTTAAGCAAGGTGATGATTTATGTATGGTGATGACAGATGAAGAAGAAGAGCATCTGCTGGCGGCGGAGAAGGGGCGGCGCGGCGGCGCAAAAATGGAGGTGAGGGATCTGACAAAGGTGATGTCCGATAAAGATGTAAAGATTCTGAACAAAATCAACCTTGAGATTCCGAAGGGAGTCATAATGGGTGTGATCGGGCCGAGCGGGAGTGGTAAGTCAACCCTATTGCGGGCCCTGAATCGGTTGTGGGAGCCCGCTTCTGGGTCGGTGTTCTTAGATGGTGTGGATATCTGTGAAGTTGATGTGCTCAACCTTCGTCGCAAAGTTGCCATGCTCTTCCAGCTCCCTGCTATCTTCCCTGGTAAGATTACTCTTTTGCCCTTAATTTTCTTTTTTGGACGCTATTATCTCTTCTTAATACCTCTTCTCCATCCATCTTTAAGTTATTGAGTTTAATATGGTGGTAGAAATGTCACGTGTTATTTATCTCACGAGCTAGAAAATTAAGAAAAGTATGCTATATAAAGAGTCTGTGGTAGAAAGAGATGCTATATATCTGGTGCTTTGTTTTATGCGCCACCAAAATATGTCGGTTAATTTAGAAAATTTTTTGTTTAATTTGAAATCAATGAATTTCAAATCCACTCTCAAGATCCACTCAAATTCATGTTGGCTTCGATCATCAACCCTAACATCACTAAAGACTTTATTAGTACAAAATTTGGAATCATTCCTTAAATCCCTCGATCCAAATTAAACGAATGAAATTACAGGCAGCGTGGCAGATAACATACGATACGGGCCACAGTTAAGAGGGAAGAAGCTGAGTGAGGATGAGGTTCACAAACTGCTAGCTCTTGCAGATCTCGACTCCTCATTCTACTCCAAATCTGGTGGAGAATTATCAGTTGGCCAAGCTCAAAGGGTTGCTCTTGCAAGAACCTTAGCCAATGATCCTGAGGTGATCACCTAACTTAACATACTATAAATGCATGCATGTTGAGAAAACTATATATATATATCTTCCCTCATGTATTGTCAGGTGCTGTTATTGGACGAGCCCACGAGCGCGTTGGATCCGGTGTCGACTCAGAACATAGAAGAAGTTCTAGTAAGGTTGAAGCAGGATCGGGAGATGACGATTGTAATAGTATCTCATAGCATCAAACAGATACAGAGGATTGCAGATGTTGTGTGTCTTGTTGTGAATGGTGAGATTGTTGAAATTCTTCATCCCCATTGCCTTTCTGAGGCCTACCATCCCATGGCCAAAGCATTTCTTCAACTCTCTTGATCTTCCTCATTTATCATCATTACAACCAAATTGTTTCCTTTTATTGTTGGGACTCTTTTCTAATTGGGTTCAACTTTGGCTTTGTTAGTTATTTGAAAATTCATTTTCCCTTCTTGAGGTTCAAACATCGCTTCGACTTATGCAAATTGGACTCTCTGTTACAGTGGTGTCTTATTCTGTTGCACTTATTAATAATGTTATTCTCTTTTCATTTTTCACCATTTTGATCAATTATCTCTTTGATATATATGAAATAGAATGATACAACCAAGGTTTGAATGATATGGACTAATGAAAATGGAACGATTTAATTTTGACGGTGAGAGTTGGTGACGACTGTGTGGCGCCACAGACCAAAAGAACAAAAATGTTGAATTTTGGCTAAAAAATACTCCCTCCGTCCCGATCCAAGTTACCTACTTGGACCGGACACGGAACCTAAGAAAATGCAGTTGACTAGGTTACTTTTTGATTAAAAAAATGTTTTTTATACTTTTTGTTGTTGTTTTTTGACTTTTTGGTTACTTTTTGACTTTTTGGTTACTTTTTGATTAAAAAAATATTATTTCTTTGCTATTTTGGGGTTGGCAAGTTCGATTGGGACGGACGAAAATGACAAGTAGGTAAGTTGGAGCGGGACGGAGGGAGTAATTAATTGTAAGTTGTGGCAGCCTGAAGAGCACTTTTTACTCTACAAATGTAACCACCCAGAAAAATAATTCCTAAAGTTACTATATTGGTTCACATAATTCAAGCTCCATGAGTTTTTAACCCATATAATTAAAACCAAAAGTCTAGCATGTAGACAATTGAGATCACTATCATTAAAGTGGTGTGCAAGCAAATAGATGCATTTTATGAATCATATATTCCTGATAATAAAAACCTAGATATATCTTGGTGCCGATAATGAGAGTTAATTGTGAGGTCGTAAGATATATAGTAATTTTAATTTCATAATTAATCCACAACACATAATTAATTTTAATTACAACATAGATTCATTTATAAAAATAGCTATGTACGGTATATTGAGGGGTTCAATCTTACGAAACTATATTTATAAGACGATGTTATAAGTGGGTTTTTTGGTAGTAAGGATTGCTGCATCAATTAGATCAACCTACTTCACTTTAGTTCCTTAATTAACTTGCCAGCTTATGCTATACTAATTAATGATAATGAGAGTTAATTAAAAGAAATTAGATGAGATTTGAGTCGATATTAATAAAAAGCCAGCCTAGCTTGTTAACAAATGAAAATTATGTAGATGTTATCCAGGTATTTCAGCAAAGCCAAATTCTCAACACTCAGATTAACCATTCTCACCAACTCAGAAGATGGAGGGTAACTTAACTTGTGCTACACCAAAGAAGAAATCAAGGTGATACAAGGCAACCCAATATTATTTATTTATTAATTAATTGCTCTTTGTTAGGTGTAATTTTAATATTATAATATTATTCTGCCTGCGTACTATTATTTTCCAATTTTACTAATTCTCTTCCAATTACTAGTATTTTATATTTGCCCATGTTACAAGAAATAATTACTGCAGTTTCACAAAATAAATAATTAATATTACAGCTCCTTTTTTATATTTATTTTTATATGAATGAATTAATTAATTAATAGCTAGCAATCACCATTATTGATGTATCGCTATTCCGATTCATGTTATTTATACATCCAAGATTTAGGTTCATGGAGGAATTCTAGAACGTTGAAATTAAGAATTGATTATAACAAAGAAAAAGGTGATATAGACCGAGTCCAATGTTTTAATTCAATAGTAATAAATTTTAAAAAAAATGAGTGCAAAAAAATAATGATATATTGATTCATATCATGACATTGTATTTACAGTTCATCAATTTACGATGGACAAACATGAAAACATAAACAAATTTAAATTTTATCAAATAAGTATAGTGGAAAGAGTGATACGTGGGTACCCTGGATCCGGAACAACCTAACCCACCACATGGTGTTATATACACTTTTTAGATATTATGCGTATATTTTTAATGTATATCATAACAAAAAATTGAGTATATACATGATACCTGAAGAGTATATATTTAATATCAGACTTTAACATGAAAAATAATACCTGCAAAGTATACATGTAATACCTAAAGAATATATATTTAATATTACGCTACAGATCGGACTGGGGCACACAAGTTTTAGCACAGTGGAAATTCTTTCTAAAAGTTGCATTTTGTTATGATATTGTAATCAAGAAAAAGTTTCTTACAATTTGTACGTAGTTCAAGTTCTTAAAATTAACTTCTTTGTAAACTACATTAATTGTACCAATAATAACATTATCATCCTTATTTAATTTTACCACTTTTTGATGTGGATATATATTACATTATTATAAAAAATTATAAGATAGTTTGACAGATAGTTGCCTCAATCGAAATCTCCTTACCCACGGATAGAGGTGGCAATTCGGGCCACCCGGCCCGGCCCAACCAAACGGGTCAAATGATAAAGTCGGGCCGGCCTGATCCATCCTTTGGTCGAGCCTACGAAATTGGAGCCCGGCCCAACCCCGCTTGGGCCATCGGGCCAACGGGACAAATTTGGTAAAATGCATAATTATTTTTTAAATTAAAATAATTTTTAATTCATTAAATTCTTACACCAATTTAACTAGAAAAATAACTTCCTATTATTATAATTTAAGACATTCAATTTAAACTATAATATCCTATTTATGTAATCGAAATTAATTTTTTAATATAATTAAACTAATAGTGGGAACAAAATCCGATCATTTTTTACTTTCTTTTAGCATTCAAAAATATTTTAACTCAATTATCATAATTTGCTTGTAGATTCTAATTAGTTAATGATAGTTGAAGATGAGAATAATTATAAAAAAATTAAAAGAATGCATAGAAACATGACGGATGTAATTGAGTCATATGTAAAATTACAAATTGCACACAAAAAAGTAATAAAAAGGTAAATTCATGGGGCTGCTCATTTTAGAGTCCTACCCGACCTAAACCACCACCACCCGACAACCGCCTCTCCGCCGCCACATTTCTTGGTCGTTGCTCCTCTGTTGTGCGCCCTCTTACCGTCGTAAATTATACTGAATTTTGGGTAGAATATTAATAAGGATAATTGGTAATAATTATATAAAAGTGTTAAACGATTGACACCTACTATGTAACAAAATTTAGACTTCAAACCAATATTTATTATCAATTAAACAAAGGGTTAAAACAAAAGAAGTAACTGAAAAATATGTATATATTATAAAATCAACACTTACAAAATTTTAAGTATTCTTAATTAGGTGCGACCGTAAGATATGAGATATGTGCAATGGGTGATATGTATAGTCTACAACCATTTGATTCGTTTTTATTTATATAATTTTATTAGGAAGTATTATTTTTTCTGAATATAAATTTACAAAAATTCGGGAATAATATTACAAAGGTTTTCCTAAAAAATATAAATCATATTTTAATGTTCACAAAAACTCGTCATTGTGAGATAGATCATTTTTATCCATTAATCAAAGCATATTTCTATTAATTTTCGTGTGAAATATGAAGTATGAATTGTGAATTAAATTATTTATCCGACGGTCTCAAAGATTCACTCTTTAATGTTAAACTATTTTTCATTTAAATTTGATTGTGTGTATAAACTGATATATTCTTTTATTTTTTGTTCTTGGTAAGGTTGAATTTTGAATTTTTTTTTTTTTTTGTATATGCATCTATACATTTCATTTAAATTATTTGATTAATTAAAAATACTAATTAAACGACTTAAAATGTATAATTTTCCTAGTTTCAAGTGAATTTTATAAATTTTGGGGAAGAAAAGAGACTGAGATTAGATAACTTTTGAAGTTACAAGATTAAAAATTACATTTTTAATGTAGTATTGTTCACACCAAAATTTGTACAGTACAATATTGTGTATTTACGAGAAAACTTTTGTGATAATAATTTAGCGACAACATGTATCGCAAATTGTACCTGCAACAATTCTTAAGGTTTTTGTGACAACATTTTGATGTCAAGAATACTCATTTTTCTTGTTGTGTATTTCAGGATTTATTTTCATTGATTGAACTTGGATATATATGGTCTACTAGGACCCATTGGCCTATCATTGAAATTCTAGCACGATAATCATATCATAAATTATGAAAAATTGATCAAAATTAACAGAAATGAAAATAATGAAATATGAAGGTTAAATCAACTAAAATATGAGCCTCTCACGTACTCACCTAGCTACGAGAGAAGTTGGTGTAAGAATAAAGATGACAGGACAGGCGTCCCAATTCAAAAATGTGTGTGAAATAAAAATAAGCATAGTTAAAAAAAGAAGGGCATTATATTGCATGGGTTTTACGTATGAAATGGATAACACCAAAAGGGTTACTATCAAACCAAACATATATCTTCTTCTTCTTCTTTTCTTGATCATCTTCTTCTTCTTCTTCTTCACCAATTCATATTTCCTAACAACTCTCTCCTAATTCTTCTTTTTATCATCACTTTCTATATATAACCCATTTTCCTTGTACCAATCCCCATTACTTCTTCACTCTCCAATCACTTCTAATTTACATCCACTACTCATCATGGAAGGTGTTGTATTGATCTTCATCATATCGGCTGCCACTTCTGCTTATCTCCTATGGTTTTATCTCTTGGCTCGAAAGCTCACCGGTCCGACCGCCTGGCCGCTCGTCGGCAGCCTCCCTTATCTTTTCATGAACCGCCGGAGAATCCATGATTGGATTGCCGGAAACCTCAAGGCCACTGGCGGCGCCGCCACCTACCAGACCTCCACCATTGCCATTCCCTTCTTCGCACGAAGACAAGGGTTTTATACCGTCACTTGTCACCCCAGGAACATCGAGCACATCCTCCGAACCCGGTTCGATAACTACCCCAAGGGACCCACCTGGCAGACCGCTTTCCATGACCTTCTAGGGCAAGGTATCTTCAACAGCGACGGCGAGACGTGGCTGATTCAGAGGAAGACGGCGGCGCTCGAGTTCACTACCAGGACTCTCCGCCAGGCCATGGCTCGCTGGGTGAACCGGACGATCCGAACCCGTTTGTGGATAATCCTGGAGAAGGCTGCTAGGGATCACACCTGGGTGGACCTGCAGGATCTGCTGCTCCGATTAACGTTCGATAACATCTGCGGCCTGACGTTCGGCAAGGACCCGGAGACTCTCTCGCCGGAGCTTCCGGAGAATCTGTTCGCGACGGCGTTCGACTCGGCGACGGAGGCTACTCTGCAACGGCTGCTCTACCCAGGGTTTCTATGGAGGTTGAAGAAGATAGTGGACGTGGGGGCTGAGCGGCGGCTGAGGAAGAGCTTGCAGGTGGTGGAGAACTACATGAGTGAAGCTTTGGACGCACGCAAAGAAACCCCATCGGACGATCTTTTGTCGAGGTTCATGAAGAAGAGAGACATGGATGGCAATCTTTTCCCCAACTCTGTTCTGAAGCGCATAGCTCTCAACTTCGTGCTCGCCGGAAGGGACACCTCATCGGTGGCGCTGAGCTGGTTCTTCTGGCTCGTCATGAACACGCCCCGAGTCGAGCAAAATATCGTCGACGAGATCTCGCGAGTTCTGCGGGAGACTCGCGGCGAAGACACGCAGAAATGGATCGAAGAGGCGCTCACATTCGACGAAGCCGACAGGCTGGTCTATCTGAAATCGGCTCTCACTGAAACGCTGCGTTTGTACCCCTCCGTGCCGGAGGACTTCAAGTACGTCGTCTCCGACGATGTGTTGCCGGACGGGACCCTAGTTCCGGCGGGATCGACGGTGACGTATTCGATATACTCGATTGGGAGGATGAAGAGCATATGGGGAGAGGATTGCATGGAGTTCAAACCGGAGAGGTGGATGTCGGCGGCCGGAGACCGGTTCGAACCGCCCAAGGATGGGTATAGATTTGTGGCGTTCAATGGTGGGCCCAGGACTTGCTTAGGTAAGGATTTGGCTTACTTGCAGATGAAGTCGGTGGCATCGGCGGTGCTCCTCCGGTACCGGCTGACGTTGGTCCCCGGCCACCGGGTGGAGCAGAAGATGTCCTTGACTCTGTTCATGAAGAGTGGGCTGAGGGTGTACCTGAAGCCGCGCGAGCTGGTGGCGCCGCCGCTGAAAGCCGCCGTGTCTGCGTAGAGCGAGTCAAGAATCCGATGGGTGAATCGGTCATTTGAAGTTTTCTGAGTTTTCACATTTGTGTGGTTGTTTTAATGTGGTTGTATACATATGTGCTTGTTCATTTAAGCATTAATTAGAATGAACAATTTGCATCATTTATTTGAAAACTACTTCAATAATACTTTTGTGTGTAGAATAAAGTATATTGCTCCAGTTATGTATTTTCTTCTAAGAATCAAACTGTACATCGTTTACTCTTTTCAAGTTGTTTTCACGTTATTTGGATTAATAAATACAGTTCACATTCATACACAACTCCGTTGTAGTCTAGTTGGTTAGGATACTCGGCTCTCACCCGAGAGACCCGGGTTCAAGTCCCGGCAACGGAACGCTTTATTTTTTTATTCTGAAATTTTAATTTCTCTTTTTGGCAAAGAAAATTCAATTTTTGATTATATTAGGCTTTAACCTCTTCAATCAATAGTTCTTTAAAGTTTGCAAATTTCTTTTTATTTTGAGGATAAGTTTGCATTTTGTTTGTTTAATATTTGATTATAATACTTCACGGTTTTAATTAATAGTTCTTTAAAGGTTGCATTTGTGCCTTCATGTGAATTATTAACTTATTCCTTTTTAAATATTTATAGATGTTCTCACCATAATTTCCGAGAGAATTCAATCATTCATATAAGTAGGCATAATATCTCAATTTGAGTCCCAGATATAACTCGAGGGGAAAAAATAAAAAAAGAAGTTACCAACAATAACACCAGAGTAATGATCTAGTACTACAAAAACAGTCCTTTACTACAATACATTTCAATAATCAATGCCATACATGTACAATGTACATTATATACATCAATGCTGTTTATCTACCTCTATGATCCTACCTCAGTCATGTTCTTCTCCCAATGACAATAGCAAGGGAAGAACATCGATCAACTCAGCTCTATCCAGATCACAATATATCAGATTAGAGAATAAGCGAGCAATGTTTTCTTTGTATAAGCAGCAACTACGTCCTCCCAGTTGCATGTGATCGATGTGAAGTTATGATTTGAGGCTCTTGTTTGCTGTTGCATGAAGTAAAATCATATATATCGACTACTAATCCAATATTTTCTCTCCAGTTGAGAAAAGATTCCAGACCACAGTGCCGACTAAATAGAGCCCTACTGAGACCTGGAATACATCATCCCAAGAACCTGAATAACAGACCATTCATCAACATTTTACCATTGTACAGAATTCGTGAATATGGGTAGAAGATCAAAGCATTTCAGGTTTTAATTTCAATAGTGGCTCAAGTACATTCAGGCAGAGATTGTGAAGGTCATCTGCATGTATGTATGATGTCATAGAGTTTTGCCAAATGCACATTCCTATGGATCGAGATTTTAACACAATTTAATATATAGAGACATACCGTGTTGCAAGATATAACCAGTTGCAGCAGTACCGAAAACACCAGCCAGAACTCCAGCAGTATTAGATAGACCAAGCAACACACCCTGCAGGAAACAATTAAAATATTTAATGATGCCTACTTCCAAAGAAAAAAGTTTTCTCCAACTTTATTTCTACTTCAGATTCAGTCACTTCTGTTCAGTGCTCATCAAATTTTTACTGCCAAGTATTACTAGGAATTACACAAGCCCTCAACACATAATTTCTCCCTCATCCCACCTCCCTCATACGAACATTCCACCCACCAACTTCAATTCTGGTTTATGACCAGTTTGAGTTTATTCATAAATTGTTGGATCTTCAAAGATCATACACATTTAATACCTTCATATATGCAGGCAATAGGCAACAATAGGCAGCAGATCAGGAAAAAAAATACTTACTGCATATCGAGGTGCAATATCTAGATGGTTTGAATATAATCCTGATTGTGAAAAAGCATCAGCCCCCTGCACAAATCACTTAAGCACATTAGAAGCAATTAAACAACTGAACTGACAGATACATGAATACCACTCTTTCTAGACCCTCAGGTTAAATTAAATTAAAACAAGATTTTTCATTCAGTCAAGATTACTCATGGAATGTGTACATAAAAAGGAAAGAAAGAAATATATAAAATAATTAGTGCACTCAGCCTTGGAACCGCAGCAAATCCTTCAGTTTTTTTTTTTTTTTTTTTTTCTATGTGAAACAAATAGATAAACATATTATTTTATGCTTTCTTGACTAGATGCCAATGTCATTCATAAAATCTACATTTACCATAGAACAGAAAATGGAAACTAAGGTATCAATTTTCATGGACAATGAAAAGCTTTCTGATCAACTACTTATTTAAAGCCAAAACTACCGTATAGCAGAAATTATCATGAACAGCCAGAGGAAAAGCTTCATAAAACAGAAAGGACCATGTATCTATTGCATCAGTTGTAATGAATAATTATGCAAAACTCAAACATTTTAGTTGAGGATTTTGATAGTCTTAATACAGAAAACCAAACCTGGCTGCATGCCATACACAAAACCGCCATTGCAGGGGAATCAATATGGCTCAACTGAGTTAAGAAGAAAGCTGGACCTAAAAATCCAATCGTCTGCATGATCTGCATGATACCTCAAATAAGGCAAACCCATTTAAAATTTTGACATAGTGCCTAAACTAACATTTAAAAATTTGCTTCCATTAAATTGACTTGGTTAGACACCAGTTCTTACAAGGTGGATTATAGAGAACCATTCTTAAGAGATTAGCTCATTAACTACTTGTAGAAACAGAATTATCTTCAAGCTTAAGCAAGGGAGATAAAGGACTACAAGGGTTCCGCAATCAGAAAAATAAGTATTTCTTTGCTTGGTCTGAAAGAGCTGGTATTTTATGGTTTTAAGAACAATAGATATATTGACAAGAGTGTGAAATTTGTGATGTCCCAAAGCCCTAAGAACATCTAGGTAACTAATGCCATCAGTGTAAGAGAGTTAAGTCAAAATATGAGGCATCATTAAGAGGTTTACTCTTTCTAATTCTCTATATGCATGTTGACTTGATTCACAAGAATTTGTGTCGATCATTATATTATTTTAGTTATCTTAGCAAGTTTATCCAATTGACATTCACATCAGAACATGTAGAGACACTTGCTACGCCTTACATCCTATATACATAAGTAATCAAGTATATACCTTTCTAACCATGGTTATAGATACTCCTCTGCTCACAAGTGTGTCGGCAATCCAGCCACCCAAATTGGCAGAAAAGGCCATCGTAAGCCATGGAAAGACAGAAAAAAGTCCCGATTCCATAAGATTAAACTTCAATACCTGCAGATGACATGAGAAAAGACAACTGAAACCAGACTTTAAAGCATCTGTTTTAAGTGGAAATAACAAACTGAAGTGTTTGTGTTCAATGTGCATAGGGTATGGACACATCAAAACGTTATTCTAAACTAGTAATAGAAGGGATTAAGAAGGAACTAAAAATTAGACAATTTTGTGGACAAGGTGATTTTCAGAATGCAAATCAGCAGGTAATGAAGAGAATGTTTTATAGCAAACAATTTTTTTCCAATTTCAAACTTGTTTCTTTCCCAGTTATCTTTAGGCAACCAGGTTCTCATACATTGATGTTATGTGTAACTGGCGTAAACAAGCAAATGATACTCCAATATTAATTTCAACCTTGCCCCACAGTTACCAAAAAGTAAGTTGATAACAGCACTAATAGAGGCAAGGGTAATAGAAGTTGATCAAATTACCTGGTGATAGTAAGTTGGCATCCAAGTAAGAAGAATAAAAGTTCCCCAATTGTGACAAAAATGGGATACTATCAGAGCCCAGATAGGTGGTTTAGATAGTATTAATCTCCAAGGTATCGATTTAACAGGTTCCTTCGAAGTGCAGCTGCGAACAATCAGCTTCTTTTCTGCAGGTAGCAGTTCAGGATCCTCAAGAGGTGAACTTTGTGCCTACATTGTGCATTCCTTGTAATTCAATATTTCTTATTCAAAAGCTGGAAGAGTCATTAAGGACAAGAGTAGACCGATTTAATGAAAACGTGAATATATTTCTTTAAGCTGAAACTCATAAAAGATGAGAAAACTCACCTTATTTTGCCACAAAGCAAACCAAACAGCGCCCAACGAACCAAATGAGTAAAAAACAGATGGCCAGCCAAACTTATGGATCATTATTGGTGAAAATGCTAGACCAGTAACAGATCCAAGATACATCCCACTGTAAACCAATGCCAGAGACCTACTTCTCTCTGACACTGGAACCCATTTAGACAGTATATTATTCATTGCAGGCATCGCAACACCCTGCAAGAGATATCTAACTTACTTGAGAGAGAGTAAGAGAGATTGACGTCAACAATGATATCATTGATTGATTATGAAGATCGAGTCCTATTACCACGTAATCTTCGACACAGCATCACAAACTAAGTACAATTTTGCATTATAGACAAAATCAAGAGGTACGAGACTAGTTTAGAAATATTTACTGACCTCACCAATACCCATGAAAGCACGAACCACAAGTAAAAAAGGCAAACCCAGTTTCGCTGCGATTGGTGTCAGTATTGTTGCTACTGACCACCAAATTACCCCAAATCCTAAAACAAATTTGCCACCAACAGTGTCTGCCCATATACCTCCTGCAATCTGAAGGGGATGTCATTAACAAATCTACAATAATGGAACGGTAGTTATGTTTAGAGAAAGGTAGATAAATAAAAGCAAACTAAGACTTTGAATTCATATTGAGCATCCGAATAGTGGTCTTAAAATCAAAGACGTGAAGATGAAGTCGCAGAAGTAGCTACTAACTCCTCATGAAACACACACAAATACTTCAAGCCTCAAATTTAACAATTGAGCATTATTGTCAATGCCACAACAGTAAAGGTCATCTCCATACCTGAGTGAGAAGGTAACCCCAGAAAAAAGAAGATTGAATTAAACCAACAGTTGTCGGACTCCAGTGAAACTCTGCTGACATTGGGAGTATTGCAATGCTCATGTTTACCTGCACAATAATAAATTCTTAAATTTCCCACTGAAAACTCACACTCATAATAAAAAATAAATGGGAGTTATTCTCAAGAAATATAGACTGAGTTAAGACAAAAATTCTATTCAAAATCGACTTTTCCAATTTGGTGCCTAGATCAGCAATGAGACACTTCTACCCATTATATGAAATTTCTCCTCAAATTCAGAATTTTGTCCTGCAGCTGTCCTGGAATATACGAGGCCTACAGCCAAGTTAATGAGACTACATATAAAGAATAAATTGCATCCCTTTCCATTTGTTGCCTGTTTAGTACAAGATTCTTTGAGATTTTGGAACATATAAAGAGTACTCTATAATTAATTATTCCATTTGGTGCCATACAAACAAAATCATATGTTTTATATGGAAATTGCCAGACTCCAATTTATCCAAGAAGTTGTCAATTTCTTCAAATATCTCTCGAGCTAACTACTAAGGGCAGCAGTCAACAGCCAACGCTCTTTACACATGAACGTTAGGATTGGTAATCAAAAAAACATCAGCATGCTCTGTATTTGTCCTCCATTAATTCATGCACGAAGCTTCACTGATTATTATGTAAGATGATAACAACAGGCCACCTCAAACTAGACAGTCTACATAGAATCAGCTTAGTGTTCTCCCATTTTGAATAAAATAACAATCAGTATCACACGAAAAGAAGAACCCATTATTATCACACAATTTTCCCATCTAAGCAACTGCAAGTACAATGAATAAAAAAACACAGAAAATCATTCAAGTTTTTTAGCTATTGACGGATCAATCTTTATTTTTCATTTTATTCTTAAAAGAGAAACACCACAATTTATCAACAATCATCTACTTAACTAGACATTGATTAGAGAGAAGAAGAAGAAGAAGAAGAAGAAGAAGAAGAAGATAATGCTTTACTTACTCTATCCATATTGCAAAGCAGGAAACCCGTGGAGCAGAGAAGCACAATGACCCATCGCTTCGGAAACTGCTCCCACCATGGAAGCGTAATTTCCTCCTCTCCGCCGTCATCCTCAGCCGGAACCAGTTTCTGAAACTGAACAGAATCCGGCGGCGATTCGGCCACATCGTAGGGCTCAGACTTCACCTCGGCCCTCACTCTTCCAGTCTTTGATCTCCGATTAAAGCCATTTCTAGCAAAAACGGGCCGAAAACGGGCCGCATGACAGGGACATAACTGCAATTCGGGGCGAGACAGATTGTAGGGGAAAGTAGTTACAGGGGAATTAGTGAGGTGTGTTTTAGGAGCAGAGGAGAGGGAAACGAGCAGGCCTCTAGTGTTCATGGCTATTTAGCCGAACACAGAATGAGTGTGTGTTGAATTTGCTCCACCTCTATTCATTCATGGCAAGCAATGGTGAGAAATGTGATGAAAATGGAGGTGGTGGGATTTTTATTTCTGGCACCTGGTTGCTGCTAAAACACGTGTCCTCGGAAGGATCCAAAATGGATAAAGAAACAGGTGAGTGATTATATCCCTAATATTTTGTTACCCAATTTGGGAATTTTCAATTTATATCTCTTATTTCAAATTAATCATCACATCTATTTAATGACATCATTAATTAACTTACGTAATCCTGTGTATGACACGGTAATTTAATACTAATTAATAAATTTTAAATTATTATTTATAAATAAATTTAATTATTATTATTAGTTAACATTAATTTTCAATTTAATTAGTATGTAATTTAAATTTAATTATGTGAATTTTTTTAATTATCATTTAATATAATTGCAAACATCAACTTTAATTAAGATGTTTAACTATAATTTCATAATTTAAAATTTATTAGCAATCATAATTATTAGTATTTTGTTGTTCAATTATTATTATCTTATTAAATGTTCTGTTACAATAAATTATAATATTAAATAATTTAAATTGTAATTAAATATGATTAACCCGATAGTGACATGTGTCACTCTTAGTTATTCCTTTAGTATAGATATGGATTTTGTTATTCAATTATTATTATCTCATTAAATATTCTATTACATTAAATTATAAATATTAAATGATTTAAATTGTAATTAAATATGATTAACCAGAGAATGACATGTGTCACTCTTGGTTATTTATTTAGTATAGGTATAGAAGATATGTAGCATGTATTAATTGTTATGTAATACTCCCTCCAATTTCTTTTATATGTCGTTTCAAATTTTGGAATTATATTCAAAGTATATTTCGTTTCAAAAAATTTACCAACAAATGACCTTATGCCTTCAACTTCTCCATTAATTAAATTCAAAGAATATTTATTTCCAATTGAGTATTAATTAAGGTTAATTTGGGAAGAAAATTTATTCTTTAATCTTGGTGAAGAAGCTCAGGACGACATATAAAAGAAATTGGATTGAGTACCAGATATAATATCAAATGTAATAAAATATTGGCGTAATTGCAAAAAAAATCACAACTTTTTAAAAAATTGCAAATTTATCCCCACTTTTCAATAATTGCAAAACAAATTACAACCTTTATTCACTGTTGCAATTTTGACAATTTTCATATTTTCCGGCAACCGGAGTCCACATGTTCGGCTAACATGCCACATCACATGCCACATGGGATGCCATTTCATCTCCAACCAAAAAAGATTTACAAATCAAATTGCAAAATAAAATCACCACCTTTCTAAAGTTGCAATTTATTCCCAACCTTTTAAAAATTAGCAAAAAAAACCACATACTTCATTTTGCAATTTGAATTTATTCTTTGATACTTTAATTATCATAGAAACATCACATAAACTAACGTCGTTTCTACTATATTAATTTAAATATTTTTTTAATTCGAAGATCATTAAATCACAACTCACAATTACAACCTTTTATTAGAAAAATTGCATCCTTGTTCTTTTATCATTTGTTAGTGTATATGTAGTAATTGATGGATTTGGTTCTCTTATCAAATGATAACAAGAAATTTTTTCTCAATACAAATATAATATGTATTAGTTTAATATTTTTTAAAAATGTAATACTCGTATACACAACAATTAAAAGAACAAGGATGCAATTTTTCTAATAAAAGGTTGTAATTGTGAGTTGTGATTTAATTATCTTCAAATTAAAAAAAATATTTAAATTAATATAGTAGAGACGACATTATAGTTTATGTGATATTTCTATGATAATTAAAGCATTAAAGAATAAATTCAAATTGAAAATGAAGTATGTGGCTTTTTTTGCTAATTTTTAAAATGTTTGGATTAAATTGCAACTTTAGGAAATGTGATGATTTTATTTTGCAATTTGATTTTTAAATCTTTTTTGCTTGGAGATGATGTGGCATCCCATGTGTCATGTGACATGGCATGTTAGCCGGACATGTGGATTCCAGTTGCCGAAAAATACAAAATTGGTCAAAATTGCAACAGTGAACAAAAGTTGTGATTTTTTTTGCAATTATTGAAAAATAAGGATAAATTTACAAATTTTTTAAAAGTGGTGATTTTTTTTGCAAGTACGCCTAAAATATTCAAACTCCAAAATCCATTATGGACTTGTGGGTCCGATCGATCTTCAATCCAACTTTTTTTTTTTTTACGTCTACTTAGTTTGTTATATATATATATATATATATATATTACACATAAATACATTTTAAATAACTAGTAAAAAAATTATTTAACATCAACTAAAAAATCATATGTCCATAAACCAATAATCCATCTAGGTATAAAACTAAACGTATATACTAATTTTGGAGTTGAATTAAAATTGGCACCATCCTTCCTTACTCTGATTAAGCCTAACACATTTTGCTCACATTACATAATTTACATTCAATATCGAAGTTAATTGGAAGATGATGAGCAACAATGACTAAAATGATAGCTCCAACCCACCTCAAACTAGTTTTATGTAATGATAAAAATATTCGATATGTGTACAATATCTTCGTTCAAATCAACATGTCTCCAAACTTTGTATTTTTAGACTAATACTCAATTTGATTTGAAATTTATGAATTTTTCGTAGTGGTGCTAGTTCTTTTAGAAACAACGATATCAATCAAAGTACTACATCTTAAAAAGCATATGCTCATGATATATAAATGATTTTCACAGTGTTTGATCGTTCAAAACGTTTTTCAGTACCACTCTTTCAAGTATCTTATAGAGGTAAAAATTCATACAAACAAAATGATTATCAAGTCAATCTACACTTTCCAATTTAATTATGTTGAAACCATTTGAAGATTGGAGAAACATAGCAACAACATTACACCTGCTATCTATCTATATATAAAAGGAGGACAGTTGGCAAAATTTACAATTTTGCCACTTTCCCTCTAAGAAATGTCTAATCAATGTTTTAGGTAATAAAATAATTGTAAAAAGAAAATTGATATGTTATTTACCTCTTTTTCAATGATATGTTATTTAATCAATGATATGTTATTAATATTTGCTACACTTTCTTCTTCTTCTTCTTCTTCTTCTTCTTCTTCTTCTTCTTATTATTATTATTATTATTATTATTTTGTTCTTTATGATCATTGTCCATTTTTTGAATAATAATTTAATTATTTTTTATTTTGTTAACTTTAATTATTTAATATCAATTATTATTCTCATTATCAATTTTACAGTTAAAAGAAATTATGAGAAATTTTGTATACAAATAAATGTTTAAAATTCATATTTTTAATCGGTTATTTTTAACCAATTTAAAAAATCATTATATCATATTATTTATCGAACCATAAGAAAAAATCAATAAAATATAAAAACAGAACATAAGTTTTCAAAATATCATTTTTTTTTCAATTTTACAGTTAAAAATTTTTAAAATATTTTTTGCAATTATAAGAAGTGTTGTATATAATAAAACTTATATTGTTGATTTTTTACTTTTAACTAACTCTTAAAATCATTGACTTATCGAATTAGCTATCAAGGTATGAAAAAAGTTCAACAAAAGACAGTAACAAATAAAATATAAGTTTTCAAATTTTCAATTCATTTTTTTGTTAATTGTAATAACATAATGTTTAGAATTATTCTGATTATTAATTGTAAAGTTAAAATAAATTTTAACATATTTTTCAGAAAATGTTTAATAAAAATAAATATTCCAAAATTTATATTGTTAATTAATTAGTCATTTTTAAATAACTCCAAAATGTGTTGACCTATTAAATTATTTATCAGGCCATAATTTTTTTTTATAATTAGAAGACAAATAAATAGTTAATAAACTTTCAAATTCGTTGTTTAAGTTATTAATAAATTTTATATTCCAACTTTTTAATATTATCAAATGAAATTTAGAATGACATGTACAATTTGTCTTATTTGAATTCAAAATACACGCTACCAAAAAAACGATGCAAAAGGAAGTTCTGAAAAACACACAAGAGATAGGTGAGACTTCAACCAAATTCTATTTTCTCCAATTAAAACTCTACTTTACCTAATAGCTTTTTAAAATTATAAAATATAACTTTAAAATAAATATAGATATGAAAAATATATTTGTATATTATACAATGTTTATAATAATAAAAGATATATGAACAATAATTTAATATAACAATTATATAAAAAATTTACAAATTTTATGTATTACCACAATGAATAATCAACCGCGCGTCGCGCGGGTAAATTACTAGTTTAAACAAAGACAACACTACACCTGCTATTTTAAATGTCATAGGTCATCATTTTGATACTTGTTTGAGATTGTATCAAATAATTTTTAATTAACATCAATTGCCATTACATTTTTATAAAGTTTATTATATATATGTTTGTTATAAGTATATCAATTTGTTGAAATTTTAAGTTAAGTATATGCATTATTTGGATGTTAATAATAATCTCTAAAATCTTATGTTAAAATTTCAAAATGTTAATAAAGTTTCTGTCATTTTTAAAAAAAATTCACGATATCGATATATCCGTAAAATTAAAATTACATATGTGTTTCAATTGATATTTTCATCCTTGAACTTTTATTACATCAAATATATCCAATAATTAAGAAAAATAGTTGATATAATCACAATTCTTTTTGAATTACAATTTTAGCAAATATATTTTTGCTAAAATATATTTTTTATTCATCAACCAAATATATAATATGTAGAGAACCACTCCGTTTCCGCTCCCTACAGTACCGTGCGATATCAATTCCCAAACCAGAAAACGTTTTTGTAAACGATATGTTCAGGACCGGGTGTGTCCAAACTCCAAACTCCAAAGCCAACTCAAGCTCAGCAACTTTGAATACACGCGCACAATTGGAGATTTCAATTATTCACTATCAATAATTAATTGGTCACGATCTTTCGCTTTGCTTCGCTGATCTATCAATTCCAGTTTCTTCTTTTGCCGGAGCGTATTCGGATTGATCGCTTAAACCCTAGAAAATCCCAGGTAAGCACTTCGGTTATTAATAATTTTCATGTTTTGCTTCTGAAATTCACAAGAGCTTGGGTGTTTACTCGAATGTTGATGGTTTTTGATAAGTTTTAGTTGATGATATGATTATTTTGAATTTGAGGCTACTTCGAAAAGTTTCGTTTGGGAGAGGTGATTCGATTTGATTGTGGTTAATATTTTGGTTGGATCAAAGTCAAAATTAATGCATATGTTGATCTTCCTTCCTGGTTTTTTGTTAAGTAATATGGATTAGGGGACATCTGAGGTTTTATGAAGCCTAATGGTTTAGATTTGGTGGATTCATCCAACAATCGTTCATTAGGCTGATGCAGAATGTGGTGTGTGCTATTAATTATGATATTACATACACAGGTTTCAGGAAGTGATGTTTTGTCTTGTTGGTATTATTTTCTGTTTACAATCTTATAAAAGCACAATGTTATCCCCAAAATTATTGAAACACCATGCCTCCCATGGGTCCTTGGGGCAAGAATCGACAGTGATTTTGAAGAAGGTGTATCCCTCTTTTTATTTTTGCCTGGAAGTGTTATCTTGTTTCTTTTATTCAATTCTGGCTGCAATTTCTAGTGGAGAGTTCTGAAAACTTACTGCTGTTGTGCCGGAGTGGATCCCCTGATGTACACCAAACGACTCTGTTTCAGAATGATGCCTCACTGCCTTTATTTCAAATACTTCCGGTCACTATCTTTTCCTTTTTCTATTTTTATCAGAAAATTAGTGAAGTAGGGGTTGTGTTTCTGCACTTCCCTCCAGTTTTTCTTCTCTGTTTTTGTTTAAAGAATAATTCCAGGTATGGATTGCCTTCTCCATAGATTATCTTTAGGTCTACTTGCTGTGTTTCTTCTGATGTTTGAAGGGTGCAATTTGTTGGGGATTTTATTTTATTTTTATATTGTTATATAGAGGGCACAGATGTGATATCTTACACCTTGAGGGAGGCTATTTTGTTTAGCCTATCTCTAATATTATAACGCAAATATCTTCTGTGTTAATTGATGCACATCACATCATCATTTGTTTTTACTCTTTCAGTCATAAAATTTGACAAGATGTCGGGTCAGACGCAGCGCTTGACTGTGGTTCCTACTGTTACGATGCTTGGGGTAGTGAAAGCTCGGTTGGTTGGGGCTACAAGAGGCCATGCATTGCTTAAGAAAAAAAGTGATGCTTTAACTGTGCAGTTTCGACAGATTCTCAAGAAAATTGTATCTACTAAAGAATCAATGGGAGAAATCATGAAAACTTCCTCATTTGCCCTTACAGAAGCTAAATATGTTGCTGGAGAGAACATCAAGCACATCGTCCGTGAGAACGTCGCAAGTGCATCACTGAAGATCCGATCATCTCAGGAAAACATTGCTGGTGTAAAACTTCCAAAATTCGATTATTTCATTGATGGAGAGACGAAGAATAACTTGACTGGACTGGCAAGAGGGGGCCAGCAAATTCAAGCTTGCCGTGCAGCATACGTGAAGTCCATTGAGCTACTTGTCGAGCTTGCTAGTCTCCAAACATCATTCTTGACTCTTGATGAAGCAATCAAGACCACAAATCGCAGGGTCAATGCCCTAGAGAATGTTGTGAAGCCACGGTTAGAAAACACAATAAGTTACATCAAAGGAGAGTTGGATGAACTGGAAAGGGAGGATTTCTTTAGGCTGAAAAAGATACAAGGCTACAAGAAGAGAGCGATTGAGAAGCAGCGTCTAGCTGCCAAGGCGTATGCGGAAGAGAAGAACGCCGAAGAAGTTTCTTTGAGGAAGGGCATCTCTGTCAGTTCAGCTCATGACCTGTTATCCCATCCCCATCAGAAAGATGAGGACATAATCTTTTGAAATGGGCGTTAGTTTGATCTGTTTGATTTTGCTGTGTGGTCTTGCTCGATCCGTTCCTTGCCTTATTTAGTACATGTTATATTATCATTTGGTTGACAGGATATGTTTCTCGAAACAAAATAAGTGTCTTAAGAGCGCTTGTATTTATTCGTACATCTGAAACTTGGTGATCATGAAAGTGCAAGATTTTGTGATCTCTCTTCTCTATGGGACTGCTTTCTTTGAGGGTTTAATGATGTAATTGAATCATCTATTCATCCATTGGGAGCTCTTTAAGTTGTACTTTTAATTTCTTATGTTGATTAGTGCTCTGTGTTCGAGATGTGAAGTTGGTTTGCTTCTTTGATGTTTTACCTATTTTTTGGAATCAATTCTTCAATATCCATCATTGTAGTTAACCATAGAACCACAGACGTTTTTCTTCAAGTTTTCCAACTATTGTAATGATATTCATATTCTGCAACAGAAGATCCATGTTGCTTTTCCAAACCAAAACAAAACTCTGTTTTTTGCAAACGGAGACAAAATCCAAGGGAGAATGAGGCCATAAAGAAATGGAAGTCAGGATTCTATATTATAAGTTTTGTGCAGATTTGAATTTCCTTATTTCATTGCGACCTCCAAATTCATGTAAATCATAGAACAAAACTAAGTTAGCAATCAGACCAAATTTTAGAGATTTAACCATTTCCACATAAACAGAATAATCTAGTTGCAATTCAAATTTTACTTGACCTTAAACCTTTCACCTAACTGGATCATCTGTTACAATCTGACGGTTTGTCTTATATTCTATTATTTTCAATTTACGTCAAATGGTACCGGATGAAATAACAATGTTAAATAGAGGATTATGTTTGTTATTTATATGATGCAATCCATCTAAAACAACTTTCCTAATATAAGGATAGGGATCCTCAGTAAACCGTCTATGAGAACCGTTAGCAACACTAGTGGCCTCATGCATGAGCCGTCTAACAAGACGTATGATTGGACCATAAAAGAATTCACATCGTGTGAATTAAAAATAATGTGATATCAAATTGAAATAAATTATTCAATTCAAAGTACAATGTTGGCATATAAAGCAATTTGAAGTATTGTTTTTTGAAATTAAAAGCTATGATTATATAATATATATATATATATATATATAAAATAAATAAATTGAAAAAATTATCTTACCAATTCAAACCTAGTGAAGCCTGTAGGAAAAGATTATAGAAAATTTGATGTATAATGATTCTTTTCGATATTTCCTATATAGATAGATAAATAAAATAAAAATTTGGAATTTTTTTTAGTTCTCTATGTTTACTTCATTAGATTTTTAATCTTCTAACTTTAAGCTTTTTAATTTTAGTGCCCTATGTTTGTCCTTATTAGATTTTTAGTCATCTATCTTTTAATAATTTTTGGTTATCTATATTTATTTCATTAAATTTTTAGTTTTCTATTTTTCAACTTTTGAATTTTAGTCCTCCATATTGAAAAAATATCATTGTTTTCAATTCTTTTACCTGTAATAGCATATTTTACTTTTTAATTTAGTAACAATTTATTTTTTCTCACAAAAAAATAGAAAATATTCTTCATCTGGCAAGTGTAAATTATTATTAATAATTGAAAATTCTATTTTTTTGTCTTGTGACAATTAATTTAGAGTTTTGTGAATATGAGAAATAAAATTTTTTTAGCATAAAAATGATAATTTATTTGACATAACTTATATACATTTTGGGTCGAAAATTGATAATACAAAACTAAAAAAATGGCATTAAATCATATTTTATTAGTTTTGAAATTTATGCCAAATGATATTTTTTAAACATGGTAGACTAAAATTCAAAAGCTGAAAAATGGAAGAATAAAAATATAATAAAATAAATATAGATGACTAAAAATCAAAAGTTGAAAGATAGAAGACTAAAAATCTAGTAATGATAAATATAAAAGACTAAAAATTTAATAAAGATAAATATAGAAGATTAAAAATCAAAAATTGAAAGTTAATCACAAAAAAATCTAATAAACTAAAGAGCTAGGATTAAAAAAGAAAAGAAAATTCCAAAAAATTAAGGACATATGCATCAACTCTCCATAGCATTATTTTTAAATATTTTATTCTAAGTTTCATTTTTGCAATGGGTGCAGTCCTTACAGTTTAACACATCCTTTTTAGATAGAATAGGAGAGATGAGATGAGATGAGATGAGATGAGATGAGAGAGAAAAATGTAATGATTATCCCCTCTCTCTCTCTCTATATATATATTTTTTCCTTTTCACTGTTTAATGTGTTATTATAATACTAGTATATTAGTTGATGCGGCTGCCCTAAGGGTAGCATGACTATAAACCCTTTTTGTGCCTCACTCCTTTGCAAAAACCCTATCTTCTGAAATTTGTGTTAAAAATCCTAATCCGACGATTATTGTCCAGCGCCCTGCTATTCTCTCAATTGGGTAAACCATTAAACCCTTTTCATCTAATTCAATGCAGTTGTTTGTTGTCTCGAATTCATGATATTTTTCTAATGTGTCTTTTTTGTTATGTATCTGCTGTTAATTATCGGATTTGAGTGACTGCATATGGTTGTTCTCCCCTTCTGTAATAACGTGATGCGTTCTGGAGATGTTGCCTATGCACATATTGAGTAGGATTTTGCAGTTGTTTTCGTTTTCTGAAACTCATTTTTAAGAATAATTGCTTGTTATCTCCGTTTATAGCTCATATGTGGTGGAAAGAGTAAATCTAACATATAGATTGGATGAGAAGCTAGTTGATTTGAATGATTTTATTCCTAAGCAATCGATTTTGATCTAGACTTCGTATTTTTTTGGGGTGCTCCTTATAAAATATCTCCTCTTTCGCTCCTTTCCAGCTTTAATTAATCTGGTGAAAGGATAAAAGGAACCACCTGAAAAAATGGGGAGGAAGAAGAAATTTATTGATAAGAAAAACTCAGCCACTTTCCAGCTCATGGCAAGGGACTCATCCGATCCGAACTACTCATCTGAGCCATCCGGTGACCAAGTTTTTGTCCGTGTTGACAACAACCAGTACATACCGGACTCCTTTAATGATGGTGGCCCTGATCCTGATTCAAAATTTGCTGATGCCCCCGAAGATTGTGATGCTGATGATGATAACAATTTTTTGGGGTTGGGGGGAGTGCTCAATCATGAAACTCAGACTACAGGGTTGCCAGACCACATACGACGGGAGATTCTGGAGCTAGGGTTTCCAGATGATGGGTACAATTATTTGGCTCATATGCGGGAGATTAAGAATACAGGCGGCGGGTCGGCTTATTATCAAAATCCCAAGGCTGATATCAGTAAGCTTCCACAAGATGTTAAGGTCAGTCTTAATCGATCTTTTTTTCCAATTGAGGTTTGAAATCTAAGGATTTCAAGTGTTGAATTCTTTTAATTTGTTTCGGTTCCATGTAAAATTGTATTAACAATTCATTATAAAGTATTTAGAGAGTATGAATTGTAGTCATCCTTCTTTAATTTTTACCTTGAATTTTGTGAAATTAATGAAGAACATAGTTTACTTCTTTGTGGGTTCTAATGTCTAGGTATATATGTTGCTTTGGAATGGAGGTCGACGCAGTTAAAACCTTATTGTTTGTGTTGATATAAGTGATTTATATTTATAGTAATATTGAAATTCTGTGTATATTTGGTAAGTTAAATTACATGCATTGCAAGTAATTCCTGAATATGTTTGTGTTAGGCCTTTGATGCTTCAAGGGTTGAGGTTTCTAAGATAAATGATGCTCCTGAGAAATCTATCTACAATGTGGCATCAAAGACGATTGGTGCACAATTACAGAGAGTGGTTGATCCTGAAATTGCTGCCATGCTGGATGACAGTGATTCATCAAAGTCTGGGTCTGATGTTGAGGACTTGGAAGAGGATTTTATTGTCATAGCAAACTTACCAGTTGGTGAAGAAGTCAGTCAAGAGTTGAGTTGTGCTGGAGGCTCAAGGGTTGGCCTCCAAGAAAGTCGGGATTCAAGTGTTTCTGTTGCAACAAATAAAACTGCATATGATTCATACTTAGTTGATGAGAAGCCTAGACCTCGTCGTCCGCTGGATGAGCAGTTTGACATGGTGAGTCTCTGTTCTTGTTTTTGCATTGGGTAATGGGTCTTCTGTCTCTCACACAGATGTTATTTGATGCAGCTTGAGCTGCATGAATATGGTGATGACAGTGAAGAAGAATATATTGGGTTCATGGATGAGGAAGAATGTCAAGAATCCCTTACAACAAAGCTCAGCAATGCCTTGAAGGATCATGGTTCAAATCTTCTGCATCTTCACAAGGAAACAGATGATAATGAGTCACCTGAAGTCACTGCTGAAGTAATTCGCCGATGCAAGGAATATGCTGAAAAATACGAAGATGAAAACATTGATGTAGAGGAAGTGTTGGTTGAAGAAAGTAGTGATGAATCAGAAGTGTGGGATTGCGAAACTATCATTTCTACTTATTCGACACTTGACAATCACCCTGCCAAAATTGAAGCTCCAGAAACAAGGAGAAAGAAGAAGCTGGCTGAAGTCATATCTGGATGCTCTGCTAGCACCAACCCGGTGATAACACTTAAAGGGAAAGAGAGGCTTCCTGTAGATTTCCTACCTCGCAGTAAAAAAAGTGTTGAAGAAAAGATAAAAGATGAGAAAGATGTGAATGCAAAGAGAAGTGAGCTGCAAAAGAAGAAGCCACGAGATCAAGAGTCGAAGGAGGAAAAGAAAGAGAGGAAGGTATAAAGGGATTTATTTGTCATGATTTTTGCATGTTTTCTGATTGTTTTACAATATTTACTATATGCCTGGGCCATGATTTGTCCTTTTACTTCTTCATGCACCATTTGTTGTGTTGCTTGCCATCCTGTTCTTTCTTCCAATTTATGTGCTTCAAAGTACCATTATTTTAAACCAGGACTATTTTTTTGCAGTCTGCTGTGAAATTAGAACGACGCGAGGCAAGGCAATTGAAAAAGGAAACAAAATGGCTCTATAAGTCCGAGGCCCACCATGCTCAGAAAGTTGCAGCTTTCACTGGTCCATCATCCATTCATCTTATGTGAGTCTATGTGCCTCAAGGTAAGATGTTTCATCATTAAGGAATTATAAGTAATCCAAGGTTGTGTTGGGCTATTATTTTCTGCCATTTTGCTGGATTTTAAATCTATGTCAACTTGATCCATTTGGAAACCCTTTGCTTCAAACCTCTCGTAAAATTCTTGATACTGGATGAAATTGATAGTGGAACATACTTATTCATGGCATGGGGGAAGTGTTTTAGGTGAATGTTGTGGAAAATGTCCTATATTAGGAGGGAAACTGCTGCATTTAATCCGAGGGATCTCTTTTATATCGTCACAACCTACTAAGAATAAATGTTAACCATATGCCGGGATTGTCTGTTTCGTACTATTTACAGGTGACACTATCTCCTTGCCATCACTCAGTTGTATGATTCAATATCAAGTAGTTGTCATCCATTGTAGTAGACTGAACCACAAGCCTGTGCTATATATGTGGCTCCATTGGAATTGAAGAAATTATATGGCGACGAGGCAGATAATCATCCTCCCGCCTGCAAACATGGACCCTACTCTTTTGGCAGATAGTTTTACCAAAGTTGAGAAGATTTCGTTGCACTCTAGAACTGATGGAGACTTTGAACTCATCTGTTTTGGTTTTCTTATTCCATTATCTATGTATGATAAAGTACAAGGTTTGCACTAGTTGAGCTTGAAATGAATAGATAATTGTTTTTTCTACATTGAGCTGAAGATTCATTTTACTGAAGAATGTCAAATTGTGCACTTTAAATCAGGTAATACAGAGATTAAATAATGACATATTCGAGATTTTGTGCAAAATATAGATGAAGCGAGATGATTGTATTGAGCTTTCTCTCCTCCACATTGGGCTTCACAAAGTTAGGCCCAGGTGAGGCCTTGTTAACGCCCAGTGTTTAAGGTCATGAAGTAGGCCCGATTGATCAGATTAGGCGGCCCAATTGATGAGATAAAACGTTAAAAAAAGGAATAATTCCGTTGCCGGGACTTGAACCCGGGTCTCTCGGGTGAGAGCCGAGTATCCTAACCAACTAGACTACAACGGATCTGTTGACAATAATGAGTAACAAAATTAATTATCAGTTGAGACTTTTTTACCTTTCGACATGAAATTCATTATTTCTTTATCATTCAACTCCCAATTTTGGTGGATCGTGATGAGCACACTTCTCTGATAAGATTTATTTGTATGTATATCTGTATGTATAAAAGGTTGGTTGTTAATTAGGATTTTGAATAATCACTTCTCTCTTTTGCTCTTTTCATACAATAATGTTCTGTTGCAACTCTACGATTTAATCTTACATTGGTGGGATTCTAGCTTTTACAAAAACATTTTATGTACATTATCACGTGTCATGGATATATAATTTGATTGAAATAATATTTCATCTCGTATTCAAGATGGTCATTAAATGGTGTTCCTTAGAATTTTAGGATTATGATTCCCAGATCCTTCTTTGGAAAGATGTCGACTCCTCATCAGCAAAGTTTGACATAGATATGTATATGTCGGAAGTAGCCTTCAAATTTCCTGCATTATCTGAGCTGTAAGTTTTACAACTTCATTTTCCTGGATAGTGCATGGAGATGAAAACCACGGTAACAATCCCTCGAAAAATCCATATGATTAGTTCTTTAATTTGACTATGATGAAACAAAGATTCATCCTTTCCTTGTAAGCATGATTTATTTGATTGCAGTGGGGACAAAAGTGGGAACCAAGAAATCTATGTCCCTTTTCCTTGTTAATTTCTGTTAGTGGTAATAACTATTAGCTAGCAAGATTTAATACCACACAAATCAGATCAACTCGTAGAAAGTTTGGTTATAAATAGGCAGTTGTAGATCAGATGGAAACATCAAAGAGGCAATGGCCAATATCAAGTCAATGAAAAGCATAGTAGGAAAAAGAATATTACTACTGATAGTCTTGTTCTTTGCCATAGTGAGAGGAGAAGAAATCAAAATCGATCAATCTCAAAGCAGTAAAGCTCAGAATGAGGCTTTATTGAATGACAAAAGAAGCAATAGTGGGGGTGGTGGTGGAGGTGGAGGTAGTGGTGGTAGAGGCGGTGGAGGTGGAGGCGGTGGTGGTTATGGATGGGGTGGGGGCGGTGGAGGCGGAGGTGGCCGTTGGGGTTGGAGATGCAAGAAACGAGGAAGCAAAAGAGAGCATAAAGAATACAAGATGGGAGAATTTGCAGAATGCATGGTGAAAGGGAGATGTAAAGGAATGAGACTGGATTGTCCACTACATTGTGGAGGCCCTTGTCTATATGATTGCACTCATATGTGCAAACCTCACTGCAAATCCTAATTAATCAATGCCATTTTCTCCATTATCATACCATTTAGTGTGTTTATATTTTGAAAATTATCTTTCAAAACTTGAACTCATTTGTTATTATCAAAGTGTGATAAATAGTCGAACAGATAGAACTGGTAGAAACGTTGGTAAGCCATGAAATCCGTTGGTAAGCCCGGTGAGAGGTGTTCCAGGTGATGTTCCCGTTAAACCAGACCAACAATTAGATATTATCACACAAAGATTATAACAATGGCTTCTAGTTTAAGAAGTATGTTTTCAAAAAATAAATGTACTAATAATTCTGGTATTGTGAGTAGTCAAGAAGTGTCTATTCCACAAAATTATGCAAATTGGACTATTCCTGAACAGCCAATAGAAACTATGTATAAAATTGGTTTAATTGATTTCAAACTTGCTTATTCTGTTAAAACTCATGAAGAAACTGTTTCTATTAACAAAGAATTTCAAAGTATTCCTTTATTAAACAATGTTTCAGTTCAAAAATATCTTAAAAAAGGTTTTAGATATATTCATTTCGGTTTAATTCAAGTTGCTATCAAAACCCTTAGTTCATATAGGTGTTAATGCTCCTATTTATGTTGCATTAAGAGATAATAGACTAATCAGGTATAAATCCTCTTTATTGTCTATGATTCAAACTAATATATGCAATGGTCCTATGTATTTCAATTGTGCTCCAAATTATTCCATAGATCTTACTGATCCTCATGTTTTAGATTCTCTTATTTTAGATATACATCTACAAGAGAATGAATTCAAAGAAAATTGTAAAAACTTTGCAGTTATTTATAGAATTTACTTTAGGGTTATGTCTTCACAGATAAATCCTAGGTACATGCTTACTCCTACTGATAAAGATGAAACTATTTTGTTACAAGTGGAGGCTGATAATCCCACGTGCTTTGTACCTAAAAGACTCAAATGGAATGAGATAATCATTCCAAATGAATTTATAATTCAAAACCCTCAAATTCATAGAAATAAGAAATGTTTCGGATATAATAGAAGACTCCGAAGGTAAGATCATCCTTAGATTTGGATCTTTTAGAGAAAATAGATCAAATATTCAAATTGAAGAAATTAGATCTAGGCAATCCTTTTCTGAAGGATCAACAACCTCTAGATTCCAAAATTCTAATATAGAGTTTAAAACTCCTTTACCTAATACTAATTATCAAAATGATATTGAATCTTCCTTAGGTTCTCCAACTTTATCTCAAATGAATGATAATAGTATTAATATGATATACAATGTCTTTAAGATAGATATGCCTTATCTAACCAAACAATTTGAAACTAATAAAGATTTAGATAATCAAAGAATATGGTTTTTAAAACTAGATGAACCTATCAGAAAACTTATTAATGATAAGTGGATAGAAGAACTTCATAATTGATATAAGTTCAATTTTCCTCTTTTAAGATGGTTTCAAACTTATTGTCAAATTGAAAATATTTCAAATGATGTCTATTCTTTAGATCAAATTAATGTTCAAACAAGTTTATACAAAAAATGGAACTTAGTATCTGGTTCCACTTTAACAGCTATTCATCCACCTCTTCAAAGTATAAAACTTTCAGTTGCAAATAACGAAGTTATTGCATCTCCTTTCAAAACCGGGAGAGATGGTGAAGATCCTCCTACAATGAAAGATATAAAAAAGATTCATGAACAATGTAATTTTTCTAATCAAATTCTGTCAACTATAGCCAATCAAGTTGATGTTTTATCAAATAAAATTGATTCTAAAATTAGTAATCAACATGTTTCAAAATTTCCTAATGATAGTTCATCTCCTCTTTTTAACATTAGAAGTCTACCTAGTAATATTGAAGATAGTTTAAAACTAACTAATAATGATAATTTATTTGAAAAAATTAATAATCATATTTCAAACTTAGCTTCTACATCAGGAACTAAGAAAATAAGCTGCTTAGATAGAGACAAAGATTCTGAAGATGAAGATTCAATTCAAAATAATAATGAATTAAATAAAATAGGATTTAATAATGGTTTTAAAAATTATTATAATAGACCTACTCCTCCAGATATTCAATATGAAGAAAGAAATCAATTCAAAAGTTCTAAATATGATGGTAGCTCTATTAATGAATGGAACATAGACGGTAAAGCCGAAAATGAAATTATTAATACTTTACATGAAATGGGAATGGCCAGAATGGCATATAAAATTAAAAATATTCCAGAAGAATCTGTAACAGCCCTGATTATATCAGGATTTACAGGACAATTAAAAAATTGGTGGGATCATTCTCTTACAATTGAAAGTAAACAAAATATACTTAATCATACCGCTACTCTTGAACAAGATGATGGAAATTTAATACATCAAAATGATTCTTGTGAATTTTTAATAATAACCATTACTATGTATTTCATTGGTAATCCTAAAGAAGAATTAGATTCTAATCAAATCGTTTTAACAAGCCTAAATTGTCCTAGTCTATCTGATTATAGATGGTATAAGGATGTTTTTCTTACTCATGTTTTAAAAAGAGATGATTGTAATGAATCTTTCTGGAAAGAAAGATTTATTGCTGGACTTCCAAAACTCTTTGGAATTAGAATTCATCAAAAAATTAAAGATGCTACTGGACAAGATAGCATTGATTTTGGAAAAATGACTTTTGGTCAATTATTTGCCTTTATAAGAAAGGAAGGTTTAGCTTTATGCGCTTAACTTAAAATTCAAAATAAATATGGATCTGAAAAATCCAGATATAAGAAAGAAGTAGGAACATTCTGTGAAGCTTTTGGTTTACAGAAAATTCAAGCTCCCTCTTCTAAAAATAAGATAAAGAAACTTCAAAAGCATAATAAAATTTTTTTTAATCAAAACTCAGAAAAAGAAAATATTAATAAACATCCTAAAAGAAAATTTAAATCAAAACCAGTCATTTGTTATAAATGTCATAAACCAGGGCATAAAGCTGATGCTTGTCCCCTTAAACAAAAAATTAATGAATTATTTAATGATAATGAAGATCTCAGACATAAGATCTTTGCTCTTCTTATATCTGAAAAGGAAGAATCAGATAATGATAATAATACTAATGATGAGTTTCAAGAAAATTATTCTCAAACATCTTCTGATGATGAAAACAATTGCGAAGGATTTTGTCCTTTATCTATTAATGTTATAACAAAAACCGAACAAGAACTATTATTTGATCTTATTGAAAAAGTACCAAATGAAGAAGATAAATTAAAATATCTTTTAAAACTAAAAGAATTAATAACTATCAAAGAAGAACCTAAAAAAGATAAGATTCCACAAAATCTCGAACCTTTTAGTATATCAAATTTTTTGATAAAATACCAAATTCTCATATATATAAAAATATTTCTACTAATGAATTAAAAGATATTTATAAGATAAAAAGAGATATTAGTGATATTCAAAATCAAATCATAAATCTTTATACTAAAGATTTAGAATTAGAAACAAAATTATCTTTAATAAAATATAAAGAGTATGATAATCCAGAATCATCTAAAATAGACTATTCTAATAAAAATATTTTTGAAAATACTCAAACTATTGAAAATATATCTTATCAAAAATGGTATTCTATTATTAATCTTAATATTGAAGAATTTCAAATAAATATACCTTGTCTTATTGACAGTGGTGCTGATCAAAATTGCATTAAAGAAGGATTAATTCCTTCAAAAAATATTATGAAAAAACTAATGAAAGATTTATGGCTGCTAATGCCACTCCTTTAATTATAAAACATAAATTAACAAATGCGTATATATACAATGATGGTTATTGTTTTAAAACCTCTTTTATTCTTATTAAAAACCTTAATCAAGATATAATTTTAGGAACACCTTTTTTAATACCATATATCCCTTTTATGTTGATGGAAATGGTATTACTACTAAGATTTTAGATAAAAATATTGAATTTAAATTTTTAAATCCTATCACAAGTAATGACATTTCTTTATTACAAAATCATTTTATATTTAAAAATATAAATTCTATTATAAACCCTTTGTTTTCTTATTCTCCAGAAATAATCTCCAGAATGAGTAAATCCAAGAATTCAGATACAAACCATTACATGGTTACTCAAAATCAATTTCCAAGCCTTACTCCTTCATATGCTCAAACTATCAAAGATGTTCCTGTAAGACCTCAGGTATCAGGTGAATCTTCTTCTAATCAACTTGCTATTCTTCATAAAAATAATTATTTCTTAAAAACAGAAGTTGAAAATATTACTCCAACTGTTTTTACAGAAATTCAAACTCTTGCTTCCCTTAAGGATATTATTAGTAGATATTTCAAAGAAAATTGTCTTTGGTTTACTGATAATATTACTAAGGATCAAAGTTTTTATGAATATATTCTTGTTGATTCTCAATCAGCAGAAATTTCTCATACTATGGATGAAAATAATCCTAAAAGAATTGTTTTTTCAAAATGTATTATTAAACAAGTTTTAAAAGCTCAAAATAATCATTTTAGTTTGAAACCCTTTTCTACTCCTTATATTCATAAAGAATCAGGTATTATTCATACTGGTTACTCTTATCCAAATTACCGTTTGGCTTGGTTTAGAGCCTTTTTGAAAAGATCTTTTGATCATTCATGGTTTTTTACTTTTCATCATAATTTGTCAAAACCACTTTTCCAGTTTGGTTACTTGAATGGTGGTCAACTTTTGGTCCATTACCATGTATTTGCCCATCAGAAGTTCAAAGAGCCTATTCATATTATATGAATAAATCGCCTATTGAATCATTCAGAAGAGAAATCTTTTTCTTTGCTGAATTCAAAGTTCCATGGGTTCTTTGTTGGAGCTTTTCCTTTAAACAGTTTAAACCCAAACCTTTTCCTATCTCTATAGTAAGAGAATTCAAAATCAAATGGTGGAAAAAATATTCAGAAAAATACTGTAATATTGATATAGTCAAAACCTTTCTTTCCACTGGTGAAAAACCAAAATGGGAAAATAGTAAATGTAATACTTCTTCAAAAGTGTTATCATCCTCTTCTTCTATTAGACCAAATATTAATCTCCCTTTCTTACCACCAAATCCCACTCGACAAGATATTGTAAGATCTCATAGGATTAGTGAAAAAATTCATACTCATAAGAAAGATGTTTCCTCCAGCTCTTCTGATTCAGATATCTCTAAAGATGAAATGATTGCTATCAAAAGATTAGCAAAGAAATATTCAAAAAAGAAAAAAGAAGAAAAAAGAAAAGAGAAGATATTGATTGTATCTGATTCGGAAGAATTAGATAATTCTGAAAATGACTCTTTTGATCCATTTGGAGGACCACTTGGACAAGATGATTTTTGACTATCCGTTCAAAATAATTTATTTCAAAAAATTGAAAAAAGGACTAAAAACAGAAATGCCCAATTAAAAAGAAATATGACCAAGATAAAAATTTCTTGGGAGAAAAATTCAAAAAGAGAGGAAAAAACAGAAAAAATCCTCCAATTTAAAAGAGAGACAAAAACAGAAAAATGTCTCCAAACAATTCATTTTCCTTTGCAGGAATCCCAGTTTTCAAAACCTGTACGTTTTCACACTCCATTTGCAAAACGCTACATCTTCCAAAAAGGGGGAAAAAGGTAAAGGTAATTATGTATCATCTCTTCCCTATCTCCATTTCAAGACAAAAAGAAGAATTCAAGATGTCGATACTGAAGGCCGACAAAAGAAATCAAAGGCAAGCTCAAAAGTCAAAAGTTGTAACTTTTTACTATTCATGAATAGTAAAAAAAACTTTTTACTGTTCACCTTTTTGAAACAACTACCGACAGCTCAAATGAAATGTATATTCAAATTAAAGCAAGATTCAAATGCAAATTCAGTCCGAAGACTCCTATAAAAGGAGGAGCATTTCCTTCATTCAAAACACACCAAATTTCAAGACTGATATTCAGATTGAAATTTCTCTCTCTTCTCTCTTATTTCTGTCCTATTCAAGAACGAAGTTCTTCCATTGTTGTATTTATACAACTTTCTTGTAAGACTTCTCTTCTAGTTTTTATCATTGTACATGTTTATGTACTACTGTATGTAAGTATTTTGAATTCAATAAATTTTGTTCATACTCTGATTTGTCCTCATATTTGCTATCCATTTGCGGCGGAAGCATATATAACATAAAATTAAACAGATAGGATTACTGGATAGCAAATATGAGGACAAATCAGAGTATGAACAAAATTTATTGAATTCAAAATACTTACATACAGTAGTACATAAACATGTACAATGATAAAAAGTAGTAGAGAAGTCTTACAAGAAAGTTGTATAAATACAACAATGGAAGAACTTCGTTCTTGAATAGGACAGAAATAAGAGAGAAGAGAGAGAAATTTCAATCTGAATATCAGTCTTGAAATTTGGTGTGTTTTGAATGAAGGAAATGCTTCTCCTTTTATAGGAGTCTTCGGACTGAATTTGCATTTGAATCTTGCTTTAATTTGAATATACATTTCATTTGAGCTGTCGGTAGTTGCTTCAAAAAGGTGAACAGTAAAAAGTTCTTTTATTCATGAATAGTAAAAAGTTACAACTTTTGACTTTTGAGCTTGCCTTTGATTTCTTTTGTCGGCCATCAGTATCGACATCTTGAATTCTTCTTTTTGTCTTGAAATGGAGATAGGGAAGAGATGATACATAATTACCTTTACCTTTTTCCCCCTTTTTGGAAGATGTAGTGTTTTGCAAATGGAGTGTGAAAACGTACATGTTTTGAAAACTGGGATTCCTGCAAAGGAAAATGAATTGTTTGGAGACATTTTTCTGTTTTTGTCTCTCTTTTAGATTGGAGGATTTTTTCTGTTTTTTCCTCTCTTTTTGAATTTTTCTCCCAAGAAATTTTTATCTTGGTCATATTTCTTTTTAATTGGGCATTTCTGTTTTTAGCCCTTTTTTCAAATTTTTGAAATAAATTATTTTGAACGGATAGTCAAAAATCATCTTGTCCAAGTGGTCCTCCAAATGGATCAAAAGAGTCATTTTCAGAATTATCTAATTCTTCCGAATCAGATACAATCAATATCTTCTCTTTTCTTTTTTCTTCTTTTTTCTTTTTTGAATATTTCTTTGCTAATCTTTTGATAGCAATCATTTCATCTTTAGAGATATCTGAATCAGAAGAGCTGGAGGAAACATCTTTCTTATGAGTATGAATTTTTTCACTAATCCTATGAGATCTTACAATATCTTGTCGAGTGGGATTTGGTGGTAAGAAAGGGAGATTAATATTTGGTCTAATAGAAGAAGAGGATGATAACACTTTTGAAGAAGTATTACATTTACTATTTTCCCATTTTGGTTTTTCACCAGTGGAAAGAAAGGTTTTGATTATATCAATATTACAGTATTTTTCTGAATATTTTTTCCACCATTTGATTTTGAATTCTCTTACTATAGAGATAGGAAAAGGTTTGGGTTTAAACTGTTTAAAGGAAAAGCTCCAACAAAGAACCCATGGAACTTTGAATTCAGCAAAGAAAAAGATTTCTCTTCTGAATGATTCAATAGACGATTTATTCATATAATATGAATAGGCTCTTTGAACTTCTGATGGGCAAATACATGGTAATGGACCAAAAGTTGACCACCATTCAAGTAACCAAACTGGAAAAGTGGTTTTGACAAAATTATGATGAAAAGTAAAAAACCATGAATGATCAAAAGATCTTTTCAAAAAGGCTCTAAACCAAGCCAAACGGTAATCTGGATAAGAGTAACCAGTATGAATAATACCTGATTCTTTATGAATATAAGGAGTAGAAAAGGGTTTCAAACTAAAATGATTATTTTGAGCTTTTAAAACTTGTTTAATAATACATTTTGAAAAAGCAATTCTTTTAGGATTATTTTCATCCATAGTATGAGAAATTTCTGCTGATTGAGAATCAACAAGAATATATTCATAAAAACTTTGATCCTTAGTAATATTATCAGTAAACCAAAGACAATTTTCTTTGAAATATCTACTAATAATATCCTTAAGGGAAGCAAAAGTTTGAATTTCTGTAAAAACAGTTGGAGTAATATTTTCAACTTCTGTTTTTAAGAAATAATTATTTTTATGAAGAATAGCAAGTTGATTAGAAGAAGATTCACCTGATACCTGAGGTCTTACAGGAACATCTTTGATAGTTTGAGCATATGTAGGAGTAAGGCTTGGAAATTGATTTTGAGTAACCATGTAATGGTTTGTATCTGAATTCTTGGATTTACTCATTCTGGAGATTATTTCTGGAGAATAAGAAAACAAAGGGTTTATAATAGAATTTATATTTTTAAATATAAAATGATTTTGTAATAAAGAAATGTCATTACTTGTGATAGGATTTAAAAATTTAAATTCAATATTTTTATCTAAAATCTTAGTAGTAATACCATTTCCATCAACATAAAAGGGATATATGGTATTAAAAAAGGTGTTCCTAAAATTATATCTTGATTAAGGTTTTTAATAAGAATAAAAGAGGTTTTAAAACAATAATCATCATTGTATATATACGCTTTTGTTAATTTATGTTTTATAATTAAAGGAGTGGCATTAGCAGCCATTAATCTTTCATTAGTTTTTTCATAATATTTTGAAGGAATTAATCCTTCTTTAATGCAATTTTGATCAACACCACTCAATAAGACAAGGTATATTTATTTGAAATTCTTCAATATTAAGATTAATAATAGAATACCATTTTTGATAAGATATATTTTCAATAGTTTGAGTATTTTTTGGAGACCCTTTCAAATAAGTAGAGAATTAAGCATTTTAGTTTTTGAATGTGGACGTGGTGGTTTTTGTGCTTGTTTTTGTTCATCTATTTTGATGGAAGATAGCTGTAACCTGTAACCAAACACACTCCAAGAATAATTGTTCAAAGACAGAAATGCACTTTTGCCCATTTATTAGTACAAAACAATAGTAGAAGTAGCAGACACTAAGAGACAAAAAGTAAGGGTTTCAATCATGGGATTTTATACATATCATTCAATTCAATTCAATACAATACAATACATAGAGATAAGGCTAATCGATCATATCCTGGAACACCCCTTTTTGGGAAACAGGATAATAACCAAATATAGTAATAGTATCCGTTAATATAGACGGATCTTTTTCTTGGGTAAAGGACATTTTTCTGCCCACCTATGGGCTAATCTAATTCAATTTTTTTTTTATCACATTACATGATTAGGAGAATGAGATTCCCACGCATCATCGATTCACATATGAAGTGATTAGTGAATATGAGACCGTTTCACTAATTCACAAATTTAGTTATGTGAAACATATCAGTCTTTTATTTTATTTGTAGTCGGTAAAAATCCATCTCACAAAAACCATCAGCGAAAGGATTTATAATATAAATTTTTGTGTTATCCGCAGCACAAAGTAAGATGGGTAGGGCAAGGACAACGATACAGACACAACAACAAAAAAACAATTTTCAAACCTTTAAATAAATCATTATCTTCTCTTTTAACGTGAAGCCGAAAATTCTGAAAGTAGAATAGAAGATCTAAAATAATTATAACGTGAAGGCTTTTCCAATTAACTTTCAGAATCCCAAAGAAATATAGAAAAATAAATATGGTTTTGGCATTTCAAAGAGTTTTCAACAGAAAGAGTTTTCCTCGAAATGAATACAGCCAAGAAAACAGCAGTACTTGGTAGAAGCTTAAAATAGCATCCATGGAGTTTCTTGAAAGCAATCAATTTGACACAGCACCAAACATGTTAATAAAAAAACACAAAAACTTGTGTGAGATGTTGAGACGAATCTTTTCTACCTATAAATCAAACTCATTTCCACTAAATTATATATGAAATCTAAAATTAGGGGTTGTGGATCAGTTGAAATACAAAAATCTTTTATTCCAAAAGTACACATATAATAGAAGTTCATCAAGAATACAACATTATAGAAGGGAAGCTAAGCCTCAACCCAGAAAGTCAACTGAGAACATTACTAGAAAACATCTAGTTGTGTTTCTAACTTGTGGAAAACTGAAACTTTAATGCATAGTGTTAAACATAACTTCACCCCAAAAAGATTCTAGATATTAACAACACTGTACAAGAGTTGCGAAAGGCATACCTGAGAAGGTATCACTTCATATTTATTCTTGCTGGAAGACACACTCCAGAGGCTTGTTCTTCCACGGCATTTCCATCATAGGATACTAATTTCAGTACAAGATCAGAAGAGACATTGCACCTTTGACGGGCTTCATCTATGCTAGAACAAAGAACCCGTTCAATCCAATCCTCCAATGCATTGTCTCCTTTTGTTAACCAAGCAGCTGCTAGTATTTGAAACATTACTTGTCGATCAATTTCCAGCAAAAGTGTGGAGCCTTGAACTACCCTTTTTAATCGCACATCAATTTCTTTCAATATTTTCCGTGAAAGAAAATCAAAGTCAAATGGTTTGAACACCACATTTTCATCAACATGCTCTAGTAGTTCTTCCAACCACACTTCTGAATTATCATCAACATCATCATCGTCACTTTTATCAATATCACTGTCCTCTTCCATATTCTCCACAGGCAAGTTCAAGTCAATAAAGTATCTGGATGACAGAGAAGCACGTTTTGATATCTCAGGCTTGTTCAAGTCGTCGTTGGTTGATTTCCTTTTACTGGAAGGGCGTTGATTAGAGATTATATTACTTGGGGAAACTGAAACACATGTAGAACTATTCCTGCTATAATTTCCATCAACTCGTCCTACTAGAATTTGCATTTGCAAATTTTTTGCCGATAATATTGTATCCTCTGGAAATTCGCATGCCACTTTGGTAAAAAAACGATCCTTACTGACCTTTAGGACAGTCGAAGCAAGGATAAATACATTGTTGTTGAGGTTGATGTCTCTACCGTAGGAATCTGGAAATTTACCTGTTTTAACTGCTTGAGATAAACTACTTTGGACCAAGACATCTGCCTTTTCCACATTTTCAAGCAGCACAACAGAATGAGGATGCTTGGTCAACTCTTCAGCAAGGTAGTCAACTAACATTTTCCTCCCAGAGTTCATCCTGTGACGTTTCGAGTCATAACCATCAACAACTGAGTCATAGGTGTTTGCATCTTGAGAATTCAGATCTAAAGAAAGCAAGTGTTCCTTTCTGCCAAACACTATCTCGGCAACTGAGGCTGCTATTTTTCTCTTTCCCACTTTATCAGGCCCCAGAAAGCTGAACCAGACATTTCCCTTGTTTGAGCTACCATACTTTTCATTTCCATTTCTGCAACGTGACACAGTTCGACTGATAGTTTGAATGACTTCCATCTGCCAGTAAAACTTTTCAGCCAGAACTTTCCATTGGCCTTCAAGGTCTTTGGCATATAACTGCTTTTCTAGATGATGAGAAGATGAGGATTGAGAAATCTGACTGAGAGATTTCTCATGGCTTTTAGATGATTCAGAGTTCTGACTATCAATGTGATTATCTTGCAAGTTGGGTTTTCTTTTGCACTCCTCGGCAGAATCATTATGCGTTCCAAGAGTCAAATCTGTGGTTACAGGAAAAACGGATGACTTTTGAAATTCATGCTGCACAGGCATCTCAGCCAGTGTATCTACACTGGCACTCAACACAAATGCTCTAGGTATACCTCGCTTTGGCAGGGAGTTTTTTTGCATATCTGAAGGTTCGTAAGAACTATAATTACCGACTCTGCTTCCAATTGAAAATAAACCCACATCAGTGGTGTTTTTCCTTGCAGGATTCAGAAAAGATGATTCACTAGAAGTGTGTGGCTTAGCCAGAGTAATGTCCTCTTGAGATGTCCAAGAGCAATGAAGCCTCTGGCAGATGTCGCTCCATTTCCTCTGCAAGGCCATAATTCTAGCATCCAATACAGCTTTGTCTTCTTTGGTCTGCACTGAAATGACAGACAACCCGTTTACAAAACATCTCCTACCAATTCAAATAAGGTAATTCGACATAACTTTTAACTTAGTCAACAATAAAGCAGGTTGGATTTTAAAGGAGTAACAAACCTCTACCGTATGAGATCCCTTACTCGTTTCACATTCAGCAATTTGCAGCCAAGGGGAAAGACCAGCCAATTTATTGTCAGCAATTGAATCAGTTGATACTCCCTTTTGAACATTAGAAGCTTCTTGCTCATACTTTTCACAGCACAAGTTGCAAAGTCTTGAGGGCTTAGCAGCAGAGATGCAAGGATTTTCAAGCTCAGATGGAATAGAGAAAAATCCACCAAATGGAACAAATGACTTCATCAAGCTGCAGGTATACGAGCATGCAACTGTCAGAAAATCAAGAAGCCAAAATGTACATGTGATGCATGACTCTAAATAAACATATATTAGATAAACAATATGCAAAACAATAGATAAAAGTAATGCACAGATTATTTGGAGTTGGTTATGGCGAGACAATAAAGTCAAAAATTAATAAAATTCATTTTTTGAGTTTCTTGAACACTCAAAACAGATATATTTGACATAGTAACATTTCCCTGGAACTGAAATGATAGGATGCAAAGGTAAATTAATTATTTCTATTGCTAATGGAGCAGATGGTGAAAAAAAGGGACAAAACATTCCAAAAAAATTGTCATCAAGAAATCTTCAACAAGTTGCTAAATCCTAACTTCAACTAGAAAACCACTAATTGTCTAATTCCATTTATTATTTCAACATAGGATACATAAAGTCATTTATAAGCAATTTTGCTTCTTGCATGAAATTTTTATTAAAAAAAATATCTCTCAATTTCCCAAGAATTGCAGCAAAATTCTAGGTTCAATTCAAAGAGTATGTAAACCAGTTCTATTAAACAGCAGTTGAAAGCATTTTGATGACATTAAACCAAATCAGGATTAACTTATTTCTTTGGCATTTCAAATTGTAGGACTATACATCTAAAAGACAAAATGTTTGAAAAATAAAAGGTTCTACTATGTATTAATTAAGTAATATATGCACATACATCTGAAGAATAAAACAGATTGGAAGAAATCAAATATTTGAAAGAACATGAACATAGAAAAAGGAAACTTATATCTATCTTCATCCTTCTTGGAACTACTCCACATGTCCAAGATTTCACATATGCTCACATAGATATATCAACTGAAAGTTCAACATCTTGCAACTCCACCTATCTAGAATTTGGTAATTCATCCCACACAACTAAGTGAAGTATGCACAACAAATATAATATCATAGAATAACTCCTACCAAAATTAAAAAAAAAACAACATTAAGAAAGCAACAATGACCTGGATTTGAAAGACTTTCCTCCCATGGAAGAAGTAGTAATGGGCAGAAGATCCAAATCCAAGTCAGTCTCAATCGCCGGAATCTGTTGTAACAACTTCTTATAGTCATCATCACCTCCCAAAAACCCTATCAACCACAATTTTCCACCATGGTTGAACACTAATCTCTTCAGCTTCAAAACCACATAACTAACAGAATCCACCGATTTGGCATCCACAAAAGCCTTAAAATCCCCACAGTTTACAATGATCCCCGGCCCTTGACAATCCTTCATCATTTCATCTACTTGTTTAAACTTCGATTCTATCATCTCTTCACTCAAACCTTCACTGATACACTCGGAAATCTCATGTTTCAGTGAAACCACTCTCAATCCATCAATTTCTTTGGGGAGAACTCCAGATTCACCCTTCTTTATACAATCCACGAAGCTCCCATACGCATCACTCGCATAAACACCAATGAGAAGAGGATTTCTCCTGGTTGTGTTCAAAAGAATTTGCCCAATTCTTCTTGAATTATCATCGTATTTCTCTTTAGGAGCACCATCGGTGAAGGGGAAACTATGAATGCGCTTGTTCAGTTCGAATTCGCTCAAATTACATTGAAACAATGGCGGGGGAAGAACATTGGTTAAGGAGAATCTAGGTATGGTGAGAGGGCTTACAACCGCGAGCTTTATCTCGTGGGTCCGAAAACCCGCATCACCGAAGACCCGGCTCACGATCGGGTCATCCAAAATGGACATCATGAAATGCTTCAATTCAACTTTCACCGCGGAAATCGAAGGAGGGCTCTGAGAATTCGAACTCAGCTGCTGCTGGTACAAATGGAAGGTCTCTGGATGGCGTCTCTGGTTGGCTTGGGACCTCTTGATGGCGGCCATCAGAGAATTCGACACCGGCGGCTCGTCGGCGCCGGATTTAGAAACCGAAACCCTATCGAGGGCGACGCCGACGCAGAGCTCCAGAGCGCGGAACTGGAGGCGTGGAGAGTACGCGCTGCTCCTAGCGCGCGTGCAGGCCTCCCGGAGAGTGGAGGAAGACATAGCCAGCAAGGCGGAAACAACGTGCAACGACGTCGTCTGCGCGTGGCTGCGGCGCCTGGCCACAGCGACGGCGTCATCCAAAACAGCCGCCGCCCCCTCCGCCAAGCACTGACGAGCCACGCCCACCGGCGTTGGCATCTGCCCCCGACCTTATCCGTACAGTATCTATAAATAGTGTATACACACGCGCGGAGAAATTATATATAAATACAAATAAAGATAAAACAATTCCAATAGTGGGTTGCTTTTGTTTTAAATAATTTAGGGGCTTTTGAATGAAAGAGATTTTTTAAGAATTTTCGGAAATAAAATCAAGAGTGAGGTTTTCAGAAGCTTTAGTGAATAATTTATTGAAGTTGCAGAGAGGCAGGATAGGATGAGAGAGAGAGAGAGAGAGAGAGGCAAATACTGAGCATAGATTCTGCATCAGAATTGGAGGAAGAGAGATCTTTCCATCCTTTTGTTTTGTGTTTAACTATCCACCCACATGTATTACTTAACACATTCAATAATTTTAAATTAAAAATAAACGAAATAAATAAAAGATAAAAATACTCTTATTAATAAAATAATTAAATATTTGAAGAGGCTATTTACATCCTCATTTTTATCAAAGATACACACTTTTTGCTACTTTCAATATCTTTTTACTATTTTCAAACCAAATCTTAAATAAATCCAATTTACAATCAATTTTATCTAATCTATATAATTTCAAGATCCGAAGTCCGAAATGATATCAGAACCTAGGTTTATTAAAAACTTAAATTTATATTTATTATATTATGTAATTAACCAATTGGTGAGGAGAATTATTCGAGAAAAAATGGATCTAGACGAATGTCCAAAATGTATACATTACAAGAGATATCGTCAAATTTTGACGATGTATGCACAAGAGACCAAGACAGGGTAACATATTGGAATAAAAGGAGCATGCAAGAGCTTATGGGAAACCTTGAGGCAATGCGAACAACAAACAACATATTATCTGGGTTTCCTTACGGTAAACCATATGTTATATGTTGATCTAATGAATCATCAGGAAGCAGCTCATCAAAACCATGATTTCTGATGGAGTGTCCGAGTGGAAGGAGATACTTCCAGATACCTCTAAAATTTCCGAAGATCTTAGAGAAATCCAGAAGACGGTGCAGAGTTATGGTAACCGTCATAATCACCTACCAACACAAGTTCATCAGATCCAAAGCCAAATGGAGACGATGAAAAAATCAGAAGGAGACTCTTGAAATCATTTATGATATTCAAGAACGAGTCAAGAATTTGGAGAACAGACCAAGTTCATCCGGAGGAAGAAGACGTATAGATTTCGAAACAGTTTCCTATTTACACCAAGATGGGAAACCAACAGAAGTTGTACGACGCATGACTGATGATGAAAAACTTATTTAAATCTGGAAGATCTACATGGCCTTGTCGAATCCTTCGTGGGATTAGGAATTGTGGATCTAAAAATGAACGCAGGAGATGGATCCGCTTTGGTTACTCGTGATCAATATCAAAGACCACCAGTTGATCCCAATGTAGCAGAAAGTTCCGGATCACATCATGTGGACGAACCAATGCCAACGTGGGAGATTTGACCACAATAGGAGATCCTATAGTCACAGGAACTCGACCACGTTCCAAAAGGCCGGATCTTTACAATACGCCTTATGGAAAATCTCAGCTAGACCCGATACATCCATATGAGTTGATGCTAAATCTGGATATCCCAGATTTCAAGAACCGTGAAGTCCTTATCGATGATTGGGCATCGACTGTGAGGATTACAGCAGGAACCCTCGATCTTACAAATGAAGGATTCATCTTACTACTCGAGATGAGTCTTGAAAGATCTGTAAAGATCGCATGGGACATGATAGCACCAGAAATGAAAAACAACGTTACAGCTGGTGAGTCATTGAAAGGAATTGTCGATAATATGGCAAAATTATTCAAAATCCATTTTATCGGCATAGGCTATTTTGAGGGACTGGAAGAAGAAAAAAGAAGAAGATATGAACAAGCCCTCTACAGCCTCGAGTTGCATGATATTTGTCATATTGATGAATATATCCAGTTATTCACCGAATATCGTTTGAAGTCTAAGGTGGAAGACAAAGATGCTTCGCAACTATTCTTTGCGAAGATACCAAGTCCCTGAAGAGAAATATTGATCAGGGAATACAAGAGTGCGGATGACTTAGATATAGTGGCCAGAAGAATGTCCTTTTTAAAGGCCAAGTTATCTGAATGGTGTCATCAAACGGTACTTTACAAGAACTACAAGAGACTGCGAGGATCAATAAAATGGTTCACTTATGTTGCGAAGAAAATAACATCCCAACAGTCGTTGGAGGTCAACCACGGAGGCATAAAAGGAAGAAACAACGGAACCATCCATACCACCGTGGAAGCAACAACATGAGAAATAGTCGTTGGTCTTCATGGAGACCTAGAAGAGTGTGATCAAAATAAAAGGCCCGAAGTTACAAATTGGGGCAAAGACCAGCACCAAACAAGAGTAGAGTCTCTTTATCAGGCTCAAATCAAGGAAGTTCCAACAGGACCACAGAAAGGAGAACTTTCAGACGGGCTCATATCAGAGCTAATGAAAGTTTTAAAGACTGTAATTGTTGGATGTATGGAGCAAGAGGGCATTTATCAACTGATTGCCCGGAAAATAAAAAACGAGGAATTAGACAGTTTGAGGCAACACCTAAACTCGAGGAAGCTGTCTATTAAGCTTAAGGATAATCGGAAAATTTCAAGGAAGTCTAAGGATGGGTGAAATTAAGTTGACTATCATGAGAATTGCAGGAAAAATCCCAGATCAGTTAATACTTGGGATTGAGTTTCTCGAGGATCATCAACCTTGGGAAAGATTATAAGATGGAATTGAGTTCACAGTGGTAGACAAAAGATACAGAATTAGATGACCACTAGCCCTATTTTCCATATACATTTCTATTGGAATGTTATATGATGGATACAAAGTCGAATATTTCACCGCCTATGTTGACTCAGGCGTCGGAATATGTACTGCAAAGTATGAGGTTTTCCCTAAAAAAATTGGAGAAGATCTATCAGCTATCGCAAAAAGAGATTTCTCTAAAAGGATTCTTATTCTTAATCGAGGAATCAAACAAGCGGAAATCATGATCGGAGGTGCAGAAGGTACCCCATGGTACAAAGCAAAGATGCCACCAATCTATTTCCATGATACAGGAGCAGATGTTTTGTTAGGAAATAATTTCCTACAAACATTCAAGCGATTTACACTGGAAAATGAGACAAGAAGACTTATTTTCACAACCTTATGTGATCATAAGATTATTGTGCAAAGACTGCTAAGAGACATTCTACAGAAAAATGCTCATTACTTTTCGCAGCAAGCGTGGTGATGAAGACAAACTTCGACATCCAAAAATGACGGATAAAAGAAGGTTTGGTGAGGCATTATTATCATATCGGCAATATGGATCGAACATTTTTTTTAGTTTTCTTTAGAATAAAAAACTTTGTAATATTTTGAGTGTTTTTCATCTTTAGTTTATGTACTTACGAGTGATAGTCTTCTCCATGAGAGACTAATCTAGTATTCTCCTCCCAAAAGAAGATTACAGATGTAATAAATATTTTTAAGTTCTTAATAAAAAAGAGGCGTTTGCTTCAATGTGTTTTCCGTTTGATCTATTCATCATTTGGAAGGATCATCTTATATACCTGGTGTAGGAAACGAACCAAGGTTGTGTTGGGCAGTTACTGAAGGAGCTGGATAACTTGCAGACCATCTTCCCTGTGGGTTGAAGTTGAACAGTGAGGAACTGTTCGTAAAACAGTCTGGGGCAGTAATTTTCCAGCTGGTGGTGTTGCAAACCATCTCACCCGGTGCTGTTCTGGTCAAAGAAAGGTATGCATTTCAAATGATTCATTAATTTTACGGAAGCATGTTCGGTCAGATATTTATTTATTAATGATTTTGGATCTAAAAATAATATAGATTAGAAAATGATAAATTGAATTTATTTAAAGAATTTTGGAAATCAGTAAAATGTGGAATGAATGTGAATAAAGTTGAAAAAAAAAATGAAAAAGAAAGAAATGGGGTGTAATGAGGATGGAGAATGGTGGACATGTTCCCACCTTTTTTAATTTTCTTTATCTATTAATTAGTGAGGATATTTTAGTCTTTATCTAATTATTGTGTTTTATTTTAAAAAGGATGAGGCGTTTTTAGAAGTCTATGGGGTGTGGATAGTTCAACCCTTTTGTTTATTCATGGATTAATAATTAGTTACTTCTTAATCACTAATTACCACTAATTAAACTAATATTCCAATGCTAGTTAATCATCTCTGCTGGACTGCTACGTTATACTGATGCACAAGTGCACAACTAACCTCTCATCTTTTCTTTTTGAGTTCCTTTTGCCTTATTTTCTTTTTTACATAAACTTTCATGGAATGATTTCACATATAGTTTTTATGTGTCATTTTTTTTACCTATTAATTGAGTATATTTTTACAATTTTATATATGAATTGTAAAGTGTTGATTGTTCCGCTTCATATAAAATGATTCATGTGATGGTTTCATAATAAGACTTATTCTTTCCTTTTCATTTGCTACGTTATAGTTATACTGATGCATATTATGAATTTTATTTTTTCCTTAATAAATATAATGAATATTATGAAATATTTATTTTTATTACAAAAATTAATACACACAATTTGAGATCTGTCAATGCAATTCAAGAACCAACTAAGAACACAAGATTTGAAGCCAAAACTTTGGAGAGAAAAACCCCAACTTTGATCCTAACTAAACCAAGAAAGAAATCAAAGATAAAACACCAACACACAATGGGATTTACGTGGTTCGGCAATAGCCTACGTCCACGGGAACAATGGGGGGATTTCTCTTATTGAATCGAAACAAACACTAAAGAATACAAGAACAATAATCACACACACTCAGTGTGTTTCTCTCTCAGATATCTCTCTCTACAGTTAATCTCGAAAGTAGAAAATTACATGTCGATAAAGAGCTATATCTAAGCTATTTATAGAAGAAAGAATCAACTAATTCCGATTAGTATCGAGTGAGATATGATCGATTGAATATCAGCTCTTGATTCCAAAACCGCAGCTCCAAATCTGTTGCTTAGGCTCGTGATCCAAGAAAACAGAAATAACAGCCGCCATATGTCACCTCCCGATTCGCCAATTTGAAATCTACGCCTATTGCTCCAAAACCAAATCGCGCTTCTTTAAGTGGAAGTGCGTTTTCTTTCAGCCAATGAGAAACGAGAGTACGTCCGACGTGGCGCGCTTCTTTAAGTGAAAACGCGTCTAAGCCTTGCTTCTCAAAACCCATTCCACCACACCGATTTAACAATGCTTTTCTGAAACTGTTGTAAAAGACCTGTTGTTTTTAAAATCTTTTACAACATGCATGCTTTGCTCAGCTTATTCTCACAAATCTCCATCTTAGGTTGAGCAAGCATCATACCACAACAATATACTTCAAGTAGCATTAGTTGAAAGCTTCCCCCTTAGTCCAATCAAACCCATACATAGCTTAAACTTGGATGGAGGAACACCTTTGGTAAAGGCATCGGCTGGATTGATTTCAGTGGGAAGCTTCTTCACTTTCAGCACTTGTTTCTCCACCAAATCCCTGATGAAGTATAACCTAACATCTATATGCTTTGTCTTCTCATGCATACTTGGATGTTTAGCTAAATGTATAGCACTAGAATTATCACAATTCACAGTGACACTTTGCTGAAATAAGCCAAACTCTTCCAAGATCCCTTTCATCCACACAGCCTCTTTTGCAGCATCAGTTAATGCTATGAACTCTGATTCAGTAGATGATAGAGCCACTATGGATTGCTGAGCTGACCTCCAACTCACTGCAGTACCAAATAAAGTAAACACATAACCTGTGGTTGATTTCCTTGTGTCTTGATTAGATGCAAAATCAGCATCCACATAGCCAACAACAGCATCATCAGTGCACCTCTTATTACTAAAACTTAGGCATTTGCTCAATGATCCATTTATGTATCTGAACATGTATTTCACTGCAGTCCAATACATCATCCCAGGAGTAGTCATGTATCTACTTACCAAGCTCATTGCATGAGCCAAATCTGGTCTGCAACACACCATTGCATACATGGTGTTGCCCACAACATTAGCATAAGGTATCTTGACCATCTCCTTTTCTTTCTTCTTGTTCTGAGGACACTGAGCCTTGCTTAGCTTGATCTGAGGTTGGATAGAAATTGAAAGTAGCCTTGGATTGATTCATTTGGTATCTGATTAGCACCTTCTTTAGATACTCAGTTTGGCTGAGAACAATTGAGCCTTGATCACCATCTCTAATGATCTCCATTCCCAGCATCTTCCTAGCTATCCCAAGATCCTTCATCTCAAATTCAGACTTTAGTTGCTCCTTGATTTGATCTATACCTGTCATCTCAGTGCTAGTTATCAACATATCATAAACATAAAGTAAAAGATAAGTATGAAAATTATGAGAATGTTTAAAGTATACACAGTTATCAAACTTGCTCCTTTGGAATTTGATTCTATGCATGAAGTGATCAAACCTTAAGTATCACTGTCTTGGACTTTGTTTTAAGCCATATAATGACTTCTTAAGCATGCAGGCTTTATCTTTTTTCCCCTCTATTTGAACTCCTTCAGGAACCTTCATGTATATAGTTTCTTTCAACTCACCATGCAAGAAGGCAGTGGTGACATCCATTTGGTGCAAGTGCATTCTAAATTGTGCAGCCATGTCAAGAAGAATCCTTATTGAGCTATGTTTAACCACTGGAGAAAAGATCTCATTGTAGTCCACTCCTTCCTTTTGAGTGAATCCCTTGGCCACAAGCCTGGCCTTGAATCTTATTCCTCCACCTAGTTTAGTCTCAGCCTTCCTCCTGAAAATCCACTTACATCCCACAAGCTTTTTGTTGTTTGGCTTGTCTACAATGATCCAAGTTTTGTTCTTTTCAAGAGAGTTCAATTCCTCCTGGATAGCTCCTAGCTATTTTCTCCTATCCTTGCATGTGATAGCCTCCCTAAAATCCTTTGGCTCCTCAGCATCAACTTCTTCAGCAGCAAGGAGAGCAAAGTAGACATTATCAGCATGTCCAAATATTGCAGGAGGTCTTATGTTTCTTCTTGTCCTGTCCCTTACCAAAAGGTAGTTATCCATACCATTCTCATCTTATTGATCCCCTTCTGAGTCTGAATCAGATGAACCATCTTCCTGAGCTTCACCTTGTACCCCTTGAGCTTGATCTCTGTCCAAAGGAGTCTCCACCTTAAACTTAGAGTTCTCATTTTCTGAACCTGGCTTCTGAGCTGATTCCTCTTGCTTCAAAGGCATTTTAGCTTCATCAAATGTTACATCTCTATTGATAATACACTTTTGGTAATCCTTCTCATAGCACCATAGCTTGTAACCCTTCACTCCCTTTGGATAGCTTAAGAAAACACATCTCTGAGCCCTTGATTCCAGTTTGTCTTACCTTATATGAACATAAGCTTGACTTCCAAAGACTTTAAGCTCAGTGTAGTTAGCAGGCTTGCCACTCCATACTTCCTCAGGTGTCTTGAGTTGGATTGTAGCTGAAGGGCATCTATTTACAAGATATGCTGCAGTGGTGACAGCTTCTCCCCAAAAGGACTTGGATAAACCTGAACTTAGAAGCATACACCTTACCTTATTCAATAGAGTTTGGTTCATTCTCTCAGCTAAACCATTTTGCTGAGGAGTGTTTGGCATAGTCTTGTGTCTTAGAATCCCTTTCTCTTTGCAAAATGAGATGAACTTATCAGAGGTAAACTCCAGCCCATTATCTGTCCTAAAACACTTCAACCTTCTGCCAGTTATATTCTCTATTTCATTCAACCAATCCTTGAAGCTCTGAAATGCTTGATCCTTTGAATTCAGAATAATAACCTACACTTTTCTTGAGTAATCATCTATAAGAGACATGAAGTACCTTTCTCCATTCCTTGTTTTAGTAGTGGCTGGCCCCCAAAGATCAGAGTGTACATAATCTAGAATCCCCTTGGTAGTGTGACTTCCTGTCTTGAAGTTTAACCTCTTTGTTTTGCCAAGGATGCAATATTCACATGTATCCAAGCTAGTGATCCTATCATTTCCAAATACCTTTTGTTTCTGAAGCTCCAGCAGCCCTCTCTCACTGATATGCCCAAGCCTCTTGTGTCATAGTTGAGTCTTGTCCATCTCTTTCACTGAATGAACTTCATCTATAGCAGTAACACCATCTAAGTAGTAGAGTTCACTCTTCTTGCTACCTTTCATAACTACTAAAGAACCTCTTGTGATCCTCATTTGGCCATTTTCAGACTTGAATGTGTAGCCTTGTGAATCCAACATCCCTAAAGAAATCAAATTTCTCTTAAGATCAGGAACATACCTGACTTTTGATAGAACTCTCACTGCTCCATCATGCATCTTCAATGGTATGGACCCTATTCCTGCCACTCTGCATGTCTGATTGTTCCCTAGCATCACCAATCCACCATCACTGAGGGTAAGTTTATCAAACCACTCTTTGTTAGGGCTCATGTGGAATGAACATCCAGAGTCTAGCACCCAATCCTCTTCAGTTCCTTTGGTGGTCACAGTAAGAACATCTGCAGATTCATAGCCAGAGTTAGGAGTAGATGGTTCAGATGATTGAGTTACCTGATTCACTTGCTTTTGATTCTGATTCTCTTGGCTCTGCCTCAGTTTCTTGAACTTCAAACAATCCTTCTTGAAGTGTTCAGGCTTATGGCAGTGGAAACATCTTTGTTCCTCAACACCATCCTTATGATCTTGTGACTGATTTCCATCCTTCTTTTGTTGACTCTTCCCTCCTTTCTTGAATTTCTTCTTTGTCTTGTGCTTGATAGATAGGTCTTCTCCATTTGCAGGCTTGAGTTCATTTGCCTTTGTCAGCTCCTTAGTCTTTAAAGCTGTAATCACATCTTCAAGGGTTAGTGTTGATTGTCTTCTATATAACAAAGAATCACAGAAGTTTTCAAAAGATTTAGATAAAGAGCCAAGAAACATGAGAGCCTTGTCTTCCTCTTCCAAGGAGACTTCCACATCTTCAAGATCATCTATTATCTTGGAGAAGTCCTCTATTTGATCAGTCACTGATTTCCCTTCAACCATCTTGTAGGTGTAAAGTCTTTTCTTCATGAGGAGCCTGTTAGCCAAGGACTTGATCTGATAAAGAGCAGCCAATTTTTCCCAAATTGCTTAAGTTGTGGCCTCCTTTGAGACTTCCCTCAAAACCTTGTCTCCTAAACACAAGATCAAGGTGCTATGTGCCTTGTCCAAAATCTGAGCTTTATCTTCTGCCTTCATAGACTTCGGAAAAGCTCGAGCTCCTTGAAGGGCTAGTCCAAGCCCTTGCTGCACACGCAATGCTTTCACCTTGATGCGCCACAGCCCAAAATCCCCTTTGCTATTGAATTTCTCCACATCAAACCTTGCAGTAGACACTGTGGTTGAACGTGACTCTTCCCACAGATGGCGCCACTTGTCAATGCAATTCAAGAACCAACCAAGAACACAAGATTTGAAGCCAAAACTTTGGAGAGAAAAACCCCAACTTTGATCCTAACTAAACCAAGAAAGAAATCAAAGATAAAACACCAACACACAATGGGATTTACGTGGTTCGGCAATAATCTACGTCCACGGGAACAATGGGGGGGATTTCTCTTATTGAATCGAAACAAACACTAAAGAATACAAGAACAATGATCACACACACTCAGTCTGTTTCTCTCTCAGATATCTCTCTCTACAGTTAATCTCGAAAGCAGAAAATTACATGTCGATAAAGAGCTATATCTAAGCTATTTATAGAAGAAAGAATCAACTAATTCCGATCAGTATCGAGTGAGATATGATCGATTAAATATCAGCTCTTGATTCCAAAACGCAGCTCCAAATCTGTTGCTTGGCTCGTGATCCGAGAAAACAGAAATAACGGCCGCCACATGTCACCTCCCGATTCGCCAATTTGAAATCCACGCCTATTGCTCCAAAACCAAATCGCGCTTCTTTAAGTGGAAGTGCGTTTTCTTCCAGCCAATGAGAAACGAGAGCGCGTCCGACGTGGCGCGCTTCTTTAAGTGAAAACGCGCCTAAGCCTTGCTTCTCAAAACCCATTCCACCACACCGATTTAACAACACTTTTCTGAAACTGTTGTAAATGACTCATTGCTTTTAAAATCTTTTACATGCATGCTTTGCTCAGCTTATTCTCACAAGATCAATGATAATTTTTACACAGCTTGGATTATAATGAATTCCTATTGATGGGTAGATTGAACCCCAACTCTTTAAATTCTAAATGTTGTGTTGGGATCTTATTGGTTCTCGTTTCCTTCATTGAACCTAGCAATTTGAAAATGTGATGATGGGTAAGATGAGTGAAAAATGATGGTGAAAGAATAGCAAGAGTTGAGTAAGAAAAGAATAACACTTAAAAAGTAACTTTATTTCACCTTTCAAACAACTTGTTTTTTTGCTTCTCGCCTTCTTCATTTGCATCCATGTTTTTGACTCATTCTGCCTTCAACGTTCATACTAGTTTCATACTTCATGATTCCATCATAAAATAAATATTATACTCAATAAGGGAAAATGCCCTAGACAAACAATTCTTACTATGCGTTGACATGTAATTATCCCATTATCTGGTTATATAAAAAGTGAAAATAATTGATATGTTTAAGCGATTGACGCATATCAATATGCATACAGTGGGTACAGTATCAGGACTCACTCACAAAATGCTTATTTTTGTCTAAACAATTGGGTTCAACCTCTTTTGTTCTTAGAAAATCATACAGATACATACTAAATTTACTACCTAGAAGTCTAGAACTCGTTCCACGTAGTTAGATTCACAGGACATTCCATAAAACTCACGTTCTAAATAAATTTTCTTCTTCCAATAATTCATCTGCCTAATTTCACATACCTATAATTAAAGGTGTGCTCAAATTACATTATTATATCGAATAAACTTGGTCAAGTTAATAAGTTTTGTATAGCCGGCACAATAATCTAGATCGATCATTGAATAAATTATTTTCATTTAACACTAAATTCGGCAATTGACCTCTATATATATATATATATATATATAGATATTGGTATATAATTTGTTTTCATGAAAAAAGCGACACAAAGTCAAATAGTGGAGAGCAAGTGGTATCGAATAGATATGTTTTAGATTAGAATAATTAAATTTTAATACAAGTGGCCATTGGCATCAAACCAAAGATAGCTAAATATACTATACTATTTCTTTATTTCGAAAATTTTATTTATTATCGACATAAAGACGAAAAAAAGGTCAATTTAAAGATCTTTTTTTTTATTTTTTCGTTCATTCAAGAAATATATCAAGGAACTAACTATGGATGTATAAAAGATGCAAAGAAAAGTATAACACAAAAACGTGTGTGAGAGGGTTTCACGAATAGTTCTCGTGAGACATATTCTTTTTACCCATGGATCATATCCATTTCCACTAAATAATACATGAATTATGAAGTATGGGTTTTGGATTGATCCATCTTACGTAACATAATTCGTAAGACAACCTTATGTAAGACTCACTCAAAGAATAATATATTTCTTACAAAGAATTATATAAGTACCGAGTGCTATTTAACTGAAACCGATATCACATGGAAATAAATTTAACTGAAAAAAGGTCATACCATATAGCGTAGCCTCTCACGAATTTTATTATGTGAGACATGTCAATTTATAATTCACACTTAACACCTACAATTCATATAATAATTTGGAAAGAGAGTCTAGAACTCGTCTCATGCATGGAAACTATATATAAAACTGTCTCATATGAATTTTTGTATCATGCATGTTAGAAAAGTTCGGGTCATACATTTTAATCAATATAAAATACCTAATAATAATTAAAGTATAGATTTTATATAATATAATATATGATTCAAAACATATAGTTTGTTTCATTAATGACTTGGTAAATAGGATAAATAGGATAAATAGGATAATTTGTGATTTAGATTATCCATTTATGGATGATAATGAAAACACAAATACTCATATGAGACAATCTCATAAATAGTTTTAATGAAATGAATCTTTATTATCTAAAATACTTTTCATAAATTTATTAATCATGGATGGCCTCACATCTGATAAAAAAATTCACACATTTCAACCTATATAGTGTTTGGAATCAGTATCCACACATAGTGCTTTGGGATTTTATTCTTAGCAGATAGTGCAACAAAAGTAAATGTGAAAATGAGAATTAAATCAAGAATCAAAATTCGAATTTCTCAAGAAAAATAGATATTACCTGGGTCATACCAAAGTGGTAAGAGTTGTGGTGATGTGGAAAGAAATCCTCCAGCAATGTAGGTTCAAACCTCGCCCGGGACATGATTGAAATATTGTGGGAGCCTGTCTGTCCTGAGGTTTGTATCCTTGTCTGTCACTTAAATACATATCTCTTGATTTACATCTTATTCAATTGAGGGACTAAAGATGGGATGAGGGAGTTCTTGTCTCTACATAATTATCAAAAGAATAATAGATATTAAAGGGAAATGGGAAGATAAGTGAAGAAAAGAGAGTAATAAAATAGTGGGTTGTGGATGGGAATAAGGTGAATGGAAATGAAGAGGTGCAAAGCATTGAGGTCGTTGTCAAACTTTTTCCAGATCAATCCTTTCTAATGTCCCATCAACTTTCCTTTTTCTCTCAATACATCATAACTTGGCTTAATTACACTTTTACCCCCTCATTTATCTACCCCACCGCACCTTTGTTTTTCTCTCTTCAGTTTTTCCATCATGCTTTACAAAATTGATAATATTGACTTTGTGCAAAAGAGATAAGACATGATCCACGACACAAGCAATTTTTTCGAGTAAATCTACGGTCATGTTATTTTATGGATCATTTTATATATGATGAGTTAATTTAAAATTTATACTTAAGAATTTATATTAAATTTATGAAAATAGGTTGGTTTAGTTGATAAAAGGAATCCGTCTCATGATAATTATCCGTGATATCATCTCACACAAGTTTTTGTGTATATAATCTTGTAAATATGACACTATAACACAATCTGATTAGAGTTAATAGCCCAATCTACCCATTTTCATATAGTGTAGAACTATTATACCCATCATTATAATCTATTACCTTCATATATACAAAATTATAATTTATTATCCTCAAATACCCAAATCCAAATATATCTTTTGACTTTTTCATAAACATCCAAATTTTCTCTAACTTCCAAAATCTATAAATTATCCAAATTTTCTTTTTCCACTACAATTTCATTTTCCCATCCATACTAATTTTAGATCATGTATTATCAATTAATGGATCAATATAAGGCCCAACATGCTTCCGTAAAATTAATAAATCACTTAGAATGTATATCTTTCTTTGACCAGAACAGCATCGGGTGAGATAGTTTGCCACACCACCAACTGAAAAACCACTGCTCTCATACCGTTTTACGAACAGTTCCTCACTGTTCAACTTCAACCAACAGGGAAAATGATCTGCAAGTTATCCAGTTTCTTCAGCAACTGCCCAGCACAATCTTGGTTCTTTCTTACACCAGGTGTACAAGGTGATCCTTCCAATGGATGAATAGATCAAACGGAAAACACGATGAAGCAAAAACCTCATTTTATTAAGAACTTAAAAAATATTTATTACATCTGTAATCTCTTTTGGGAGGAGAATACTAGATTAGCCTCTCATAGAGAAGGTTATCACTCGTAAATACATAAACTTAAAGATAAAAACACTCAAAATATTACAAAGATTTTTATTCTAAAGAAAACTATAGAAAATGTCTTGAGCTTCCTTCTTCCTCTCTTATTTATAGGCAAGAATCCAGACTTGAAATGTGGATTTCAATCTTGTTTAGTCAGATGTTTCTTTCCCCTAGTGGATCAACCACTAAGTTAGTGTTTTGCCAGCTTTTCCTCGTGACTCATCTTATGTGATTGTTGTTGGGGAATCTCTTTTTTCTTCTTGTGACTCTATCCCATGTGATATTTGTTTGGCGTGTCTCAGCCCATATTACCTTTGTCGGGGAATCTTTTAAAAATTTGGCTTTCGTGGTCCCCGCGTATAACTTTTCTTTTGGGCAGGTCCCTTGTCCTTGTCCGCCCCGCGTTCTCGTCGATCGGGTTTGGGTCGGAATCCTTTCCCAAACTCGGGTTTAAACTGTTCCGGGCATGCTTGGCAGATTCGATCCGTCCATCGACCTACATGCACCATGTTACAGAATTTCCGGTAGGTTTCTTTACTAACCGCAATCTTGTTTTCCCAAAGGATTCTTCTTTTTTTTTGTTTCAAAAAGATCCTCTGCAAATCATGTGGTCGTTCCTGTCATTGAATTCAGGAAGAAAGATCCACTCACTGAATTATGAAAGAACTTGAAGGGATACTTGACTTTGTCCATCTCGCTCAGACAAACCCAAAGTCCTCATGCTCGTCGGGTAGAAGCTTCATCTTCTGAAAATGCTCCTACCAAAATGGGAGTCTCTTCTGGAGAAGCCACCTTGATAGTTTTCAGGGTGTTCCCATCCGGTCTCCTAAGTTTGATAAAATAAAAGGTTTCATGGAAACCTTTCTTCGCCGGTTCTGGAGCTGCGCTGATAAAATACAGTTCCAGAATGTCACCTCTGGCCAAATATGGATTATTGGCCCAAGTCTCGTGAACTGCTTCCCCAATCCATTTTGGTAATTTCAAGATTTCGGGGAATCCTGGTGAAACGGTATAGATTGAAGCTAGAGCTCCAAAATTATATTATTCTTCTACCTCGTTTGGATGACTTTCTGGTTTCATCCAAACTCTTGGGTATTTCCCAAAAATATCAACGATTGTTCTCTCTGGATTGATACTTTTTCTCATGGCCAACTTCTCACATTGCTTCTGGTATACCTGCATAGGAGAACTTATAATTTCGTTAATTTGGCCTTAGTTTTGCCAGTTTGTGGCTTAAGATCCAACTCTCCCCTTTTACCCCAAAGGTGTTGGGTTTACTTGAAGACTCGGGTTGTGACACCGGAGCTTCAACTTTTGCTACAGTCTGTACATCCTCAAGGAATGCATCATCTTCAACACTCGTAGTTATGATATTTGAATCCATAACTTCCGGGTTAGAGACTCGTTCTCTTATTTCTCTCTTTTACACCGTTGGAGATGCAGCCTGGAGAAGAGGCCCCCGTAACGCCGAGAATAATTGTTCTTGCGCGTATTGGCATGCTCGTATTAGTCTAGAGACGGATCTCTGATCAGCTTGTTGAAGTCGTCTAGCGACTTCTGCATTGATACATAGAGTATTAAATCCTCGTTCTAGGTTCTACAGGTTTTCCCTGAGATGCCTAACTCGTGTGAGGACATCGTCAGCAATGTGTCCTTCTATCTCGTGTTAGAAAATATGCAAGAACATTGTCATGAAATTTTATAATGACAATATCATAATCATAATATTGACATTTAGGTTGCCATCTGAGTAGTCTAGCCTTTTCTAGTTTTGATTCTATTTTATTTTTCAGAAAAGCTTTGACACTTGAGTTATCAATTTTTAAGATGAACTTTTCAGCCAGTAGAAATAAAGGCCATTTTTAAAAAGTCTTTCTAACTGCAAAAAACTCCTTCTCGTTGATATGCCACCGATTTGCTTCACTATCCGAAAATAAACCGCTGCAATATCTGCATGGCATTTCTCCATTTGGTGTGGCTTTCATAAGGACCGTTGTCTACCAATAATCACTGGCATCTGTGTAAAGAACCAGCTCGTCCTCGTCTTGAGGTATAGCAAGTTTCGGGAGCTTTTGACAAACCTCCTTAAGTTGCTTTATCCTCTCTTGGTATTCATCTTCCCATTTGAATATTGCATATTTTTTTAGTAATGGGCTAAACACCTTCCTGTAATGTGCCAGATTGTTTATAAATATTCCAACGAAATTAACAACTCCAAGAAAACTCTGAAGTTGTTTCTTATCCTTGAAGGTATCTGGAAATCCTTGTATCCTTTCCACAATATAGCTCTGCAAGACGATTCCAGATTCATCGATTTAAATTCCAAGAAATTCGATTTGTCTCGTAGCAATTACTGCATTCTTTTTTGAAAGCACTAATCATTCCTTATGACAAACATCTGAAAATATCTCCAATTGTTTGAGATGCTCTTTCATGTTCTTTGATGCGATGAAGATATCATCAATGTACACGAACATGAAACTGAAATAATCTTTGAAAAGATTATCCATCTTCCTTTGATATATCTGGGGTGCATTTGCCAATCCCATGAGCATCACGTTCCAAATATAATGTCCTTGTGGTGTGGAGAAAGCTGTAAACTTCTTACTTTCTTCATCCATCTTAATCTGGTAGAATCCAGACTTACAATCGAACTTTGAGAATATCTTGACACCTTTGATGCAGTTAACCAAGTGTTCTCTACTCGGGATGTAATATCCATCGAACTCCAAAATGTTATTAATCCCTTTGTAATTAATAACAAGTCTTGGTTTTCCTCTCTTGATCTCTCAATGATTCCTTACAAGGAATTCTGGGCTGTTGTATGAAGAAACTCCCGGTGAAATCAACTTAAGGTCAACATGTTCCTTAAGTATCTTTTGCATATCCTCACGATCCTCTCGGTTCATAAGGATTGACTTGTATCTTAGGAACTCGTGTTCCTTTCCGGGTTTAACCTTTAAGGATGCTTTGAGCTCGTTTTTGTCCCACCATGCCAAAGGATTTTCATTGTTATTCCTTTGGATCTTCTTCTTGACATCTTCGAGTGATATTTGTTATTCAATGGTAACCTCACTCGGTGTGTTCTCCAATAGGTTTTTCATCAATTCTGCAATTGCCTCTGGAGGTACTCGTTCTTCTTCTTGTATCCTGAATGAATACAAGTTATTATCCCATCTCTTGGTATCCTTCTGCTTCGAACCATATTGCCGCTAGGATAATAATGCATCACCAAATCTCCTTTTATCCGCTATTTTTGGATGTTGAAGTTTGGCTTCATCACCACCCTTGCTGCGAAAAGTAATAGTCATTTTTCTGTAGAATGCCTATCGCAGTCTTTGGACAATAATCTTATGATCACATAAGGTTGTGAAAATACGTCTTCTTGTCTCATTTTACTGTGTAAATCGCTTGAATGTTTGTAGGAAAATGTTTCCTAACAAAACATCTGCTCATGTATCATGAAAATAGATTGGTGGCGTCTTTACTTTGTACCATGGGGTACCACCTGCACCTCTGATCATGATTTCTGCTTGTTTGATTCCTCGATTATGAATAAGAATCATTTTAGAGAAATCTCTTCATTCGATAGTTGGTAGATCTTCTCCAATTTTTTTAAGGAAAACCTCCTGCTTTGCAATTTATAATCCTGCGCCTGAGTTGACATATGCGGCGAAATATTCGGCCTTGTATCCATCATATCATTCCAATAGAAATGTATATGGAGAATGGGCTAGTGGTCATCTGATTCTGTATCTTTTGTCCGCCACTGTGAACTCCATTCCATCTTGTAATCTTTCCCAAGGTTTATGATCCTCGAGAAACTCGATCCCAAGTATTAACTGATCTTGGATTCTTCCTGCAATCCCTGATAGTCAGCTCAATTTCACCCATCCTTAGGCTTCCTTGAAATTTTCCAACTATCGGTTGTTGGAGATAATATAGGACATTACAAGGGAATATATTATCCCGTTGAGTAATATAGAATATCACTTCAACTCCTCTCCATCCTTCTGGGCACTTCAGTTCTTCTTGTGTTTTGAAAACATCTGGGATTCACTGGGTTGTACTCGGTCTTTTTTCTTCCCAACAACTGCTGCTCATTATTCTATCTTGTTAGAAAGACATCTTCATTGGCTCAATTCTGAGACTTTGACTCTTGTTGAAGATGAGTCGATCTTAAATTCTCTATCGATCTTCTTTATAGTTGGAGATTCGATAAGTTCCGGTAGAACTACCCTGGCGAAGTCCTTAAAGATTCTTGGAACTTCAATAAACTCATTTATCAAGAATACATCTGAATGATGTGTATTCGAGAGAGCATAGGAAATCTTGTAGGTTATCCAGTAAGGTATATTGTCTTTTTTCATCAGATCATCTCTTTTGAAATCTTGATGAAGGGTTAAGACTCTGTTGAAGTCTCGATCTCCCAGATTGTATGCAATTCTATGATAGACATTAAATGCCAATTTTCCTGCATACAAATTTCCTATAACTGCTCCAAGACATAAATCCTTGATATTTGAGATTCGCTTGTCAAAAATTGCAAGATTGAGTTGCGAATCAATTCCTTCTTTGAATGTTGCTTTAATAACAACTCTTATGGCTCCGATGTGAATTTATGAGAGTGTGTTTGCAACTTCTCTCTTGACTCTACTTTTGATCTCCCGAACCTCTCGGTAAGGGACTAATTGCATCTCGATTAGGTTACCAGTGAATTCCATTGGAATGACAAATTCTCTGGTAGTTACTCTATGGATAATTTGGTGTTTTCTGTTACGGAATTCAATCTTATCCAATGTTTTTTTCCATAGCTCCAATGGTAAAACCATCATATATCTGGAGCTTTAAATCCTCTTTCATAATCCTCATTAGAGTCTTATGGGATACCGTAGTGTAGGAGAGGAATCCTGACATATCTTCTCTCTCACCGTTGATTTTTTATTATCGTCTCCATTTTGTTTTGGATCTGATGAACTTGTGTTGGTAGGTGATTATGGCGGTTGCCATAACTCTGCACCGTCTTCTGGATTTCTCTAAGATCTTCGAAAATCTTAGAGGTGTCTGGAAGAATCTCCTTCCACTCTGGATTCTCTTCAGTCATCATGGTTTTGATGAGCTGCTTTTTGATGATTTATTAAATCAACATATAACATCTGGTTTACCTCAAGGTTTCCCTATCACCTCTTGCGTGCTCCTTTTCAACATACTGGTTATTCCAATATGTTACCTTGTCTTGGTGCTCTTGTGCATACATCGTCAAAATTTGACGATATCTCCTGTAATGTATACATCTTGGACATTCATCCAGATCCATTTTTTCTCAAATAATTCTCCTCACCAATTGTTAATTACATAAATATAATTAATATAACTTCAAGTTTTTAATAAAATTGGGCTCTAATACCATTTTATGCCATGGATCTAAAGATCACATGGATAGGATATATTGTAAATTCTTGAAGAAATATATATATATATATATATATATATATATTGGAAGTAACAAAATAAGTTTGGGCATATGATTTTTCAATAATTTCCAATGATCGCAAAAAGTGTGTCATAGGGTTATTTTAGTCTTTAGGCAAAAAATTGGGTATTTGAGGATAATAGTTTATATTTTTTGGTAGATGGGGATAATAAGTTATATTGAGTGATATTTTAGTTTAAAGTTATATGAAATTGAGTATTTTGGGTGAATAACTCATCTGATTATATATCATTTAATTATTTAACCTATGTTACATCTGTGAAGGAATAATTTTTTTTTTGTAAATTGCAATTACAGACTCCAAATTATATCCTAACATTCAACAAGTAAAAAGCTCAATAGAGGTGTCGAACATAATTATGGTCTTCTGACCTTGGTTCTATAATTATCGCAAATTTAAATTTAGTTTCATAATTGTTTGATTCCAGTCTAATTTGAACAAACTTTTCCAAAAAATTAGGTATGAAATTCTTATTAGTGGGTCGGCAAAAACAAACTTCCAATAAAAATTTGACACGTGACAGTTTTTTTGGAAAAATTCAAAATTTTCAGGCACACTATTGGATTGAAATTGGATAGAGTAACACTTGTGTGCCAGGGGGCACGGTACCCCCAAATTAAATATCATATGATGTTAAATATATACTCTACAAGTATCATATATGTATTATTCAAGTATTACATATATACTCTTATATACATATGATATCTGTAGAGTATATTTATAACACCAAGAAACATTTATAACACCTGAAGAACATGTATATAACACTTAGATATGTGTCCCTTTGTGTACCAGAGGTATATAAGTTTTGCCAATTGGATATATCGTTCTTAAACCATGAGAATAAATTGAAAACTATAATAACTATGAGATCAAGATTAAAAGACAATAAAATTATGAGACAAAAAATGATTTGCACACATTAATGATAGAGATCCATGTAAAAACAAAAGGTTGTATTAGAAATTTAGAAGCTGGAACGTAATTAGTTTTTGGAAGAAATTGAGCACTTGTCCTAATGATTTTATATGACAATTTTTTATGAGTTTATGCATAATTATTCTTATAATTATTTCAAAAAATTTAATACTCATGTGCATTTTTATGCATGTTAGATTTATTTAATACAAAGAAAACGTGCAGACGATTTTACACTAGGCCTGTTTTCTTTAGTGCATGCATAGAAACTAAAATTGTTTATAAACACTTGAAAATTGGCAATTAATTAGTTCAAAATTTTATTTGACTCTTATTCAATTTCTTCACGTTTTGAACTTCTCATTTGGAATTCATCTTAATTTTCTTTTGTCAGAAAAGCTATAGTAATGATATATATGATGTATTCGTGCAGCTCAGCTCTCAAACTTGTTTGGAAATAATTAAAGGAGATCAAATATACATATATATACACAACCTACTGATTCTGCAAAATGAATACCTCGAACGACTCCTGCAGATTCGTATGAACCAAACATTGCTCTCTAAAAGTAACACTCAAATTAACATTTTTTTTTTCTTGGATGGAAAACTGTGATCTTCGTTTTTTTTTCAATTTACAATCGAATTGTTTCCTTTATTTATTTATTGTACTTCATAATTCACTATGTTATATAATTACAACCTAAAGCCATTTTCGGTCACTTTTTTGGTAATAACACGAATTTGATATCCTTATTATTATTATTTTTTAATATATAACCGAAATAACAACACAAGAACAGTACTCCCAATTTCAAACCACAAAAGAATGCCTCAAACGATCAATTTTTAAGCCTGAAAAATGACCCAAAAATAACCCCAAGTTACGTTCTGGAAAAATAGTGAATTTTAAGGTGCATTCAAGTAGATAAATAAATTTAGATTGCATATTGTAAAAAACATAAATCATAAATTAGGTATATTTTTACGTTTATTTGTGATTAGTAAATATTTGAGTATATGAATTCCAGTCTTTCATTAATGTGCACAGTTGACTGGAAAAGAATCGAATAGAAATATTGAGGCTAAGAGAAGTTGACAACAGTGAGAAGATGGAGAAGCAAGATGATTCAAATGGTGATGCATGTTTTGGAAAAGAGATGCACATGACGAGGCTGCTGGGATCTTGTGAGAATGGTGAACAAGGGTTCAGGTCAGAGTCAGGGTTGTGTCCGGGCTCTGGTTCGACTATGAAGCAGCCCAGTTTCGGAGGAGGCATCAGAAGCTGATCGATATCTCAACTTGGACGAGTATTAGATCTATCATGATGACCTCAGATAGGGATTGAAATTCATCTTTTAATTGTTGGTGCTATTTTGCATTGACCTGTTATTCCTGTCTTTTTAAAAATCTCTTTTCTATACTCTTAATTTTAGTTATGTTTTCATGTTATACAAGACATTACTGGTATTTAGTTCACGTGCATGGCACAATATGAGATCAAAACGATTGATTCTTTTGTCTTCAAACTTGAAAGTAATCATCAGAAATAAAATTTCTCTGTCAAATTCCAGATGAAATCTACCTGCAATTGCAAACACCTAGGATGAAGCTTCATTTTGATGACTTTTATTTTAAACTAATTTTATATAATATGGATGAACCCAAACACAACCTAAAAATTTTAAAGTTGTAAGAAGAAAAAGTTAATAGGGGTTATCACTATTCCTAACCATACTCCGTACTGAACACACCCTATAGTTAAAACAATTAAAAACATAAATGTAAATTAATAGTGTAATTATAGCAGTTTTAGGTGGGATGTTGATAGTTTCATCCTAAATAATAGCAGTGGATTTAGTTTACCTATTTCTTCGTACTATAAATAACTAGCATGTTTCAACTCTCTTTGGTTTCAAACTGTTGGCCTTTGAAGCTTGTGAATTGTGATGACTAAAACTTGGGAAGATTGAGAGAGGATGAAATGACTGGGCAAAATAAGGTGTGCTTACAGACCATCTAAACATTTGTAAATTTCTTACCTCGGCATTTTGTCATGATCAAATCAAGTCGATCCAAACTATTGATACTCTGAAATTGGTTCGTTATAATCGAAATGATCCTAAACTTAACTATCAAATTTGTTCATAACTCACGGTATCAGTCAAATGCCAATTATAAGGTCTCATAGCCACACCAATACGTTCAAACATCTCGCACTGAATCTAGACGATGACAAAAACATATGATCTATTTGAACATATGGTCTACCCATTTTCCGCCAAAAGTTCTTCTGTAAATAGAATGTGGAAACACCAATAATAGGCAAGGAATCTCATCAGCCAAGTATGCATCAGTCCAACATGATCACCTAAACTGCTCTTTTTTCTTCTTCAGTCCAACATGATCAACTACTGCTCTTTTTTCCTCTTCTTCTCTACATTCTTCCCCGTTTCTAAAACCTACCCACTACAGAACTTTACAGTGATTCTTCCCTATTAAATATTTCCAGGCTTTCAAAATGCAATTCATGCTACCCAATTTTCATTAGTTCTACAGTAAATATGTTTTTAGCATCAACCTTGGAGTCCCATTTGTACACAAAATGTTGAGGCCTTTTCACAAGAATATTAAGGTCCATGCCGTAACTAACTACTTAGAAAAAGTTCTTAGTTTTTCTCTATGATCTCAGACATTCCCAAAACCCCAACAACAGGCACAAGAAATGCATGTCCACACACCTTCAATGGATCAATCAAGCATCATATAGAGTCACAGAAAATGCAAAAGAAGTCCCAAAAGAGGGACACATGATAGAACTAATGCTCAACCTCCCATCATTTAGACTTGTCTAGTTATCCATTCCTCAGCACATTATGCAACAACTTATGACTATATACACATAAAACTGTGTATTCACTTTACTGCAAAATCATCACTAGATTTCCTTAGCAACGCGAAAACAAAACGAAAGAATTAGAGGGACAAATAATAGAGCATCCCTCTTTTAGGCCACTCAGTTTCGTAACACTATCAAAATCAACTCATACCAAAGTCAAAATCAGGTAAAGGTTCGATCTTTACCATCAACGATATGATCTGTAAAAACTAAGACTATATCCCAGATAAGATTGTAAATATAAAAGGAAAGAGTTAGAGGGGTGCAAAGGAACAGGATGGGCACCTAATGAGGCCATTCTCATTACACGAGGTACAACTCCTGAAGCCAGCTTTCTCACTGTAATACTTATGGCTTCCACTGCACTCGACACACAGGATAAATCTGTACCCACCACATGACTCGCACGTGCCAGGCTCGGCAACGGGCAGCCTCTCCATGTACTTCTTGAGCTCGCCGCTCTCATGGAGGAGCTTCACCTCCTCGGCACCGCCGATGTATCTGCCGCCGATGAAGACCCTGGGAAGTGTTAATTTGGACTTCTCCGACAGGCCCAGGATCCTCCGGAGCTCCTCTGTGAAGCCGGAGTCCATGGATAGATCTCGCTCGTCGATCGGAACTCTGAAGGCGCGCAGTATCGATCGGACGGCGTTGCAGTCCTCGAAGGTGGAGCGCACCACCCGCAGGCTCGTGTAGTACACCACTATGCTCTTCTCCGCGCCAGGGATTTCGATTTCAGAGTCGGGCACTTCACGCGCCGCCGCGCCATTTCCTCGAACTAACGGCTGCGAAAGAGTGCGCAGGAGGGACCTAACGCTTCTGCGGCTACGGTGGCAAACGGTGAGCTTCCGAGGGGAACCAAGGGTATCTCCGTCGCCTTCGTCGTCGGAGAGGAGAATGTGAATATCCTTGAAGGAGGGCGCGTGCTGGAACCGAACCCTTGATTTGGCTTGTCCAAGCCACATAGATTACTTCCAACAATCAATCCAACTAATCCGATGAGATGTATCTTCAGTAATATCAGTCCAATTTCCGCAATCCAGAATTCCTCGCCATTGTCGAAGGTGGAGAAGCGGTGAGGGTTTATGGTTGGCGGGGATTGGGTTCCAAAATTGCTTCAAAAAATGCTTTGATTGCAGTGTTTGGGTATTGGAATCAGGAAATTGGGAAATCGAAGAGATGGTGTGGGTGTTGGTTAAGGTAGTTGGAGCGTTGTGCGTGTTAATTTGATTGATTAGGTGACGCTAATTGAGTGGGCCCACCATTTGAAAACCTAGGCCCAACCCATTTAATGGGCCATGCTCAGATGGTCCATTGCGACTTCTATAGTACAACACCTCGTCTTTATTTTAAAGACAAAATAATTTTAGGACTTTAAAGCAAACACCATCTTTCTTGATGATCCATTTTCAATTTGGAGTCTAGTTTAATGTTAGACAAAATAGTCCACTTGCAAAATGAAATTCCTATCAACTTTGGAGTGGAGAAGAATAAAAAGTTATTAATTGTCATTTGTTTTTGAAATGTAAAATTGTATTTTTCAATCCAATAAAATTTATAACTCTCTTATACTTACATATCCCTGATAATATGTATATTGTCAATTTTCATTGCTTGCCATAATATAATATCACAACCAATGACGCCCATATTATTTTACTATTTATCTGAATTTCTCAATTTCAAAACTCAATAAAATAATGATATATATTTACCCAACACACGTAAACATAATCACTAGAAAAGTAATAACACATTTATTGCTAAAATGACACATTCAACAAGTGTGCATGTAGCAGTCCTATAGTAAATCAAGATAGATGAGCTCATTAACATCTCATTATTGATTAACCTAGCCCACTAATTAGAGTGTGTATCAGTTGGTTTGATTGTCAAATCAGATTGAATTTTAACATCTATTTTTTTAATGAACTCTATTAATTAAAGAAATCGATAATAGGAGTTGGAAACTCCCAATACGAAAAAATAGTATAAGAACGAGAATAATTTACTAAGCGATGAATAATCTCATTGACTTATCTATATATAAAATAAAAATTGACATTTATCAAAGAAACTAACAAGGACCGACATTTTTCAATAATTATATTGAGTTTAGACATATTATCTGAAGAAGTATTAATAACATCCACAACTCTGTTATCATCAAGTTCTAAAATAATATTTTGAAGATTATGTATTTTTCTTTAGAAACGTAAACAAATAAGGATGGGCACAAAACCTAACACTAATGAAACCGAATTATTTATTTACTTCGTATTTTATTTAGTCTTGTCCTTTTTTTTTTTTTTTTTTCAATTTGGATATTTGTGCTTTATATTTTATAAGCTAGCAAACATGAGTCGCTTTCCAAATATTTCTACATTTTTTATTTTTCCAAATGTGAAAGTTGGAATTTTTTCCACACGGTATTTATGAGTAAGTCTTTTGTGCAACCTATATATCTCACGAATTTTTATTGTATTACGTGAGACAAGTTAATCCGTAATCTAATCAACCATAACAAAAACTCTACAATTCACATGTGTTTTTATAGTTAATCAGACTCTATCTCACGAAAACTATTCATAAAATCGTTTTACATGAGTTTTATTATACATATTTAATTCGTTCATGAATATAATATAGCAGTGCATTCTAAAGAGAGTTAATTACTTCTTTTATCCCGCAATTTAACTCATTTCGCTAAAAAGGACAAAAAAAATCCGGGTTTGGAAATGAGGACATTAACTTTCAAAAGTCGCGTATTTTGCCTAAATTAAGCGCGAATCGGACAAATGAGCCGAAATCGCACGTGTCACCCTTGATTTGGGCTTTCCGGGCTGAATTGCTGACGTGTAAATTAAATGGAGGATTTTCATAATACCAATTTTCATAAGCCAAAGAACTTATCTACCCATTTTTTTAAAAAAATAATTTTTTTACCCAATTTTAAAGTGAAATCTCCATAATACCCTTAATTTTAGTTATATTTACATAAGAAAAGAATCCAGGAGACTCTACTCGTGTCCAGAAACTCTACCCACTTCCAGGAAACTCGACTCGTGTCCAGAAACTCTACCCGCGTCTACCTTTCAAATAAGGTGAACATGTTGTGAACACGAAATATAATATCGTGTTCATGATATGCAGAAAGGTTCAACATGTTGTGAACACAGAAAATAATATCGTGTTCACGATAGGCAGAACTGTTCACATATCGTGAACACGGAAAATAATATCGTGTTCATGATATGCATAACTGTTCACATATCGTGAACACGGAAAATAATATCGTGTTCACGATATGCAAAAAGGTTCAACATATCATGAACACGAAATATAATATTGTGTTCACGATATGCTGATATCGTGTTCATGATATGCTGATATGGTGTTCACAATATACTGATATGACATCAGAGGTATTTCCACTTTATGTAAATATAAACTTAAGTTGAGGGCATTATTGATATTTCGGCCAAAAATAGGTAAAAAAGTACATTTTTAAAAAAATGGGTAAATAAGTTTCTTGACTACAAAAATGGGTAAACGGAGGTATTTCCACTAAATTAAATGTTAATTTAATTTAATTTTTTAATCAAAATTATTTTAAAAAAAATCAAACTTAAATCAAAATTATTAAAAAAAATGAAAAATTAAAACGTCCCCCCCTCCCCCTTTCCCCGCCGCCCTCCCTCTCCCCGCCCCTCTCTTTCTCTCTTCCTCCCCCTCTCCCCCGCCGCCGTCCCCTCTCTTTCTCTCTCGTTCCCCACTCTCTTTTCCTCCCCGTCTCCCCCGCCGCCGCCCCCTCTCTTTTTCTCTTTCCCCCTCTCTCTTCCTCCCCCTCTTCCCCCGCCGCTCTTTCCCGCTCTCTCTCTCTTTCTCCCCCTCCCCCGCCGCCAAACCAAATCATGTAGCAACATACTATTTAATTCACATCCATTACAATGATATCAAGAAGATACCTCCCATTACTGGAAAATGCAGAGAAGAAATTGTTGAAGAGGAATGATAGAGAAGAAATTGCAGAGAAGAATTGTTGAGGGATTGCAGAGCGGGTGCCGGGGGATTATTTTTTTTAAAAAAATTTTGATTTAAAAAATAATTTAAATTAAATTTTAATTTTCACGTCAGCCTTTCGGTCCGGAGAGCCCAAATTAAGGGTGGTAACTGCGATTCACGTATGATTTCGGTCCATTTGCCCAATTCGGGTTTAATTTAGACAAAACTCGCGACTTTTAAAAGTTAATGTCCTCATTTGCAAGCCCGAAAAATAATTGTCCTCTTAAGTGGAACGGGTCAAATTACGGAAAAAAAAAAAAAGTAATGAGCTCTTCTTAAAAAGATAATTAGTCAGAATTATAAATATGTGAAATTAATTGAGACGAAAAGACTGTATTTCCGATTTTCAATAAAAATCAGTTTAATTGACATTAATTAAATCAGGAAATTGTTTTATTAATAAAAAATAAATATCGGGGTTCAATAAATTACTGATTTTTCAATAAAATCAAACTGAATCGAGAAGACTGAATTTCCAAGAATTTAAAACTGTAAAACTGAACCGATTGCGTTTTCCGATCTGGTTGGATTGGAGCCATAAACTCATCGCAATCTTAAGCAAATCAGTATTTCAGAGTTGTGAATCTTGAATAGAAACTGTTGAAAATTTATCGGTTTTTGGGTATCAATCTTTGAGGTGAGAAAGAGAAACCATGGATTCCGAGCTCGCAACGGCGGGGAATGCGAGTAGAATAAAACTTACTGTGAAATTCGGCGGCCAATCATTTCCGGTTGAAATGGTCGCAAACTCCACCGTCAAAGAACTCAAAGTCCTCCTTCAAACACTAACTAATGTCCTACCTCGAGGCCAAAAACTCATATTCAAAGGTCTTTCTTTCTGCAGCATTTCCTTTTCAATTCTTCGATTTCCATGTTTTTTTTTTTTTTCAATTTATTTGGGTTTATGGTTTGGATTGCGCAATTTTCAGGGAAAGTTCTGTCGGACGAATCGAGCTTGGTTTCCTCGGGTATTAACGATAAGTCTAAGATAATGCTCATGGCATCTGAGGGTCTTTATCAAGGGGTATGAATCTTTTCTTTAATGTTTCTTGTATACGTAATTGATAACTCCAATTTAGTCTATTATGTTTCTTATTCGGAAAGAAGTACACGAAGGAAATGTTTATTGCTGATCCATTTCAGTTGTTCGATTTAAGCTATTTTGAAATTCAAATTAGTGTTGGTTTGATCTTTGGGCTGGTTTGACAATTGCAAGAGCAACTTTGTGTCTTTGAACAGAATGATCCCTTAAAAAAGGTGGTGGTAGAGTTGCCTGGTGCCAGAAAGGCGAGGGCCGTCATACCAGGAAGGAAACAAATGAATGAGAATTCTGTCCCACCTATCGCAGTGGATCGGTGGAGATATACTGGGATCATAGCATTGTCCGAATGTGGTCTCAAGGTAAATAAAGCTTACATTGAGCATGAACCTAGAGCAGTTTTTAGTGTTTTTTTTTTCCCTTTTCATCTTTTATTTTCCCTACAAGTTCGGTATCATATTATTCATTTGGAATAGTCTCAGTAGTTGCTTCGTCATCGTCATTGTCATCAACATCAAATCCTACTCTTGAGTCCTGCCCTATCTGCTAAAGTTAATTTGATTCATTCACTAGTGACATGTCGTTGAGTTAGAGTCCAACATAGTAGCCATGTCTTGATTCCTTCACTAGTCCTCAAGTTACCTGGGAAAATGATGGAAATTATATTTTATGTTAAGCATGTTAATGTGAGGCGGGAGGGTAAAAGGTTTTCCATTCTTTCATCTAAAGGATACGAGAAATATGGCAAAAACTGCTGGTTAAGATATTGCATGCACAAATGCTGTGATCTATATTCTATGAAAATAACATTGGGTGAAAGAAAGTACATAATACTTGCCAAGCCAGCGATAAAAGTTTGATCATGGAGATGTAAAACAGACATGAGATATACACTTGCATGACATGCAAAAATTTAGCGTTAATTTATGAAACAGATACATTGGTGGTTAATAGTACCTACTATTATGTTACAATTCGAAATATGGGGAAAAGATAGGTCTGGAATTACAAATGGGTCATATTTAGGTATGAATGCGCAATATATATATATATATATATATATATTAATTTGTTAAGTTTTGTAAGGTGCACATGTAATGTATATGCAGCATGTTTTATGCTAAAATTATGAACACTATTAAACTCAAAATTTTCTGAGATACGAGAATGCTTTTCAATCTCTCACATATTATATTGTGTCCTATGGGTATGATATTGGCCACAGATTTGAGCAAACATTGTAGAATATGACCCTACTTAGGCCACATTAAAAAATATCATTCACACACACACACCTTTGTATACTCTTGAATGTGTCTGTTCTGTGTAGTTTGAAGCATCACATGCTACCATCAAACCAATTCCCCCAAGAGATGTATGTTTTCTATGTGAAAGAGAGAAAAGGGCTGGAAACAGAATAGAAGCCAACCTAATTGAGAAGAATGAAAGTTGACCTATTTGTTCTCAACCAAGGAGCACTAAGTTTAGATGCCAATAACAATTCTTTCCAGCTCTGAAATGAATCACTGTATACACACGACTTTTAATTATTACTTTATTGATAATGAAAGACATCATTTCGCACTTTTTTTTTTTAAAGCTAACTAGGTGGTGAAGCAACCCTGTCCAAGGATGTGAATAGTCTTTGATTGCATTTATCTTCCCTGATGTAATTTTGGCATGAAGAGTACGGATATTTTTTTTGTTAGAAAATATTTCTGGAGATAACCAAATAATTCCTTGTGTGTTTACTCATGATGGATTAGTATTGAACATCTGCCCAGTATGTTTGGGGTTCCTTGTGTGTTTACTCATGATGGATTAGTATTGAACATCTGCCCAGAATGTTTGGGGTGCAGCCATTTCTGCCCATTTATTAATACTGTCTTTTGCACTAGTTGTTGGTTATCATGTTTGCAAACTTTAATATTTAAATATGTTGCTCCTTTGTAAAGGAAAATCTATATACCTGACATTGGTTGTGGTATGTGAGATTGTTTAGTTGTACCCTTTAGAGTGCTGAATGCTCACACCTTTATGTTGGGATATGCAAGACTATACCTGAGAAAGCTTGGACTCTTGGATCTATGGCTAGAGTACTTGATGTAAGCCACAACTCTTTATCTGAGGTGCCAGCTGGAATTGCCTGCCTAACTTCCATTGAGGTTTGCAGAACTCTATTTTCTGTTGCTGCTAGATATTTCTTCTTTTGATGGGTAAGGGTTGTTTTCCCTAATGATTCTCTTCGTGATACTTCTGTAGAGATTGCTTCTTAATGGCAATCATTTGTCGGGGAAGTCTATTTGCTGGGAAGGATTAATGTCTTTGAAGCGTCTCACGGTTCTATCACTGAACCAAAATAAGTATGTCCTTTCACACTCTTGCAGTTCCATGTTATGTTTCATTTTCCTATGTAAATAGTTGACGCTTATATCTGGGTAACTATTATATCTACGTAGAAATAATTTATAAGTTCTATATTTCTTGCATATTTCTATAACTTATTTCCTATCCTTCCCTTGTTACTTCTTTGTCTTTGCATCTGCTCTTGTTTCTATAAAGATATAATCACTGAAGAGCAGCCTCTGTGAATGATAGCAAGCAAAGATTTTCTCCATGTTTGAGCAAAAATAGGAAAAATAAGAAAGTGAAAATATCAAATTTTGGTCCCTCGAAACTCAAAAGTGGGCTTTATATTAGGTTTGGTACCCGAGTCCTGACATTTCCTCCTCATCATGAGTTGTTCTTAACTAAAATATCATCACATTCAGTCCACACTTTTACAATGCTGTCCAAATTGACGGAATGTAATAAATGAGGCTTTTGGGAGGGAATTCAGAGTCCAAAATTGGAAAAATTTCAGAATTTGGGCGCTGTTTTTTCGATTTCTTTGTTTTTACTTCCGTTCTTTGTGCTTTTTCTCCAAATTCAACTATATGATCATTATTTGTGAATCCAAGTGCCAAGCGAACACATCTTTATTTATATTTTGGTGAAGAAGCATAAAGATCAATCAAAAAGATCAGCCAATTGTTACTAATGGGATGGGTGAAAATTACAGAGTTTGGCAATGGAGAGCGACTTAATGATCTTTAGGGTATGTTTGTTCCTCGTCTTCCACTCAGATTTCAGATGAGAAAAATCCAAAATCCCTTTCTGCTTTTAGACTTAATTTCAAAATTTCCATCCACCAAAATCCTACCCTATATATTTACACCAATCATTACTCTTATCAGATTGATTGTTTTTTTTTTTTTTTCAATTTCATAGGTATAAATCTTATCTATTGAATCAGCATTTTACTGATTTATCTAACAATTCACATGGTCTTACATTTCAAATGAGCCATCCCTGTAATTTAGATTTCCCATCTCAGGCAGTTCACGCCCATTGCTTTCTATTTTTTTTTTTTTTCTCTTTCTTGTGATTACAGTTTGATGGAGATTCCTCCTGCACTAGGTGCTTTGACCTCCCTGAGGCAACTTCACATCGCACGAAACAAGTTAACGTGTATTCCTGCTGAAATAGGTTGTCTAGAGGCGCTTGATGTTTTAAAAGCAGGGAATAACAGGTAAACTGACCAATGAATCAATTATCTGATGAGTGTACCCATTTTCCTTCAGAAAGGATTGAAATGGGCATAGTTGTTTTTCCTTGACTGATCGTGTTTGCATGTCATGAATTTCATTTACTTCCGTATACTGTGTTTTTATGTGTGAGGCATGTAGTGGAATCCTGTTTCTCTTTTCCCTTTTACGAGATTATGTTTTGTTAGACAATAACTGATAATAATTGAATTGACTTGATCATGTTAAACATTCCTTCAGAATTGAGTTTTGCTTTGATTTCAAGTTGATATATCTGCTGGTTTGCAGGCTAAAAACAGTTCCTTCAAGTATTGGAAGATGTGTTTCTCTTGTTGAAGTACGACTCTGCTCTTTCTTTTCCTTCCATGTAACTTCTATAATGATTTTAATAATTGGAGCAAGTGTTGGAAATATTAGCTATTTATTTGATCTGGGGTTGTATTTGTCAATGTGGTTCGTTTCTGCTCTTAATCTCATTGCATTTATCACTGGGTTTGATTTGTTGCAGGTTGACCTTTCATCTAATCTCCTGATGGAGCTGCCGGAAGAATTTAGCAATTTAAAAAGACTGAAGGTTAACCACTCTTCCATTGTTTCTTTGACACCTTTTTTTTTTTTTTTTTTTTGTTCATGTGGTGACCTGGGGTACAAGCTATCAAGAAGCTTAGAGCACAGATAATCATAAATAGTTTCAGGCCTATCTTTTTGAATCATATACAGGCACTCTATCTCCATAATAACGGGCTGAAGTCCCTGCCCAAGATGCTGTTTAAAACGTGCTTGGAGCTTTCAATACTCGATGTCCATGGCACACAAATAACAATGGATCTTCTACGCCAGGTACATGACATCCCTTCTGAAGTGGATTCTTCAGTAAATTTTGTATGCTTAATTACCTCCATCTCTTAGATTATCCCAGTATATAAAGATACTGCTTAGTTGAATTACACTTTTCTACCTTTAACAGTAAGCCTGGTATTCAATTTTTTCCACCTACTGAATATTGCAGCATTATGAAAAGGGTTTAGAATCCTTCCTTATTAAATAAGGTTCAATGTTACATTTACAATTACCTCCTTTGGTATTCTTTTTGATGCATCTTTTTGTAAACATGCCTTTGGGGCATAAATTATATTTTTACTGTGTGGCACTGCCAGTTTCGTAATCCTCCCCATTTAAAGTTTGGTGTTGAGAGCAGCATATAAGAACTCTCTCTGTATATTCCCAGCATTGCAACAAATGCTTTTGTACTCTTTCTAAATTTTCATGACATGGATCCACCAAGCTTCTCCCAAGCCAATCACAAGAACCCTCCTTCAATTCATCAAATTTTAAGCCTGTAGAGGGTGACTGGGTGAGGGATATTTTTAAGGCAGGCCTGATTGAAGGATGTCATATGGTTTAATTTTTTGTTGAGTTCACCAAAGGACACACAAGTCATCTTGGTGCTTACATTTACCTTTATCTTAAACTTAGATTACTAGAGGTGGGAAGCAAGTCATTACTGACCTGATATGACATCTGGTGATAGATGTAATTAGCTAATGTCTTTGTTGGTCATAATATAATCTCATTTGACAGTGTGAAGGATGGGAGAGTTTTGATGAGCGTCGTTGCTTAAAGCATCAAAAGCAGCTGGATTTTCGAGCTGGTGGATCAGCTAAATTCGATGAAGGTGCTGACAAAAACTGGTAATACTGCAGAGAAGCTTTGCTCAAGGAAGGTTTTCTTCAGGTAAAACAACTTAGTGAGATAATGATGATGCTGCTGCAAAAAGTTGCTTGACCTATTTTTCCATCGTGGAGTAAAAATTGATCTAATTCTTTAGGCTGTTCTTTCCATTGAAATCACAATCTTGATATTGCCCATCTAGTTAGATAGTTTCACCATCGAAAGCAAAACTCATCAACTCATGTTTGGGACAGGGTTGTATTACGTTTGGTGGTACAGACTACAGAGTATCCGGAATAGCTAAGCTTGCTCGGAAATTTGGTCAAACTTTCCAATATGTGTGTGCATAACACTTTTTAAAATCAATTTTACTTCTAATAATTGTTCAATATATATGTGTAAGGTAATTTGACCCAATATATTAATGTAATTTTAATGTTACTTGTATAGCTATATAACAGAGTTCTCATTATATATAAGTGTAGAAAGGAAGGCAAATTATATATATATATATATATATGTGTGTATTCATCTTATTGAAATGATTTTAGATAAAGCATTATTATTAGGTGTAGTGCTTTTAAGTTGCAAAATAATGTTGTTACTGAGGTTTAAATATGGCCAGGGCAGGGTGATGGAAGAGTGTGGAAAGAGATCTTCTTTCTTTGACAAATCATCCTACTATTTCAATGTTATTTTTTGGGTTGAAAATGATAATCTGCATAATTGTGGTTCAACATTCCCTTGAGCTTCGCAATCAAGAGGAAATAATTGTTTCTACCACTTTCTAATAATAATAATTTCTCTTTTTTAACCACTAACATTAGAAACAATATATTTTTAGCCGGTTAAATTACCCTAATAATAAAAAGCCGAATGTGGAGAGCATAGTCTTGCCATTACAGAAGTCAACCGTAAGCGTCGGCTATGAGCACTTTGGCATATTTCATCTTCTTTTTTTTTTGGTTTTGTCATTTGTGAGCATTTTCTTCTACTTTGTAATCTTTCATTTATTATGGTGAATGAAATAGGGTGCAGTCATGACACAGTTTGTAGGTATTTGATGTGTGCGTTTATTCTTCTTCTTCTTTTTTTTTTTTTACATTGTTTGTTCATTCATTGGATCTTAGTGAATTTAAGCAATAACCTCAAATACACTTTTATTATTGGAATAACCTTAGATACACTTGTTACATGAAGAGAGAGAAAGCAAATTAAAGTTTTATGTTATTAAAACACTTGTTACCATTGCATGTATATATTCATAAATTACCAAACTCATTGCAACTTTACTCACAATTTTACATGCCTTCATAAATAAAAAAACCTTGGATTGATTATTTTTCAAACATCTTAAAATAATGCAAAACATACTCCTTCAATCCTAAAAGGTAAAAATAAAACTCTATAAAGTGCAGTTATTTTTCATTTTTAATCAATTACTTCTTATAAGTAATTATATACATCACTTATGTGCATATATTTTTTATTTTAAAATCAACCATCACTTATAGGTGTTTCTGTGGTAATAAGGGCATCATGATATAGTCAATTGGCTTAAATTCATTGATGTTTGTGTACTAACAAACATCATTAATTATTATGAACCAGAGGATTATATACTTTTAGTGTGGAATTTATTTTTATGGGACAATAAAAAATGTGACAAGTACTATCCATATGCTACAAACAAAGACAAACAAACAATGATTTTTTATTTTTTTTATTTGAACTTTGATTGGTAATCTTGTGTGAGACAATTCACCAGGCATCACCAGATTCACCACAAAATCAAAACATCTTATTAAATTAGATGCTATTCATGTGCTAATTACTTGATAAAAAAAATTACCCCTATTTTTTCCCCCTTTTTTACGAAATTCCAAATTTACATCTAACTAATTTAGAAATAAGATGCCCAACCCTGGAAATTAACTTGCCCGTATTCGAAGTAGTGAGAAATATGGTATATTTATATCAAGATATAAAAATAGAATAGAATGATATAAAGGCACGCGGCCTCATTCTAGCTTCTCTCAATTTCCAAATTACACAAAAATCATACAAAGATATTAAAATAAATGGGGGGCGTTATTAATGTAATGTAATGTTATGTGTATGTAAAAAAAGGATGACGTAAGAAAGACATAATGATATGAAGAAAGGAAAAGAATGAAGTATAAAAATAGGTAGAACAGATAGATTAGAGAAATAATAAAATGATTGCAGAGAAAAGGAAGAATGCAAAATGGTGATTTGCAAAATGGAGGGTCCTCCTTCCTCTTCTCCCTTTGCCCCCACCACGTGACCCCCCCCCCCCCCCTCTCTCTCTCTCTCTTCTTTCTCTCTCCCTCTCTCTACCTCCATTTTTACTACACTACAGTTAAACACACACAAGTCTCATTCATTCTTCCATTCACGTTTTCTCTTCCACGTCCCATCATCGATCTCCACTCTTTCTTTCCCCTCTTTCACACCCTAAACCCTTTTTCTTCCAATTAATTATTATTCATGGATTCTGCATCTGAGGAGGCTGGAGGGGGGGAGGGCCCGTCGTCCTCGGCGGCGGGAGCCGGGGGGTCAACGGCGCCGCCTCCGAGCCGGTACGAGTCGCAGAAGCGGCGGGACTGGAACACGTTCCAGCAGTACCTCCGGAACCACAAGCCGCCGCTGACGCTAGCGCGGTGCAGCGGAGCTCACGTGATCGAGTTCTTGAAGTACCTTGACCAGTTCGGGAAGACGAAGGTACACGTGACAGGCTGCCCGTACTTCGGGCAGCCCAACCCCCCGGCGCCATGCGCCTGCCCGTCGAAGCAGGCGTGGGGCAGCCTCGACGCCCTCATCGGCCGCCTCCGAGCCGCCTACGAGGAGAACGGCGGCAAGCCGGAGTCGAACCCGTTCGGAGCCAAGGCTGTAAGGATTTATCTGAGAGAAGTGAGAGAGAGCCAAGCCAAGGCTAGAGGGATTCCATATGAGAAGAAGAAACGAAAGAGGCCCTCTAAGACACTCGACGCCGGAGCTACCAGCGGCGGCGGCGGAGGAAGTTGACCGGTGAGATTCTGATTATATTCTGCATCCATATATAATAGCTACTCAACCAGTAAAGCATGCTAGTAGTATATAGTTGAGCAACTCATGATCACGCTCCAATTCTTTATATATATATATATATAATATTTTTAATTTTCATATATAAATTCTCTTAATTGTAAATTATGGATTATATAAACATAATTTTATTACATGTTATAGCAGCCCTATATATCCTGCATAATTATATATAATTGAGTAGAAAATGTGGGATTTTCATAGGCTATATGACTCATGGCTACACTAGTTTAATTAGCCAATTAAGCTCTCACTTCATTTTATTAATTAATATAATTAAATTATAATATTTATTATTACAGATAGAGTTAACTGATTTGTAAGTATAGTCTATATAATATTTGTATCTTGCTCTAAAACAGATTGATGAATATCAATTTTCAAGAACTAGGGAAAAATTCAATTTTAGTCTATTTAAAATGTCACTGTTTAATTTTCGTCCACCGTCCAATTTTCATCCACCATGTAAGCAATTTTCAATTTTAGTCCAATTAAGCTTTGGTCCATTTTTGGCTTATAATTGGACTAAAATTGAAAACTAAAAATTGAAAATCACTTCCATGGTGGACGAAATAGTGACAAAAATAGATCAAAATAGTGACGATTTTTGACTTAATTGGACTAAAATTGAAAACCGCTTCCATCGTGGACGAAAATTGGACAGTGACTTTTTAAATGGACTAAAATTGAATTTAACCAATGTCACATCTATGGTATTAGGAATTACTCCCTCCGTCCCGGCTAACTTTGCCTAGGTTGACCGGCACGGATCTTAAGAAAAAACTGTTGACTTTGATATGATGTGTTATTTTAATGTTTTTGAGTGGCAATTTTGTAATTAATGTGTGTTTTTTGAGTGCAAAATAAGTAAAATGAAAGAAATGGAGGGGTAAGAGAGTAAATTTTTTTTTTGCCATTTTTGGGCTGACAAAATAAGATGAGACAAACAAAAATGGAAAGTAGACAAAGTTAGCAGGGACGGAGGGAGTATAAATTAATTTGTATCAATATTATATGTCTAAAATTTAATTTTTTATATCATATTAAATACTTAATACTACTAATTTGTAATAGTAATTTTGTATATATTTTGTCACCAAAGTTACCATCTCAAATTTACTGTCTCTTTTCGTTAATAATATCTAATTCGAATCAAAATTGATACTAAACATTGATATGAAAACATCAATGGTACAAAGAAAATAAAAATTGCCTTCCCATTTTGATTAATAATTTATATTCTAATGCAAAAAAGGAAAAATTGCACCTAATATTGCACACAATTAAAGTCTAGAATACAAAAAAAAAAAGTAGTACTATATTTTAGTGAAAGTTTGTGGATTTTACTCATTAATACCAGTGTCCCACATATGTATATGAATGTTGTGATATGTTTCTCTATTAATTTGACTATTTCTTTTTTGGACATTAAAGATAGACAAATATAGTGTGGGAATTACCGACATTGTTTTAACACATTGTTTTTTGTTAAAACCATAAAATACTATCTCGTGATTCACATAAAAAGCCCATCAATCAAGTATTGCAACTTCATACTCTATCCTTCTTTCTAAATTAATACCTCTTGTATTTATTAGTTTTATAAGTAAAAGTTAAGTGATACTACTTTTCCAAAAATTGTATTTTTCTCATACTAAAAGTAATACTTTTGAAAGAAAAATTAATATTTTTTTAAGCAAAGGAAAATTGATGGGATTGAGCTTGAGATTGAGTTGTTCCACCAATTAAACTATATTAACCCACATTACCTGAAACACTTAACTCCAATTTTCATGAATTTAGACTTATTTTGTAGAATTGTTTTATTTATACACAATTTTATCTAAACACATATAATTATATATAGAGAGAGATTTTTGTTGCATTTAATTTCACCAACATCATATTGGTTAGCTTGTATTTTTGTATTTCACCAATAATAATATATAGTTGTTGAACATAGATCATGAGTTTCTAGTATTAATTATGGCACTCTAATATTGTTTGTTTTAGGAAAAGCTTTAAGAAGTTGAAAAATGAGTGAAAATTTGAATTCATATTGTAAAATAGAGAATAAATTGAAACATATAATAAAAAAAAAAGTGATGGTCTCAATTTATGTGAGACTGATCAATTCACCATCCACAACTCAAAATTTATATATAAACTTATAGAAATGAATTATTTTCATAGATAAAAACAATTTATTTAAAAAAAATTAACCGTAAAAGTGTCTTGAGTTTTTCATATAAGAGGGAGAGAGGGAGCGGTCAAAAGTAGAAAGGGGGATTGAGGTGGCATGAGTGAGAAATCGTGGCATTACTCCCTTAAGAGGCATACAATTCAGACACTGCCTTTATTACACACGTGTTGCTTCACTACTCCTCACTTCCTCCTACATACCACTTTTTATTCTAATAATAATCATAAAGTTTCCACTTAATCTCACTTCCATTCTTAATTTCCCATGTGATTATTAGGATCAAATGCAATTGACCATGTTTAAAATATTTCTATATATTTATTGTTTGTATCTCTGATGTTCATTTGTGTCTCACGATATATTTTCTGTTAGACATGTTAACCTACAACCCGTATTTCACAATTCACATATGAATACGTAGAAATATATATGGATTAGATGGTGAAAAGGTACATTTTATAAAAATTATCAGTGAGACTTGCTCACGCAAGTTTTATAATGTTATTATTCCTTGTATATATGTATTGTGTTATATATTATCATTGATATAGAGTTTTGATTGTTAAACTTAAGAAATAAAATTTCTCTTCATATTCCTAAAAATTTCATTATGTAAATTTTGAGATCAGTCCGATTATATTATAATCACACTAGATTTTCTCTTTTGAACCTCAAAACAACATTTACACTACTCTATATATATATATATATATATATAAATCATGATATATATCCTACTAGTTGTGGACACACACATATATATACTTTAAAAATATTTAGACTATCCATAATTTCAAGAGATGAGATCATTACACATGGACATATTAAGAATTGTCCACAGTGGACATTTTGACATCATTAGTGGTAATATTGCGTGTAAATTTACTAATAAATTGAACATCTTAATACTAAAACAAACACTCGAAAACCCATATGATGTCTATGTAAGTAATTCACCAATTAAATGGTTTTAAATTCTCAAAATAAAAAGAATCCAAAAACCTTTTAAATTTAATCAGATCTAACGTTTCAACATCAACATTATTTTTTACAATGAATTAGTCACCGCAATTGCATTATCAATTATGATTGCATTATCATCACCTGGACAAGACCAAATTAAAAAATAAAAATATTGTTGTCCTCGTAGAAGGAATATTTGAAATTTAATAATTAACATTAGCTAGAATAGTACTGATAATTGCAACATCCACTTTGATGGGTCCTAAAGGGATATATATTTTGTTGATTAAACAAAGTCCTTGGTTCCATTAACATCCACAAATATATGTTATATTGCAACTCGCAAGTGGTATAGGCATTTATATATGAAAAATTAATTAAATAAAACCATCTTAATTATTTTATGATGGAATAACTATCACCCTCACATAGAAAGTGACATCTAGCCAACCCTAATTAACATACGCGATATTCTAGTGGCTATAATTAATTTTGGTACTTAATATTTATTTATACACAAATTACACATATAATTATGTATATCCACCTATTTTCTTGTACGTTTATTTGTTGAATTCTCACTTTGCTTCATTAAAATAGTCGGTTTTTTATGTTTAGGGCTCACAATTTCTCTCATTTGTCATGTTTTACAAGTCAAAGTTCACATGAACTTTTTAGAAATGAATCTTGAGTAGTAGGTTCGTTTTTTTTGACCTCTTTTGGTAGATTTATGGATCTAATTTCCTTTTCGCCAAGCCACTATATCTTGTCGGGAATTGGTTTTAATTTTTACTTCCTTATGTTTTACAAATTACTATTTATTTATTTATTTATGTGGATTTCTCCTCCTAAAAATGATTTTGTTGTGATAATATTTGTTAAATTGGATCCTCTATTTCAAGTGGTGTTTCATCCTATATTCAATTACATTTAATTTATATTATGTTTAAATTGATGAGGTTATCTTTTACATTTGATATGTGATTACTATTTTGGAACAATAGATGAAATACGGATGTGGAATAGAGAATCTTATATATATATTATTATAGTACAAGTGTACAACTAATTTTCGAAACTAATTTTAGGTGTATATACATGACTTTGTTTTTTTTTTTTTAAACCAGCTTAATAGTTAAATGTGTTGAAACTTGAGAAAATATAAATTCCTCGAACAAAAAATGATTTCAAGAAGGGTAACAAACAGTTTTGGTAAAGGATATGAGTAAATCAGTGTTTTCTTAACCAATCGGTGACTAAACTGGTTTGGGCACCGATTGAACAACCGGTCCAACAGGTAAAATGATATGAGTTGGTCTCTTGTGAGACTGTCTCACATGCGACCAAATTCAAGTATATCTTTTATAGGTATAAGTATGTGTTTTTCAACTATAAGTATGTGTTTTATAAGTATATTTTTACAGGTATAAACATGAGTTTTAAAAGTATGTCTTTTACACTCATAAGTATGTCTTTTTCAGCTATAAGTATGTGATCTGGAATTCCGTCGCATGTGCGACGGTTGCACGCGAGTTTTGTTGAAATGATATTTATCTACTACAGGAAAAATGAGTTCTAGTGACAATATTTTTTGTCACTATATGTACTAACGTCGTCACTATAAATTGTTAGTGATGAAAATGCACATCGTCATAAGGTCGTGACTATAAAATGTGACACTAAAAGTTTTAGTCATGAATCATCTATAGTCGTCACAATAACTTCAATTTTTAGTTACAAACCATTGTTGTCACTAATGCAATACGAAATAGTTACATACATTAGTTGTCACTAGAGTGTGATGATATAGCAACACGTAAAATGTCGTCACTGAAACCATTCACATTAGTGACGTGCAAATCTCATCACTAAAATAATGAACTACAATGACGTAATAACAGTTGTCACCAATATTTAAGTATAGTCACATATAAGTTTTGTCACTAATATAATGAATTTTAGTGACACTATGTACTCATCACAGAGATTAATATGTAGTCACTTACTAATATTGTCACTAAAATAATAAACTGTAGTGACAATAATATGATGTCACTTAAATTCAAATATTGTGACATATAAATTTTGACACTAAAACATTGTCTTTAATTACATGTAATATTTATCACTAAACTTGAATAGTTGTTACAAGAATTTATCCTTCAAAAAAATTAATTATGTGGTAATCTTAAAATACTTGTGACTAAAATATATCACATGTTGCCACAAATTTACAAATATTATAGAATATTTAGTCATCACTAATAATTTGCAAAATATATACAATTATATAAATTATCAAATAAATATTAATTTATGTTTTGTTATATCATAATAGTCTAATCAATTGATAAAAAAAGATTTCTAGCTTAAAATTTGCAACCATTAAAAACTAGACTTTATAACTAAATTTTAAAGAGTAAAGTGTTCAACAACATAATTACCTAAAAATAAAAGTACAATAAACGTTAAAACAAACACGTCTAACTCTTAATAAAGCAATAACAAATCTAACAATGAACAAAAAAATCAACCCCTAAAACCAACTATATATAACTATATATTTCTCAAGTTGTCCATCCCTTAGCCTTTTGGAAGTGTGCTTTTCAAACCTGTAAAGAATTCAAGAGAAAGCAGTCTATGTTACAAGTAATATATGAAGTGCAAATAATTAATCGAAAAGAACAATATAGAAAAGATATATAAATGTACTCACATTAGATTGACTAGTTTTGGTTAAACTATGAAGTATCGATAAGAACAATAGAGAAAAAATATATAAATGTACTCACGTCAGATTGACTAGTTTAAGTTTTGGTTAAACTGTGAAGTTTCGATGAAAGTTTAGCTTTCAGCTTCAAGGGAATCCAATCTTGAAGCCATCTCTTCATACTTCATTTTGCTTCTTTAGTTCTTCATTTTCTTTTTTGTAGTTCTAGGTTAATTCTTTCCCCTCTTTTAGAGGGTGACATAACCGCATGGCCGGCTTCTCTTCCCCAAGAACCTTGACAAATGTTTCATCCTCACTCAGGGATCTTGACCATCTGGTTCGGTTTGTCCCCAAGCTTCTCTTCCCCAAGAACCTTGGTTCGGTTTGCAATCTAACAAGTCTAACAAGTTCCTCCAGTAAAATTTTATATAGCCATAGAAGGAAGAGAACAAATCTAGATTTGAAAAACCTTTACTCATCCCAAATTATATTATATATGGAAAAAAGTACTTTTGAGATAGAATAGGATATGGAAAAATTTCTTTCCAAATCTATATAGAATAGGATATGGAAAATCTCATTCCAAATTCTTTATAGATTTGCACCTCATCTTCAACGACAGTCTATATCATAGTCAAAATATTTTCCTTCTTTACTGGAGAAGCACGTTGGAAAACCACAACCACAACATTGCTATTTTTTTCCTCCATCCTCATTTTACTTCATGAAACTAGTAACTTAACTTTTCTTTAAAGAAAAATAGTAAAATAAAAGACAAACTCACATGAACTTCTCTGGAGCCTCATCCACCCATTTCTTTGTCTTTGTCTTCTCTAGAGCCTCATCCACCCATTTCTTTGTATTTCTTTGTCTTAATGTAATATGGCTTTTTTTTCCATGCTAACATTTAAGAAAATAATATTCATAAATAAAAAATCAAAACATTATAAACATTAGAAAATTGTTTCATGTTACTTACATCAAGATTGCGCAATAGATTTTGTTCCACAGTTCATCAATAGATTTTGTTCCACAGGCTTGGTTCATCTTCAACTTCTGTCTGTTCATTTTATTTTGGTCACTAACTTTCTACACATAGAAGAAGAAACATAATTCTTCACTCTCAGATTAGCAACTTCAATTAATTAACAATATAGAGAAAAAATTCACAAAAGTTTGTATAAATATATCGACATTAGTACCTTAAATTCTTCACGCCTCTTGTTATACACTGGGATGTTCCTCTTGTTATCCACTGGGATGTCCTTCCAAAAAGAATATTGGAGTGGTGCATGTTGCTTAAGCTTCTATCTTAAAATCCATGAAATTTTGACCGACAATGCGATTACGTTCTTGATGAATAACTATGTTCAACTTTTCAGTTCATTGCTACACCACGTCCTTTCCTTTTGGCAGTACCTAAATATAGAAATAAACATAAGATCACAGTCCATCGCTACACCACGTCCTTTCCTTTTGACAGTACCTAAATATATAAATAAACATTTGACAGTACCTAAATATATAAATAAACATAAGATCATGAAGACAAAATAAACATAAGATGATGAAGACAAAGTTGAATTTGTTGTAGGTGTAAATTCAGATTAATATTACCTGGTGTTGTCAGTCCATCATAAATAATTGATTGCTCTAGAGATTTCAAAGGCATTGAAATAATCTCATTTCTTCCCTCAGAAATAATTGATTGCTCTAGATCAGATTCCAAAGGCATTGTAATAATCTCATTTCTTCCTTGAATAATCTCATTTCTTCCTTGATCAACTCCAGTCATGTTGGACACTACTACACAAATACATATGCCACTAAAAACAAAGAATTACAGACGCTTAGAATGAAGGTGGTGGGAAAAATTGAATCCGAGAAATGAGTTACTATAGAATGAAGGAGGTGGAAATTAAAAGAATTACTAGAAATATAAACGCCTGAATTAAAAGAGAATAAAAGTGGTGGGAAACTGAATCAGAGTTAAAAGAGAATGAAAGTGGTGGGAAACTGAATCAGAGTTTTATGGACATGGTCACAGTGGAACAAGATGAAAGTTGTAGAGAGATGAACGTGGGATAGATAACACTCTAATTTCTTCCTATCTTTTTTTCCGCAATGTGGGATAGATACTCTAATTTCTTCCTATCATTTTTCCCGCAATTAATATTCAAAGATTTTTCGTTCTCATCTTCCCGCAATTTTCATTATTTTGCCTCCAACCAGATCATAATTACAATTATTTAAGAAAATTTACTAATATTTTTATAATATATTTTAAAACTTTTTTATTCTCATATATTCAGTATCAATAGTTTTATTAATATTGAAATTAAACATAAATTACATAATTACATATATATTTGAATAGATATATATATATATATATAACTATAAAATCTAATTTGATATTAAATAAATTTCAAAATATCAATATTTTGTAATATTGTATCAATATAATATCGACATTTTGTGATATTGGTTTTTGTCCTAATAATATCTATCAATTATCCGCAATTAATATCGATATCTAGTGATATTAATTTTTATTCAATAATATATATCGACAAATAACAACATGATAATATTGTAATTTTTTCATAGTGATTCATGCAGATATTGATTTTTATTCAATAATATATATCGACAAATAACAACATGATAATATTGTAAATTTTTTCCTTATTGATTGATGCAGAATAATACATATATCGACAATTTATAATTAATATCAATATTTTACAACATTTTACCTTATATTATATCAATAAATTGACGATATTCATTTTCGTTGAAAATATATATCAAAAAATATTTGCGTAATAATATTTTTTCAAATATTTTTTGTTGATTGATATTAATAATATATATATCGACAGTCTATAATTAATATCAATAACTTGGCCATATGCATTTTTATTGAAAATATATATCGAAAAATATTTGTAGATTTATTTGGCATGCATTTCATGTATTCGACTAAATAAATCGTCATAAATTTGATTTTGGTCGAATAACTGAATGGAAAACAATCTATGTTGCAACTTATACGAATTATAAGGTTTGAGGTTCAATCGCAAATAGAGAAATACAGAGTTAAAATTAAATATGGCATACGAATTTAAAATTGGAATAATGAATATAAAAAATTCAAATTTAATTATTATCACCGTTAAAAATTTCATTACAAGAGTTAAAATAAATATTATCACAAGAGTTAAAATAAATATTATTAGTAACAATAAATATCCTAAGAAAAACAAGTTATATTGTTTTGATTGAGAATTAAAAATCTAGATTTAGAATGATACTAGTCATAAACATTATCAAATCCATTAGAAAATTACACAATATCAATGTGCTACAAGAAAAATGGTTTTTAGCACTTTTTTCCTGATACACATCTCATACACAGGGTCAGACCTAGCAATATTTTGGTTTGAGTTGAGTTCTTAAAATAGGTCCCTAAATATGTATTGAACAAATTGGTAAAATGTCAAACTAGTTGAAGCATTAATAATATTTGAAAATTTTATATTATCCTAATTTGAACAAATTGGTAAAATGTAATAGTTGAAGCATTAATAATATTTGAAAATTTTATATTATCCTACAAATTAAGTGCAGAATAATTTCTTTATGAAGAATAAATAATATTTAAAATACATTTACTGTCCTAAAGAAAATACATCTAAATGTAACATGGAAATAATTGAAGCATTTATAATATAATTACAATATTTATATTAGTAAAAAAATTTAAAAATTCTTTAAATCCTTTTCGACTTTGAAATATAAATTAAAATAAAAAACTATAAAGTATTTTAAAAAGTAATAACATACAATGAGCAATACATTGAAATATAAATTAATAAGGAAAATGTTCAAATAAGCCACTAATGTTTACCTTAAGGTTCAAGTATCCCACTAAAGTATTTTTAGGTACAAAAATGTCACTAATGTTTACTTTTAAGTACATATGACCCACCACTTAACATTTATTTAAAATATAATATACCAATAATGTTTTAAATTTAAAATAACTTAACCACTTTAATTTATTTTCTTTTTTGACCTCATATTTTAACATATCTTAGAATTAAAAAAACTATTTCATGAACATAAATATAATAGATTATTATATATACTTGATTACTTGTGAATAAATATTATTATTAATAATAATTATCATTTACACTTTTCACTTTAAGACTAAACTAGTAAACCACGTAATTAATTAGATAACAATTTCATTATGATATTAGAGATATTTTTTTAAAATTTTAAATACAACTTAATTAAATTTCTACATTTAAACAACATAAATATTAATTATTATTGATAATAACATGTATATTTGAATAATTATTTTTTCTAGCAAACATACACACACATAATAAGCTATTTTATTTACGTTTTCATGAAATAGTTTTTTTATTCTAAGATATGTAAAAGGTTTATTTCATGAAATTAGGTAAATATAATAGCTTATTATGTGTGTGTGAATACAAGTTGTTCTTAATAATAATTAATATTTATGTTGTATTTAAATATAGAGATTTAAGTTGTATTTAAATTTAAAAATAATATCTCTAATATCATTGTAAAATTGTTATCTAATAAATTTATTTGTTTAATAGTTTAGTCTTTATTTAAATATAAAGATTTAAGTTGTATTGTGAATTAAAAAATAATATCCATAACATCATAGTGAAATTATTATCTAATATATTTAGTTGTTTAATAGTTTGGTTTTTATTTATATATAGAGATTTAAATTATTTTTAAATAAAAATAATAATATCTCTTATTATCAAATAAATTTAGTTGTTTAATAATTTAGTAGTGTAAATGATAATAATTATTATTTATAATAATAATATGTATTCATATGTATATATAATAATCTAATTATATTTATGTTTTCATGAAATAGTTGTTTTATTCTAAAATATGTTAAAATATGAGGTCAAAAAAGAAAATAAATTAAAATGTTTAAGTTATTTTAAATTTAAAACATTATTGGTATATCTTTATATATATAAAAACACAAACATTTCTTCAAATAGTAGGGCAAGTTTTTCCCGCCAAAAGTCTATTGCTAAATCTAGAAGTAAATTTTTTATATTAAAATAAATGATATTTAATTTCTTTAAAATATGAAATATGCAATACATAGAAAAATGTAAATGAAAATGGAAATTATCAAGTGATTTGAATGATGCTGTATATATAAGGAAATAGTATGTAAGAAAAAAGGTTAATTTTACAAATGATTTCATTAGGTAAGTCAACATTAATTATTAAATTTCATTGATATATTTGAGAAAAAAGACTTAAATAATAAAGTCATATGTCATATTTTATTATATATGTTAATTTATCATAATAATTTGTTATATTTGGAAGAGATTTACACCACAATATATGTGTATATATGATATATTTTTTTATGTTAATAGATTAAAACCATTTATTAGATTACGGAAGATATTCACACTATATATATATATATATATATAAACATATATGAGTGACTCAATAGATATATTTTAATAATATTTGTGATTGAGTTGACTTTTATATAACAATAATAAGTGAGTGAATTACAGATATATGACAAGAATTTAGTATTCACATAAATGAGTCAATAATCTAATCCGTATTATATGTGAGTAATTTAATGTAGATTTATCAAAAAATTATTGTTAAATCTAGCTATATTATACATAGTTTTTAATTAATAGTAAAAAATAATAATTTTTAATCACACAACTTTCTAAATATATTAGATGAGATTAATAGTCACGATTAGCTAATTTAAGTTCTAGGCATGACATGCTTCTTATATATGAAAAAATAAACTCATCAATTATATATGATCAAATGGAATCATCAATTTATCAATTCCGATTTTGAAGTTCAAATGGATTTATTAATGATCAATCAAATTAATTGTTATATCTCAAATTGATATCAATCAATTTTAAATTGATTACTTGAATTAGGGTGATTACCTAAATAATCAAAGAGATAGACATTATAAATAAATTTATCTTCCTTTGATTCACTCATGCAATTTCACTTATTACCACTAACGAATAATAGTGTCAATCCTTATATTGAGAGGTACAAACCATTGATTGAATTTTTATTTTATTTTATTTTTGTTTTTGAGAATCATTTAGATGCATTTAATGGTTTTTATTTAGTGATCATTGTTTTACGGAATAATAAAAATCATTCATTATTGAATGATTTGAGATTGTATGATATATTAATATTTGATTGCTCTGTGTTATTATTATTTTCTTTATAGACGATTTTTGTTTTACTTTAGTTTATACCATGATATGATTGTGTAAGGATTATTCTCACTGCAATGTAATTATTTTATTTTATTTTTTGGGTAAGCTTTGATATGATTTATTTTATGCAGAAATTGATTGAAGAAAATCTTGACTTGCGATTGGAAGGTAGATATTCAATGATAGTTGAAGAACAAATGTTAAGTGATTTTTCACTAATTAGCAACCAAGATGGTGATGCTTGAAAGACATTTAAGGAAAATAAACCTAATTCTCGATCATAAAAATGATGCACCATGATCAATAGATGTTAAGAACAAATATGTAGTAATTTATTTTGATATGTATATGTATTAATATAAGGAATGGAATTAGAGTTGTGTTAGCTTTATGAATTTTTTTTAATCCACGTTGAACATTAGAATTATATGTAAATCCACAACATGAATTCGTGAATTATTTTTCATCAAATATAAAATTAAAAAAAATTATTGATGTTTGATACATGGGTCACTTTATTGATTCATTATTATAATAATCATGATCTGTGACTCGATCTCTATACATTGAATTTCTGCATAATACGAATTATCTATATTTTAGTTATACATCATAAATTGTTGAAATAAAATTTCAAGCAAGTATGTAACAAAGGTGTTAACCTCATGTACTAATGTTTGAAATATCCGATTATCTAATTTATAAAATTAAAAAATACGATATACTTATTTAAAGAAATGTAATTTATAATTTTGTATAATATAAATTTCTATAATTAAGCATAAATAAATTTATTATTATAAATAAATTAACTATTCATTATTATAAATTGTTGATTTCTATATTCATAATGAAACTTTGAAAAAATGTATTATATATCAATTTTCTAGGATATATATGCATCGCAAATTCCATTATTTATGTGATTTTAATATTAATATTATCATCTATAATTGTCTTTGCATTATTTATGAAAATTACGTGAATATTGGAACCAAATGTATTTCTTTATAAATAACTTTTAAAAAATCAATTCATATCATTTCATATCTTTTGATTTATTCTCTGTTAACTATAAATACTCTCATACAAGTTTTTGTGATACAAGAATGGATAAAGCTCCAATGTGGGATAAAATCACATTTGGTCCCATAACTATAGTCTTTTCCATAATTGGTCCCACAACTATTTACTTTTTTAATTTAGTCCCGTAACTTGAATAATTGCTCGATTTTGGTCCCAATGTCCCTGAAAATTTCAAATTTGACCGGAAAATTGTCACGTGACATCCATTTTGGAGGTTTCCGGCGAAAAATAATTACGCATTTAATAAAGATGACATTTTTTTAGAATTTTTTTTTAATGTTTGGACCAATACAATAATCATCACATCTCATGTCATGTCATTATTTTTCATTGGAAATCCCCAAATTGGATGTCATATGACTATTTTCTGGCCAAATTTGAAATTTTTGACGATATTGGGATCAAAATAGAGCAATTATTTAAATTATGGGACCAAATTAAAAAAACAAATAGTTGTGGGACTAATTGTAAAAAAGACAACAGTTATGAGACCAAATGTGATTTTATCTCCTCCAATGTTTGAAGAAGGTTGTTGAATAAGGTGATGACTTCTATCGTCTAAAATTTGAACAACTGACGTTGGTTTTAAAATTATAGGTAATATTATTCATTTTATTATTAATTAGATTTATATTCGAATTAGATATTTGTCTTAATATTTTAGCCGTTACTAGATTAACATCAAAGTTGTTGATATAATCAAAAATTCAATTTTTTACTCTTTGAAATAGGAAGGCTATTGAGTTGCAACTTGGTAAGACATCCTTTTAACTAAGGATACTTATGGTATTATAAATTCATTGCTTTAATTGTATTTGATGATTTATGTTTTATTTTTGTTATGCTTAGATAAAAAAATGTTTTGTAAAACAATTGCTCCTGGAGTGGCTAAATAGGGCTTAGCTGATCGTATTACTACAAAGTCAACTTCAACAAGTATAATTTGGCCCGATTTTAGGTGTGGTGCATTTTTGGTTATACATATATTTTAATTTGTTGATGTTATCCTTATGTGATTCACAATTTAGGTGAAAACATAAATGGTTTGTTCATCATAACACTCAACTAACAATTTATAGTCAATAAGAATAAGACTGTCTCACGAATCTTATTATTATATTTTATAAAATTTTATCCCGTGCATCGCACGGGTACAAAACTAGTTATAATATAAATAAATGTTAAGTGGGGGGTCATATCTTTATATATATAAAAACACAAACATTGCCAAAAAAAGAAAGTAAGAATTTTCCCGCCTAAAACCACTTTCTATTTATGTAAAAAAAAATATATATTTATTTTATATACATATATTAAGTATATTAATTGCATTCTATTTTTTAAAGAAAGTCAAATTTAATTATTTAGTCAAGAAAAAATTTAGTGATGTTATGTATGGACACCATTCAATTTAAATAAATAATTACATTATTTAAATAAATGAAAATAATAAATGGTATTTAATTTCTACTAATATATAAAAAGATACAATGTATAAATGAATTTAAATGCAAATGGAATCATGTTATCATATGATTTTAATATAATGATGTATATATCTATGGAAGTATAAGCCAAAAAAATCTTACCACATATTTGTCTATATGATAAGTCAACTTTGATTATTAAATTTGATCAATTGATATATTTATGATATGATTTAAATAATGTATATAAATATTATTTACATCATATCATCAATATATAAACATTGATCATTTACAATAATATAAATATAGATATGCTTTAATATTCAAATGAATAATATGTATATATAATAAAATGCTATAATACATATATTGAATTTTGTTTCAAGATGACACATCTTTCTTCACTTTACATATGTCTACTTAATTATTTATGACTTAAAAAATGTTATTTATAAAAGGAAAGATTTATATTGATTATTATTTTTTCATAAATAATATCTAATCGGAATAACATATCACATAGAAATGTAAGATGACATTTGCATGATTTGTGAGATATATGTGTGTGTATATATATATATATATATATATTATTAATAAAATTCATATATATTCATAATTGTGAAATATAATTTTTATGGGATTTATGTTTATTAAAATTTTGCATATATATATATAAACATTTGACGTGAAGGATGACTAAATTTTTATCTTTATTTATAAAAAAATAAAAATATTGTCTAATACAGAATGATTTTCCATCCAAAAGCCACATATTATAAATAAAAATAGAATGATGAATCTATATGATAAAATAAATTTCATCTATTTATATAAATTAGGAAATAAAAATGTTTTCCTCTAAAAGTGAAGATTTAAATGGAATAAAATTATTGATTTCATAAATTATGGTATTGATTATTTATAAATGATTGTGGTAATTGTTGTAACTAATTATTCATTTTAATTTCAGATTTGAATATTAATTTTCTGTAAGTAAATGCCACACAACTCTATCCATTATGAGTTATAGAATATTTGAGGTATATATATAATTATACTATCATTAGCATACATTGATTATTTAATATACTGCACTATTTGAGATATATAATTATTCTCTCATTGATTCTACAAATTAAACTAGCGTATATAAATATCACAAAATATGGTATTTAAAATGAACATTTAAATTGATTATCTTAAATCTTAAATTATGGTAATTACTTGATATAATCAACAATCATACATTATAAATAATACAAATTCATCTTGGTTTCATTCACTCACTTTTATTATGTTATTTTACGTATTACTTTTGAACGATTTATGAAGTGTAAGACGTCCTTAGAGGTAAAAATTATAAATTTAATGTTTATTTTATTTGTTTTGTTATAAAATTATTATATTTGAGGATCATGTGGATGGATATTTAATTATTGTTGGTTTTTATTTAGTGTTTACCATTATACGGAATTATAAAGATAATTCACTACTGAATGATATGAGATTCTATGATATGTTATCCAATTGATTTGTGTTATTTCAATTTTTTTATATGATTTTTATTTTACTTTTTTTATCATCTTAGTATTATATATGGATTATTCTTACTTCAATATAATTTAATTTTATAAAAGCGTCGATCACTTCTTACATGCAGGTAATAACTGAAGAAATCTTAGGCTTGCGACTTGAGAGTACATATTCACCAATTTTTAAAAAATATTAATTGATTTTGAATTAGCAATCAAGATAGTGAAAGCTTGAAAGGTAATATTGTTAGGGAAAATAAATTTGATTTTGGATTTAGCTCTCACATTGATGCACCATCCATGTTGTTAAGATTAAATATATAGTGATTTATTTTGATTTATATATGTATAAATATAATGGATGAAATTAGATTTGTATTGGCGTTTTCAGTTTTTTTGTACTTTGAATTATATGTAAATTATGAATATTAATTGTCAATAATTCTTTTTTGTTTATATATACATGTTAATATTGTTTGTAAGTATCTAATAATGATAGATTCAATATTATTAATCACATAAATAATGATGAATTTAAATATTAATAAAACTCAAATTTGTCAGTGATATCTACTTTTTTTCATCAAACTTTTATTAATAAAAAATGTTGAAAAAATAATGATTGGTATATTCACATAATATGAGATTTTTAGCTAATTTATTTATTTCTTAAAATATATAGTGTATATTTTTAAAAAATATATATAGTAAGGTTGATTTCTCAAGTTATATTTGAAAAAATATTAATAAATCAAAAATATTACCTCAATGTAATATTACACATGTTGATACAATATATTGCAATATAAGTCAACTATTAAACTTAAATATCATATGATATATTTCGAAAATTAGCAATTTATACTGATGTAATTCAATTTGATCACCTTATGATCATTTTTAATAAATAATATATATATATATATATATATATATTACAACATGTATTATTTTTATAATGAATTTTAAAATATTATAATTTAAAATCTCATGTCGGACTTTTCTTGAAGTAAACATTTTTAGTCGTGGTCAATTATATGTTTTTGTTTTAGAAGTAAAAATTTTGATGTATAAAAAATATGGTGAGACCGTGAGTGATAAGAACATCATAATTTGTAAATAAAAAAAAGGTTCCAAAATTGTAAGGTTTTTTTATTTTAGTTATTTTTTTCTTATAAATTTATATTAATAGTTTTAATATAAACATTTTCAATCACTTTCAACATTTTATAACAATAAAAAAAATAAAAAAATATGTAACAAAATTTATTATATACCGATTTTAAACAAAGTTTTTAGATGTTATTAAATTACATTACCAATACCAATATTGAATAAGATATATTACTCAATTTCATTCAATTCCTATATTTTATATGTATTTAAACATATTATTATATATATAATTCTATTTACATTATATTTATATAAAAATGTTTATTTTAAAATTTATATTCGTGCATTGCACGGGGTAAATACTAGTGTACTTAAAAGTAAACATTAGTGACATTTTTGTACCTAAAAATACTTCAATGAGATAATTGAACCTAAGGGTAAACATTAATGGTTTATTTGACCTAAGGGTAAACATTAGTGGCTTATTTGAACTTTTTTCCCTAAATTAATATGATAACAATAAAAAAAGTAAAAACATACATTGATCAACACAAAAATTGTATTACATAATAATACAAAAAATATAAACGACAATATAAACTTAATTAATAAATTATGAATTATTTTGAAATAAAAAATAGGAAAATGAATTACTTAAATCTAATTTGATTCAGAAATATAAATTTAATTAAAACTCAAAGTTTAAGTTAAGAAACGTACATAGATTAGATTAATAGAAAAAAAATACAAATTTTTTTGTTAAAACTTAATTATTATATTATGAATTATTTTAAAATAAATAGAAAGATAAAATGAATATGTAAAAAGAAGGGCTATTTTAAATTAAAAGAGAGAGTGAAAATAAAAAGAGCTATTTTAAATAAAATATACAAAGAAATTAAAGAAAAATGTAGGCGCTTGCAGGGTCGAACTCATGACCTTTCAGTTGAATTGGTTGGGAAAAAACCACTGGGCCGGAAACACCACAAACGTCAAAGATTTAAAATGATTTTATATATAAGTATTAAATTCTAAAATATCTTTAAGCCCCTAAAAATTCGTAAAATTATTGTGATGCAATTATAGGATTTGAACCTATATTTTGGGGCTCACATCAAATTAAACGAAGAAAAAATAATAATCATCGAAGTGAGTAGTTATGTATTTTAGAGATTTAACAACAAAACGTTAAAAACTTAAATCAATAAAAGATAAAATGACATTTTGTTGTATATAAAAATAAAATACATACTTATTTATAAATTTTCATGGGGGGTTTGGATAAAATAAGATTTAATAAAGAGGAGTGACAAGAATTCCTACAGTTTGATGATTCACCACTATGTTGGCATAGAAATATATGTTTTGTCACCAAAAAAAATATTGACCATCAAATTTTAGTGATGAAAATTATTGACAACATATAATGTTGTCACTAGTTATTTGGTACTAAATTTTTGTGATGATTGAAAATGTTGTCACTGTATAACTTTGCATTAGTGACAAAAAAAAAAAAAAAATTGGCGCGATATCATTTTATTTGGCTCCAAATTTTTAGTGATGAAAAATATCGACAACATATAATGGTGTCACTAATTATTTGGTACTAAATTTTTTGTGATGATTGAAAATGTTGTCACTGTATAACTTTGCATTAGTGACAAAAAAAAAAAAAATGGCGCGAAATCATTTTATTTGGCTCCAAATTTTTAGTGATGAAAAATATCGACAACATATAATGTTGTCACTAATTATTTGGTACTAATGTTTTTTGTGATGATTGAAAATATTGTCACTGTATAACTTAGTGACAAAAAAAAATTGGTGGGACATCATTTTATTTTGGCTCCAAATTTTGAGTGATGAAAAATATTGACAACATAAAACGTTGTCACTAATAATCTCAACTTATGTTATTTTGTGAGAAACGTAATTATTGTCACTAAATAGGTGTTTTTAGTGACAATATTTCGGTTATCACATAAGTTGTTGTCACAAGAAACAGTTTTTTTTGTAGTCATTTTCAATATTATTTATGTTACATTAAAAAAAAATACACTTACAAGATTCATATTGAAATAAACACAATCAAGTCATAAAGTAGCAACACGAAAGTCACAAAGTGTCATACTACATGCCCCATAATCCATAATGAAGTCTCACACTAAAATATTAGATACTAAAATTTAGATAGATAAAATGACAAAGTAAAAATTTTGATAATTTGATCAAATCATATCATCTCATTCAACCATTTTCGCATGAAAGTTTTGGAATTTGGGAGTTTTGGAATTTGGGGAAGGATATATTCAATTGTTTATTAATTTATAAAGAATTCTTTTAATTTTAATTTTAATTTTAAGTGAAAAATGAAAATGTAATTAAAAAAAAAGGATAGTCAGCCAATTTTTCCGGCTTTCCGGTTATAACTGATTCATCCGCTTTTTCCCGAGTTGATTGTAAAAGCGGTTATTATATTGTTTTCGAACCTGTTCCAACATCCGTTCCCGGTTGAACCAGCCGGTTTGATCTGGCTATGAAAACACTGGAGTAAATATTATTAAAAAGAGTGGTGGGTGGGGCCTACCATCTTCACCTCAATAAATTTTGACAAATACTTGAGACTCATATCAATGTGTTACGTGTGTTTGATATTGGTAAGTCTTTAATTATTTTGTTTATTAGCAATAAATATCTTTTCATTTATAGAGAAGCCTCATTAATTATCATTTGCTAAAATCACTTTCTAATCACAATCCAGTCTTTCGAAATTGAGTTTATACCACATTATTACATTAAAGGTGAAATTAATTAATATGCTGGATATCTGACACATACGTCTGCGGTGGATATAAACAAATATGCTCACGGGGTAGTTTAGCAAGACTGCTATAGAAAAATGTTAAAATGTCCACGACCGACAACTCTTAGTATGTCTACTGTCGGTGTATATATAATTATTTCATTCCCTAATCATATAGAAAGTGAAATTAATTGATAGATAGGAAATTAGTACTGTAATTATTTCATTCCCTAATCACAATGGATATGAAAGTAGTAATGTAATAGTGTACCATACCACTGTTATAGTACAACTTGATTTGAGAAATTTTATTATCATTAATATATCTTATTGATATATATATATATAGTGTGTGTATACTTGATTTCAGAAATTTCTTCTATTAAGCAGGGTTACATCATTTTCATATTTGATATTTCATTTTATATTCTATTACATTTAATATGCGTAATATATTAATTAATACACCAATCTTGTGGATATTTTACCAAAAAAAATAAACATGAAAAAAGAGATCGATGTGCTTGGTGAAGAGACGTGTGTAAACAAGATATATTGTGAATAAAAGAAGTGTGTTGAAAAAGAGTGGATGGTGGCCAATAGAGGCCAAATGAGCGATAATAATGTCCCACCAACTTCTCTAATGAATTGTCACCTTCTTTTGGCCTTTCTACAAACCCGGCCCGGCCCCCAGAGATCCATGCCTTCTCATTGCAGTAATAATAATGTAATATAGAATGAGTCCAACTTGGTAATTTGATAAATTTTAATAGTTGCATTTTGATTTTAAAAAAAATGTTGGAAATTGAAAAAAATTAATAGTTTACATTATTTTTATATTTGACGCTATCTTTAACGATTTTTACACTTAATTATCAAATCATTTCATAACCTATATATAAAAATTATGATTGAACTAAAGTTCTGATTTTGTTGTAACCATATTAAATTTAAAATTATTATTTTCAAGATTGTTAACATGCACTGAGAAATGTATAATTAATGACCATATTTTTTGTTTACTGTATTTCTTTAGTTTAGTACAACATAAGTTATAATGTTGTGTATAGAAGTATGTAGAACTCACATGGATTGGAATCACTAATATCATGATCATCATAATAATAATCTTATCTACCCAATATAATAAGTCACCAATTATTAAATTCTAACTCTTATTCATAGAGTTCTTGATATATATTCAAATGTTATAATTGAATTACTTTGTGCTTTAACATACACTAGGCTTAGTATGTTGGGTTTCAACTGTAATCATAAAGTTAAACAACTTTTTAGGTATATTAAACAACTTCAAAGCCAATTTCTTATACATTACTAATATTGATCAAATCATTCATCAGTAGATCATTCAAATCCCCTTTTAATCATTTTGATTAATTATACTACGAAAGTTTGGATGGTACAAGATCATGAAACTGGAACGAACTCAAATTTTTTTTTTTTGAATGAGTGGTAAGATAATACGTTTTGGATTGTAGACCTGAGTTTTTGATGATACGAACTAAGTTGAATGAAACGTTCTAATTCTATCGATACGAGATAATTAACACGACCTAATTATTATTGGTGTAGACTAATGCACATGATATTGAGGGATAAAAATATCAAATTTGGGGTAAAAATTAATAAATTAAACAATAATTAGGGCTAAAAAAGTAAAATTTGCTACGAAAGTGGTTATAGGTTCACCGAACAATGCCCAATTACAAAGAAAACAGAAAGCAATCGAAAAACAGAAACTGATGTTGCCTCTGATGTTATGTGACACTATGGGCAACACCGAACAAACTGGAAAACCGAGACTGCCTTCTTGTTTCTCCTTTCTCCGACTTTACAATAACCTTTAACCACGAACAGAACTCCTCCACAACAGCAGGGGCAGCACACAAACCAGGTTTAAGTCGAGTCAATGTTAGACATTTCCCCTAAAAAACGAATACGTCCCGCCTAGTGCTCACGGTTTGACGTAACGTTCCCAAAGGTAAAACGACTTCGTCTTCAAGTTAGTAGCACCACAAAACTTGAAGCTCCAGCGAACTAGAATGGGAGATGGACTAGAAAGTATGATCTATATGGAAAAACCGTATGCAACTTGCACTTTTAGTTCAAAGGATGCTATGAACTTTAATGCAATAAAACATGAAAAGAAGGTGCTCTCAAGAGTCTTTTTGATGATATGTAATGTGTGTTTTTCGTGCATGAAGATGTCCTATGATATAGACTTCATTCCACACTCTTGTAGATCATGGGAGGGGAAAAACTACCCCACTAAGTGAGTGGTGCAACCACCTCTCCACTCTTTGTAACTTCCAATCAACCACCCTTGCCCACAACTTCATCCTAGAAGTGGAAGTGGGCTACCATATTGGACGACCATGGGCCTCATGGAAATGGGCCACAAGTCTGAAATGGATCGCAAGTCCAATGGGCTTCGCACAGGCCAGACTCGACAGTGTTGTCCGGTGTTGCCAACACCACAGGCAACATCAACTTGGCCAGCACCAATGGGCAGAGCCCATTTTTGTGTATTAATTTCTCACTCACCGAAAATCTGTTTAGAGCGTTTCAACACACTATATTCATCTACTCAAAACGTAAATTCATCTTGTGCCTTTTGTTTTCACAATAGCCCACATTTGATCCTTCAAATCGGTGGTCAAACATGTGTCATAACACATTATAAACATTGGTCAAAACCAATTTTCCCACACATGTGTATCTATATGTTCATGTGTACGTAGATTTAGTTTGATTTGATTGAGAAATAATATTTATCTTTTTGTTGTAGGATTTGCCTGTGCTTTATTTTTTCACAAAGTATCTAGGAAGCTAGCTAGTTAGTGGAGAAACCCTAGCAAGAGACTATGGCTATACCTTCTTTTTATAAGTGTGTGCTCGTTTGTTTTTGTTTCAACAGAGAAATTGTACTCTGTCTATATATGGTTCCTTTATGATGAAATAGAAACATGTATTCTAATAGTAAACTCCATTGCTTAGCTAATTTCATTTCGATTTATTGGCTTGTTCATGGCAGCGTGGAATCGTATGTGTATCACTCGATGAATGCCTACTTCGACAGGGACAATGTTGCTCTCGAGTTTGTTGGCTCTGATTCATCTTTGATCCAATTCCCTGTCTTATTTGCTTCCTGTTTACAGAATAAGCGAGGTGGAAAACTTAAGCTGCACTCAATGGTGATGCCAATATCTGACTATGATCACCTCCAGAAAGGAGATGCACTGAATGGTATGTTGAGAGCCTGTTTCTACTTTTTTTTTTTCTTTATTTCTTTTAGAAGCGTATTCCTCAGGTTGTGTTCCTGCTCATACACTTGTAATTACTAGTTATTTGCAATCTCGGGGTGTCTATTATGATTTCAGTTTCCTACTTTATTTGGGAGTCTTGCTTAATTACAAGGTTCCCCCTGACTTGCATCCTTGAGTTGTGGTCTCTAGCTAGCTTTTATCCCACAATTAATTCTTGAAGCTGCAATATAATATCCTTTTCACAGGTGGCTGATGAGAACAATGATGCTCAGCTTGCAGATTTCATTGAGAGTGAATTTTTGGAGGAACAGGTGATTAATGCAAATTTTCTCATTACAACTTTGTTCCTGATTTCTGAGTCCAGTACCAAACTATTCTTTTGTTACATCTTTTTTATGACGATAAGCTCCTCTACATTCAGGTTGAATCGATCAAGAAGATATCAGAATACGTTGCTCAACTTAGAAGAGTTGGCACAGGACATGGTATATTTGCCTTCTTCTATATATGCATGCCTGTTTTATAGCTAGCCATCCTTCTCTTCTGGTCATGTAATTATTGTGCTGATTTCTTAACCATTTGTTGTGATCATTATTTCCAGGTGTGTGGCACTTCGATCAAATGCTCCTTAGCTAATGTTGTGGCTGCATGAGGATTCTTTGCTAACGTCTCCGTAGTCCTTTATAACTCTTGCGCAAAAATGAATCGGTTTAGGAAGTTTGTTACCTGATCTGTTTTTCCAACAAATTCAAACTTGGTAATTGCCCTCTCTCTCTCTCTCACGTTGTTTTGTATTGATGTTGTGAAAGATAAGCTGAGCAGTGCATGGAGAAGTTGTAAAAGAAGAAGAAAATCGGGTCTTTTACAACGGTCAGAAAAAGCGTTGTCATTTTGGTGTTGTGGAATGTGTTTTGAAGGCTGAGAAGAAAGCGCGTTTTCACTTATAAAAGCGTGAGTATGTGGCCGTGTGTTTTAATCTCATTGGCTGGTTGAAGTCGCATTATCACTAATAGAGTCGTGTTTGTTGATTGGAGCAATTGACGTGGAATCTCTCGGCGAATCCGGAGGCGACATGTGGCGACAGTTAAGGTAGTTATATTGGATTGCGTGCATGGAACTGCAGATCAAGAAACGGGCTCAGCTTTGACATCCAATCTTCAAGCGAATGTATCTCACTCGTTAGAGATCGGTTTTGAGTGATTCTTTCTTCTATAAATAGCTGAGTTCATGTAGTTTATCGACATGTAATTTTCTGCAATTGACACAAAGTGTAGAGAGAGAAAATCACAAGAGAACTTAGCTGAGAGTGTGTGATCTTGTTAATTGTAATTCTTGAGTGTTCTTCGTTTTCAATAAGAGAATTCCCCCCCATTGTTCCCGTGGATGTAGGCAAATTGCCGAACCACGTAATTCGCTGTGTGTTGGTGTTGTTCTTCGATTATTGTTCATAGTTTTGGTAGATCAAAGTTTTAGGGTTTTCTTCATCAAGATTCACATACAATATTGATTGTTTGGTGAGTTGTTTTGGGTTGATTCGTGCATATACATTAACAAGTGGCGCCGTCTGTGGGAAGAGGTGAAATCAACCATGTCCACTACTAAGTTTGATGTTGAAAAGTTCAATGGCAAATGAGACTTTGGGCTATGGAGGCTCAAGGTGAAGGCACTGCTCCTGAATCAAGGACTAGGTCCAGCCCTTCAAGGAGCTCTTCCAGAATCCATGAAGGCAGAAGAGAAGTCCCTGATAATGGATAAAGCTTACAGCACCTTGATCCTATGCCTAGGAGACAAAGTCTTGAGAGAAATCTCAAAAGAAGAAACTGCCCAAGCCATTTGGGAGAAGTTGACTGCTTTGTATCAGACCAAATCTTTAGCCAATCGAAGACTTATGAAGAAGAGGCTCTACACCTACAAGATGGTGGAAGGAAGATCAGTGACTGATCAAATAGAAGATTTCTTGAAGATCATAGATGATCTTGAAGACATTGAAGTCTCTGTGGAAGAGGAAGACAAAGCTCTTCTGCTTCTTGGCTCTTTACCTAAATCTTATGAAAATCTTTGTGATTCTATGTTGTATAGCAGAAATCAATCACCTCTAACTCTTGAAAATGTGATCACAGCTTTGAAGAACAAGGAGCTGACAAAGGCAAGTGATATCAAGCCTACAAATGGAGAAGGTCTATCTGTGAAGCATAAGCCCAAGAAGCAATTCAAGAAGGGAAATAAGAAGCAACTCAAGAAGGATGGAATTCAGTCACAAGAACACAAGGATGATGTGGAGGAACAAAGGTGTTTCCATTGCCACAAGCCAGGACACTTCAAGAAGGATTGCTTGAAGTTCAAGAAGCTGAAGCAAAGTCAAGAAAATCAGAATCATAAGCAAGTGAATCAGGTAACTCAATCTAGTGAACCTTCTACTCCTAACTCTGGATATGAGTCTGCAGATGTTCTTGCTGTCACCACCAAAGGAACTGAAGAGGATTGGGTGCTAGACTCTGGATGTTCATTCCATATGAGCCCCAACAAGGAGTGGTTTGATCAATTAACTCTCAGTGATGGAGGTTTGGTGATGCTTGGAAACAATCAGACATGTAGGGTGGCTGGAATTGGCTCCATACCTTTGAGGATGCATGATGGAGCAGTGAGAGTCCTATCAAAAGTCAGGTATGTCCCTGATCTTAAGAGAAATTTGATTTCCTTAGGAATGTTGGATTCACAGGGTTACACCTTTAAGTCTGAGAATGGCCAATTAAGGATCACAAGAGACTCTTTAGTGGTAATGAAAGGCAGCAAGAAGAATGAACTCTACTACTTAGATGGAGTCACTGCAGTGGATGAAGCTCATTCAGTGAAAGAGATGGATAAAACTTTGCTTTGGCATAAGAGACTTGGCCATATCAGTGAGAGAGGGCTGTTGGAACTTCAGAAACTAAAGGTATTTGGCAATGATAGGATCACTAGTCTTAATACATGTGAGTATTGCATCTTAGGCAAAGCAAAGAAGCTGAACTTTAAGACAGGAAGTCATAGCACTAAGGGGATCTTAGATTATGTGCACTCTGATCTCTGGGGGCCAGCCACTACTCAAACAAGGAATGGAGGGAGATATTTTATGTCTCTTATAGATGACTATTCAAGGAAAGTTTGGGTCATTATACTCAGTTCAAAAGATCAAGCATTTCAGAGCTTCAAGGATTGGTTGACTGAAATAGAGAATGTGACAGGAAGAAGGTTGAAGTGCCTTAGGACTGATAATGGTTTGGAATTCACATCTGATAGATTCAACTCATACTGCAAGGAGAAGGGAATTCTAAGGCACAAGACAGTACCAAACACTCCTCAACAAAATGGATTGGCTGAGAGGATGAATCAGACTCTATTGAATAAGGTAAGGTGCATGCTCCTAAGTTCAGGCCTATCCAAGTGTTTTTGGGGAGAAGCTGTTACTACTGCTGCTTATTTAGTAAATAGGTGTCCCTCCTCTGCTATCCAACTCAAGACCCCTGAAGAAATGTGGAGTGGGAGGCCAGCTAACTACTCTGAGCTTAAGGTTTTTGGGAGTCAAGCTTATGTTCATATAAGGCAAGACAAACTGGAATCAAGAGCTTTGAGATGTGTTTTCTTAGGCTATCCAAAGGGGGTGAAGGGTTATAAGCTGTGGTGTTATGAGAAGGACTATCAAAAATGTATAATCAGCAGGGATGTCACCTTTGATGAAGCAAAAATGCCTCTGAAGCAAGAGGAATCAGCTCATAAACCAGGATCAGAAACTGAGACTACTAGGCTTGAGGTGGAGACTTCTCTGGACAAAGTACTACCTCAAGTGTCACAAGATGAAGTTCAAAGGGATGAATCATCTCATTCAGACTCAGAAGAGGATCAGCAGGATGATAATGGTATGGATAATTATCAATTGGTTAGAGATAGAACAAGGAGAAACATAAGACCACCTGCAAGGTATGGCCATGCTGATAATGTCTATTTTGCTTTGCTTGCTGCTGAGGAATTGGATACTGAGGATCCTAAGGACTTTAGAGAGGCTGTCACATGTAAGGATAGGAGAAAATGGTTAGAAGCAATTAAGGAAGAGTTAAATTTTCTGGAAAAGAACAAGACTTGGATCATAGTTGATAGACCAAACAACAAGAAACTTGTTGGATGTAAGTGGATCTTTAGGAAGAAGGCTGAGGCTAAACCTGGAGGTGGAATTAGATACAAGGCAAGACTTGTGGCCAAGGGATTCACTCAAAAGGAAGGAGTGGACTACAATGAGATCTTTTCCCCAGTGGTTAAGCACAGCTCCATAAGGATACTACTTGCTATGGTTGCACAGTTTGGGATGTACTTGCACCAAATGGATGTCACCACTGCCTTTTTGCATGGTGAGCTAAAGGAGACCATATACATGAAGATTCCTGAAGGTGTCCAGTTAAAGGGAAGGCAAGATAAAGCCTGCATGCTTAAGAAGTCATTATATGGCTTAAAGCAAAGCCCAAGACAGTGGTACCTAAGGTTTGATCATTTCATGCATAGAATCAAATTCCAAAGGAGCAAGTTTGATAACTGTGTATACTTTAAACATTCTAACTCTTTTCATACTTATCTCTTGTTATATATTGATGACATGTTGATAGCTAGCACTAAGATGACAGGTATAGATCAAATCAAAGAGCAATTGAAGTCTGAATTTGAAATGAAGGACCTTGGAATGGCTAGGAAGATGCTGGGAATGGAGATTATCAGAGAGGATGATCAAGGCTCTATTGTTCTTAGCCAATCTGAATACTTAAAAAAGGTACTTATCAGATATCAAATGAACCAAGCCAAGGCCACTTCAATACCTGTTCAACCTCAAATCAAACTGAGTAAGGCTCAGTGTCCCCAGAGCAAGAAGGAGGAAGATGAAATGGCCAAGATACCTTATGCTAATGCTATGGGGAGTACCATGTATGCAATGGTGTGCTGTAGACCTGACTTGGCTCATGCTATGAGCTTGGTGAGTAGATACATGGCAAATCCTGGAATGGTGCATTGGCGTGCTGTGAAGTACATGCTCAGATACATCAATGGATCATTAAGCAAATGCTTGAGCTTCAGCAACAAAAGGTGTACTGATGATGCAGTTGTTGGATATGTGGATGCTGATTTTGCTTCAAATCAAGATACAAGAAAATCAACAACTGGTTATGTGTTTACTTTGTTTGGAACTGCAGTGAGTTGGAGATCAGCTCAACAATCCATTGTGGCTCTTTCATCAACTGAATCAGAATTCATAGCCTTGACTGATGCAGCTAAGGAGGCTGTGTGGATGAAAGGGATCTTGGAAGAGTTTGGTCTTTTCCAGCAAAGTGTGACTGTAAATTGTGATAACTCAAGTGCCATACACTTAGCCAAACATCCAGGGATGCATGAAAAGACTAAACACATAGATGTTAGGCTGTACTTTATAAGAGATTTGGTGGAGAAACAGGTACTAAAAGTGAAGAAGATCCCCACTGAAGTTAATCCAGCCGATGCATTTACTAAGAGTGTTCCTCCTTCAAAGTTTATGCTATGTATGGATCTAATTGGTTTAAGAGGGAAGCCCTCTACCAATGGCACTTGAGGTGTGTTGCTGTGGTATGATGCCTGCTCAGCCTAAGGTGGAGATTTGTGAAAGATAAGCTGAGCAGTGCATGGAGAAGTTGTAAAAGAAGAAGAAAATCGGGTCTTTTACAACGGTCAGAAAAATTGTTGTCGTTTTGGTGTTGTGGAATGTGTTTTGAAGGCTGAGAAGAAAGCGCGTTTTCACTTATAAAAGCGTGAGTACGTGGCCGCGTGTTTTAATCTCATTGGCTGGTTGAAGTCGCATTATCACTAATAGAGTCGTGTTTGTTGATTGGAGCAATTGACGTGGAATCTCTCGGCGAATCTGGAGGTGACATGTGGCGACAGTTAAGGTAGTTATATTGGATTGCGTGCATGGAACTGCAGATCAAGAAACGGGCTCAGCTTTGACATCCAATCTTCAAGCGAATGTATCTCACTCGTTAGAGATCGGTTTTGAGTGATTCTTTCTTCTATAAATAGCTGAGTTCATGTAGTTTATCGACATGTAATTTTCTGCAATTGACACAAAGTGTAGAGAGAGAAAATCACGAGAGAACTTAGCTGAGAGTGTGTGATCTTGCTGATTGTAATTCTTGAGTGTTCTTCGTTTTCAATAAGAGAATTCCCCCCCATTGTTCCCGTGGATGTAGGCAAATTGCCGAACCACGTAATTCGCTGTGTGTTGGTGTTGTTCTTCGATTCTTGTTCATAGTTTTGGTAGATCAAATTTTTAGGGTTTTCTTCATCAAGATTCACATACAATATTGATTGTTTGGTGAGTTGTTTTGGGTTGATTCGTGCATATACATTAACAGATGTTGCAATGAATCAATATTACCCATATACTCGAGTCCTCTCTAGATACCTACTAATATGCATTTTACCAAATGGTTACCCAATCTTTCTCGACTTATTGATCGATGCAACTCTTTTTTTTTAAATAAAAAAAATCATTTTTTTCAAAGATAAAACGAAAGTTGGTAACTAAGCATACCTCTCTCCGAAGAAAGAGAAAAAATCAATAAAATCTCATTTTCTCTCTACACAAATGGGTTTAACAATAAGAATTATGGTCCTAAATTTATGTTGCCGAAAAAATCAACCGTGTAGGTGATTGAATAACGTTTGCATGTCGTTTTTAGTTCGGTGATAATGTCCAACAGTTATACCAAATCTCATCCATAAAGAACCACATGAATATTTTGCTGGGTGGTTGGTAAAAAAAAAATAGATTTAATCATCTTTTAAATATTACTTTGTTTAGTTAATGAGATATGACAGAGTTGACACAATAAAAATGATAAAGGGATGGTGGATTCAAGTAGGATTAAGGAATGAATTAGTAACCCTTCCCATTTTTCTCTCTAACACCAAGGCACTAAATTTGAATTATTGACATTTTTAAGTAATTAATAAGAGTACACCTTATACACAAATGAAAGATTAAAGATAATAAATTAGATAGATCAAATGTTCTATATTGTTTCCTTTTAAAGATACATATAAATGTAAATGCACTATAATATCTTCATTTTAACAAAACATTAAAGACAATAGAAAAGAGTATTAATACCAAATGAAATTACTTAAGAAATAGTTTGAATAATTCAAATCAAAATTTCAAATTTGAAAACAAACCTTAATTATTAATATGAGTATACGTACTTGTATACAATTTGATCACGAACTTTGGGTAATTAAATTGCTAACTTGCAGCTCGGGCGTATGCTATGAATTGTTTTACTTATCTAATTTATACTTTGTTGTAAACATATATATAGTAAGTCTAATATGATTAAAGAATTGTAATTCCGGAGCCCTATGCCAAAAATTAGCTAGAGTGCCTAAAAGCTCATCCATGTCTTAAATATTGAAACATATTAATAAAGAAAATTTGTTGCATTATTCTGTTAGGTTTGGAAGTTTGTGAGTTTTTACGTGATTAATTAATCCTAATTATTATTCACTTGACAGTTGAACACTTGAACTGTGTCATATTCAACGACAACAAAAATAAACATATATCACATAAGAAAACTAATAATAGAATAATCAATTTTATCGTTTTAGATTAAGTCTTTAGAAAAAAAGAATAATAATTCTATTCCACATATATAAAATTAATACGAAACTTTATAGTTATATTTAGTTTAATGAAAATGTAATACGATTACTCATGTGTAATAAACTAGCTAGTTGAATTGATAACAAAAATGTTAATATTTTATGTATTTTTGATAAACTACTTTTGACAAATGATAATAAATATATTAATTGATACAAACCATTTTACATATATGCGAGTATTTGTTTATTATATTAAATTATTATTATGGTATTCTTGTAGATGTTTCATATATATATATATATATTGATTTGTCCTAACTTCAATCTTCTTCTTTTCCGATACCGATTGGAATTCTCCGACGTCAATTGGAATTTTCCGGTCAAAAAGACCTGCAAAACAAATAACACCGGGGGTTTTTCCCGGTGAAGAGACTCCGACGCTCAAGTCAGTAATCTGGGAAAAACGTTGTTATTGCTCTTTTGCTTAGTAATTGTTGTATGTGATATTGCGTATGTGAAATAGAAAGATAAGGGTTATAAATACTCCCTGAAAAACATGGCAGTTAGGATTTCTCCTAAAAAAGTGGGAAGTGGGCGAGATTCTCGCGGTCGTGGTGGTTACTCCAAATTTGAATTAGTTCGTTCTTGATCCAGTTCGACATTTCAGCTGCAAATCTGATCAGTTCGCTCGTGTCTCTTTATAATGCACGAACTATCTTGTTCGCATTCAAGTCTTATTAGTTCGCATCTTTACAGAGTAGTTCGAATATGGTCAGTTCGATCGAATGTGGTCAGTTCGACCACATCAGTACTCCCCCCCTTTCGGAGTGCGTGTGTTCACGCACTGGCGCAGTTCGCTTTGTTGCTAATTATGACGCTTCTTCGAGAAGCTTCGCTTAATCATTTAGTTCGATGGAACTTCTTCAATTTGCTTTTTATCATTAAGTTCCGAATGAACTCTTTCAACTTGCTTAATCAACGAGTTCCGAGGGAACTCCTGCAATTCGCTAAATCATCAAGTTCCGAAGGAACTTTCTTCAACTTGCTTAATCAATGAGTTCCAAGGGAACTCCTGCAATACGTTCAATCATCAAGTTCCGAAGGAACTTCTTCAACTTGCTTAATTAACGAGTTCCAAAGGAACTCCTGCAATTCGTTCAATCATCAAGTTCCGAAGGAACTTTCTTCAAATTGCATAATCAATGAGTTCCGAGGGAACTTCTGCAATTCGCTCAATCGTCAAGTTCCGAAGGAACTTTCTTCAACTTGCTTAATCAACGAGTTCCAAGGGAACTCCTGCAATATGTTCAATCATCAAGTTCCGAAGGAACTTCTTCAACTTGCTTAATCAACGAGTTCCAAGGGAACTCCTGCAATACGTTCAATCATCAAGTTCCGAAGGAACTTCTTCAACTTGCTTAATCAACGAGTTCCAAGGGAACTCCTGCAATTCGTTCAATCATCAAGTTCCGAAGGAACTTTCTTCAAATTGCTTAATCAACGAGTTCCGAGGGAACTTCTGCAATTCGCTCAATCGTCAAGTTCCCAAGGAACTTCTTCAAATTGCTTAATCGGTGAGTTCTGAGGGAACTTCTTCTGTTCGCTCAATGAGTGAGTTCCGAGGGAACTGCTTCAATTCGTTTGATCATTGAGTTCTGAGGGAACTGCTTCAATTCGCTTAATCATTCAGTTCTGAGGGAACTTCTTCATGCTTAATCATTGAGTTCCGAGGGAACTGCTTCAGTTCGCTTAATCATTGAGTTCCGAGGGAACTGCTTCAGTTCACTTAATCATTGAGTTCCGAGGGAACTGCTTCAGTTCGCTTAATCATTGAGTTCCGAGGGAACTGCTTCAGTTCACTTAATCATTGAGTTCCGAGGGAACTGCTTCAGTTCGCTTAATCATTGAGTTCCGAGGGAACTTCTTCATGCTTAATCATTGAGTTCCGAGGGAACTGCTTCAGTTCGCTTAATCATTGAGTTCCGAGGGAACTGCTTCAGTTCGCTTAATCATTGAGATCATTGAGTTCCGGGGGAACTGCTTCAGTTCGCTTAATCATTGAGTTCCGAGGGAACTGCTTCAGTTGGCTTAATCATTGAGTTCCGAGGGAACTACTTCAGTTCGCTTAATCATTGAGTTCCGAGGGAACTGCTTCAGTTTGCTTAATCATTGAGTTCCGAGGGAACTGCTTCAGTTCGCTTAATCATTGAGTTCCGAGGGAACTTCTTCATGCTTAATCGTTGAGTTCCGAGGGAACTGCTTCAGTTCGCTTAATCATTGAGTTCCGAGGGAACTGCTTCAGTTTGCTTAATCATTGAGTTCCGAGGGAACTGCTTCAGTTCGCTTAATCATTGAGTTCCGAGGGAACTTCTTCATGCTTAATCGTTGAGTTCCGAGGGAACTGCTTCAGTTCGCTTAATCATTGAGTTCCGAGGGAACTGCTTCAGTTCACTTAATCATTGAGTTCCGAGGGAACTGCTTCAGTTCGCTTAATCATTGAGTTCCGAGGGAACTTCTTCATGCTTAATCATTGAGTTCCGAGGGAACTGCTTCAGTTCGCTTAATCATTGAGATCATTGAGTTCCGGGGGAACTGCTTCAGTTCGCTTAATCATTGAGTTCCGAGAGAACTGCTTCAGTTCACTTAATCATTGAGTTCCGAGGGAACTGCTTCAGTTCGCTTAATCATTGAGTTCCGAGGGTACTGCTTCAGTTCACTTAATCATTGAGATCATTGAGTTCCGGGGGAACTGCTTCAGTTCGCTTAATCATTGAGTTCCGAGGGAACTGCTTCAGTTCGCTTAATCATTGAGTTCCGAGGGAACTACTTCAGTTCGCTTAATCATTGAGCTCCGAGGGAACTGCTTCAGTTTGCTTAATCATTGAGTTCCGAGGGAACTGCTTCAGTTCGCTTAATCATTGAGTTCCGAGGGAACTTCTTCATGCTTAATCGTTGAGTTCCGAGGGAACTGCTTCAGTTCGCTTAATCATTGAGTTCCGAGGGAACTGCTTCAGTTCACTTAATCATTGAGTTCCGAGGGAACTGCTTCAGTTCGCTTAATCATTGAGTTCCGAGGGAACTTCTTCATGCTTAATCATTGAGTTCCGAGGGAACTGCTTCAGTTCGCTTAATCATTGAGTTCCGAGGGAACTGCTTCAGTTCGCTTAATCATTGAGATCATTGAGTTCCGGGGGAACTGCTTCAGTTCGCTTAATCATTGAGTTCCGAGGGAACTGCTTCAGTTCGCTTAATCATTGCTTCTCACAACTCCTTTCTTAGATCATCCACTTTCTTAGACAGTTCGACATGTCCTCGTTTCTGGCCTCGAGGATGATCAGACTGACTTTCCTGTTCATCCATTCGAGATTTGTCACCTTCTTGCTCCCTTCTAACAGGCATTTCAGTATTGCCCTGTTGTGAGTCGACCTTGTGCTTGCCCAAAGCTTTCTGGACAGCTGCTTCTATCAGAGTTGAAAGTTCCTCCGGCGTCAAGGTGACTGTGCCGGGAGGATTCACCGGTGCAAAACTGGTCCTCATCTTGTCGCACAGATTGTGCTCCTTCATTTAACCTCCTTCGAGATCCTCTGGTATTCACCATTTTCACAACTTCTCAACGTCTTAATAAAACTCAAGGTTACGAACGAAATTTGGATTCCCACAGACGGCGCCAATTGATTTGTCCTAACTTCAATCTTCTTCTTTTCCGATACCGATTGGAATTCTCCGACGTCGATTGGAATTTTCCGGTCAAAAAGACCTGCAAAACAAATAACACCGGGGGTTTTTCCCGGTGAAGAGACTCCGACGCTCAAGTCAGTAATCTGGGAAAAACGTTGTTATTGCTCTTTTGCTTAGTAATTGTTGTATGTGATATTGCGTATGTGAAATAGAAAGATAAGGGTTATAAATACTCCCTGAAAAACATGGCAGTTAGGATTTCTCCTAAAAAAGTGGGAAGTGGGCGAGATTCTCGCGGTCGTGGTGGTTACTCCAAATTTGAATTAGTTCGTTCTTGATCCAGTTCGACATTTCAGCTGCAAATCTGATCAGTTCGCTCGTGTCTCTTTATAATGCACGAACTATCTTGTTCGCATTCAAGTCTTATTAGTTCGCATCTTTACAGAGTAGTTCGAATATGGTCAGTTCGATCGAATGTGGTCAGTTCGACTATTGATTGATACACATCCATCTACATACCCCACCCAGAAAGAATGTCCCATAGCAAAGTTTCAAACAACAACAAACCTATACTTATTTCCCTTGTAGGGATCACGTTTTGCTTTCCGAGCCTCCATTTTCAACCTCTCAGTCATCTGAGCAGCTCAGGTGACTCCCCAGGTAAACCGGGGCATGCTTTGCCATGGGTGCGAGTCAAGTGGAACTCGTAACTTTCGTAATCATTGAACAGTGCCCGCACCAAGATGAAGTGATTCTTGCTCCTGCGGATTGGTTTAGGGAGAAGATGAAGTGATTCTTGCTCCTTGGCAGCGGTAGGTGGATTATTGTTTGATTGAGAGAAACATCGTGAGCGGAGAAAAAAGAAGTGAGTCATCAGCAAAAACTGTTAGAAATTCAATTACATAAACATGCTGTTAGAAATTCGATCACATAAACATGCAGCATGAAAATCCCACATCTATTCTAAGATAATAATCTAGGAGCATGAGGTGGAGAAAAAGGAAGTGAGTCATCAGAACCAACAAAAATGGTTAGAAATTCAATCACATAAACATACAACATGAAAATCTCAAATATATTCTAGGATGATAATCTGAAATCGACAATACTCCTAATATCTTTATATAACTTATTCTCAATACTCATTTACCCTCAATACTCATAATATCTTTATGTAACTTATTCTCAATGCTAACTTATCCTCAATACTCCTAATATCTTTATGTAACTTATCCTCAATGTTCACTTATCCTCAATACTCCTAATAGAATTCCTTGATCATATTCATGATTGAATTCAAGTAAAAGATTCAAGAATAGAACATCCGAAGAGCAAACAGAACATCTACCATGATGAAGTTTTGTTACGAAATTTGAACCAAAACTGAATTCTATTGAAACAACGATGGTTTACTAATAATACCAAAATAACAAAAATAATTGTTCAAGGCATTAGAGTATATAGTAAGTCATTACTTTCAAGTTTCAACATTAAGGTAAAAATCAAATGTAACCTTAATTCAACATTAAATTAAGATCAATCACACATAACTATCACACATAACATTAAAGTTCGATTCATTACTCACCATAACTCGATTCATTACTCACCATAACTATCATTAAAAATGAAACATTACTGCAATTCCATGAAAACCACAATCAAACATAAATGTTATTCAATTCATGCTCGCCATAACTTTAACATTAAAAAATACAATTAAACATAACTGCAATTACGAAAATAACATTCGAAACATAAATGCAATTCAATTCATGCTCACTGAAACTATAACTTGCAATTAAACATAACTTGTACCTTTCTTTTTCATTTCATTCTTTGATGAGAATGTAGTAGAAAATAATCAAGCGGATCTTACTAGAAATCCATTAAAGTGTGGAGAAAATGGGAAACTGTTTTATTTGAGTAAATAAACACTTAAATATTAAATTTTCCTCACCAAAATGGGTTGGTCCGGGCTAGGCTGGGTTGTCTTGGGTTGTTCATATAAGTGGCCACCTCTTCATAATATCAAATACTGATAATAAAACCATGTCGAGCACAGTCTTTCTTTGGGCCGACTTATTACTAGAAAAATTCAATAATTGTAACATTAATCTTTGTTTGGGTTGACTAATACCCGCATGAATATACACATCCACAACCAACCGAATATTCTCAATAGAATAATTTATATAAGAGAGGTCACTTTGGCGACTTCAAGTTTCAATCAATCTATCTCAAATATTAGTAAAACCAGAATGAACATGAGATGTCCAACAAATTTGAATAATACTTAAACATTTAAGACATATAATACAAACCATACATATAGTCAACAAACCATTTCCAAGCAATGTAACTTAATAATCAACAGCATGCAACAAATACATATAGTCAACCAACCATTTCCAAGCAATGTAACTTAATAATCAACAGCATACAAGGAAAGATAATAAAGAGAAATATTTACACAATATAGACCATATATTCTATTTATGTAACTTATGTAACTTATCCTCAATGTTCACTTATCCTCAATAATCTAATAGAATTCCATGATCATATTCATGATTGAATTCAAGTAAAAGATTCAAGAATAGAACATTCGAAGAGCAAACAGAACATCTACCACGATGAAGTTTTGTTACGAAATTTCAACCAAAACTTTTCAGAATTCTATTGAAACAACAATGGTTTACTAATAATACCAAAATAACAAAAATAATTGTTCAAGTTTTGTTACGAAATTTGAACCAAAACTTTTCTGAATTCTATTGAAACAACGATGGTTTACTAATAATACCAAAATAACAAAAATAATTGTTCAAGGCATTAGAGTATATAGTAAGTCATTACTTTCAAGTTTTAAGGTAAAAATCAAATGTAACCTCAATTCAACATTAAATTAAGATCAATCACACATCACTACAGTTCGATTCATTACTCACCATAACTCATCATTAAAAATGAAACATTACTGCAATTCCATGAAAACCACAATCAAACATAAATGCTATTCAATTCATGCTCGTCATAACTTTAACATTAAAAAATACAATTAACCATAACTGCAATTACGAAAATAAATGCAATTACGAAAATAACATTCAAAACATAAATGCAATTCAATTCATGCTCACCGAAACTATAACTCTCATCACAAATTGCAATTAAACATAACTTGTACCTTTCGTTTTCATTTCATTCTTTGATGAGAATGTAGTAGAAAACAATCAAGCGGATCTTACTTACTAGAGAAAATTTTACATGAACTGAAAGCAATTTCGAAGAACCGATTGGTGGATTAGCGAGCACGAAATCCATTAAAGTGTGGAGGAAATGGGAAACTGTTTTATTCAAATGAGTAAATAAACGTTTAAATATTAACGTTTCCCTGCCAAAATGGGTTGGTCCGGGCTGGGCTGAGTTGGCTTGGTTGTTTCACTATAATGCACATGATATTGATAAGAGGGATAAAAATATCAAATAATGAAAAATTGTTGCGAAAGTGGTCATAGTGAAACGGCCAAAAACAAAAAGATTCTACTCTGAGGCAAGCACACGCCCTCAACGGCCTCAGCCCATTTAATAACTGTAGCAAATCTCAATCCATATTTCATATTTGCAAAAACTACAATGTTGTTTGCCACTGTGAATCCCTTTCTTCACTCTCTACCTGCTCGTCTCAGCCTCTACGGGTCTCCCTGCTCGTCTCAGCCTCCACGGGTTGCGGTAGCAGCGCTCCGCCTTTGCGCCACTGTAATGCAAGCGGTCTTACTGTAAACGCTTGCTGAAGCCAACAATCCACTGTACACTTCGACCCATTTGAAGAAGTGAAGAACGAACTCCTCCTTGTCCCCGTTCTTCCAGAAGTCTCCCTCCTCGCCATGTCTACTCTAGTTCCTGGGAGGATGCAGATCAAGTATGACCTGAGTTTTTTCTCTTAATTTCATACTCTTTCTACTTACATGTGTATATATATGTTCATGTGTACATAGATTTAGTTTGATTTGATCGAACAATAATATTTGTTTTTTTGTTTTAGGATTTGCCTGTGCTTTATTTTTTCACCTTTCATTGGAGTATCTAGGAAGCTAGCTAGTTAGTGGAGAAACCTAGGAAGAGACTATGGCTATACCTTCTTTTTATATATACTAGATTAGGAAACCGTGCTATGCACGGCTTATTTTCAATTTGTCTTTTATATATTTTAGAAATTACGATTATATTTATTAATTTTATCTTATAAAACTAAATTTAATATACAAATTTTAGAAAGCTATTTAAAACTATTTTGTTTTCGAATAGGATAAAATGCATAATGTTTGAAACAAAACTTTTTAGGAATGATTTAATATTTATAGTAGTTAAGAATTCCATTCATAAATTTTGTATTTGTGTTTGAAATGTACCCTTTGAATTCTTCAATGAAAATCTAGTTAACCATGCATGTTCATTTATATATGGAATAGTCTAACTCCTCCACATCGACCTGCAACCTAATTATAGGCCGTCTGAATCGTTTATTACGTATGGTGTTACATCTCGTGTTATATAGCATTTAATACAACATCATATATATATATATATATTAGTTAGTGATGTCATTGAATACACATGACATGTGTTGATTAATGATTTGAAATAAACACCAAATGTAACATAACATCTCATCCCAATTATAGATATTCCTAATTCAAAAATTATTGTTGTATGCTCATGAATAATATAATGCAAAATATCCTATCATCACCCTTCCTCAATACTTTACTTGATATACTTTGTAAGTCAAAGATTCAACATATGAAAGTGAGCTTGTTGAACACTCTTGAAAACAAAATGTGTCATCATCATTGTATCGCATTGCCCAACCATAGGCCATTATTCTATAGAATAATAACAAATCTCATTTTTCTAACATCAATCAATTTCGTAACAACTTATATGGGTAGAAGATGGCTTATCTAAATAAGTATCATTGCCTTTAATTTTGCAAATAAAACATTTTTGCAAATTAAACATCTCATGCATGAAGTACAGTTGCTGGAGTTTTCACATCTAAAAGTAAAAACCAATCTTTAAAAACTAATAACAACTGATGTTGATTCTAATGTTTTGGAAATTTAAGGTTAACTAATTTGATAATGATTCACCATTTACTTGTTCTTTCATTTATTATTTTTACATCTTCATCCGTAAAATTGGTATGTTGACCGGTACAATTGAATTCATATATTCACTTGTTCAATTGCGAGATCAATTTGCAATCAATCACAGAATACAACTAACATTTGCAAAATGAGCAAACCTTCATCAAGAATAGACAATATTCCTAGGTCATTTTTCCCATTAATATCAAATGTATTCTTTCTATAATATGGTTCATTGCATGGCAAAACTCAACTACATGGTTATGCAGTGAAAGAACGTGGCAAATCCTGGATTCTTGTTCAAGTAGTTCACCCTCGGTTAGACTTTGGCTTTGCCACCTCCAAAGTTTCTTAAAGTTTGATTGATTAATTAAAATCTTGGTTGATTATGTTACTAATGTTGATTTATTTCTTTGATCCCATCCATGAACTTATATGTTGATTAGGACTTCTGCTATGTCCTAAAGTTAAAAAGAAAAAAAAAAGAAAATATTTACACTAAATATATATTGAGTTCAAAGTAAAAACAAAGGAAATATTATACTATAATGAAGCATGTAATTCCTTAATGCAATATTATAGTGTTTTTTTAATATATAAACTATTCAAAAATTAATCATCTTTCCCTATCAATTTCTACATCACAGGAAAACAAAAACAAAAAAATATATATAAAATTTCTTGATGACCTGCTTGAAATGAAATGTAGGTCAAATTTTCCTTTGAACTCTATCAAATAAGCAATTACAGTCATGCATGCATAACCTGCAAACACATAATAAGTACATCATATGCATCTATAAAATTTGATAGGAACATAAATATTGTTCAAGCTAAACAACAACAAAGACCTATCATTCTCGATATGTGCAAGATTGCAATACATCCAAAAAAATAAAAATCAAATTATACATCACAAAAGTGAGGTTTCTGACTTAATATAGCAAAGTACCGGGAAAATACCACTTGGTGTATTTATAGATTCGGATGATACATTCTAAAGGACGGCTGATAGGAAAAATAAAAGATCTGTGATTTCTGAAAATGAAAGTGTGCTCGGCGAAGTGATCAATGAAACTGCTGAATGACATTAAATCATGAAACTGCTGCTAAATTTCAAGTGATGACATTTAAATCATGAAGCTACTGAAGTGATGACATTAAATCATGAAATTGCTGTTGAATTTGGAGTGATTACTCTTTCTTCTGTTCTAGTGGTATCCGTTTCAATAGACTATTGCATCATTTCATAGACAAGATATCATTTCAATAGTGGTATACGTAGATTTTGTTTGATTTGATCGAGCAATAATATTTATCTTTTATTTTAGGATTTGCCTTTACTTTACTTTTCACTTTCCATTGGAGTATTAGTAGTTAGTGGAGAAACCCTAGCAAGAGACTATGGCTATACCTTCTTTTTATAAGTGTGTGCTCGTTTGTTTTTGTTTCAACAGAGAAATTGTACTCTGTCTATTTATGGTTCCTTTATGATGAAATAGAAACATGTATTCTAATAGTAAACTCCATTGCTTAGCTAATTTCGTTTTGATTTATTGGCTTGTTCAATGGCAGCGTGGAATCGTATGTGTATCACTCGATGAATGCCTACTTCGACAGGGACAATGTTGCTCTCAAGGGACTTGCCAAGTAATTTTCTCAAAACTATATATTGGTTTTTCATTATGTTCATTTTCTCTGTGTTTTTTTTTTTTTTTTTGAAACATTTACACATTTCTTCATGATTTTGTTTTCATTTTTAACATTTGTTTCACATTCTTTGCTATGAATAGGTTTTTCAAGGAAGCTAGTGTTGAAGAAAGGGAGCATGCAGAGAAATTCATGGAATATGAGGTGATTTCAGTGTATAATATGCGAGGTTGTTGGCTCTGATTCATCTTTGATCCAATATTTCTGTGTCTTATGGGTGGAAAAGTGATGAGCTGCACTCAATGGTGATGTCAATATCTGACTATGATGACCTCCAGAAAGAAGATGATGCATTGAATGGTATGTTGAGAGCCTCTTTTTTTTTCTTTTTCTCTCTTTCTTTTAGCAGTGTATTCCTCATGTCGTCTTTTATGATAGTTTTTTACATTTAGCTAGCTAGTTTCGCTAAATTTTGAGTTCCATTGTATATGCAACCAACATATAGTTTTATGCTGATGTCTTCCTGCTCATACACTTGTAATTACTCGTTATTTTCAATCTCGGGGTGTCTATTATGCTATCAGTTTCCTACTAATTTATTTGGGAGTCTTGCTTAGTTCCAAGGTTCCCCCTGACTTGCATCCTTGAGTTGTGGTCTCTAGCTAGCTTTTATCCCACAATTAATTCTTGAAGCTGCAATATAATGTCCTTTTCACAGGTGGCTGAGGAGAACAATGATGCTCAGCTTGCAGTTTTCACTGAGAGTGAATTTTTGGAGGAGCAGGTGATGCACATTTTCATTACAACTTAGTTCTTTATTTTTGAGTTCAGTACCATACTGTTCTTTTGTTACGACGATCAGCTCCTCTACATTCAGGTTGAATCGCTCAAGAAGATATCAGAATATGTTGCTCAACTGAGAAGAGTTGGCACAGGACATGGTATAGTTGCCTTGTATATATGCCTGTTTTACAGACATCCTTCTCTTTTGGTGTAATTATCGGTGCTGATTTCTTAACCATTTGTTGTGATCATTATTTTCAGGTGTGTGGCACTTCGATCAAATGCTCCTAGCAAATGCTGTGGCTGCATGAGGATTCTTTGCTAACATCTCGTTCTAGGCACGTCCTCTTGCGCAGAAATGAATCAGTTTAGGAAGTTTGTCATCTGATCTGTTTTTACAAACAAATTCAAACTTGGTGATTGTGGCTAGTTGATGTTGCAATGACTCAATATTATCTTGAAAACTATTTGAGTATGAGCATATAATACCCACATACTCGAGTGTTCTCTAGATACCTTCTAATATGCATTTTACCAACAGGTGGGTTGTGTCATAGATGTGTATACTTACATTACATGTTTTAGGCTATTAACCAAATGGTTACACAATCTTTCTCGACTTCTTGATGGATAAATCTCTTTTTTTTTTTTTTTTTACAAATAAAAATCATTTTATTCAAAGATAAAAATTAATATTAAAAAAAAAAAAAAAGTTGATGTGTAAGCATACCTCTCTCCGAAGAAAGAGAAAAAACAATAAAAGAGTCTCAAGCAATCTCTCTTTTCTTTGATAATATGTAAAAGATTTATACCAAGAATAAGCCAAGTACATGTACAAAGAACCTTCAAGAGGATGTTGTGGGGATTAGAAGCTACCACAAAAGCGACTATCTATATGCCAAAAAGGGTGTCAAGAGAACAACCAAAATGGGAGAGAGCCATAAGAAGATAAAGAACAAAATACACATGAAAGCCACCAACCTAAATCTTCCAAAGGAAAGATATGCATAGGCGAGTAGACTACATGAAAAATACAGTGTCTCTTGGGGCATTTCCCAGACCAAAGAAGGAAAATAGAGTAAAAGAAACGAACTTACATCCTAACAACTAGAAAGGCGCGGCCATTACCCAACATAACATCCAAAGAGCAGTCAAAAAGAGGCCACCAAGATAGCCCTAACGTGAGATCCAAAGGCCAAGAGGGCCACAAATGGAGGACCAAAACTTCTTTATAGCCTGTAGAGAAGACTCGATATAGGCATAACAGTCCATACCAAAAGGTCCCAAAACCACCAATACATGAAAGAAGCCCACGCAGCATGCAGCAAAAAAACCTTACCAAAGTCCAGTCCAAAGGGCCATAAAGATGACCTCAAAGCATAAGGGGGCAACACCACGACAAAGGGAGGGAGATAAGAGACGAACAAATCAAAATGAAATTAAATTAATAGGAAAAAGAAAATAGAGAATTTTGTATACAATCTCATTTTCTCTCTACACAAATGGCTTTAACAAGAGGAATTATGGTCCTAAATTTATGTTGCCAAAAAACATCAACCGTGTAGTGTGCAGTGATAATGTGCAGCAGTTATTCCAAATCTCATCTATAAAGAACTCTTAAATAACCACATGAATATTTTGTTGGGTGGTTGGTAAAAAAAACATTAGATTTTAATTATCTTTTAAATATTACTTTGTTTAGTTAATGAGATATGACAGAGTTCACACAATAAAAATGATAAAGGGATGGTGGATTCAACGTATTCTGATATCTTCTTTGAAATCAAGTAGGATTAAGGAATGAATTCGTAACCCTTCCCATTTTTCTCTCAACACCAAACACATCTAAACCACTTCCAATAACTTGAATTTCTTGCTAGTTGCTAGCATTATGAATGATATTAGGGTAAATTACACTGTCATTTGAACTAACCGGATTTTGATCTTATGTTACAATATACAAACACAACAATGTTAATTTAATAATATGTACTCTACATTTCTTCAAAGAGAATGAGCTAAGTTACACAATTTTATTTTTAGTTCTAAAGAGTTACAAAAAAGAGCCTGAAACAAGCATGGTAGCCTCTTAACAATTTTGCATGACTTCAGCTTCAAAGCATACTGAATTTGGTGTAGTTCACTGGCATAAAGTAAGCTTTATATTAGCATTGAACAAACTCCATTGGTTTTAGATACATACAGTCACAATCCAACTTAGAAACTATTTAAGATCTCCACTAACCTGGTGAATAACTCATCATTTGAGCCCCTCGAATTTGCGTTGCTACTAAACCATGTACTCGCTATCTTTGGATGTCATAGGGACCAGGAGGAACAGGAGGCCCTCCTCCATAGCCGTAATTGGTACTTGCATTAAAAGCAACCTGTTGAAAACTATTATTACTAAAGACAATAAATTTAGAGCATTCGCAAGTGACCTTAGCTACATGTCAACATCATGAAAATACACTGGAAAATGTCTAGTAGTATAAAGAGAAAATGTTTGATAAGCTACACACAACCCTAAAAGAAAAGCAACTACAGATTATAAGAAACAGCAAGGCTAACAAAATACACTTTCTTACAGATTTACAATGGTGGCACTTAAAAGCTACATATTATATGAATTAGCTACTGTTGTGGTTACCATTAGCAGTACATCCCGATGAGGGAAACCACAATGCTGACTCGCTAAGTCTGAACTTCACAATAATAATCCAAAACGACACATGAGCATATTATTATCTTTTGCTTTAGAAAATTAGCTATTTGATTGAAATCACAGCTTTAGCCAGAAGCAATCAGACTCAAATACACAGATCACTCCAAGATACTAATGTAGATCTTAGGCCGAAATGCCAAGGCAATGGAACAAGAACTACACTGCAAACTGCAGTGGAAAGAAGAATTAGACATTCCATGCATCAGGCATTAGTTTATTATAAATAATTTATCCATACAGTATGTTGTTTTCTGAAAAGTGTTCCCACTTATTTGTTCATATATTTGTATAATCCTACTCTAGAATAATTGCTGATGAATTTGAAAAAATACTGTTCAAATTAGTCAAACGTATTTGAATAATTCAATTTTTATTTTATAGTGTTAAAAGTTAAATATTTAGAGAAGAAAGAATAGTTTTAAGACAAACTACTGACCAAGAATACTGTTATTTTACAATTTTTTTTAATTCTCATTAAGTTTGAATATGGGTTGCATTTGGATATTTGCAGTAGATTAAGATATTTGTATTAGTTTTAGTCAACAATGTGTGAGTCTATAAATAACAATAACAAATGTATTGTAAAGAGATTCAACATAGTAAATTTGCAAATATGTTGATTATCAAAATAGTTCTTTTTATATATTAGAATATTTTGGAAAGAAATTCAATTTTTTTTTTCAAAAATATGTTTATTCATTTTCTTGTACATCTTTAATCTTGATTACATTCTATAAGAGAAGAAAATTAGATATGAGAAAGGTGTAAAATATTATAAATCATAACAGCCAAATGAATAAGCATATTTCTGGATTTGAAAATTGCCATAGTTGGTAATTTTGTAACTACTGGTTTCCAAATGTTGTTTTAAAGTACTTTCTCCGTTTCAAAATAAGTGTTCTTATGAAGTCTTTGCCATAGATCAGGAGCATAAAAATTGAATAAAATATGTCCTTTACTAATCAAGAAATGTATGATTCAAGGTTGGAAAGGGAATCATATTAATTCCATAAAAGGTATCACATTAAATCCCTAAAGTTTAGCAAAGGAATATTATACTAATAGTTCAAGATTAAAATTGTATTAAAGTCTAAAATGACACTTAATTTGAAAAAGAATTCAGACTTCAAATTAACACTTATTATGAAATGGATGGAGTATAAAATAAAGAGAGTATATTTAAATCGAGAGAATTATTTGTTAAGTTGTTCAATCTTATCTTATCACTTAATTGTCTCAGAGCAAGTCTTGTATGAGATCGTCTCATAGATCTTTTTTCGTGAGATGGGTCAACCCATAACCCACACTTAGTAATTCATATGAAAGTTTGTGGATATGAGTTCAATTCATAGGTAACAAGGATCCCTCTCACGGAAACTATCCGTGAGACCGTCTCACATAAGTTTTTGTGATTGTCTAATATGCAATTTATTTAATTTATAGTATTTCAATAGTTGTGATTTGTAGTGGGTTAAATTTCCCACATAATAAGGTACTAAATTTGATTTATTGACATTTTTAAGTAATTAATAAGAGTACAAAAACATTACATGAAGTGCCTTTTACACAAATGAAAGATTAAAGATAATAAATTAGATATATTAAATGTTCTATATTGTTTCCTTTTAAAGATACATATAAATATAAATGCACTATAATATTTTCATTTTAACAAAAGATTAAAGACAATAGAAAAGTTTATTAATACCAAATGAGATTAATTAAGAAATAATTTGAATAATTCAAATCAAAATTTCAAATTTGAAAACAAACCTTAATCATTATGAGTACTTGTATAAGATTTCACTAACTTTGGGTAATTTTTCATTTAAACATAACTTTAAAGCTTAACATCAAAACACATGAACTTTAACTTTGTTTCAATTTAATACAGCTTCAATTACTAACTTGCAGCCCGTATGCTATGAATTGTTTTACTTATCTTTATACTTGTTGTAAACATATAGTAAGTCTAATGTGATTAAAGAATTGTAATTCCGGAGCCCTATGCCAACAATTAGAGTGCCAAAAAGCTCATCCATGTGTTAAATTGAAACAAAAGAAAATTTGTGCATTATTCTGTTAGGTTTGGAAGTTCGTGAGTTTTTACGTGATTAATCCTAATTATTATTCATTTGACAGTTGAACTGAGTCATATTCAACCAAATATATATATATATATATATATCACGTAGAAAAAGAATAATAATTCCATTCCACATATATAAAATTAATACGAAACTTTATAGTTATATTTAATTTAATGAAAATCTAAAATTTAATTATATGGTTACTCATGCGTAATAAACTAGTTGAATTGATAACAGAAATGTTAATATTTTATGTATTTTTGATAAACTACTTTCTACAAATGATAATTTTTTACACTTATTATAAATCAAAATCTATAAATAAAATATATTAATTGATACAAACCATTTTACATATGTGGGAATTTGTTTATTATATTAAATTAGTATTATGGTATTCTTGTAGATGTTTCATATTTTTATTATGGATGGACAGGTGATAGAGAGAATTGGAGGTTCTCGAAACCAATTTTTGGCACTTCTATTCGGAGACTATTAAACCTTTGTTTGTTTTAGAATGGGAGAACAAATTTGTTCTCCCAATACCCAAGTAATTTTCTTTTTAACACAATTCAGACTTTCTATATGTGGACCTACCAATAAACGATTAATACGCAAACAATTAATTATTACTTGTATCTATCATTCAATTAAATATGCCCATAAAGTTCTATCCCTTTCTGAGATATCAAGCAAAGACTAAAGTTGATAAATGGATAAAGGATGGACCTTTGAGGGCACATGGATTGAAACTTTATTATTGTGTAAGTTATGACTAGAAGAAGAAAGTTACAAAAAACTACTTCCATCAATAACTCAACATGATATTGCATCTTCCCTACATCAAATATACAATGTTCTAGAACATGAAAGCCCCAAATTCACCTCAAAATAGTCAATCAAGAAATTTCCATAAGACGAAGTGCATATGGACAAATCACAAGATAAACTAAAATTGTGAAAATTTAACACATAAACAATGAGTAAAGTTAGCTCCAAGTTTATTGCCTGTAAAGATAATAAATTAGGATCTTGTCCTATATAATCAACAGAATAACTGGAGAATTCAAAATTTAAAGTGAGCCAACATTTGAGGCATGCTCCATTGTCTGTATTCAATATTCATCAATCAAGGTTTCCACTACTAGTGCATTTGTTGCATCAAATGGCTCTATCAGATGAAACACTATTTCATTATGCCAAACTAAATACAGTGACGAATTATGAGGGAATTTAATAAGGTAATAATTACTCCAGTAGGCTTCAAACAATAAGGAGAAATTTATGATACTCAATAATGTTCAAGTTTTAAAATGTCCAAATCATATTTAGAATTTAATAATAGGTGGCACATCAAACCTGATGAGCAACGTGAGGATCGGATAACGAATTTCCACCATATACTGGTTGGTGGATAGCATATCCAGCTCCTGAAAAGACGTACAACAAAACTTATGTACTCATGGTTTTAATCAATATGAAATAAGAAGGGTAATGATAAACTCAACTTCGCAAGTATAGAATGATCCTTTATGAGTTACCTTGGTTGGCAGCTGATGATGCATCTACAACAGCAGCCATTACCCTCTGCTCTGCATTTGCAAGTTCAGAGCGTAACTTTTCTGCTTCACGGGCCATAGTAAACATGTGCTTCTCCATTGCCTCACTAAGTTTTAAGTTATCAGAGTGCATCTTCCTTTCATATTCGACAGCAGCCCTTTTTACATTATCAACCAGGAGGATGAAATCATTATAAATTCAACAATAAAAATGGACCTTCTAACAATTGATTACGATCTTATGCATGGATATCACTCATTCAAAAAAAAAAAAAAAACAGGTTTTAATGATTTAACAATAAGCATAGCCACTCACTGAATGATCTAAAAAAACACGTGTACCATTTATCCATACCCAGCGATACGATGAATTTATATTTTACCAAAAATGTAAAAACCTTCAGTAATGGAAAATAAAACTGGCTGCTTAAACACAATATAAACAAGACTTACATGGAGACTAATGAATATTACTTAGACAGCCAAAGTATGAGCAGCTCAAACATTCATCCCTACTTCAAAGATTTGATCTCTTCATTAATTTAGCTTCCTTTTCACTTTCCACAGATAGGCCATATCCAACCACCGGTAAATATTTCACAAAATGTTTGGAATGAAACACTCAACCCCTCAAAAATTAAAAGTAGAAATACAATATCAAACTCTGCATGGTGTTTATGGCTTCCACACTATGCATCTAAACAAAATGTCAGTACAGTATATAAGTTTTCAAGTTATACTTCCAAAAAAGCATCCAAGAAATATGTTTTCAATGGAATCAATAGTTAGAATGAAAAGGCTCAACCATGTGATAGTGTGGATATACACTAAGGTCGCCTGTATCTATGGACCTAACTCATCCAATGTCACAGAGATTTACATCAATAGTTAAATTTCCAATAGAAAGGGTGAATTTCTTCATACCTTCCTCTTCGAATTTCTCGTTGCCACGCCTCAATTTCAGCCTTGACATCAGAGAATTCCTGCAATTTGGGTTGAGAATTTGATATATCGTCTTGGATATCCTTCAACTTATCCGACATCGCCTTACGCTCATCCCGTAGGTCCGTAATTTCAGCACGAACTCGCTCCAACTCAGCAGAGAGGTCGTCGACGGAGCGAGCCTCGGCCTCCAATTTGAGGGAGCGCTCGTAGACCTCTTGCACCTGAGCGTCCCTCTCGACCTTGGCGGACGAGGCAGTGGCGGAGAGGCGGCGAAGGTCCTGCTGGGCGACCACAACATCCTGCTTAAGCGCCACGTGGGTGGCGGCAAGCCGTTGATTGTCATGGAGCAGGGTTTGGATCTCCAGACTCTGGGAGGCAATGCGTTCCTCGATTAAACGGACTTCCGCCGGAGTGAGGCGCCGATGCTGGTGGAGGGGGACGGAATCGTCAATACGATGGTTGTTTCGGCGGAGCCTTGAACCGGACATCGGAGTGTGATTTCGGCCCGCCATGGGCGAATTGAGTAGAATTTGATGTCTCCTCTCTAGAAACCTAAGACCAATTTCTGATTAAAAAATATAATACATACTATATAGTATCAATTCCAAACGAATGTGATGTATTTACCTTCTTTTTTTTTTTTTTTTTCTCTCCGATTAATCAGATGCATGAGTTGAATATATTCATTTTCCTTTTTCATATTTGAATTATTATTATGTTATAATGATTTTTATGTTATATTAGTTATATCTTTATATTATGTAAGACATATTTTTATATTATATATATTAGAACAATCTTTATACCAAATTTCATACATCTGACTTAAAAAGAATCTCTGATACATATTTTACATGTTACATTTATGTGATATTATTCATACATTGATGTAACATTACTCATACATTTATATTGATAGAGTCATACCCTAATATAATATAACATATGAATGTATAGTTAGTATAACTAAAAGGTATAACCAATATAATTAACACAAAAACTCATGTGAGACAGTCTCACATAGATTTACAAAACAAATACTTATAGTAGAAAAAGACACACTTACTGCTATAAAAGACATACTCATATTTATAAAACACATACTTATAGATGAAAGACACATTTATACCTATAAAATACATACTTGAATCTCGTCGCATGTGAGATAGTCTCACAAGAGACCAACTCTATAATTAATACGTATGATTGACATAAATGAGGGCGTGTTTGGATTGGGGCGGAGGTGATTTTGTGAGTCTAGATTTGGGGTTTGAGAGGATTTGAAAAATGTGGATATTGATAATCTTGTGTTTGTATTGAGATTTAATAGTATATGATTATAATTAAAATGTCTTTGTCACATTGAAAATTATAGAAAAAGTAGGTAAAGTAATATATGTCCAAACATGGACTGGACTGAGCTCATCCTAAATCCGAATGGACCAGCGCTAGTCCGAACACCCCCTAAAAGTATGAATGTATAGTAAAAAACTTCAAATGAGAGGAATTTTGATTTAAAAGTATGACTAACATAACATTAAAATATGTCTAACAAAATATAAAGACATAACACATGAGCGAATTTGGATCCTTTTGAGTGCACCTACACATGTACGTGGATGTGTGTGAACTGCGTGTGTGACGCATTTGGGAACGCTTGGGGTGGGTTTTACCTTATTGTATGAATTTTAAATTCATGTGTATAATACATAGAACTTTTTGTATTCACAAAAGTTTTTAGTTTAATATTTTTATAATAGTTTTCAAAGTTATTACTCCCTCCGTCCCGCTCGAAGCTACTTACTTGCCATTTTCGTCCGTCCCAATCAAACTTGCCAACCCCAAAATAGCAAAGAAATAATATATTTTTAATCAAAAAGTAACCAAAAAGTCAAAAAGTAACCAAAAAGTAACAAAAAAGTCAAAAAACAACAACAAAAAGTATAAAAAACACTTTTTTAATCAAAAAGTAACCTAGTCAACTGCATTTTCTTAGGTTCCGTGCCCGGTCCAAGTAGGTAGCTTGGACCGGGACGGAGGGAGTAACATTTTACTGTTACAATCCTTCATATAGATTTGAAAACTATTTCGACGTTTTTTATTATAAATTAATTTTAATATTTTTAATTTTGATAATGTGTAAATTTCATTATTTTCAAACAATCATGTCATTTAAAATAAATTTATTTCTTTTATATATAAATTAAAAGATAATAAAATTGGTGTAAAGTTCATTCTATAAAGGAAAAATTTCACATTTGGTACCCGAAAATAGGGTATATTTTAGATCGGGTACCTCAAAGTTCGACTTAATCAATTTAGTTCCTCAGTTTTACAAAATCGATCAAAATTGGTACCCGCCGTTAAAAATCCGTCCAAACTGACGGAAGTTGACTACCCTGAACCAAATGGTGTGAAATTAGACATTTTAATCCTAATTTTCCCCCCAATCTTCATCTTCACATGTGCAGCCTCAATCTCTTGACAAAATCAATCGATTCACACACAGAAATTGTGTGCGTGTGTGTGTGACTTGTGGGTGTGTGTTGTGTGTGCAGTGTCAGGTGAAGGGGCGCCACCGCGACGGGTGCGTGTGTGCGCGGGTTTGTCGATGGGGGCACCGCCGTGCGCTGTGTGTGCGTGTGTGTTATGTGTGTGAGTTGTGTGTGTGTGACTTGTGGTTGTGTTGTGTGTGCGTGTGTGTTGTGTGTGTGTGACTTGTGGGTGTGTGTTGTGTGTGCAGTGTCGGGTGAAGGGGGCGCCGCCACGCCGGGTGCTTGTTTGTGTGGGTGTGTGGATGGGGGAGCAGCCGTGGGCGACGGCACCGTGCGCTGTGTGCACGTGTGTGCGACGGGTGTGTGTGTTGTGTGTGTGCGCTCTGTGTGTGGGATGGCGCCGCCTTGAGTGGCGGCACCGTGCAAGTGTGTGTGTGCTGCAGCGGCAGCGGTGGTGGTGTTGAGGTGCAGCTACAGGGCTGGGGCAAGGGTGGATCTGGGGTGGTTTTGGGAAATTAGGGTAAATCCAGATACTTAATTGCAAATTCCAACTTACTGTCTATTTACAAATGAACCCTTAAACTCTCTGCAATTTATGTTTCAGTCCCTATGCCATCTAATTTTCGCACCAAGTAGTTTCAAAGTTTTTAACGGTGGGTACCAATTTTAATCGATTTTGTAAAACTAAGGGACTAAATAGATTAAGTCGAATTTTGGGGTACCCGATCTAAAATATACCCTATTTTCGGATATAAATTTTCCTTTCTACCTTCTATAAATATGTAATTTAATATATATAGTTTGACGAAGGATACAATTCACCTTTTCTAATAAAATATTATTACTATATATATATAGATGAGTTTTATATGAGTTTTTGTCAACTTATAGATTTTGGTGGCCGACCATATTTTATGAAATTTTCCGGTTATTATCCCAAAAAAATAAAATAGATTGCAGCAAGAAAAATAAGAAAGCAAAACCCTAGGTTGAACCTTCAAACCTTGCTCTTGTAGACTTTTCCAAGTAGCAAAGCAATGGCGTTCAATCACATATAAACCCTTGTATGGCGATAACCCTTTTCGCTCCATTACGATTCTTCAATCCCATCTCTATCTATTTCCATCTTCCATGGCCACCGACGCCTCCCCCAAATTCCAGGAACCGCTGATTCCGATTCAGCCTGAATTCCACCCGGAAATCGCCGCCGTTGAGCACGACGGACTTCATTTCTGGCAGTTCATGATCGCCGGCTCTACCGCCGGTATGGTGGAGCACATGGCTATGTTCCCTGTGGACACCATCAAGACCCAAATGCAAGCTCTGGGCTCCTGCCCTATCAAATCTGCTAACCTTAAGCAAGCAGTTCAATCTATTCTGAAATCAGATGGACCCCGAGGTCTCTACCGCGGCATCGCCGCTATGGCACTTGGTGCGGGCCCCGCGCACGCTGTTTATTTCTCTGCCTATGAGATTTGTAAGAAGAGTTTCTCCGGTGGAAATCCCGATAATCATGCGGCGCACGCCGCCTCTGGTGTTTGTGCTACGGTTGCTAGCGATGCGGTGCTCACCCCGATGGATATGGTGAAGCAGAGGCTGCAATTGGGTCGTAGTCCGTACAAAGGGGTGTGGGATTGTGTTACGAGAGTGATGAGGGATGAGGGGATTAGGGCTTTTTATGCTTCGTATAAGACAACTGTGCTGATGAATGCCCCTTTCACAGCAGTGCATTTTGCAACATATGAGGCTGTTAAACGAGGTATGATGGAGGTTTCACCGGAGAGCCTTAACGACGAGAGGTTGGTTGTTCATGCTACGGCTGGAGCAGCAGCCGGGGCATTAGCTGCAGCTGTGACTACTCCTCTTGATGTGGTCAAGACTCAATTACAGTGCCAGGTATTTGAAATTTCAACTTGATTTCTTGTGTAATGAACTCGTGTTAAGGTGTTGAGTTTCAATTTATGCTGGCATGGTATACTGATCGATGTCTATTATATTGTGTGCTTCACAATCTGTTTAAACTGTTGTTTGAAGGGATTTCTTTTATTTAAGTTTTCTATAATCAACTGTGTGTAAAATTGGAAAAAAGCAATTGATGAACATTTTATTGGATCACTTTTGCATATGCAAGTCGGTTTAAGTGAGTTATACTCCTTACCTATATCACAGTAAACAGAGTTCTCCATGATCTGACTAACATATTTAGTGGGCTCGTCTGTTTTGCACTTTTTTATGATGGACAAAGGGATTCTAAATATATAATATATATATAAACTCCCTTGAATTTAAACTGCACTTTACAACTTGTATCTCATTTGACATTTCATACATATTCTTTCATGTATGGTATAAATTCATGGTAGGAGTGTTGGGAGTTTAATTTTCTGAGTGAGTTTGGGAGGAGTATTGTGCTTTTATATAATTCGAGCTCTTTTTATGTGAGAAAAGTATTGACTTTACCAATAATATAACTAGGTCCATGTAAAGAAGTATTGTAGTTTGTCTTGCCTAGTTCCCAAGAGGTACTATTTTATGATGCATATTGAGTGTTCTCCACTTCCTATGTAAATGGACTTGAGTAATAGCTGGTGGAAATGTGTTCTTCTAGAATTATTGCTTATTTTCCTTGCATGAGATGAAGGCTTTCCTTAGCTAGGGTCATCTGTGAGAAATTTACTTAAATTTTTTGTATGTATCAGTAGAACCATTATAAGCTACTGTAGTGAGGAAGGGCAATGATGAAAGAGTTGTAAAGAATGGAAACTGCTTGAGTGAGCATGGGGTGCTGGGCAAGTTGCGATTTTATGAACAAAGTTTGATAGACGAAGCTTTAAGAAATGAATATATAGTTTTACTTATGTGCAGTCATTTGTTGTATAGATAGACTCCTGTGCTTTTTTGTTCAATTTAGGTACCAACTCTTTCATAGATAACATGGATGAGTTTCGAATCTTTCAATTAATGATTTGTTTTATTTCCCCAATGGGGTTTTTTTCTTCAGACCACATTTTTTCCCTCTATATGTGTCATCCATCTTGCTCTTAGCAACATTTAGGAACATGATTTATTGGACAAACAATTTAGGATATATCCATTCTAGAGAGTTTCAAGTCCATAGTGTCAGAATGAAGTTTTTGATTTGCTTTGTGAATCAGTTTTCGGGTTTAGGACAGTTTTTTATATTGTTGTAATATTGAGTTGGATTTCTCTGTTTACATCTTTGAACTGCATCTTTGTTATATCCCCTTTAATGAATTGAGTTATATTGCAGGGTATATGTGGATGTGATAGATTTGTTAGTGGTTCAATTAAGGATGTTGTTCGAACAATAGTAAAGAAAGATGGATACAGAGGTCTTATCAGAGGATGGATGCCGAGAATGCTCTTCCATGCTCCCGCTGCTGCAATTTGCTGGTCCACATATGAAGCTTCGAAAGCCTTTTTCCATGACTTAAACAATAGCACCAACAGTGATAATGTGACATGAGATATAAAGGAGATAGGATACATTTTTTCACGTTGTTGTATTTCCAGAAACACCATGATGAGGTGTGCGTGATGATAGGAGATGGCTGAGCTATTGAGGTAAGCACCATATGCTAGACGTATACAGATGCGAGGAGGCAACCTAGGAGCATTTTATTATACATGTAGCTTAGAAATTGCGTCCATTTTAATAATCTATGTTGTTGAGTTAGGTCCGTTGTCTACATCACTTTGTTGATTACATTGGACCAAAATGTGTATCATTTACACCTGAAATTTTTGATCATTGAATTGGTAATACACAAATTGTCGTCGTATCATTTCATCTATAACCCGGTTATTGTTGTAGTAGCAGTTTATTCATCTGAATCTGAAAATCTTGAATATTTGAATACCGGAGTAATGTCGTCTTTAGTGCAGGCAAATCAGCTTCTTTGAATGTTGAAGCGATGTCCTCTCGATTTATCCATCATTGCATTACTGATGAAATACTTTATATGATGCCACTATTTCATTATAATATTTGTTGCATAAGTCATAACCATGAAATGGCATCTTTGTTCTGCATTTTTGCCTTCATTCTTTTTCCACATGCTATGAATAATGCACATCAGAGACGGTAATCATTTTTTTTATTCAAATTTCTATTTGTGCAAACTCAGGTCATTTCCATAATATGTGCCAAAGCAAAAACAACAGATATGGTTTTATTAATTGAATGTTAATGTAACATATATAACTCATAAGTGAGAACAAAACTAGTTACCAACGGATATGGTTCTACTATTGATATTATGAAATGAAGCATGTGACTTCTTATCAGGTGCATTACACACAACACTTGATATCCATCCTTGATTTCACACAACCATATGTGTATGTGTGAATGTGTGCAAATCAACGGTGTGTACTAATGTAATGCATCGGGTGTAGGGTTCATGAAGGTTTCACGAGCTCAACGAGCTCTTCACCTGCCCAACAATTACAGTTATATCATCAAGCTTTCCACCTGTTCACATCCAAACACAGAAACAATAGCTAGCATTATAATTCATGGAGAATATTAAGGTATTCAAACATCAATATTGAAGTCATACCTGTTAACTTCATCCCCATGATTTTCTTCCACCAAGGAACATCAAAACCCTGCTCGAAGATGTCATAATTTTATGCAAGATTGTGCCAGTGTACTTGTAAGAAGATGAGGCAAGATGAACACTCACCTGAGCTCGAGCCTCTTGTGAATATGGGGAGTCGAAACTGGAATCCTTCGAATAGCTATGAGCCAGATTAGCTAATGTCTTTGCTAGCGTAGGAAACATGCGAGTAAGTGCACATAAGAATCTTAGATTCAAATAGCAACTGTTAATGTTACTAGAATCAGCATACCAGCATTGAAAACATCGTCACATGAGTTGACAACTGAGACAATTTCTCTGTCAAAAATATTATCGAAAAGCCCATCTGAGCCCATCACAATGATATCCTCTTCCATTAATTCAACTGTGATAACCTATATAGCAACAAAAACCATCTGATCATAAACATTGTGCTGGTGGTCTCTTTGCCTTGGATAGAAAGAATCACTATTGGAAGTTTCTTGTCTTATAGACCTATATAGGATTCTCTGTTATGCATAAAACACAACACCAACAATCTCATGTCAACAAAATGGGATGAAGTAAAATAGATACCATAGCATCGAGGAACGTCTGTCCAACAGCCTCTGAACTCAACTGGTATGGGCAGTCGAAATAATGTTCTTGTGGAGACGTGGAAAATACCATTTGACCTATATTTAGTGTGTTACTATCATAATGCACTCCAAAATAAGGGAAAAAGAAAGGCGAAAATTAAGGGAATTACCTTTGCGTATAACCTTCAAACCACAGTCCCCGACATTTGCAATCTTCAATATCCCATTCCTCTCCAGCATGGCAACAACTCTAAGAGGCAAACAGAGATATAGCTATTAATGAAATTTCATCGAAAATTCTTGATAATGACTGCAAATAACATCTCAAAGGACCTACGCCGTGGCAGACCCAATGGAAGTGGTAGCAGCATGTGCTTTCCTTATCAAACTTCGGGGATCATAGTTAACCTATACATGGATTACATAAATCATTTTTCAGTAGCATACGCACTCATTAAACAGCTAATAAACTTGACCAAACAATTCAAGAAACCAATCAAGATGTTGGATGGATGAAAAACAAGCATGAAGATGAACCAACAACGATGCTATTGTAAAGGGTTTATCGTACCATAAAATTATATATGGAGTTTTAAAAGATAAATAAGAAACAACACCTCCTCATCTTCCACGAGGCTACTAGCATTAGTTATCAGCTCCCGTGAGAAAAGAGCAGGATTCACATCTTTTTCAGCCCAACTGTGAAGATTAAAGAATCCTAATGAGCATAAGTTTGTAAACCTACTCAGCATTATTCAACATTCCATATAATTGCAGAGTATATAACATGAGTAAAAGGCAAGAAAAATATTACCCAGAAACGCCATCAGCCACGGCAATAACTCCACCACCATAGCTGCTAACGAAAAAGGCATCTTCTCCACCTTTCTCAACCTGGTCATTATAAGGGTTTCATAGTTTTTGTAATAAACGGACAATAGAATTCAAGAATATACTGCAGCAGCACCACACAGACCTTGTCTGGATGTGGAATGAGGTGGGTCCCAACAGTCAAGCACACACCTGCTTCTGAACTGCAAAAAAATGGGCTTCAAGGTCAGAGGTTTGAATCCAAAATGGGATAAAATCCAAAGAAAAAAGAGGGTTGTTTTACCCAACAAGATTGGATGATGATGATGGTGATACACATAAACACAAACTCTTGGGTTTTTGAAAAGAGTGTAGGAGCGTTGGAGGATGAGAGGAGGAAATGGAATGATACAATTCAGCAATATTAGTGGTGAAAGGCCTCAACACTGGAATTGCCATTTCCCTCTCTCTTCCTTACAAAATCACTTGCTACTTGTTTCATTCTCTCTCTGGATGAAGAACCACAATCACAGAGATATAGGCTGCTCATTGTTCCACGTCAGCTTACAGTATACTATATTCACAATATTAGTAAATTTATATAACAAGGCACCAGTGGTCTAGTGGTAGAATAGTACCCTGCCACGGTACAGACCCGGGTTCAATTCCCGGCTGGTGCATTTCTTTTCTTTTTTTTTTTTCAATTTTAAATCGATTTTTTTTCAAGTGTTATTTATAACCATTTAATCAACCAATTCTATCATTTTTCATTTGAATTCAAATATTCGAGAAAGGGGCAAAAAAAAAAAAAAGGGTTAGATTAAGATTATGGGACAAACTATACACACCCCATTTAATCATAAACACACCCATTTAATCATAAACACACCCCAATTAAATAAGTTAAAATGAAAATATTTACACAATTACCAATTTACCCTTACTAACCCTATTATTTAAAAAATTCATAACATAAATAATACCTTACTACACACACCTAAATCCTACATCAACTAAACACACCCCATTCCATAACATATGTATCTATCACCTCCAACTTCATCATACAAATACTTACAGCAAGTTTAAAATTTCTTCCAAAAAAATCAAGAATTTTTTTACTTATACAGTAGTTGAATACACTTTGAAAGAAGAAGGAGCTCAAGATATGGACAATGTAAGTGTTTAAATGTGTTTCTACCGATCGTTTTTTTCGTAAACTTCGCCAAAAAAAAAGGGTTCGCGACTTTCGTTCGGCAAGCACAGGCCGAACGTTGTGAAGTGTGTTCGGCAATACGCCGAACATAGTTAAGAATGTTCGGCCGTCTGCCGAACATTATGTGGATTGTGCGGCCTGGCCGAACAAGGTGATAGGTGTTCGGCTTTCTCTGCCCGAACGCACTGCATTTTGTTCGATTTTAGGTTGCCGAACATTATCAGTTTTTTCATGTGAAATATAAATCGACGATTTTAATTGTTATCTTGCTGTGAATTTATTTACTTATGCATATCTTGATGTGAATATATATACTTATGCATGTTATATATTGATAGGAAAACAATTGTAGTGGAGCTCAACTTAACATGTGTAATGAACCCGATGATGGCAATGATATGAATGCAATGTATGAGGCCATCGATTTCACGGATGAGTTTGTGACTAATCAAATTTTTGAAAGTCGAGAAGCAATGATTTGTTGGGCAACTCAACTTGGTATCCGTCTACACATGGTAATATTGGTTAGACGCTCTGATAGTGGATCGAGTGGTAGACGAGCAAGAGTGTTTTTGGGTTGTGAGCGTGGTGGCACGTACCGTCCACCCAAAAAGAAACTTACCAATACACAGGGTGAACAAAAGCAGGTAAAGGAACGACACACTGGCACCAAGAAATGTGACTGTCCTTTCATGTTGAAAGGAGTGCAGTTGAATGAGATGGGACATTGGTGCGTACAAGTAGTCTCTGGCGTGCACAATCACCGGATGGGGTTACATTTGGTTGGACACTCATTTGCGGGTCGACTATCGGCCTCAGAGGATCAAGTTGTGCGTGACCTATCCTTAAACAATGTCAAGCCCAAAGATATTTTGAGCACGTTGAAGCAATCCTTTCCGGCCAATGCCTCCACATTGAAGACAATTTACAATGCTCGTCAAAAGCATAGAATTGTCGAGCATGGAGGCCGTACACAAATGCAATATTTGATGGGTAAATTGAAGTCTGAGGACTATTACTACCTGACTAAGAGATGTGAGGGAACCGATAGGGTTACAGATCTATTTTATGCTCATCCAACCTCTGTTGACTTGTTGCGTGCCTTTCCCAACGTGCTGTTGATGGATTGTACCTACAAGACTAATAGGTATAAGATGCCCCTCCTCGAAATTGTAGGTGTCACCTCCACCAACATAACATTTTCTGTGGCGTGTGTGTATTTGGAAAAGGAGCGTGAGGACAGCTATAGATGGGCGTTGACGACATTGAAGGGTCTACTAATTGATGATTGTCTACCGAAGGTGATCGTAACTGATCGTGAGATCGCACTCATGAATGCTCTTGCTGCTACCTTTCCTACCTCTACTCATTTGCTTTGTCGATGGCATATCAACAAGAATGTTTTGGCCAAATGTCGAGGATACCTTGGTAGAGTTGAAAGATGGGAGCATTTCAACATGAGTTGGAATATGTTGACTTCTGCGGAGGATATTCCCAAATTCGAAGAGTTGCTTCGAAGGTTTCATATTGACTACACCGATGTGCCTCAAGCCGTAAAATATTGCATGAAAACTTGGATTGAGCCGTACAAAGAGCGATTCGTGCTATGTTGGACCAACAATATCATGCATTATCAAAACACCATGAGCAACAGGTACTTACGAAATTATTGTGTTAACGTTAAATTTACTTCAAACATATTGTCTTTGGATGAGCAGAAGATTGAAATTGGCTCTTCTTATTTACTGTTAGGGCCGAGAGTGCACATGCAAAATTGAAGAGGCAATTGGGCACAAGCCAATCAAATTTTGAGACCGCGTGGGAAAGAATACATCACTTGCATATCACGTCTCACACTGCCATCAAGGCCTCGTTCGAGCAAAGTCTTAATGTTGCGCCACACCGCTTCTCTTCTCCAATTTTCAAGTGCATAAGAGGACTTGTGTCTCACAATGCTCTTGGACTAATTTTTGAAGAGATGAAAGGAATTGACAGTTGCGGTGTCGATCCATTGATGTGTGGGTGTGTGCTTCGGAAGACGTGTGGTTTGCCTTGTGCACACGAACTAGCAGAGTTGAAACGAGACCACCAAGTTATCCAACTTGAGATGATAGATCCTTACTGGAGGAAGTTGGATTGTGAACCCGTAATGGCAAATGCTTCTCCTCAAGTTGATGTGGGAAATCGTTTTGAGGAAGTCCACTCTGGAATACGAGTCATGTTCGGAGAGGCATCTGAGGCACATCAGTTGTTGTTGTTGAAGAGGCTTCTTGAGATTAAAGAGCCTTCAACTAGCTCGTTGTTGGAACCTGCTGAGATCACACGTCCTCGAGGTCGGCCAAGCAAAAGCAAGCGAGGCAAATCCACGTCCACCAAACGAAACTCATCTCATTTTGAGTATGTTGAATCATTCCACGACAGTTGTTCACCGTCTCCCATTCCATCACATGGTTTTGTGGATGATCATCATTTGGGACAACCAAGTTTGAAGGTTGGGTTGACGAAAAAGAAAGAGCCGGTTAGACGTGCATCAGTGCGCAGTTCCGACAATGACGTTTACATTGCTCAACTTCCCCGACCAATTAAACCCCACGTGGTCAGTATCAAAAACCCCTTGGGAGATGGTCATTGTGGTTTTAGATACATCGCTGATGCTATTGGATTGGGGGAGAACTCATGGCCCCAAGTACGTAGTGATCTTATCGAGGAGATGACAAACTTTGAACATCTTTATGCTACGATTAATGGGCTGCAAGACCGGACACAAAAGATACTTCAAAACTTGGCTTGCTTCGATTCAAGTACTTACGATGTCAATCACTGGTGGGCGTTTCCGGAGATGACATATTTAGCGGCAAATGCTTATAACATTGCCATCGTTCACACCTTTCCACAACTCTCTGTCACTGTTTTGCCTATGAGGACACAAGTCCCTACAAAACCACGTCTTGTTTGCATGGCCCTTGTTGGGAACAACCATTACATTGTGGTACGTGTCATATTGCCTGTTTTATTTAGTCTTCTTCCCCCTTCCACTAAGGATAAATCTTCAACGAATGTTATTTTGTAGGTAAATTTGACGGAACACGCACCCTTATCCCCAATCATAGAAGGATGGTTCGGCCAACGGTTCCCATGTGCGGCGGGTTGGGCGGATATTTACAGGCAACGAGTCATTCAGTACGCAGAGGAACAACGAAGTGGTAGTTCGTCAGTAGGATTTGACACCTTGTATATAGATTAGTTTTGTTGGTATCACATTGTGGTAGTCATATGTAAGTGTGGTATATTTTGGTCATTGTAGGACTGGATTGAAGAAGCAATGCATGTATATTGGTTTCTAAATCCAACATATTTGTGTATTCGACCATTGTAGCTCGTTTGTAGGCTGAAAATTGCCCTGTTCGGCACATATCCACCGAACACCATTGCAAGTGTTCGGCGTGCACCGAACAAGTTCTAGCCAGTTCGGCAGACTGCCGAACACTGTTAGCATTGTTCGGCGGATATGTGCCGAACAGCGTCAGTTTGAGCACTCATTTAGTCGAATTCTTCCAAAACTACGACACACGTAGCTCGATAGTAGATGGAGTGACGATCGATAAGTACTACAACGCAAAACATGTACGAGAAGTTGAATGTATGTCTTAAAAAATAAACCCAGGGAAAATTCGATTTCAAATACGTAGTACTTCTGTCAATGAGTTCAGATAAACAACTTCAACAAAGTTACAAAATGGTTATCCCAAAAGTCTATCTATCATCTACGGCTCCTACGAGTCCGGCATGTCCCTCGTCTAGAGCTCTCCGGTTGATCCTCGAAATTTAACGCACGCCAAGCTCCAACCATGGCTGGCATGACAATCGAAAGGTCCATCCCATCGGCATTTTGAAGCCATTGTTGGTAGACGGGATCCAGATGTCTGCGGGCATCATCGATCATTGCCCAAGGATCGGGCCCTCTCGGACGGGCACTTTGAACGTGCTCCGGTGGCACGTTCAACGGGTCCTGGATCAATGGGTGTGACACCGTGTTCCACCAATCTATATACTCATCCACGCATTCCCATGGTGGGTGAGCATCTCGACCACGGTCCTCGATTGAAAGCACATGGTTCCTCCAAACCCGAAAGTACGCTCCAAGAGCATCCCAAGTGACCTTGTACTTCAGAGCGTTGTTACCACGTCGGACTACACTCGGAACAAGTGGTTCAACTGGTATCCGTTGAACGTAGCCGAATTGACGAAGCACTCGGTCCGGATGGTAAGGCTCAACGCAGTCGAAAGCCCGTATACACCCCTGGAAGAAAGTCACTTCTTTTCGAGGGAAGTGTCCAGTCACATCGTTGTAAGGGTTCCAATCGACCTACATTGTTCAAAACCCAAAATGTCACCGATTCGTGCTATATATGGACTGGACACTGTTGATATGAAATGCGTAAGGATAAATATACACTTACACTTTGGGGAGTCATGTTGTCTAACACTTCACGTATAGCAAAGACACGCTCTTGATTACCTCCAGCGTGAGCTCTCTGGATCCACCTTCGTGCTATTGGCTCCTCGATCCGGTAATGTGCATTCTGGGTCGGCCTAAACACTGGGAAATGTGCATATATCCAAGCCTTGTGCACACGTACAATGGTTTAGCATTAGTATAAAAAGATGGCAAAGATCCACACATTAGTATAAAAAGATAGCAAATACGTTGTACCTCAAGTAAAGTCAGATATCCACACATCTGCTTCACACCACTCCTCGAAGCCAGGCCCAACAGTCGATACAAAAAGGCCAAGGCCGCTGCACCCCAAGCATACTCATGTATACGATCAAAATCATCCAAGAGTCTTAAGATCTTCGTATCCGCTCTAGAACCACTCTTATCTGAAAAGATCGTGCAACCCAAAGCGAACCAGATGTATGCACGAGCAGCAGCCGTCCTCACGTCTTCATCCGGCGAGCTCGTATCTGCTTCAAAGCGAGAACGAAGCCACTCCAAGCGAACCGAGCTACCCCTGTGACCTTGTAGGGCTTCAAAGCTCTCATCAGTGCCCGTCCCCAACAACCTCTGCATGAGAAGAATAGGAATCTCTGGACGGTTTCTTCCTTGTGGCACCATAACTGGTCTTCCCGTGACCGACAACATCGTAAGTCTATGTACGTCATCCAACGTAATAGTCATCTCGCCGAATGGCATGTGGAACGTGTTAGTCTCTGGTTGCCAACGTTCCACGAAAGCACATAGCAGATTCTTGTTCGGCGTTTTATACGAAATCCATCCGAGGTTTGGGATTTATGTTCGCTCTATCATATCTTTGAAGTTATCCACCATGTTGCCAAACTTCCACGTCTCCATCTTAGTAGTGTGACAGTGAAATTTCAAGACGTCTCTCTCCACCCCATTCCAAATATCATATGCAACATGTGTCTTGAAACTTGGAATCAAGCGATGGTCAATAGGACCACCTGGACAAGGACCAGTCAATAGCTCCTCGTCGGGCTCGTCATCATCCTTCAATCCCCCTTCATCATTAACATTTTCATCCTCCATTGGCTGGGGAACATCACGAGAAGCACTTGCTTCCTCCACATTGTACTCAATCAGAGGAAGAGCCGAAGAAGACGGTACTGGTTCTTCAACTGGTACTTCAACTGGTACTTCTTGTGCTATACGTCTTCTTCTATTAGACGCAGTAGGTCGTTTCCTTCGATACACTACTACAATAGAAACACGTAAGGATCAATCTACAAGATACGTCAATTTAAATAACACAAGTTATCAAAGTTTGATAAAAAAAAACGTGGAACAAAGCGTTCGGTGGTAGGCCGAACAGCTCTGAACCTCGTTCAGCAGGTGGTCGAACACCTCCAGATTGGTTCGGCAGGCGGCCGAACATTTATAAAACCGTTCGGCATGCTGCCGAACATTACGCAATATGTTCGGCGTACGGCCGCACACGCAGTGTTATGTTCGGCTGGTGGCCGAACACACCATGAAATGTTCGGCCAACCAGGGCCGAACATACCCAGAATTTCTAACATACGGGATTTCATATTTGAAGTCCAAATTCAACTCAAATTTCATCAAATCGAACACATAAACTATGTAAACCCTAAACCCATAACCCAAATATGATTTCTACACAAATTTCATACAATTTCTCCCACATTAAACATAGTATATGACAAATTTGTTAAAAAATTAAAAAAAACACATACTTGGTGAATTTGGTTGTTCATTGGGATCCATAGGAAGAAGTACACTTGGATTGATCGAACTCCTTCACACCCGTTCGATTACACGCCGTACGCACTATCAAATGTTCGGTAGCCTTTGAGTCCAAATTGGATCTTCCTCTTCTTCAAAACCGTTCGAACTCGTTTCCAAAGTGTGGAGCAAGAGAGAAGATGGGGTGTGTGAGGGAGTTGGGTGGTGTGGGGTGTATAAAATATTTGATTATTTAGTTTTTATTTTATTTCATAAAGGGTATAATTGTAATGTTGTGGGGTGTGTTTAGAAATTGTGGAAATGTTTTGATTTAATTGTGGGTGTGTTTAGTAATTGGGGTGTGTTTAGGATTAAATGGGGTGTGTATAGATTTTCCCTAAGATTATTTATGACAAATTGATTCATAGCGAATGCAAAAAATTTACACATGGTAGAAATATGGTACTGAAAATTTATTTATATACACACCGAGTAATCCATGTTATCAACAAATATAAACACCAATTTCGGTTAATTAGGAAACATTATACAACATAGGGTGTTCATGATGAGATGGAAGCTTTCTTTCTTGTGTTTCTTCTTGGTGCCAATTGCAGGGCTTCAAACAAAGCCATGGATGGCCACAATGCCCTAGAGTTCCCTGGTGCGTAGTCATGCAGATATCGAAGAAAAAGAAGCTCTGATAGTAACATCATTTGTTTCTCCCTGTGAACACTCAAACGACCATTGGAGATCTTTGCGTAAACTAGAGCATGAAAAATGGAGAGAGGTTAGTTCATTGGATGAAGGTGTTAAACATGTGTGTGGTTTAGTTTGCTGGAATAAGATATGTGAGAAGGATAAATCTGGATTCTAATCTAAAGATGTTACCATAATTGCAAGTTTTTCAGTAATAATAACGTTCAACAGGCACCACACTATATCATATCAATGCTACTCTTAAAATGTCTAATTTACTTGAATTTGTTTTGGCTTCCTATCCAATTATGTTTTATAAATGGATGTTTTGCAACCAATGAATCTATAGTATCATGACATATTTAGTGAGAAGTTCACTGTTCTTCACTGAGTATGACTTTTTTGCTTAAATTGGAACACCAAGTAAGCTTATTTTTTGTTGGTTGTTTATAAGGATACTTCAAGGTTTAAATTCCCTACAATCACTAGAATGTTTCTGTACTTACTTTATCTTAGAAAAACAACAATTATTTATGACAATTGCCACAACTTGTTCAACATGGTTCAGTTCACCAGGCAATTGAATCGATAACCTTTGGTTAGTTTCTTCTCTAACTCTAAACTAGTTTGTGCCATTTTATTGAGTTCTGGATCTCTATTAGTAGTTTAGGCAGATCACAAGGGGCGATGGTTTCCACCCTTGGCTGTCTATGCATTTAAAGCTTTAGCAGGGCGGACTTGAACTCGAGACCTGTTAAAGTTAAGATTTGCACTTACTGCCAAGCTAAGGTGGTTGGTGTTTTCTGCAATCTATGTGCCCATATTTTTCTAGCTACTCAAGGTCAATGATTGCAATGTTCTTCAATAGCTGCAAGATTTCTCAGGAAACAGAATTATTTGTGTCCTACAAATGTTTGCTTGGTTTGTTGAACTAACTAGAGTTCTGTTAGTTCAGTATATGGTCCGCATATGGTCAATATTTCGAATGCAAAAACGGAGAAAGTATGACCATGGAAAAGAAGCATTCAAGTGAAAATGTTGGTTTGTAATAAACTATAAGATGATATAAGCAAGTGGGATTGAATTACCTAGATGCTTCCAGTGTTATGTGTAATCTACTACTTGGAGCTCACTATATCTATCTCTTCTGCTCCTGACGGCCCTTGCTTTACCTTCTCTTATTTCTAGTACCTGGTCAACATAAATTAATTATAATGAGCTAATATAATATTCTCAGCTATTTCTAATAGATAATTCAGTTCTGAAGCTTGAAGAAATATATCACTCTTACAATAAGCACATTAAATAAAGAACAGCAAAAGCAAAGAAAATTGGTAAAGTACCCTGTAAAATGAAAAACAAAGGTGCTTCACAGTAGAATGGCGAAACGATTTTCCACAAAAACATTGACAATAATCCTCCACGTAACAAATCGAGGTGAGAAAAACTTCCAAAGTGAAATAACCATTTTATGCATTTGTGCTTTGTTTCTTTATATAGTAGACAGATTCTTTTTTCAGAGATGCAGTAATATCATGGATAATAAGTTCTGAAGGTGCAGAAGATCAAAATTGACAATGCTATTAAGAGCTATAAAATTTAGTGAAAGAATGATTTAGTGAAAGAATGGTTTACCACTTTACCTCAGGCCTTGAATCAAGAACTCCACTAGACATCCCCACATCAATTCGCCAAATATTACAGTTGAATTCACTGCAGCAAGACCAACTCATTCAATTCATAGACAACCAATCTAAGTTTCCAATCTGAATACAACTTATGTCATTCACAAAACTACAAAAAATCTCTGAAATCAGGATATCCGTCTATATCACTCATGCACCTAGAGATTTTAACATAGCTCCGATTATGGGTTTATGAACAAATAACAGAAAGGTCAGAGATCAAGGTTAAGAAAATGGGAAGGCAGTAAACAAAGAGCATAATTACAGTAATATAATCCAACCTCAGAGTTGGATTAACAGGTTGCTGTATCTAGCGATCAAATTCATCAAAATCAATCTTTTCAGGAATAAAGAAATTACTCAGGTTTTTCTTACCAATTTACTCCAGCAGCTTGCGGAGTATGTCCTACCACCATTGCGTTGGCACCTACTGCTTGAAGTGTTTCACGAAGAATGTATTCGATCTGATAAGAAGCAAAGAATCTTAGCTGCTTACAAGGTAAAAACAATGAAAATAAACCATTATTCTGTTGCAAATGGATTAAGAATTATTGACATAAACAGTCATATAAGAGTGCAGCGTACAACAATACATCATTCTGGAAATACTCTTAAACATGAATATAAATTGATCAGACAAATGTATGGGAGCAAAACACTAAAAGTAGCAACAGTATTACTAATATAAACAAACTACAGAGACTCATAGAAATTTGAAGTTGATAATGATGCCTATTGTTGTGGGTTTAGTTGAGTGTGTCAAAAGTATCGAGGAATGCTAGCAGAAGTATCCCTACCAAAACCCAATTTAAAATATTCAAAAATATGGCGAAGCCTGGAACTTCCACCAACAAAGTAGACTTGTACCACCAGCCCACCTTGCCATCAAAATAGCACAACAGTATACACATGGAACTGTATAATAATTAACCTGATTGATTTGATGATCTTCCAAATCTGACGTGTCTCTTGAGTATAAACGACTCCATACTACGCTGTCATAGCCTCTGGTGGCTATAAAGGGGGGATATTCATCGTCCATGCTAAGGCCTTTCATCCAATTAGATACTTCTCTATTCATCCGCTCTATGCCATATTCAACTGCAGTTGATTAAAAGGGTACCAGTAAGTAAATATTTTAACTACACAAGTTGCAAAACTTAAGGGTGCTATAATTACCATGATGAGGAAGAAGACCACCATGACAAAATACCCAGTCATTAACTTTGAGAACAACTGCATGTCGTGCTAATTCAGATGCCAACGGACCCCCTGGTCTTAGGAGAATTGACCTTGCAATGACTCCTTTCTGCCGCTGTCCTAATATTCAGATTACTAAGTTAGAAGGAATATTAGAATGTGGTAACCTAAGAACTCAATAAAGCTTTATGTAGTCAAGTTCTTCACAATCTGTATAAAAGATAAGAGACCAAATTGTTATAGAAAATGCCAGACGATTCCCTTATTTTTGTTTTCTTCCCATAGAAGAGGGAAAGGTCAAGCCAATACCTACTCCAAACAAGTTGCTAGTTTTTCATCAGTTGTCATGCTAGCACACTTAGTTTTCTTATGAGGCTCACACACAGACACATCATAAATAAAGTAGGGGCCATCACTAGCGGGTTAGCTTGTACACCAGAATTTTCCCTCACTTAGAAGTAACCAGACCTTATGAAAATCTAATTCTGAAATCAATGTGGCCAAACTAAGTTACAATCTTTCATTTTAGAATTTCTAGAATTCAAAAGTTCAGTGAAATGTCCAGATTTATAGATTACCTGCACCAAATTCCATGGACCCCAAGAACTTTTTGTCACATTACGATCCTCTTTTCCTTGTTTAGATACATTAGCCCAACCAACAAATGCTTCTTCCCAGTTATGGTTGCAGATTTCCAAATGTTCCAGGAAGTCAGCACACTCATCAAACCCACCTGAATCAACATACCTAAAATCCCCTTCCACATTCATGGTTTCATGATTTCCATTAACCTATAAATATGATAAGGAGACGTAAATGTATTGTTATATTCCTATAGAGAACCACCAACAATGGCTGAAAGGAAATGAAATTTTATTAAAAGACAGTAGGGTAGATAACAAAGTTGATACTGCTCATCTAAGAATTTTTAAACAATCAGAGGAGGATATTTAATATTTGTTATCGCAACTTGATCTTTTAAACGCAACTAGAGAAGGCTTTTCAGACTAAAACAAGCACGTAAGTTTAGCATAACACAGACCTGGAAAACTGCACCTCCATCAGCCTTTGCCTGTACATCTAATGACTTCAATAAGGATAAAATTGCAATTTCATCTTCACCTCTATCAAGCACATCTCCAAGCTGAACCAACACCTATCCATGAATGCTAAGTCTCAGTATGAGGTCCACGAACTATTGAATAGTACTGTAAACATATTTGAATAAATTTGTAGAGTGGTAAAAGAAGTGGATACCGTTTGTCCACCAACCCATAAGTCTTGACCATCAGAACTCAAGACACCAGCCATCTGAAGAGCACATCTAGCTTTATAAATATCTCCATGCAAATCCCCAACTGATAATCAGGAGAACACAGTAAGTAAAAAGGACATACACTTGAGGTCCATGACAAAAACATTGTTTATTACAGACTGTTGAGATGACAGCATAGTTTTTTTTTATTCATTATGTGATCAAGAGTTCTACATTCATTGAGCAGAAAAATTTGTCATTATTCTTTTCTCATCAATCATGGAAACAAAAGCACTTAAATATTGATAAATAAATGATCTTGATGCGAATTTAATAATTAAGCACCAATGATGGATCAGGATGTCCAAATTGTTATTTATTAGCAAAGTTCCTTATGAAGGTCAAACAACCTAGACAACTTCCGTTGTTAATTAGGTCAGAATGATCATTTCTTTTTCCAATAATTTCGACCTTGGTTCCTCACAAGAACGTCCAAAAGACTGAGAAACGAAACCATCTGATTAATGCAAATCAAGACAACAAACAACAGCCATCATATACGCAGCCATTACTAACGCATGCAAACTGTTTGCGAAAATGCCGCAACCAGCAGGAGCAAGAAAAAGGCAACCATACCGGCGACGATTCGGCGGCCGGGGGCAGAGACAAAAGTGGGCGGATCGCCATTGACAACGATAGGCTTAAAGCTTGCCCCTGCCGGCGCAGTGGTGCTTCTGCTTTCAGTGAGGCCCAGCGGCTTTGAAGCCGTAGAAGCACAGCAACATATGGCGGCGCCCAAGATCTTGCGGTGCTGCGAGCGCGAAGGCAGTGTTTGCAGAGGCAACGAAGAGCCGAGAGGGACGGAAGCCATTAGCAAGGTTTAGCATTCAGTCCATGCATAGCCTGGTTACAATTCTTGAGCCCATATGGAGTTGAGAAATGAGTGAGTCTATGATCGGAACGATGACGGCCACACGTTTTGCCACGGAGTTTCCATTTCTTGATGGAGATTTTCTCCACCACTTATATTTCTCCTAATTCTAATTATTATCTTCTACTTTTCCACCATTTTTCTTTGATGCTCATAATTCTTAGTTCTCTCTCTTTTTTAACTGGATAAATATATTACAATTTATGAAACTAATAATCTTTTTTTTTTTTTCAATTAAGGTGCTCAATTTTTGAATTGTTCTTAACTTTACGAATGAAACAAGTTGCTAGCTATCATCTGTTTCGGGTGGTGGGATATTACAACCAAATACTTATGACGGTGACAATCTGAGAACATCTTAGTTGAAATATTCCACGGCCAAAAGCATTTTGGTGGCCGTTTTATAAATTCAAAATTTGAGAGTTTGAATATAAAAATTGTGATAGTTTGACTTGAAGATTTTAATTTGATACATTATTATGCATGTTATTTGTCACCATTCTGTTTATTGTATATGAATTGTGTTACTAAAAAGGGAAAATGTGTAAAAATGATTATAGTTTGCCAATAGATGTAAGCATGAACTTAAAATACTTTAGATACAAAAAGAGATATAATAAAATTAAAATTAAACACTTTACCATGTATCACACACATCATCAAACAAAAATTGTGAAACTTAATTTACCAAAAGTGCTAGCTTGAGATAATAAAGATTGAAGGTGTAATCAATATTCCTAGAAGAAAACATGAAAACATAACTTATGAATTAATTAATATGTGATGATCTATTCAATGATATTATTTGAAATACATACAGATGGTGATGAGATAGTGAAATACAAATTTATTTCCGTGTGTGAACCAAATCAATGAATATATATATATATATATATATATAAATTGAAAAGGTCCAACCAATTAAGTACAATTGATATATATATATATAGAGAAATAATTAAAAATAAAGATGGGATAGTGGAGAAATTAGGAATAGGGATGGCATATGTAGACAAAGTGGAGAATTGGAATTTTATTTTTATAGCATGCAAATAAGGTTGAGTCGGCAAAGCAAAAAAATTATGTGAAACAAATAAATGTTAAGAAATCCTAAATTGCCAAAAAAAAAAAAAAGGGGTAGTTAAAATGAGTTGTATATAAATAGAGACACACTTGCTTATTATTCCAACAAATGTCCCTATACCACCAAATAATACCCCATTTCATATTTTACTACCCTTTTCTTGTTCCACACCCTAACCCACCCCACCCCACCCCTACCCCTATATATACATGCTCAACTTTCTCATTTCTGCACCACCATTTCACCTCATAGTGTATGAAGGATCTGTAAAGCTCAGGAGGGATAGCACCATCACGATCGACTTTTGTACAGCACCATCACGATCGATCTCTTGATTGATGGCGCTATCCATCCTGAGTTTCATTGCTTCTTCTTGCTTACCCCTCTCGATTTTGAGTATTCTTCTTTGAACTTATATGTTGATATCTTTATTTACATATGCAGAAAGACATTGGGTAAAAAAGGGTGGATATTGAAGCACAGCTGCCCTCAAGTTAGCATATTTTAATCTTATTTTCTTTCATTAAATTGAATTTAAGATGATTTTATATATGGTCTCTTACATGTCTAACATTTTGTTCTTCTACAAAATTAAAGTAATTCTAGTGGCTTTCTTATGTTTTGACTTGATATAATTAATATTACAAATACCCCTTGAGATTTACTTTTTTTGTTATATATGTAAATTATTATCATTATCACCTGAGACCTGAGAGTGACAATGCAAATTTGGCCACATTTTATTTTATAATTTTTAAGTTTTTTTTAAACAAAACTTAAATTATGAAATCTTTGTTGCCAAAAATTTATGAAATCTTTCATATTACAGAGATCATGCGTTTAAGACATGACAATTTTTTAGAAAATTTGGGAGATTTGAACTAAATTAATTATTAAAAAAATGAACTAAAGATTAAATTGCTGGTCTTGAAAAAAACAGAGAGAATTATATATATATATATATATATATATATATATACATGTCGTCTTATTGGGATCTATATTTGAGTTATTAACTTTGAAAAATAGAGCATCATCAATGGTTGAGCGGCTTCTGTGTTGATGCTATTTAAAATCATAATAATTACTTCTCATATTTGAAATTACAATCAAATTATGTGTAGTGACAGTTTTAGTTAGTAAGGTACAAGCACAAATTATTGAGTAGTGTCATAAGTGTTTTTAGACTTGGACTATCATTTTCCTTCTTCAACAAATACACCCGACCGAAAAGAGCGATACAACACAAACCCATATTTTATCTGATATTTTGAAATAATTATTATATATTACATATGTAAGACATCACTAATTAAAACATGTTATATATTAAATTTTCTATACGAGGATTCTAGTTGGATTGAAACCCCATTTTTCTACGTGTACATGATATTTGTTACATTTTTTTATTATATATACTAGTAATGTAGTTTCAAAAATTATCTAATTTGAGTTATTTTATTGGAATTTATAATTTTGACATAAATTGACATATGACTCGCACACATGCTGATTTTTTTTTTGGGGATTTCCAATCACTTGGGTAATGTGACACCATTTGTGTTGGTTGGAAAATTATTTTCAACTTTTTTTCATGATAGTTCCTATATATCAAAGTCGACAAAGGAAACATTAGTTCATATACAGATCGAACTATACCCCTCCAAATTTGTGAATTACAACTATTAATTCTTTGGATATTCATTATATTGTTATTGTTAATAACCCAAAATATAATGGTCCAAAATTAGCTGAATCTGAGAAGCTGGCAAGAAGTGACATTAATTAATAAATGAAAGAAAATAAATAGCAGTGAATATCTGAATCAGATGAATCATTAATTTGAGCAGAAAAATTAAAAGCATTAATTTGGAGTATTAAATTATATAAATTGGGTTATAATTTTTGATGCTTTTAACTTGAATATGGAGCAGGCTTTTTAATAATGGCTTCTGTGGATGTTGACTCCTTTTTCCATTCCAATTAGCTGCCATCGTTTTGATCACGGCTTCTTACTTTTTCATTTATGTCTATTTTTCATTACTAATTCATCATTCTTTATCTTTATTATTAATATTATTATTATTGCTCATATCCTTCATTTAATTTACACTGACAAATATGTTCATATCTGAACTTGATGCAACACTTTTCGGAAGAGAAACATATTGTAGATGTCATCTCATGTTCGTCGATAGATTTTTTGAAGTTTGGTTTTGTTATTTCCTGTTTGTTTGAGTGCTATAAGATACAAGTAATATTTCAAGATGAGATCATTTGAATTTTGCACGACAATCCCATTTTTATGCTTCTCATATTTGTGGTTTACACACCACTTTGTGTAGTGAACATTTGTGAATTAAAGAATAGTTTTCTTCATATCAAAAAAACAAAACATCAATTACATAAGGGCAGTTGAATCAGAAAAGGACAGAATTTGATAGATTGAGTAGATGTAGCAACTCATGAAAAGAAGTATGTAACAATATTATCGCAGATGTTACATTAATCTTATCCTTTGTAACTAACAAATTAAAATTATTAAAAGGACCAATGTTTAGTCAGATCTATATGCCACGTGTAAGGTGCTGATTGGTTGGGGGGGGAGTTAGATGTTAGTTGAAGGTACATTATGTATGTTATTGCATGAGGAAGGATATTTAAAAAGTACAGGTCCAAATTGATCTGCTAGAACAGTACTGATCTGATCATATATATATAGTGCAGAAAGTGGTTGCACTGTTGCACATTAATGCACATACACACACACCCCATATATTTATACATGCATGCTTATACATATGTGATGTACCAATATTTATAATGTTTCAAATTTAATGCTAATTATATGTTACTAGAAATATTAATGAGTTGCCTTGAATTCAACCAATCTATGAAATTGTTCCAATTATTTAGGAAATTCAAATCTGACCATAGAAGTGCATGGCTACATGAAGTTTAAATGTACGTCTGAAAAAATTAATTCACTCACGACGTGCAATATATGTGATTTAAAACTAATATATTTGAAGAAATGTTATAAACTCATGATTCATGCATGTTTGAAGAATTGGATCCTCATGCATTACCAATATTTGCACATGATTACAAACTACCAATTGTGCTCATAAACTAGCAAGTTGAAGCCATGATCATGTGATGTGTTTGTATAATTTGTTATCATAAATTATTGGTTAATATTTCCTTGACTTTCAAAACACCTTTTTTTTTTTTTTTTTGGTTATCACCACAACTTCTCATTCCATTTTTATAATTAAAATTGGATAATTTTAGCATTTTTAGATGAATCACTCACACTAGTTTGCATCATCAAGTTCTTGTTGCTTACCATCTTATAAAGTTATAACATATCAATAGACTCGAATCATTTCATTTACATCAGCGTGCAGGTATCATCTGTCTGCAGGTTGTATCATCAATAACATCATCAATAACGTTCCAAAAAAATCATACTATTCCACTTTAATTGGTCTATATACAATTTTTTTTTTCATATAAATTTTTTCTTTTGACTAAAATAGATAAATTGGAAAAGAACAAAGAATGTCTTTTTTCTTGGGGAAGTTAACTAAAAATAAGGTTTTCACTAAATAATAGAACACAAAAATGTACGTGAGACTGTCTCATAAATGATTTTCATAAGACGAGTCCTCATTACCCACGAATTGAACTCATTTTCACAAATTCTCAAATGACTTGTTAAGTGTGAGTAACTCATCTCAAAGTCTCACTCCGTAAAACAATTTAAAGGAAGACATAATAATTATTAAATTAAGTGGGCCATCTTTCTTTGGGATTATTAAGCGCATTGAAGCAATATATAGTTACTATATATCGTAGGATTTTATTTGATTTATATATTTGGATCATTCAAGAAAATATGCATCAAGAAAGAAATGGTCAGCTGATATTAATCAACCCCTCCTACTTCCCTCACTTAAAAAAATTGTAAACATGTAAAATTACTGTTTTTATACATACGAGTATCAGCACATGCGTTGCATGCGGAAGATGAGTTTTTTTTATTTAAAAATATTATATTACTATTAATAGACTTAAATAAAATTTTATATAAGGATATAAAATCTATATTAAATTAAAAAAAAACTAATAAATTAAAGTCCTTATATAATAGAGTCCTACTTATAATAGAATTTTATATGATTTTAATTTAGAATTCTAATGTAAAATTATTTAAATATAAAAACCACAAATTACAATTATAACCTTAAATAAAATCTTTTATAAGGATATATTAGGAAATCCATATTTTGTAAGAAATATTCATACTTTTATATAGGTAATAGATATAACAAAAAATAGGTAATAGATATAACAAAAAATGTTTACGCTCATTTCATAACAAGACATTTATTTAATTACACATACATGATACAACAAAAAAAAAAAAATCCCATCAACCGACTTTCAAGATCTTCAAGATCACCAATCTCAAATTCACCTCTGAAAAGTTAGTGGCCAAAGTGAAAAAACATTGGTAAAAGGCATTTTGAAGATAATTATTTGTGCTCTACTTTTAATCTCTTACATGTCTTAAAGCACACAACACTCTTCTTTTTCTTGTCCTTTTTCAGTACTCTTTTTGTTTGGGTGTAAGTAGGTTGCTTTGTGTGGTTTCAGAAGTTTGCATTTGATAAATCTTCACTATAATTAATTAAACTTCTGATTCCTCTTAATAAATAAATAGTAATAAGTTATGGGCTCAATTTAATTTTACAAATAAAAACATGTAAGTACGTAATGAAAAAACAATATAGTATATAAGTGTGAAAAATAAAGAAGCTAGAGTTGCGGGTATCCATGTCTTGACATTCCATGCATGCATGCATAGCAGCTTCATTCTGCAAGAAACCCTAATTTCTTACAATCTTGTAAAGATCCATCGATCAATGTCTCAACTTCGCCTCAACGAACCCCCTGATCTAATCCAGAGAGGTCTTGTTATATGTAGAGAGAAACAAAATGATCATTCCTTTGGTGTTTTCTATGGGCAAAATCCACTAGATTTCTCTTTCCCCCTTTTTCTCTTACAGGTTTCCTTTCTTATCACCATCACTCATCTTCTCCGTTTCATCCTTAAGCCCCTTCGTCAACCTAAGGTCGTTGCAGAGATACTCGTGAGTGGTTCTCTCTGATCTCCTTCATTGTTTTTGCTGTTTTTCCTATTCGGAATCTTGATCTTGATTTCTCGTTTTTTGCTTTTTGTTTTTTCTAAGGGTGCGATTATACTCGGGCCGTCTGTGTTGAGCCGTAGTAAGAAGTTTAAAGAATACATGTTCCCGGGGAACAGTGACTTTGTGATTAAGAACTTGGGAATTTTGGGGTTCATGTATTTCCTATTCTTGTCTGGAGTGAAAATGGATTTTATGGTGATAAAAAGGGCAAGAAAAAAGCATTGGTACATTGCAGTTATTGGTGTACTTGTGCCTCTAGGTTGTGGCACAGGCATAGCATATATAGAGAGCAAATCTTGGGATAAAGAGCTTGTGAAATTCTCTTCTATTTTCGGGTTCAGTATATCTTCAGCACTTGCAGCTTTTCCGGTTATTTATCCGATCGTTAGAGAGCTCAATCTACTAAGCTCCGGCATAGGGAGAATGGCCCTGTCCACAGCAGTTATCAGTGATGTGATTGGATTGAATGCTATACTCATCTTTGAGACATTGAAACAGGGTGAACATAGACCTATAGCCATGTTATGGTACCTACTTTCATTTGTAACAATCGCGGTCTCATTCATCGGTGGAGCTAGGTTTGCCATGTTGTGGATAATAAGAACAACACCTGAAGAGAAGCCGGTGGATCAGTTCTATGTGGTTGCAATTTTGCTAAGTGTTATGCTGTGTGGACTTATATCTGATATCTTTGGGCTGACCATTGCTAACGGGCCGTTGTGGCTGGGTTTGGCGGTGCCGGATGGGCCCCCACTGGGGGCCATTCTTGTGGAGAAGAGTGAGATGATAATGAGGAACATTTTGATGCCATTTTCATTCATGTATGTGGGCTTGATCTTTGATGTTTCTTCCATGATTAGCCAATGGTCTCATGTGCAGCCACTTGTGTACATGATCTTGTCTTCGTATGTGGCTAAGATGGTTTCGACTCTTGTTGCTTCTCGATTCTTTAACTTGACAATTAGGGATAGTCTCACACTTAGCCTTCTTATCAGCTTGAAGGGAGAAGTTGAGGTTCTATTGTATGTTCACTTGATGGAATTGAAGGTATCTTTTCTTTTCTGTTTTCATGCTCTGTTTTGATTCATACATATGGCTTCACGATAACCTGCATTGCAGATAATCGGGAGGCCACATTTCACGTTGATGGTGCTGTTAGCAGTGTCTGTGACAGCTATAGTGACGCCATTGATAAGCATATTGTATGATCCAACGAGGCCATATTTGGTGAACAAGAGAAGAAACATTCAGCACATCCCCTCAAACACACAGCTCCATTTTGTGGCTTGTATCCATGATGAAGAAAATCTCTCTGGATTGATGAAGCTACTTGAAATCTCTAATCCAAATGCCAACAGCCCTTTATCAGTACATGCTTTACGCTTGGTAGAGCTTGCGGGTCGTTCTAATCCAGTGCTCATCGATCATGACAACGATGACAAGGCATCAGAGCAACACCACTTGAGTTCAATCCATAATGCTTTAAAGATCTTCAAGGGTGTGAGTGGGGACAGAATCAAGATTTTTTGCTACACGACTATCACTTCGAGGAAAAGCATGTATCAAGATATATGTGAGCTAGCTCTTTCCAAGAAAGCTTGTTTAGTCATCCTTAGTGGGACAAGAAATGAGATCACGAAGCAGGTTTTCCAGTTGGTGAACTCCAATGTTTTAGTACACGCACCTTGTTCGGTTGGAATCCTTGTCGACAAGAGTTCGTACCAAAATCTTGTCAACGGGGTGTTGAGAAGCTCAATGCATCACTTAGTCGTACTTTTCCTTGGCGGGGGAGATGCAAGAGAGGCCCTAACTTATGCCGATCGAATGGCTGAAAATCCAGCTATATCACTCACTGTGGTAAGATTCCTTGCATACGAGAACGAGGGAGACGATGAGATGGAAAAGAAGCTAGATGATGGGCTAGTGACGCAATTTTGGGTGAGGAGAGAAGGAAACGACCGGATCGTGTACCGGGAGGTGGTGGTGAAGAATGGGGAAGAAACCATAGCTGCAATTCAGGCTATGAATAAAGACTGCTATGATCTTTGGATAGTGGGAAGAAAGAATGGGATAAATCCAGTTCTTTTAAAAGGGCTATTGAATTGGAGTGAGAATAATGAGCTAGGTGTTATAGGGGAGTACTTAGCATCTGTAGATTTTGATAGCAATGCATGTGTTTTAGCTATGCAACAGCAGATTTTAAGAGGCCAAGAGAAGGCTTCAGATAGTATGCTAAGTTGCTTTTCTTTCTGGACATAATTATATGTATATAATCATCAACTAAAAGAAGCAATAAGATTATGATCCATTCTTTTAATAAACCTTTATTACTCAACACATCTTAGAATTGGCAGATGCAGAGACTCAACAAGTCTGCAAGAAAGCAAAAGGAGAGGTATGCCTTAGTCTATTTGACACTAAAGCAAGTCATGCCACAAAAATATGGAGCTGGTTATACTTATGTATGGATTTCGCCATCCCACTATCGATTGATCAAATGCCAAAATCATGGGAAGATCTTCTTTCGCCTTCGAGGAGTCTCTCTTTTTACAACATCTTCTCGAAGTCATTTAGAGGCCTGGTGGAGCCATCGGCTTCACTAATGAACTTCCACCCACCTCCGTTGCCACGCTTGGCTCGGGGACCCAGTTTCTCGACCATAAAATTCCAGCTTCAGATGGACGTCTCCTGCTGTATTTATGGCATTTCACCTTCTTCGCCAACTAAAGACAAATGATAAATGTCACGTAGGGCATGAAGGAAAGACAATATAAATCAAGAGATCTGGAACATGATGCTAGTACACTATTTACAACAGTAACCGGCTAAATAATTACCTTCATTTTGTTGAAATTCATTCTCTGAACAAATTCTTGGTACAGCATTTCGTCCTCTTTCATCGATATCTCATAGTGCACCTCATCAGGATCTCGAGTGGTGCCATCCCAACCCTCTGGCATGACCTTGAAATCTGGCTTATAAGGGAGGGAAGCAACATGGAATTCCCTGTCATGGGAATTAAAAAACCTGCAATGGCGCAAGAGTTAATCTTGGAAGAACTCAGGTTATCACATCCATATGCAAATCATAAAAGAAAAGTGGCAAGAAAAGTGAAGTTTTAGTAGAGACGTGACTATAAAAAAAAAAGCCAGCTGAAGCCAGTACTT